>CM051839.1:40015490-40615490 GCA_028451465.1 Erethizon dorsatum
AGTTATATGCCTGGACCAGAAAGTAAGTTTCTGGGGTGAAGGAGTAGTGCAGGTAAAGGAAGACAGCAGTGAGTCCAAGTAGAGCTCTCCCTGCAGCTGCCCCTTGAGTGTGAGGGTCTGTGTCTCTAGCTAACGGCCACATTCACAGAAGCACTGCCATCAATGACTAAGAGAACCAGCATTACACTCAAGGACGGTAACAAGAATATGAAAGGGAACTGGGAACCCGGACTTGCTGGATGCCACAGAGAGGCAGAGGGAAGACAGCTGTGCAATCCATTCTCCTCTCATTCAGGAACGGGTCCTCTACTTTAGTGTGGCTCCCAGCCAAAAAGATCTAAGACAACATTTCTCTGCCTCTCTAATGGCTGGCTTCAGTCATATACATCAGTTCTAGTATATAAGAAGACAGAAAACAGAGCGCTTCTTCTAATTTATGCCCATACAGGTTTCACTTTTCACCTTTGACAACAGCAAGGTGATCTGGTTTGCTGAGAACTCAGGGAGTCCCAGGCTATGTGAGTTTTAGTGGTGCAACTAGGAAAGTCTTGGGCAAACCAGGGCAGGTTGGTCACTTTCATGAGAGACTTTAAGATCATTTCATTTATACTGAGAAACCAAGTCAATTATGTAAAGTTAATTATGACTGGCTATTTCCAAGAAAAGTAAAAGCAAGGAGTCCCCTAAAGTCACATTACAGAATAGAACCTCTTGGAGTGGGGAAAGAAGAGATAATTTAGAAAATTAAGGCCACCTGCTGTGGGTTAATTCCCACCACCAAAAACCAAATGAAAACAAAAAGTCTGGTGCCCTTAATTAGGTTGTAATCTGGGTGATAACTGTACACTGTGAAAACTGAGATTGACTTATCAGCAGTTAATAAATGAAGATAGATAGCTTCAGATTTTCAAAATCCATCACTTTCCTGATGACTTTTACTCATTCAGAAAAATTAAATAAATTTGCATGCACCTGCACAGTTTAGCTGCAGAAATAAAATTAAAAATTACTGAATATAAAGGAAGATGACATTTAATTCCATTTCATAAATTTAACACAATAAACTGATCCAAGGCTCACTGTCAGAATTTTTGGTCAAAATTTCTAACATACTCACTTTTGCTTTTTAAAAATGTTTTTGTCTAATAAAAAATCATCTGAAATTGCTTGATAGAAAATATTCTATTCAGGGCCGGTGAGATGGCTCAGCGGCGTAAGCGCCTGCCCCGCAAGCGCGAGGGCCCGAGTTTGACTCCCGGAACCCACATACGAGAAAAGGGGCCGGTGATATCGCTCAGCGGCACGGGCGCCTGCTGGCGCGCGAGGTCCTGAGGTCGACCCCGCGGTACCCACAAAAAAAAAAAAAAAAGAAAGAAAATATTCTATTCATACTATTTACATTTCTTCTACTAACTTGTCCTATTATAGAAAGTTAGGTTAATATAAATCTCTCCATTAGAACACGGGCAGACATTTTTTTACACACAGAAAATACTGAAGGAAATGGACCATTCACGATACCATTCCAAAAATGATAACTATTCTGAACCTGGGATTTTGATCAATGCCAAGAGGCTTTCCAAACCCTACTCTAGATGAAGAGGTTACAAAGAATGCTGCTGTTATTTCTGCTTTTATAGTATCTGAAGCTAGCTGCACTTACCACTCACTACAATTACAGTTCCTGCACTTATCTCCTTCCTGCCATCTACCCTACAGGTGCTAAAGCTGTAACGGGAAACTCAACCCTGTTCCTTATCAGTGGGAGCTGGCTCCTGCCACCTGCGGAGTTTCTGCACATCATCCGGTGGGAAGGCAAGAATAAGACTGCGCAGGAAAGGAAAAGAGGATAATACAGCTATTGAGAGACACTGCACTCAGCACTTTGTGGCCAATTAATTCTTAATTGGGTGATTAAATTTAACTATTTAAAACACAAATTCAATCACCTAATGAAGAGACCCTCAAATTTTAGGGTCCAGAAGACTCACCTTATGTGGTTACTAAAAATGCAGACCCCAGGGTCTCCTCAGCAGATAAGCTGTTGCTTGGGAAAAATTCAACCTGCATTTTTAAAAAGCTGGAGATTTTTGTGCAATTCTCCACCAGACTGACTGATAAGGACCTAGTACTTAACACATAGGTGCAATAAGAGAAATACAATGAGGGAGATATGGCCCTAACCTACCAAGATCTGAGTTAAAGCACAACCGTTCTGGAGATTGAGAAAAGCTTAACGTACAGCCCTGAATACCAAGGAAAACAGAAGCAACCATTAAGCAATCCTCAAACACGATTTTAATATTTCCTATTACAAAATACAGTCTCTCAAAGCCACATGAATAAAGCTTTAGTATTTTATAAACCAGTGTGAACTATTGGTGTGTTAGTAAAATACTATTATCAGGGTCAATTTAGAGGCATAATTAAAATAATTGTCAATGAATATTTAAATTCTGGGGTTTTGGATGTGTCATATGTGGTAACCTAAGAACTACCCTTTCAGTTAGTTCACATTTCAAGTAGTTTAAATTATGAAAATATGGCATTTTACATGACCTATCCTGAAAGGTAAAATAAAAATAAAAGTAGCATTCATCTACAGATCCCATAATCAAATCCTTTCTAATTTAGCTCAAGTTATTGTTTCTTTGGGCCTAAATTTCTTCACCTGCCAAGTGAGGCTCTCAAAATCAACAGTCCTGAAAATCTAAAACATTGAAAACAGGGTTTAAGAATTGGTTTAAGCCAGGTGTGATGGCACAAACTTGTAATATTACGGATTCAGGAAGCTGAGGCAGGAGGATTGCATGTTTGAGCCCAACCTGACCCACCTGATGAGACAAAATTTTTAGAATGGAACTGGGGATATAGCTCAGCATTTCCTGAGTTCAGTCCCTAGTATGACAAAACAAAAATGTTTCATGAGATCAATATGACTGTATTCACAAATTAATGGGGTACTAAGGAAAAAAGAGAAATGAAATCACCTTGGTTTTAAAGTTTATGTGATATATGAACACAAATTTTATAGGCACACCGTTAAAATATAAATTGGAGTTCAGTAGGTATGGAATGGGGACCCTAAATTATTTCTGAAACAAGCTCTCTGCCGACATGGGATGTTGCTACTATATGGAGTGAATGTCCCCGTATAAGACAGGATTTAGTAAAGCCAAAAGTAAAATAGTCATAAAACATGGTTAAAGAGTCAACAATACCAAAAACCTACTGGAAAACAAATTATTTTTTAACACACATATACAAAGGACAATTTGCTTAAAATAATGAAAGGACTTAATAGACCTAATACACAATTTTTAATGAACCAATATGTAGTAGGTGAGCCAACCTTTAGATATATGGCTGTAGTTCAACTCTGGCTGCACATTATTATCACCAGGGGAGATTTTAAGTTAGAGATGCCTGAAAACCTGCCACCCCCAACCTAGTTTAATTATATCAGAATTTCTGAGGATGAAGCCCAGGTCTTAAAGCATCTTGCTTTTTTTTAATACTCACCAGGATCATAAAATTGAGAACCACTAGGCTACACTTAGACAATAACATGGCAAAATACACAAAAATAACAAATCCAAGTTGTTCTTTTTAATAAATTGAGGAGTATGTGGGTTTTAACTGAACTAAGAATACCCGTCTTAGTTACTTTCCCAGTGCTGGGTCAAAATATCAGGTACCCGCAATTTAGAAGTTGGCTCTCAGCTGCAGTCCATAGTCAGCCTGCTCCTAGGCAGGAACAGCCTGGCAGAGGGGCCTGTTGGAGAAAAAGGTCCTCACCCCATGCCAACCAGGAGCCGGGCAGAGAAGGGAGATGTTGGGGACATGAATACACCCTTCCAGGTCACAGCTCCGGTGACCCACCTCCAACCAGGTCCCACCTTCTAACAGCATAAACAGCTACTGAACTCACGGATGGATGACTCCACTGGAGTACACCGCCCCCATGATCCAATCCCCTTCCAAACACATGAGACTCTGGGGGGACATTTTAGATCTAAACCATTGCAACATCTAAGTTAAGCAATTAGTAAATAAAAACACAAATCCTACGTTTAAGTTAGAAAACTAATCGGGAAAATGTCAACCAGAAAAGTATATTGAAATGTAAGCAGAAATTTCTTCTTTAACATTATCAGAAATTGTTCATCCCATGTACAAATGAAATGACTGCATATTTGGCATCATAGATGAGTGGATCTCAAAAGTAACACGCATCGAACGCACGTGGAGGGCTTGCTAAGCCACAGACCGATGGGCATGCCCTCAGAGTTTCTGATTCTGTAGATTCAGGAGGGGCCCGAGAATCTGATTTCCTAACAAGTGATGCAGATGCTATGGACCAAATACCACATTCTGAGAATCACTGATTACAATAAAAGCCCCCAATTCAAAAGAATACGATTTTCCTTTTAATACAGAAAGTGGTGCTTTAAAGAACTTTAAGTCTTTATCACATTTCTACTTTTAAAATGCAAAGAAAAACAAAAACAAAAAGGGCCGGGGATTTAGCTCAGTGGTGCAGCGCCTGCCTGGCAAGCGTGAGGTCCTGAGTTCAATTCCCGATAACAAAAACAAAAACAAAAACAAAATGCAGAGTAAGGTGTGGATTTCTTTTTCTGTAGTTCCCTAAGACAAGCATGGTACCAGTTCTCTCCATCTCCAAGCATCTGCCTCACATGATCAACATTCAGCAAACAACACAGAAATCCTTTGTTTTTAATCTGATCTCATCTTTTAACAAATGAGGAAAGTTTCATCAGTCATGAAACTGAAAATGAGGCTTACAATTCTGACAGGTGTATATTTTCTTTAAAAAAAAAAAAACTGATGCTCTCTGTCTTAAAATGCTATGTTCTAACTTTTTAACGACTCTTTGAGATTTTAATTAATGAGACAGAACAGTGAATTTGGAGGGACTCAGATAAAATTTTCATCTTCTGCAATGAAAGCCTTCCACAGATGGGGAAAACTGCTATGCAATACATCATTACACGAAATTTGTAAGGTCACACAAATGTACAATGATCATGAAAAAATGATGGCATTGTTTCATCAACTTACTAAGAATATCCTTTCATAGTGCTGGATGAATTTTTCAACATGATCTACACTAACATTACTATGTCACAAAATAAGTTTCGATGTAATGTCACAGACATGTGTTGGGGCCAAAAATATCTGGATAAATATTAACAACAATAAAAAATTCTAGGTATTGTCCTATTCAATTCCTTAAAAGTCCTCACAGATGAACAAATAACAAACCTCACACTGTCTCATAAAATTCCAGTACAATCGCCACGAGAAGCATGTTATAAACTGTTAGATTTTAAACCAGCAAAGTGATATTAAACCCCAGAAGAAAAAGATTTTGGTAGATTCTGCAGAAAGACATAATGCAATTGCCCCTGAATACCCCATTACTACCAGTAAAAATGTACAGCTTTTTGTCTTCTATATGCCAAATATTCACCCCACGGAAGCAAGTGAAGAATACTGTTGTGTATCATTGCCAACTTGTTGTCAGTCCCACAAAAAATAATACGAAGTGTGCTTAAATATTGGCCCTTAATATGTTTGTTAGGAAAATCATACCAAATACGTTAAATAGAAGCATGAATTTTCATTTAACAAATAAATCAGAGATGCAATTTCAAATCTAAGTATTACTGAGTCCAAGCCCTCTTATGTGCAGAGAAAGGGACAAATCTCCAGGGAGTGGTTACCTAGCATCACATAACCAGTTCATAGTTACTCACTGGCAGAGACGAAACTAGCACTCAGGTTTCCTGGGTCCCCATCCAGTATCTCTTACCTGAACTTTACAAAGACTCTCCAAGGTTCTCGCTGCCATGTGTCAGATAATAGATCAACTTTTTCTTTAATTCTGGAGTACATGAATCAAAGCAGCAGTCTTGCAAAGCCTTAGTGATGACCTTCTTAAAACTTTATATTATAAAACTCTTAAATATTTATACTTTAAAAGAATTGCAGTGCATTGTGGCTCTAAGCCAGAGAGAGTTCTATCACATATAATAAGCTGCTTGTTCAATGAATGGCTGAATTAGTTCTTAAATGTTACAGTCATTGTACTGACCTCCAGGAAATCAACACATCTAGTTCAAAATTTGCCCTTCTAGTTCCTCTGGACAGGGGAGCAATGGTAGGAGTAGGAATACGATTACCTTTAAGTATTGTTAAAATAAGCTAGATACTTTTACTGGCAAAATGGCGAGAAAGCAGAAAGGATCCAGGGCCCAGAAATGGGCTGGACAACTACTATACAGAATAATATTAAAAAACCATATCCAAGGGCAAGGCAGACACCTATCCTCTCTAAATTCCTGTCCACCTCCCTGCCTCCATGCCCACTGAAAGCCATAGAGTCACTAGGATCTGGCCTTGCAATTTCTCAGAAGCACAGAAACCTTATCTCCAGAAAGGTAGGCAGGCGGCAGGGGAGAGAAAGCAAGCAAGGGAGTGCAGAAGTCAGCGGAGCTGGATTCTGAGCACTGTGCCGTTTAGAAATCTGAAGAAAGAAAAAGTATACGCCAAATCATATGCTCAGAGAAAGCTTAACTTTAACATAGTCACCTCTCGATGCCTTTAAGAATAATCTGAAATTGGCAAATAACACAAACAAGCATCACTCCTTAATGACAGTTTTCCTGATTTCATTTCTTTTCTTTCCATTCCTTTTTTCTCTTTCCTTTTTTTCCCCTTAGGATATTTTCTGAACATGTACTTTTACTCTTATTCCTATTCCACCTCCTACTACCCTGAGCAGAAAGAGATGGAAGGGGAGGCATTTTGAACCAGAAGAATTTTGGCAATTACCAAAGAAGGAACTGACCACAGAGGAAGAAAAACAATCATGTGCCTGGGCTGGTGCTTTCAATAAAATGGTATAAAAGTCGGGGGCGGGGGGATTAGAATGTTTCTGAAGTCATCTTCTTCATCTGTGTAACCACTCTTTTCTCCACTATTTCATGACATTACATCGGGCATACATTCAGATATAAATACAAAATAAAAATACACTTTATTGCTGTTACTACTTCCTTTTATTAGCCTTGCCTAGCATAGCTGTGAATGCACTATTAGAAGTCCCAGGTAAATTTAAAAGAAAATCCTACTACAAGTTTTAATCTTGTAATAAAGAGTTCCATGAAACTACACCATAACCGTTCTGCAGATTAGACTTTTCCACTGTGACTACATGAAATGCTTCATTTAAAAGCAAAAGGGGAATATTTTAACTTTGAATGATGCGGGGGGAGTGTGAAAAACAACACGGAAAAGGAAAAAGCAACAATATCCGTATAGGAAGCTGGGGGGCTTCCCTACCTCCCTTCCTCGTGAGAAACTACAGATACCATTCCATGACATTTGAATATCTTATCTCTGGGAAGTACTGTTGATCCAGGGCGGTTTATGGGGAGACAAAAAGGGAGACTCCACCTCCTACAAGCTCATTCTCCTTAGGGGGAGGATGTGAACAGAATTAAGCCCTAAATTATCATCAACATATGCAAAAGTAGAGTCAAGTAAATGTGAAACTGGAAAGCAACAGAGGTGAGACTTGACTGCCAAAACCTTGAAAGGTGAGGATCTGAAGGTACGGAGGGAAATAAAGCACAATATTTCAAGAAGGAGAATATCCTGAAGCAAATGCCCAAGGGATAATGGAAGCCTGCAGTGGGGTAGAAGATAAATGGGGTGATCAGATCAGAATGCAGCTGGACAATGCAAAGCCCTGAAGGTCAGGTTAAAGGTGGTGAAAATAGAGGGTGTGTGGCTGATAGAAGACAAGAGCATTTGATGAGGACAGCTGACTGAGGGTGATGGGAGAGATCAAAGGCCAAGGGAGTGGCGAGAAAGATGCATTAATGCAGTTGACAGTGACAAGGGACTGCACAAAGACAGCACAAGGTGAATGAAAGGTATCAAGGACAATGGCTGTAGGTGGCGTCTTCATGAAAAAGATGTGACCAAATTAGGGGCCAGACTAGATACAAGAGACAAAGGAGAGGATAAATAAAAAATAACACCAACCTGTCACCAGAAGACCGATGCAAATGAGGGCAAGTTTGGAAGCTGAGTGTGGACTCTAAGCTTTTGAGAGTAGTACGTGAGAAACCAGAGCCAGAACTCCAGATTGTCTATTTATAAATAAAAATCCATTCCATGAGCTTGAATCACCTCACCAAAGCAGTGAGGACAGAGACAGAAGACTGCAAGTTTGTGGACCAAAGATGTTCAAATGCATATAAAGAAAGCAAAAGCACAACTGAAAGAACAGATAAAGAGCAATTACAGACGGTTCAGAGAGAGGCAGCAATCTCAGCAGGTAAGAAGGGAGTGAGGGTCTAAGAAAGATAATGAAGTCAAGGTCTTAACCCGGGGAAAACTAGGCAGGTGGTGTGGGGCAGTTCAAGAATGTTCCTATAAGCAAGAGGAACCAGGACCCGCAGGTCCTAACACTAAGTCCCTCAGAGATTGTCCTGGTGACCTTGGGAAGTGACTTAAGGACCCTGTTACAAGTCATATTCCATAAAATACCAGTAGAGCCCAGACAGTGCTCAGGGGCAGAATAAGGATAAAATGATAGAAGGTATGTGTTAGATTTGCTAACTACAAAAACTATTGTACGAATATAACATTACTGTTTAGGGGAAAATGAGTATTTCTCAGATAAAGTTAGTGTCAGAGAAGCTAACTACATTTCCCCATCAATACTGCTAGCGTACCTCGTGCCTGCCCATAGTGGCCCTATTTTGGATGGTATTTGTTTTAATTACTCATCCCCAGAACAACAGGACAGCTTCCTGGTATGATACACCCAGCTTACACAAAGTCCAGCTAGGACAATGAAATGCTGTCTTTTTTCTCCTCTTGAGTTTGGGGTTTTTTTCCTTCCCCTCCACTACTGTTTTTTCCTTTCTCTCGCCCTATCTTGTTCTTACTCCCTTTCGTAGTTCCCCTTACCCCCACTCTATCTCCATTAATCCATATAGGCATAAATATCTACAAGATATTTGCAAAACCAGGAGAAAACAGAGTTGGTAATTAGCATTAATATTCCTCAAAATGTTTTCACCCTTGACCTTATCCCTAACTTTCTCTGCTTTTTCCCCCTTGGTAAATGGACAGGCAAACCTGTTTGACAAGTTCCCTCCAAGCCCTGCTCTCCCGATTGGCTTAGTGAGAACAACTGGACTAGGGGCACAGCAGAGCAAATGCAAAAGCTATGTAAAGCACAAGGGCTTTCTTCGTACAGCAAGTCCGCTGGCTGGCATGACAGTCTCAAAGATGTGAGACAGCAGCACAGAAGCACTCCTGTTGCTGCTAGTAAAACATAAAAAAATAATTTTTCTTGTTGATGCTTACTCTTCTAGATTCTGACTATTATGATGAGAATGAGGTAGAATCAGATTAACACTTTAAGTGAAGAAATTCATAAAATTCTGGTGGATGACATTATCTTCAAACTGTGGTTAGAGGTATGCACAACTTTCTTTTTTTGGTGTGTGCATGTGTATTTAACAGAGTAGAAAATCTGAATTTGCAAAAACAGATGAATCAAAACAGGATTCCTTCTATAAAAGGATCTACTCTGATATTGCTCTAAATAGCAAAGTCCTTGCATGTATTTAAAATACGATATGTTTTAAAATCATACCCACCTTTTTACTGGAAAATATTTCTAATGCACTTAAAAGTATAATAATATAATAAACAGCTGTAAAATATTATAATTAAAAATGTTAAGTGCTTCCCCTATTCAGGTATTTTGAAATTTTAAATTCCATAAATATGATTTAATTTTATGGCACTTTTCAAGAACATCTTATTACAGTAAATACAGCATATTTTTACACATGATTCTACTTTGTAAATATATGAGCACATATTATTTAAACATAATATCTCACTTGGAGGAAAATTAGCCTGTAGTTACTATTTATTAACCAACTTATAGCTAATGATAACTAAAAAATTACAACTTAGTGTCTTGAAAATACTTAAATTTAACAGAAATTATATGATGGAAATTATATAACAGTAATATAACAGAAATTATATAAATATTGAACAGAATTAAGAAGTGGAAAATGACTTTGCATGTATTTTATTATGTAATCATTCCCAAATCAAGCACAAATTTAGTAAGTCAGTTATATATGTGAATTTTTTAGTAAACTGAAATACTTACAGATTTGTTTCTGGTATCCATATCAAGCCAATGACAACTGACTACACCATTAAAACAAAACGAATTCAGATATATATCATAAAGCTCTAAGTAAAACACATACTATTTCTAAAACACTCCTATTCTAATTCTTCCCATCCATTCCAAATGGTATAAAACTTACATAAACTTCCAGCCTGAGAACAGGAATCGACCCTCTGATCTGGATTCCCTGGGCTGGGTACTCTGCCATTCATAAATCAAAAAGTACCATGTCTGCCCTGGCTACCCACTACTCGAGGCTTACCGAAGTGCAGCACTCTTGGCTAAGAGAATTGCAACCTGGCACTTGTTATCTTTGTGAGGGTGAGCTGAGCATGACAATATGCAGGCAAAAACTGAGTTGGTGCAACTTACCAGGAAATGAAAAGAAATCCTAAACTGAAAACCACCCGCAGAGCACTAGGATTTGCAGGTAATGGCACCATCCATCTGGAGGTACTAAGCATAGTGGACAAAAAGCACTGAGACTCAACTGCAGCACAGTGAGGTGCTGATAACGCAAAGTGAAGTGTAGCTGGAGACTGCAGGTAAAAAACAGTCAAATATGAAACCTACCTACATAACAGGCTGCTTCTCACCTCAAGAATAAAGAACACTGAATTCTATCTACTCAACAAATATTTATTGGATTTCCTAAAAGCCATGTATATTCTAAGTGCTATATAAATACATGATAAGTAAATAACAATAGAATGTACTGAAATACATATACTAATTTGAGCCAAAAAGAGTAAACATTATATATAACCAATTAATTACCATTATGCCTTACAACCAATTTAGAAAAAATACGCACTATGTTCAATCATTGACCAAAAACTAGTTCGTAGGTCTGGTGATATAGCTCAGCGGCATAAGCACCTGCCTGGCAAGCGCGAGGGCCTGAGTTAGACTCCTGGTACCCGCATATTAAAAAAAAAATACAGTTCGTATATGTAACCATTTTCCCAAATGCCCACTACTTGCAGGGTAAAATGTTTATATAAATATCTGATGGAATTTCAGTTTTAAATGTTTATCACTTATATAAAGCATCATTTTACCCAAGTAAAATCCTAAGATAAAAAGTATATTTAGGGCTGGTGAGATGGCTCAGTGGCATAAGCACCTGCCCGGCAAGTGCAAGGTCCTGAATTCGACTCCCGGAACCCACATAAAGGAAAAAAAGGGCCGGTGATATCGCTCAGTGGCACAAGCGCTCGCCTGGCAAGCACGAGGTCCTGAGGTCAACTCCCGGTACCCTCATTAAAAAAAAAAAAAAAAAAAAAAAAAGTGTATTTAAATAACACCATAGTGGACTCAACCTTTTTTTAGAAAAGCAAGCAAACCTGTACGAATTAGTCCTTTCACTATTACATGTTTATCTTTACTTTTCACAATGCTGACTTGAAAGACCTTATAAGGTATGGAAATGTCTTCTGAATCATTAAGTATTTTGTTCAGTTTTGGTATCATCCATCTTATGTTTTGGGTTTTTTGTTTTCAGATTCTGTTAAAATGAATAAGCAATGCTTGTGTTAGGCTATCTAAGGATCTAGGGTACATTCAGGATACCAAGAATACTTTAAACCAGACATTTTAAATATCCACTATCCTGTTTTCTGCTGCTGTTCTACTGGCTTCTAACACACAAGGCTATAAGTAGGATCAATTTTCATCATAAAAATCGCTTTTCAATCACCCTCCCAGAGCCCTGACAGCTAGCACTTTGGAAAGCAGTCACTAGGGGCCTCTTAACCACAAATCCAAGACCTGCTTCCATAAAAGCAGTTTGCACTATGAACACAAACCAGTAACCTTTGAGATATCGCATGCGACATTCTCCTTCGGTGCTCTCAGAAGCCCTAGGAAGTGTGTGTTTCGATGCCCATTTTGAGGAAAAGAAAGAACTATATCCTAGCCCAAGATCACAGAGAACCAGGACTGTGGGTTACTTACTCCTCGTTTTAGTACCTGATCTGTCATTTCCCAAAATTCTCTCTAGTTACTAAAAATCTTTCTCCCCTAATTCTCCCTTTCACCTCTCTTGCCCATCCCTTCTTATTCTTTGCTGCTCACTATTTCTTTATCCAACTCTCAGATTTCAGGATCTCTCCAGGTCCTATCACCTTTCATTCTTTACGATCACCCATTCGCTGAAAACTGCTAATGCAGTCCTCCCAAGCATCCATCTGTTCCTCTACCTGTCTAGCCCAGGACCTCTCTGCTCAGAAATTCTGTGCAACTACTCACTGAACACACATCTCCAGTTGGATTTCCTATGTAGCACTGGGTATCAAATCCAGGGCGCTCTACCACCAACCTATACCCCCAGCCCTTTTTTGAGACAGGGTCTTGCTAATTTTCCACAATGGTCTCCAAATTAGGATCCTCTTGCCTCAGCCACCTGGGTAGCCAGGATTATAGGCATGAACCACTGAGCCTGACCTATCTGGATATTTTTGTGACCAAACTCTTTTCTTCATCCTACCATGGTCACTACAGTACCTTCTAAATGACCCTATCTGTCTCAAATTTCTCAGATTATTCTTTATAGACTGCTGTGACAGCCAACTTCTCATCAAATTAAGCCTTTGTTTTAAAACAACCCTGAACAGAAAATGATATACTTGCTTCAGCATGACAAACTGCAGTCCATCATCTTTCTCCTGCCTATACTGATTCATCCTTTGTGTCACCTTCTACAAAGTTTCTGAGTCTTTTGCTCCCATGTATAACTGGCCACTTCAAAATTCCTGCTAAGAGTACTCTAGGCCCAACAAAACTTACAGCACTAACCTCTACTTACTCTAAAGACCTTGTTTCCTATCTGGCCTCCCTCAGCCCCCTCAATGTCCAAACGTGTTAATTTATCTCCAGAGCACAAAGTCTGATCCACACTATGCTTTCTTTTTTTTTTTTTTTTTTTTTTTGTGGGC
Source organism: Erethizon dorsatum (assembly GCA_028451465.1). Classification (NCBI taxonomy): domain Eukaryota; kingdom Metazoa; phylum Chordata; class Mammalia; order Rodentia; family Erethizontidae; genus Erethizon; species Erethizon dorsatum. The sequence goes on from CM051839.1 coordinate 40,028,688, forward strand.
ACCGGGGGTCGACCTCAGGACCTCGCACGCCAGCAGGCGCCCGTGCCGCTGAGCGATATCACCGGCCCTTTTATTGTATGTGGGTTACAGGAGTCAAACTCAGGCCCTCGCACTTGCCAGGCAGGCGCTTAGGCCGTTGAGCCATCTCACCGGCCCTGGGATACTTTTAGTAAATACCTGTTGGAGAAATGAATGTTCATAAAACACTTCAGATTAAGAAGACAGGATTCCCACTGTTTTCAAGACTAAATTAAACTATTTCATTCAAGTTTATTTGATTATTTAAGTCTTCCATAGATAGGTATGTAAAATAGTATTTAAATATTTGACCTAGCCTCTAGTATGGTCAGCATGATTATCAAATTACACTTCTTCCTTGCTTCCAGGAAGGGAAATATTAACAACACTACATATGTATGGTTAATGAGTTTCAACGGCAGAAACAGGTATGCAAAATAGCGTATCTTATGTATGCATATATATATATTATACAGTCTAGGCCTAAATACAGTCTACACCTGCCATAATAAAAGCAAACTTTTTTAAAAGGGCTGCCTCAATTTTTCAGAATGGCAAAGACTTTTGAAAGACTGAACTGTCTAAAATTAAGACACTCTTCTCACGCACAAAATTTTCTATAAGAAACACTTTAAGAACTCAGAAATAAAGGTCACCCTTCTGGGTCAGGTGTGGGTGTTGCATGCCTGTAATGCAGCACTCAGGAGGCTGAGGCAGGAGGATCACCACCAGTTCAAGGCCAGCCTGGGCTACAAAGTGAGTTCAAGGCCAGCGTGAACTGCATAGCAAGACTCTGACTCAAAAAGACAAAAAACACAACAACAAAGAAGTCACCCTTCTGGGAAACTCAAGTACTTAGCTCACAGTCCAGCCCAGAAATAAAGCACGGGAACAGAAAGCATCTGTCGTACAGTACACAGGCTCTACACTCAGGCATAGCCCACACCGTTTCATGAAGAGAGGCCCGCACACGGCTCACTGCCAGACAGCAGAAGAAAGTGATAGCTGATAACAGAAAGAGGACCCAGAAAAACATAAGAAGAATGGTACTTCTGTCTCTATTCTAGTATCTCAACCCAGCAGACTGAGACCATCTACTATAAACAAAAACAGCTCTATACACCTCAACGAATAGCACCATTCAATTCTTTATGAATTCATGCTCATAAAGACAACCCAAAAACAAAATAACATATCCAATATCCTCCAAGCGCAGACTAAGATTTAGTGACTTTTTTTTTGTTTTAATAGCTAAATTTCTAAAAGTTGATAGCAATTAATGGTGTGAGAGGTAAACTATCCAGAAAACGTGTTTATGTAAATAAGCATTAGCCCAGATAATCCATAAACAATCAAAAGTTCTCAGTCCTTAAATGTATCTTGGCAAATTTTCAGGTATACTTTGAAATCTCGTGCAAACTAAACAGCAAAGAACAACAGTAAAAACAGTATTACTTGACAAATAGGCACACAAATAATTTTGAAAAGGAGTTGGAGGATTAAAGAAGGGATTTTCAGCATTTTCATTTAAATGGTAATTGAGCTGATGGTTTTTCATGGGTATTCTGAACTACTTTAGTTTAAATTACTGAGAAATGTGAACAGTCAAGCTCTTTATTACAAAAAATAAATTTTACACAAAATAAATGTTATAGACATATTTACTGCATTCTGTGTATTTATTCCAACAAATACACCAAGCACAAGTACAAGTATAAAGCTCTGAAAACTTCAGATTTAGAAATGAGTTCCGATCTCTAACAGGAGTATTACCAAAAAAAAAGTCTGTTCAGTTATGCCCAAACTCTGAAAAGTGTATCTGACTTTTTTTATTAAATGTCAAGGCACAGGTTTCACCTGTTTTTAAACACTCCTGCAGCACTAAGACACACAACAGTAGATGTCAACGTAACCTTGTTGGTGGCAGGTAAATCAAACAATACTAGAGCATTTCTCTCCAGCACAATCTCAAATAGTTGCTGAACAAAGCAAAACCTCAAACTACAAAGAGATAGTTTTTACAAGGAGAAAATTAAGTCTGCAGGCTCACATTTAATTCAATTAACACAAAGTTCTCATCTCCCTTACCATATATTGAAGTACATGACTTTTCAATTACTTTAAAAATCCCTAACGACAAAGCATGATTACTCCCATTACTATGAATTAAAAAGTACTTTCTATCCTTCCAGTCAGGGGATTATAGGGAGATGTGGCATGCCAATTCCCAGAGGATACGGTTTCTTTTTTTGTTTTGTTTTGTTTTGTTTGGAACATAACAAAATTAGAAAAAAAAAAAAAAAAAAAAAAAAAGACCAGAAGCACACTTGGCATCAGGTCAAACTGCCATACATTCTTGTCATTAATCTGGAAAAACTCCTTGCTAGAAAGTGACAGTTTGAAAGAAAATATTTAGGATCCAGTGGTTTTTGCTAAACCTTTTCCTGAAATAAAAGGTTCTATCTCCACCGTTCACACTGGCTCATAATACAAGTGACTCTCCAGATAATACCTGGTGACATTCCCTCACCCTGCTGCGAACGCCTCGACCCTAGACCCGGGCAGCTACTGTGCCCGACTCTCCCAGTTCTCCACCTCCTGCCCTCGGGATGCTAAAAGCCCAGATACAGGCTCTGGTAGAGGTGATCCTTGCCCTAAGGAAGCGCTGCCCAGCGTACCCAACTTTATAAACTCTCGATAAAGCCACTGAATTCGCACTTACGGACTGGGGGACCCGCTCCGGCCACTTCGGATGGCCCTCTGCCCCAAGCACTGCATCCACGGCTCTAGCGCCTCGCCTCCTACACCCCGACGCCGCGCACCCGGGTCCGCGCGCCGCCCTCCAGCTCGCCGCGCAGCGTCCTTGTCCCGCCCGTGCCCTCCGCTCGCCGGGTCGCCCTGCTGCTCCGCCCTCTGCGCGACCGCGACACCGCAGTCCTTCGCTGGGGGTCGCGCGGGCACAGGGTCCCGGGGGGCACGCGGCACAGCACGAACTTCCCCGCCCCCAACGCACCGCTGAGGAGAAAGACGGAGCAGCACGGGGTGCCAGAGGTCCCCAAGCACCTCCTGGTACCCAACCCTGCCGGGCAGCCGGCTCGGGCCTCGAGGCTCTGCTGTGTCCGTCCGTCCTGGGTCAAGCACAAGGTCCTCCGCCGGGTCCGCGCCCCGGTCTCCCAGCGTCCGCACGCCCGAGGGACGAGAGGGGTGGGGACGCAGCCCGGGAAGATTCCCATTGCGCCACCCCCACCCCAGGACCACTCTTGACTCCCACGGGCCACCCCCAACTCCGACCCCCGTCCCGGTCTCAGCCGTCCCGGGGCGCCCCTTCTCCTCACCCCCTCGAGTCCCCGCCGGGGTCCCCGCACTTACCGCGGCTCCGGGCTGGGGCGCGCAGTTGGGCTGCGTGTGCCTCTGCCCGCCGCGTAACCGTATCCGGGACAGGAGGAACGAGGGTGCGCGCACGGGGTCAGGTGTCGCCGCCTTGGGGGCTCGGGCTCAGAACGGCTGCGGACCGGCTCTCGGGCGGGCGCGCAGTGGGGGGGCCAGACTTCCACCGCGCCTGCTCCTCCGCAGCGCCCCGCCGGCGTCCGCGCCCCCTCCCTCCGCAGCCGCGCCCCGCCCCGCCCCGCCCCGCGCAGGGCTGGAGCGCGCCCAGGCCCCGGGCACTCGGGCTGCGACGCGGTGCGAGGCGGACGCGCCCTCGGGCCACGCGGTCGCGCGGCGGGAGGCCGGGCGCGGAGCCGGTGCGGCGGCCGGAAGCGCTCCCGTGCGGGCCGGGAGCACGTGGGTCCGCCCCTGCACCCTCGTGCCTAACGCCCGCCACCCGGCCGGGCCCTCCCGCTTTCTTCCTTGGCGCCCTGCGTGCTGCTGGCGCCTGTCACCTGCGGGCTCCCCGGCGGCCGCGCCGTTCACAGGTTGCTCTCGGCGGGCTGGTGGCGCGGAGGGAAGAGGACCGAACGCCTCCCCGCGCCAACCCCAGGCTTCGCGTCTGGGCGGCGCGAAGCGGAAAACCTTAGAAAACGCGGGCTTGGGCACCCTGGAAAAAGTCAAAAGGGTCGCGGGGCTCGGGAACGTCCCGCCTCTCGGGCTCCTGCTGAAAGGGCCATTTATGCCTTGCTTGATTGAGTCTGTGGCGACTTTATTCTGACTAATCTGTGTTTGCCAGTAGCCTGCCCTTGCCAAGTTGGCGTCCTGGCCAGGAAGCAACTTTCCCTAAGGCCTGCGGGAGCAGCCTTCCCCAGGCGCCCGGACCGGGAGGCCGAGCGCTTCCAAGGGTGATGGTAGGAAGGAGCTCCCCGGGAGCCGGGAAGGCAAGGCGGCCTTCGCCTCTCCTCAGAGCCCTCCAGCATGGTGTTCTAGACGGATAACGTGACATCGCACATAGACATATATATGCGATGTGCACGGAATTGTTTGCGTTCCAACTTTCAGAAAAGAAAAATCAGGCTGGGCATGAATTTCAGGACCTACACTGCTGCCCCTTTGTGCAAACATTGCATAAGTAATAGGTAATTTTTAAAAATGCCAAGTTCAGGCTGCTCTTTTCTTGCTCCAAACTGAGATTCAAAAACAGTTTGGGACTCTCTGCACTTAAAGAAAAGAAAAGAAAAAAAAAAGAAAATTTTATTGTATATATTATCGAAATATACAATAAATGAAAAAAGACATACACTGTTGTTATTTTATAATATGTCTGTGTTTAATAAGTGCAGGGCCACAAGTCCGTATAATTAAGGTTTTCACAAATGTGATGAAAAGATTTTAAATGCCAATTTCAAAAAAGATAATGCACTTTTCCTTCTATGTAGGTTACAAATCTTGGTACCTAATCTGGGGAGATAACATACCGTATATTTATTTGTCATTTAAATTTTTCTAGGAAAACGTAAACTAAACATTATACCTAACAGATAATGATTGACAAAAAAGAACTTGAGCGTTTTCTTTAAAATCTGTTTTTAAGAGTTAGAGTTCAGTCGCAAGGTATTATTTTGATAACCAATGTGTGCATTTGTGGTAAAAACTTGATCAATAGAAATTAAAGCAATATCTTTAGTTTCTATTTCATAAAAATCTAAAATGTGTGTCACGCCCATGTGCTTAATAAAACGGTGTGAACTGAACATCATGTAAAATTTTTGTCACACTCGTGCATATGAAAAGCATGACTGTATATTGTGTGTGGATATGTCCGTGTTCGTTGTATTTCTGGTCTGGCTCTTTTCCTCGTCTTTATGTAATGATATTGAGTTTCTTACAGCTCTGCACTGAAAAGAAATCAATGATACCTCTTTAAGGATGGAGCACCTAGTACTTAATATCATTAAGAAAATAGTTGGAAAAATGAGGGATAGCACTTGCTACTCCTCTTTAAGAAGTTGCAAATTTCTCATATTTAATCATCCTTCGAGTTACTTGTTATATTCAAATTAACACGAAGTTCTTCCTGTCATCTTTAATTTATAGAATAATTTGGACAGCATATCTGTGTAAAGAAGTTACAGCGAAAGAGTATGGTATTTAAAAATTCTCTCATTTCCATATGCATTGTTTCTGTATACATCAATTCATTCAATTGTTTGTTTTTTTAAGTGCTTTTAATTCTTCAGTCTCTTGGACCTATATTGTTTTAGTATAAAATATTAGTAACCATGTCAGAGATACTGGTTTAACCTAGTAAGTCATTATCCACTAACTTTGGAACCAGAATTGAACATCAGCCTCATCATTTGTATGTTGCGTGAGCTTTGGCATGTAACCTAACAGTTACCTAACTGTACCACTTTTTTTACCTGCAAAATGGATATAATAATAGTATGTGGGTCATGAAGTTATTGTGAGAATTACAGGAATGAAACATGAATTGCATAGGATATAGGTCCTGGCATCTAATAAGTGCTCAAGAAATGTTAATGCTACATATCTGTAAGTCTGATAATGGTAGAGTTAATCAGCTTGGTAAACTTTAATTGGGGACTGTTAGATTTACTGACAAATTTATTGAGGAATTTATATATTGCTGAAGGGAGCATATTATAGTAGAAAAATGTGCTGTTTCCAGCGCCTTTGATTTTAGGACCCATTTTTTTCATATAACGTTCTAATATGATAAAAGTTCTCTACTGTTTTGCCTCATACTATAACAAGTATCTTAATGCTGCTTAAAAGCAGTTCTTAGATTCACTTTATTCATCTAATAAGCATTTGTTAAACATCCAACCTATCCTCAGTTTAATGACAACAGTAGAGAATTTGTCAATTCGATACCTGACAAAAATTATTTCATGGATTCTGCCCTTAGACTGGGAGAGAAGTAACTTAGAGAAATACTAAGAGAAATGTATATAATCATAACTCATTTAAATTTAATCAAGTGTCAAGTACATCATAAACTAATAGTAGTTAAGGAAAAGAGAAAGGATGATTAAATTTAGAAAAAAAATCTCAGAAAAACACTATTTTATTTAGGGTATGAAAAACAGGTAGGAGGTTTAGTTCTTTCAAGAATTAAATGGTATTTTTTGTCAGAATAAAATAGTCTTTTACTAAATCTTCCTGGACAATTTTAAATGTCAAACAAGTAACCCTAATACCTTGATACATAGTCTTAAAAGTAAAAAGGGAAATTTTATGCCTTAGAGTTGAGATGTATTGCTTTGGTTGTACCTTTCACTGGTTGAACCCAAATGAACAGACAGTTTACACCTATAGGGGCAGCCTCTACTAGACATTCCAGCCACATGATCCTCAGCTCTTCAAAGAACTCAGAATTGTGAGGAAGAGCACGGAGTAAATTGTACATATAATCACAGAAGTGTGCAAAAAATAAAAGTACTACAGAGGAAGTAAGACACCCTTGTGTAAGAAAATCTAGGAAGACTTCACAAAGAATTAATGCTTAACTTGTTTTGAAAGATAAGTAGAAGTTTAGTAAATCAACAAAAGAGGATGACAATTCAATGAGAGGGAATGGTTTAGTTATTTCCCTGTCAAATCCATCTATTGTTTGCGGTTACATTAATATATTTGCCATTGACTGTTGTGTATTCTCTGATGAAATCACCTATATCGGTTCTTTCTCTCTCTTTTTTAATTTATTTATTTATTTATTTTGTGTGTGTGTGTGGGTACCGGGGGTCGACCTCAGGACCTCACGCGCCAGCAGGCGCCCGTGCCGCTGAGCGATATCACCGGCCCATTTCTCGTATGTGGGTTCCAGGAGTCGAACTCGGGCCCTCGCGCTTGCCAGGCAGGCGCTTACACCGCTGAGCCATCTCACCGGCCCTCTCTCTTTTTAAAATATAAATAATATATAGACAAGTGTCTGACAAAATAATACATGAAAGTTAGATAAGATGGCTAGATATATACCATATATTTATGTAACACTTTAAGGAAAGAAGAATGCAGGATAGAGATAGGTTTCAAATGAAGATACGATGAAAAAGAATACTAGAGAAGAGAGTGTGCTCAAAAATCTATGTGAGTTTTGGGCACTTCACAGTTAATAAAGCAGGGCTTGAAAAGTTTTTATTCAGGTATTAAAACAAGTATATAACTAAAAAAGTTCATGATTACTAATTAAAAACTAATCTATTGTGTAGATTTTCCTTTAAAGCCTTTAAAATGGTACCTGCTAAAATTAGTTAAAAGTGTTACATCACTGAACAATATTATATAGCCTATGTAAGGAAGAATACAGCAGGATGGATTTAAGTTCAATGTTGGGCAGAAGTTTGGGTGGCTGTACATTCCAATACTCCTTTGCTAGAAATCCAAAAACACTTGAATATATTGTTTTGGGCTGTATGGCTCTGAAAATATCACTTACTTCCCCAACCAGCTCTGATCTCCAAGCGTGATTGTCTATTTGGAGACCAGAGAAACACAGAGAGTCTGAATTTATACAAAGCTTGATTCGGTCTAATTTAGTGCTATTCTCTCTAATCATGAAAATTATGGTTCTATCTTAAGTCCTCAATAGTTTGTTCTAGCCACACTAAGAATGAGCTCACTTAGTTCTCATAAGAGTCCCAGAGGTAGGTACTACCTACTATCACCCCTGTTTAGGGTAGAGTACCACAGGGTTGAGGAGTAAAACTTACCCAAGGTAATACGTAAGTAGCAAGAATGAAAATTGAGGGCCGGTGAGATGGCTCAGTGGCATAAGTGCCTGCCCAGCAAGTGCAAGGTCCTGAGTTCGACTCCCGGAACCCACATAAAGGAAAAAAAAGTACCGGTGATATCGCTCAGCGGCACAAGCGCTTGCCCAGCAAGTGTGAGGTCCTGAGGTCAACTCCCAGTACCCACATTAAAAAAAAAAAGAGAAAAGAAAATTGAATTGAGGTCTGTTTGAATCAATGGACATGTCCTAAAGTACTTTCACAGTAGAAAATGTCAGCAGTGAAATTCTGCTTCTCAATCTAATGTCCATTAAAATGAACCTTTTAAAATAATCTTTAAAAATTTGTGATAGGCCCAATTGATTTAGTTGTAGGAGAGGTATGGAAATGTCAGTCCTGTCTTATATAACCCTTCGAACTTTGAGGACTAGAAAAGTCGCTAAACTGGATACTTACACAGTTTATCTTGAGTCTGGCAGTGATAACAATAAGATTGTAAAAGAGAGAAAGGGCATACTATGTGACATCAAAGCTAAGGCTCTGTTAAAAAGATTAGCTTCCCTTCCCATTCACTTTGTAGGTGTTACTTATTGTATTTTATGAACAACCCTTCTATTTTCCCTATAATGCCTTCTGGGAATAAAGCCTCGTATTACAATAGTAACCCTACATCTTATCTTATTTACACTAAGTGTATTGCAGGCTCAAAACAATACAAATAATTTTACTATTCTATCACTAGGTGAATGAGGCAGTGTTCACAATACTCACTGTATTTTTAATAGATGCTAATCTTCAGATTTTTTTATTAATCACATGTCTACAGCAGCTCTCTGACCCATGGAGCATAATTCTAAAATATCAGAACTTTCTGAATTTTTCTCTATATCTCCCTGATACAATGATAAACATAAGTAATGTTAGTTTACTAATCATTCATTTACCTGAATAATCAACTCCCTTTTATTGAGAAAGATTTCAGGATCCATGATTGTTTTTAGGGTATCATCTTCTGTCTTCTTACATAATGAACTACTTTGTATTTATTTCAGGAAAGAAGTAAGGTACCTGCTTTAAAACACTGGTATTATTCAGCTTTCCCATGGCTACCACAAAGTACCTGACACATGCAATTTAAAGGAGGGGTGGTTTAACTTGGCTCACAGTTTAAGAGGGTTTGGTCCATGTTCAGCTGGCTCCAAGACAAGAATATCATGGAGGAAGGACATGGTGGAGCAAAGCCACTGAATTCATGGTGGCCAAGAGGGAGAGCAGGAGAACAGTACCAGAGAGATATAAACACCAAGGTCATGCCTCCATGACCCAAGACATACCCACAAGTGTGTTTTACAAAGCTCCTAGGTAGTTCCCAAGCCAAACAAGTTGACAATTAAACTTAAGTATTCCATTTCTTATCATTTTGACACTTGTCTTTTTTCATTGTCTTTTCTCATTGCCAGGACAAAATACCCAACACCTCCAGTTAAGGGAGAAAACATTTATTTAGCTCAGAATTTATAGAATTTTCAGTCCATAGTCAGCTGGTTCCAAGGCAGGGTGGCATGGCAGAGGGGCATGATGGAGGAGAAACAATTCATGGCATGGCAGTCAGGAGGAAACAAAATCAGCAAGCAGCCTTCTGCCTGTCCCTTGTATTCCATCCAGGCTACCTGCCCTCTGGTTGCGTAGCACTCACACCCAGGGTCTGTCACCCTTAGTCCCAGCATAGCACCATTAATCCCAGCATCAGATCCTTAATTCCAGCATCACACAGCCTAGATCCAGCCACTTCTAAAAAGGACATCTAGATACAAGCCATAACAACACCCAAACCATACTTCATCTCAAGGCAATAGCAAGTTCTTAATTCTGCCTTACAAGATAAAACTATCCTGTGTACAACTGGAAATGGAACAATCTCTTCCCCAAAGACTCAGCAGTTCTAGGATTTCTCAAAAGTCCAAGTCCAAGTCTCCTCTGACACTCAAGGTAAACTCTGTGTGAATTCTTTAAAATTAAAAAAGCAAGTTACAAAATACAATGGCACAAGGTAAATATTCCTATCCAAAATAGAGGACTAGAGTGATAGAAAAGAATAAGACCAAAGCAGGAACAAAGCCCAGTAGGGCAACCATTAAGTCTTATAGCTCTATGTTCAGCATCTAGGGCATGTGGTTGTGACAGATGAACTCCAAAAGGCTTGGGTGGCACCATCTCCTGTGGCCTTGCTGTTTACAACTCACATGCCTCCTCTCAGGCTGGCTCCTCTTGTTGCCTGAGGTTTTTCTTAGCAGACAGTCCATATTTCTAGCATCTCTGAATTTCTGGGTCTCCCATGTACCTTCAGGTTCATTCCCCCATTTTCATGCACTCATCACAAGTGAAAATTTCCTGACCTTCCTTCCAGGCATTTCTTTGAAATGCTCTTGGACTCTGTATGCTGATATAAGCAGCATCATATGGTTGATGCCAAGGACTGATGGTAGTGTGAACAGTAGCCAGAACCCCCTTGGACCATGGCTGCAGTGGCCTCTGAGTACATGGCTGGCTAAGCACAGTGAAATGAATCCCAGGAAACCAATTATCTAAAAGTCACTTCTCAATCACATGTCCCAGGGAGTCTCTTCTCAAATTAAAGTTTGATACTTTTGCACCATTGAGCATATGATAGGTGGTGTCTTGTCAATTTCTGAGATGCCTGCAATGCAACTTTCTTCTTGTCCCTGTACAAAGTACAGTAAAACCTTGCCTTTCAAGCATAATTTGTTCCAAAAACATGTATGCAATCCAAAGCACTTACATATTGAAGTGAATTTCCCATAAAAAATAATGGAAACTCAGACAATTTGTTCCACAACCCAAAAACATTCATATAAAAATGATTACAATACTATAATATAATACAAAATAATAAAATATGAAGAAAAATATGTCTAGTATGAGGGAAACGATTATTGTGTAGGATGACTTTCACTATCACTAACAAACTCATGCTCAATGTAATCTTTTTTTTTTCACACAACTTTAACAAGGAAACTATCCAATGACACTTGCTTTTGCCTCCTTTTGAGAATTTCACAGAAATGTGACATTGTCATTAAATGTGCATTGTCATTAAACAGAGTTATCACTTGTACTGCTACACTCTTATTTAGGTGGTGTTTTTCTACAAAATTTTGCAGTGTTTCCCACATTTTACGTATTTCCCTAATCTCATTTGAAGTGAGGGATTCCTCTGGCTTTTTCTTCTCCTGCTCTACAGAAGAGAATTCCTCCATAACCTCTTGCTGTTTGGAGATGATCCCCCACAATCCTGCAGCAAGGGGCAGGGGAAGGAACCATTGGCTCAGGTGTGATCATGTGACATTCAACATCATGTAGTACTTGTATTGTATTACAAGTATTGTACTTGTACTTTTATTACAAGACATCACTCGTTTATCAAGTTAAAAATTATTGGCAATGTTTGCTTGTCTTGTGGAACACTTGCAGAACAAGTTACTAATGATCTAAGCTTTTACTGTACTTAGTTTATTTTCAATGGCACTAATCTGTTCAGCAACTACACCTCCTTTGGCCACAACTTTATACATCATTTATTTCATGTTAAAATTAAAGTTTTTCTAATCTTCTGCTCTGCTTTTTGCTCCTGCTTCTCATGGTCGATCTAGCTAAAAGCAGCCAGCAATGCACTTAACACTGCATGAAAATGGGTTGCCTGGAATTTCTTTTACCAGATCAGTCAGTCTACTACCTTTAAATTCAGCCTCATGCAAAGTCTTAGGACATGGGCAAAATGTAAACAGGTTCTTTCCCAGAATGTAAGACATATAGCCTCTAGTCCATTTCCCAATAAGTACCCATTTCCAACTGAAGCCTCCTGAGCCTGGCCTTCACTGTCCACATTCCTATTAGCATTCTGGTTTTCTGAGCTTCAACCAGAATCACACACCAGGCTCTCCTTACAGCATTCTAGGGCTTCTTTAGACCACATCACCAAACCTTCCCAAATGCCTGCCATAAACCATTTCCAAAGATTTCTGAATGATATGGTCAGATATACTAGAGCAATGACCCCAATTTTGTAGTACAAGGGTTCTGTATTAGTCAGCTTTCCTTTTGCTGGTATAAAATAATTGGTACTGCAACTTAAAGAAGGAGAATTTTAATTTGGCTTACAGTTTCAGAAGCTTCGATCCCTGTTCAGCTGACTCCAAGAAAGGAACATCTTGGAGGAATAACATATAAAACTTCTGACTTCATGGGAAGTAGAGCAGGAGAACAACATCAGAGAGGAAGGGGCCAGGGACCAGACATAGATACAAGGTCACATCCTTGTCACCTTCACACTCAAACACATCTCCTTATGCCATGTTCAATCTCTAAATAAGCACAAGGTCTAATTCTGCCTAACACACAAACAAAAATGCACTAATGCCATATTCAAAATCTCAGCAGTTCTAGCATTACTCAAAAGTTCAAGCCCAAACTCTCCTCTTAGACTCAAGGTAAACTTTTAGCTGTAAACTCATGAAAAAAAATCACAAAACAAGTTATATAACCTATATATAAAATGATACTGGATAAATATTCTCATTTCAAAAAGGAGGAATGGGGATTAGAAAGGGATAAGACCAGAGCAGCACTGAAACACAGTGAGGCAAACATCAAGTTCTATAGTTCCATGTCCACCGTCTGGGGCACTAGATGATATGTGAGCACTAGAGGACTTGGGCAGCCTCACCCTTATGGCCTCAAAATTTCCGTACAGGAATATCACCAAAACGAAGTTCAGTGCTTGAAATCAGGGGTGTGTGTGAACAGAGATGGAATAAAAAGACTGGTGACCTGGCTACACAGAAAACTCTGGCTACAGGAAGGAATGAAAACTCTAAACAAGGAATCCAGAGTAGTTCCTACCTAACTTTATTGGCCAGATCTATGACACTCCCAGTGTTTCCTTAGAATGAGAGTTTAAAATCCACATACAATGTCTGGATTAATAGCTCAGCAGTACTAGGTGAGGCAATTACTGGCACCTGAAAATGATCCGACAAGAAAGGCAATACAGAAAAAAATCATATACCCTGGCCCTATCCTAAAATCAAAACAAGACACAGACACAAATCCAAAAGCACATGAAGAACATTAATGCATTCTTTGTAAGTGAAATTAATTTTATGGAATAACCTAACACAAGTTTTTAAGTATACTCAATGAAAAATAGCATAAGAACTTGAAAGCAAAAAAATATGTCCCAAGGAAAGTTTGAACCTGAAAACAAACTAGAAATATTAAAAAATATAATTCAGGGGAGATAGAAGATGGTCAACTAGGGGGTGACCGACAGGGTGAATGTCTCCAAATCAGTACTGAAGAAAAGCAGTTATCCTGAGTTAGGGGTAAAGATAAAATCTGATAAGGGAGGATAAAAGAAAAGAAAATCCAGCTGGACTAAACCCACTGTTCGGAGGTTGTATGAGGGAAAACTGCACCTCTCCTAGATCACAGTATCCTACCCCCTGCCCCAGACCCAGTGTACATACCATCTTGAGAAAGGAACAGATTGAGGCAGGGAGCAAGTCAGCCCTTCAGTGACGGTCTGGTGGAGTACGCACAGCAAAGTGAGATACTTCCAACCCCAGCATTCAAAGAAGCCAAAACAAAATGTGGTAGAGTGAGTTGTAATGCACCCACACATTTAGCTCCAGAGCCAAGGAACCACCAGGGAGATGGAAATTTTCCCCAACTCAGATAGTAGTAGTAAGTTGCCTAACCTTCCCACATACAATGGGAATGCGGAATGTAGATATTACTCATTTAAGGACCTACATATTTAATGACTGTTTGGTCTTATAACTGAGGCCTGCTCTTTGGAATTACAACACACCACATGGATTTAGCATCCATTTTTTAGTGTTTTTTTTATATAGTTCCATACATTTTGTTTATAGAAACTCAATGTCTTTTTTTTGTTTATATGGTACTGTAATTTTTGCTGATTGTACTGTATAATACAGTATTATAGTTTTATGTTCTGTTACACACTACATACTGCATATAAGAATTATGCAAATAAAAGCAAAGTTAAGAAGCTGAAATTTAGGGCAGGCCCCAGCAACTCCTATCTGGGAATGGCAGAAGGAAGGGGAAACCTGTTCCATGACAATTACACAGAACAGGGTCAGAGAGAAACTCAGCGGAGACAGAAGAGAGTAAGTATCTTCCTACTACTTTGCTGGGTGGGACTGAAACAAATAGTCATCTGTAGATGGAGAGAAAGAAGTGTATCTAGACCTGTGGCTTTTTGACCAAATAATTGGTGAGGAAAACCTACGGGAGGAGAATATAGAGAAGTCTGTGATATTTCCCACCTGAAAAGTGATTCAGGCAATGTGGTCCATGGAGGTCTGCAAGGGTTCAATCCCAGAGCTCAAAACCAGATCACAGGTTTAGAGGGTGCAACTGTCCCCAAGGCTTCAGTCAGGTACTGTAATTGTGTGGCCCACACTGGGAATTGCATGGATACTTGCCTCCAGAGAGTGACGCAAGTGTGGAGAGAGCTGTATGGAAGCTCTGAGTAAAAGCTGTAATGACTGTGTGAAAGGTTTTATTTGTTATGTCTAGCTATGTTGTAGAAGTGGGTCATCTTGGCAGGAATTTTTTCTATTCCCTGTTTTCATGCTTTTCTTTCTTTCAGTACTTACTTTTTTATTGGCACTGGTTAGTTGTCATACTTTACATTTCAAGGGTTTCCTTTTTGACTTGCTCCTTCTTTCAGTGTTTTTTCTCTGCTATCTTTTGACTATCTTCCCTTCTTTTTTTGTGCTCCTCTCTTCCTTATTATCTTACCTTCTTGCCTTTCTCTCCTCCTGTCCATGTATCTAACAAATATAACAGGGGCCTGTATAAGTACATTCAAGAATAAGAATTAACCAGTGCCATAAATTAAGCAGTACAAGTTATGGACATGTCAGGATAATCCTTAACAAAATTTGCCATGAAGGATTCAAAGTGAATTACCTACAAACATATTAACAGGTACTGGCACTCTCACAGCATCCCTTAATCTCTAAAGACAGTTTCACACATCTGCAAACATCCTCCTGACCATACAAATACTCTCTGAAATGCTCTCAACTCCAGCACTTCACCCCAGCTATAGAATAACTCCACAGAGTTTGACTTCCTTTTTTTTTTTTTTTTTTTTGTGGGTACCGGGGGTCGACCTCTGGACCTCGTGTGCCAGCAGGCGCCCGTGCCGCTGAGCGATATCACCGGCCCTTTTTTTCGTATGTGAGTTCCAGGAGTTGAACCCGGGGCCCTTACGCTTGCCAGGCAGGCGCTTATGCCGCTGAGCCATCTCACCGTCCCTGACTTCCTATTTTTTAACCTATTGACATTTCTCTTTCCTCTCTCTCTTCCCATTAAAATACCCTATTTCTTTCCCCCTTCCTCTCTACTTCTCCCCACCTTCCACAACCCAAACAAACCACAAAGAGCAGTACAATATAGTCTGTAAGGGCTATTGACAAAAGGGTGAAATTATCAAAATTATTAATGTTTATGACTGATGCATGCTTGGATCTGTTGATGCTGTTATAGCCAGTAGAAAATGTCTCCTTACAAAGCAGTGACAAGGTCCAACTCAATTAAACTGAATAGGTTGAAGGGGTAGAAAATATTTCTGGACAAATAAAGCCAAGAACACATTACTGGAAAACAGAACCTAACTGGAGATGTCCTCGTATCAGCAACAACCTCTCTTCACTGTATCTGACCTGAACTCTCAGCACAATCATCATCGTCATCAGAAGAAGAAGAAGAAAGTGTCTTTACTTCCTATTTATGTTCAGTAATCAAATTTCTTTTCCTAAATTAATTAAGCCTTGATATAGTGAACTTGGATACAGTTAACTGAAGTTTTGTAGGTTGTTACTACTAAAATTCCAAATGTTATTCTCCCTTAATAATTTTTGACGTGGTGAAAGTGAAGTATATTATTCAACAATTGCTTTGTGTGTCAACTCTATTGTAATTTCATTTCTAGGAAACAATTTCCATGATGTACGTCCCCCCAGGCTCAGATGCTGATGGTTAAGCTTAATTGTCAATTTGACTGGATTAAGACTCCTAGAGAGGTGAATGGATGGGAGATGGCAACTGGATGGATCTCTAGTTAGGTTTCTGTACTCCTCATGGATTAATCCACTGATGTTCACAGCAGAATGTGGTGTTAGAAGGTGTGGCCCACTTGGAGGTGTGTCACTGGGGGGATGTCATTGGAGAGTGCCCCTCTAGCTGCTTCTCTTCCCCTGCACTCTGCTTCCCAAACTCTGTGAAGTGAACAGCTTAGCTCCACCATGCTTTTCCACCATGACACTCTGCTTTGAAGCCAGCTGACCATGGACTAAATCCTCTGAAACTGGGAATCAAACAAACTCCTCCTTTAAGATGTAAGTGTTGGGCATTTTATCCCAGAGATGAGAAAGCTAATACAGAAGCCCAGGAGGAATAAAATAGTAATGTGATGTTATATGATCACAATTAGATAATGACCATCATTACCCAACTGTATTCAAATTTTGTACATTTATGTTTAAATTAAGTAAATTCTCACTTTAGGGTGGGGGAGGTATTGCTCAGTGGTAGAGCACTTGCATACCATGCATGAGCCCCTGAGTTCCATATAGAGCACTGCAAAAAAAATTCTTTTTTCAGCTTAGTGAGCTGGCCTTCTAAAACATCTGGGCCCCTTTCCTACATTTCTCTCCAATGTTATTTCTAGAATTTAATGTCATATAGCTCAGAAGTTTAAACAAAAGTGCTTTATCTTTATATGTTAATGAAACATCTACCATCAAGCTCCATGATGTGTTATGGAATGTTTGGTTCATATTCTTGGAAATTTATACACTGGATTTCTGACACCAAAAGAGATTTCAATGTGAAAGTCACCAAGTTTTCACATATACAGTAGATACTGAATATTAATTACTTTTGCTCATTTATAAATATTTATTGAGTATATTATCTTTCAATATAAAGATGGTAAGATATTAGTCTTTGCAGTCAGGTAGCTCACAGTGCTCACAGTACTCACAGTGTATTGAGAGGTGTGAAAAGAAAGGAAAAGGAGAGAGAAGGAGGGGAAGAAAGAGAGAAGAGCAAATCATTTCAGTGGAGGTAGAAAATGCCAGTAGAGTTAGTAACAAAGTGATATAGGAACAAAACCTAAGCTTTGTCCATAACTTGTTTGAGAAAGTTTCCTGGAGAGAATAACATTTCAGCAGATTATAACTAATTTACTTTCAATATAATAGGAGCTACTATTAGAATTTTACCTAAAATGAGAGATTTTGGCTTTTATGTTCACATTGCCTCAGACACTATCTGATTTATGTTATGCTAAAAATCTGTGTCAATTGGATGAATAAATGAATGGAAGCTGGACATCTAAAGCCCCTGAATAAGAAAATATTTACTGGGGCCGGTGAGATGGCTCAGCGGCTTAAGTGCCTGCCCGGCAAGCGCGAGGGCCCGAGTTCGACTCCCAGAACCCACATACGAAAAAGTGGCCGGTGATATTGCTCAGCGGCACGGGCGTCTGCTGGCGCACGAGGTCCTGAGGTCGACTCCCCGGTACCCACAAAAAAAAAAAAAGAAAATATTTACTATCTAGGACTTGAATCACACACACACACACACACACACACACACACTTAACACTGGTTTTCACATAATTTTAATGTAATTTCAAATGCTTCTAAAGTCAAGCTAATTTAACAGGTAACTCTAGTCTTAGATCATTCAAATTTCCCTTGGGGCCACGGAGAAATTTGGGAAAAAGAAAGGATCTCATAATAAGAATGAATAACTTAAAAATAACAATAGTAATCTAAAGTTGAAGAAAACAACTGCTTCTTCCACTAAAACATCACACAAATACATACATTTACTTGGCTTTCTCAGCTGGACCATAATTTCAGCAGTGACTGTGTCATCTGATTAAACACACATATAAAAACACTTCCTGGATGAATTGAACAAAAAGGAAATAAAGAAAAGTAGTAACTGTGTATGTTCAGTAGAGTGTCTTTGAGATCCAGCCTGAACTAAATGCATCCTGTTGTTAACTGTCACTACACCAAAACTAGAATCTCCAGACTATGCATGTGTACTGTTTGGCAGAGCACCTGTGGCTCTCTGGTCACACCTCTCTCCTGAGATTAATATTGTCTATAATTATTTGTTTATCCAAATGTAAATTCCTGTGGTCATGAGTGGCATCTTCTCATTTTTATGACTGACCCCATGTTTTCTAACTTTCTCTTGCACACACATACAATATTTGATGACTGAATATTGAAGTAAAACTATAATCTTATGCTTAGGGGAAAAACAGACTTGAAATTTTCTATAACAAAGTAGAGTCCATAAAACAATACTAATATAGGATTTAGGATGGTAATGTAAGATATTTAAAACACATTGTAGGAAATAGAACGGTAATAAACATTTGTGATATATAAATCATGCAATATTAAGAATACTCACTGATCCTGGTAGACATATTTTATCAAAATTAAGCTACTGATATTAGATTTTTTTCTTAGAAAAACTAAATCACTCTTTCTCATAGCTTTAAAGTCAATAGCTTTTACATATCATCAACATTTAATTTGATGATCACCTATTCCTTATATCAGTTAGGATTCTGTCACCTATAGATACTGCATAACCACAGAGTAGCCTAAACAGCGAGATCTATATCTCATATAAGAAGCCTAGGGGCCGGTGAGATGGCTCAGCGGCATAAGCGCCTGCCTGGCAAGCACGAGAGCCCGAGTTCGACTCCCGGAACCCACATATGAAAAAAGGGCCGGTGATATAGCTCAGTGGCACGGGTGCCTGCTGGCACACGAGGTCCTGAGGTCGACCCCCGGTACTCACAAAAAAAAAAAAGAAAAAAAAGAAGCCTAAACATCAGTGGTCCCAGGTTTGGTTCAGTGACCCGATGATGCCATCTGAATTTATGCTTCTATGTTCTTCTTTCATGGCTGCAATGTGGATTCTATAACTGCACATCCAGTATCCCAGGCAAGAAGGCTAAAAGTGGATGTAAGTGCAGAATTTCTTCTTGACCACCTCTCTTTTACAAGTAATACACTTCTCAGAAGAAATTTCTCCACCGATCTCCTCCTACTTCACAGGCCAAGTTAGGCTAGGAGAGCCGATCACTAATATAGAGGAAGGTATTTCTATGATGTGCTTTTACCAGTTGAAATTCATGCCCAGTGCCAGCTCATCACACCCTCAACAAAATCAAGATTCTGTTAACAATGATGAAGATAACTCTTGAAAATGAAAACGCTAGTTATATCACACAAAGATATTCTCAGTAATCTATGTGACAGAAACATTCATTTAGTTAGCCTTGATTTCATCAATTAGCAAAAATGCCTGAAAATCCTTTATTTCTTTCAAATTAGTTTCAAATGATTACTTCAAAGGTTGGATGAAGTGGCAGTAAGAGCTGTGTTAGCTTGATGCACCTATAAGTAACTAAATAGCAGAGGGAATCATTACACTTCAATTTTCAACACCTATATTAAGAAATGTGAATTAATGAAGCAACTTCTTTTAACAAAAATAGACATTCTAGTCAATGTTTGCCTACAAAGTACTTAACTTGGACAAATGCACACTTCCAAAGTGGTTACTTGCCAAAGAAATGCAGAATTAATCTCGAAGAGTTGCTGTCAGGGCCTATGGTACAATTCTTAGAACTATTATCAGTAATAAGAAATCCTTGTCTTCTTTGAATGAATTTGCTTCTTAGCAATTAATAGCATTCTGAGCAAAACACAGAAAACTGAATAGGTAGTTAAACTGAATAAAGCCATGTGCTTGTCAAAAAGTAATCACTACTAAGGAACATTTATATGCTTACTATGGCTTACTAACATGCTCTAGAAACAATTGCAAATAGAAAACTTTCGAACCTATTTTGAGAAATGGAAACATATTTGAAGGATATCCCAAAACATAATTGAATGACAATACTACTTTAGGCAGTTACATTTAAAAATATTTAGATCAATAATCTGTATAGTTACTTTCAAATCAAAGCAATCTTTTACAATATTAGCCACAAACCTATGGCTTAATATAAGATATATAGTTTCAAAAATATCTTTGAAGTGAAATAATCAAACTACTGAAGGCATTTATCCTAACAGCTTAGGATGCAAAACACAGTTGTTGGATAATTCAGTGGGGCAATAAATCTTGAATAAGTAATGGATCAAATAACTCTTGCTTAGAAGTAGAAATTTATATACTCTAGTAATAAATATAATCTTGCTATTGACTTAAAGTATTTAGAGACTCAGCTGTGGTGTGTTGCCTACTTGGTCTATTGTGATAAAACTATGTATTCTATTACTATCATATTCAAAGATGCTCTTGTGTGAGAAGCTTCATACTTTAGAAAAATTGCCATGATTCTAAAATGCAATATAGACTCATATTCTATAGATAATATAGATTTATTATTGCACATATTAGTATAGGTTTGGCCTGCAACAGTGGAAAGAACAACTAAAACATGACAAAGAGTCACAGTACTTGCCACAGCCCTTGTTGGTACAGCTCTCACAAATTAAGCGCACTTCTTTCTCACTACTGTAGATGTCTTAGTTTCTGAAGCGAGCAATTAAAAAACCATTGCCATTTAAAACTTTAGGTGTGCACTTAATAAGTCTTACTGCTAGTATCTATTTATGGTAGTAGCCTAAGTGTGGCTCACCTAAAACATGATTGGGTTTAACTTTTTAAAAAATGTTTATTGAAAAGCAACTGTACTTCCATTTGATGGTAACAAAGGAAAAAAAACACATTGGTTACAAGAGTATTGAAGTATAAAATAGTGATAAATCTCACCACAAAAATTTACAAGACCTATATACAGAAATCTAGAAAACATTACAGAGAAATTAAAAATTTCAAGAAACATTTTAAGGTGAAACACTTGAAGAATAACTACATCTGTAATAAGAAATTTTTCCTTAAACAAAAGGATAAATTAGTATCATTGAGTGTGCTCACTACATGTGATGTTATTTCTGTTTGTAATTTTAATAGATAATAACAAATAAATACAAAATAGTGAAAAATGATCAGTATTTTGAAAGTATCATTGACATAATATCTTTAACCAGGGGTTTTAGTTTTTTGAATTTGAACAATCAGACATAGGTGGTGACCTAGAGTAGTAGGATATAGATAGGTCTCACATGCTTAGCATAGCAATAAAAGTGTTAATTTGGTAAATATTTATTCTATACTATTGCAAAAATTAGCTATACCATATTTGCATTTAATTTGTAACATTTCCTCTTTGTTTTCCAAAAAAATTATTTTCCGAAAAAGTCACAAATATATGTATATATATATATATATATGTGTGTGTGTGCATGAATCTCAGAATGATGTATTTTTATCAAAAAGACCGTCAGTGTCTGCCTTTCCTATACATTACTTCTTAGTATAAATCTATGAAGAGTTGGAAACTATACTAACCACACTCCTGAGGAACTGGGAATTCTTCCTGTATTTCCCAAATAGGATGATTAGCACATGCTCATTATTTGCAGATTTTATCGGGACTCAGAGATGAATAACTTATCTCTGGCTTCTCTTTATTTTTGTGGCTTCAGAAAAAAATCACTTCTCTTTTCTGAGTCATTTCCTCATTTAATTACTGAACAATTTATGCCTATTCAGCGAATGTTATGATTAGTTCCTTTTTCAATTGTATGTCATTTCTGCTAAAATTAAGACATCAAGAACTTGTGTCTTCCAGTTATTCAACTCCAAGCTAGTTTGTGCTCAAAACATACCTACACACATATACAGAAACATTTGTATTTTACATCATTTCCTTTTTGTTAGAAGATATTTTAAAATATTCTCTTTCCTTCCTAGTAAAGTTGGAGATCACAAAGTGTAAAGGATTATCACCAGTACTTCTCACTTATATATAAGTGCATTCTTTCAATGCTGATCTTATGCAACAAACTGTTCTGGCAAGGAAGACCACATAGATTTGAAAACTTTGTCTCACTAATCGAGAATTGTACGATCCTCCTCGAAGGTAGCCTCAAGATAAACACCGATGGATTCCAGCCCATATGGAGGCTGCTTAGTCACCATGGCGATGGTCCACCATGGAGGAGAGCTTAAAACAATCATATCACTTTCTTCTTGCTCCAGCAGGAAGTACCTCCCCTGACCTCCTGCGCCTGCGGAACACCCGCCAATCCCTCTTTGTAAGGCCACTTTGCGCACCCCTCCATGCTCCGCCTTTAAACAAGCCCCATAAATACTTTGTTTCACAGCCAGCCCCTCTGAGGGTTCTCTGCAGCTTATTGCAGCCCCTCCCGTGCCCTGCATTAAAGGCTTTTTCCAACCTTTTCTCTGTTTTTACTCGCGCCAGACCTAACAAACACCATATCTATTTTACAAAGAACTAGCTATGAAGAACAGGACTTATGGCTCAGAGAATAAGAGAAAGTTAAAGGTGTGCCTGGAATTGCACTAAAAGGCCATGTTTCCTAATCAATGATGTAATACAATGATTAACATCATGTGTGAAAACTGAATATAAAAATTTAATTTACTATTTATAAAATTATTTCAGTTACAAAAAAGAAGTCAGGGACTGCAAGTCATTTCACACTGAAATGATAACTGTGTAGAGATGTTTATAATGAAAGTCCTTTCATCTTTGTAATACAGTGAGTGTATAATTAAAGCCAAATTCCAAGGGTGGGGGGAATGTGAGGCTCTGAAGGATCATCCCATCACTGATGTGTGTAAAAATGCACAAAAAACATGTTATATATAATGCATATGAGACACATGACAGAATTCTGAGAGTAGGTCATATGCAAATACACACATGCAAACACACAAGGTTAGCAGAGTACAATTTACTTCCTTTCCCACTTTGTAATCTCCTCCATTAAGACAAAGTGCTCAGGTGATAATACCAAGGCCTCTGGGGGACAGATACTTATTTCACCAGACTTGCCCTGAGCCATAATAATGCAAGTCTATGGGAATAATGATACATATTGAGCCATGACTCAGCACTTCACTGAAGAGGACTGAAAGAAAGCATATGGTATTGCTCTAGCCCTTTTAAGAATAGGTGTAAACATTCCCACCCTGCTATCTGAAGATTTTTTGTTGTTGTTTTTGTTTTTTTTGATACCGGGAATCAAACTCAGAACCTTGTGCCTGTGCCACTGAGCTGTATCCCTGGCCCTATCTGAAGATTTATACTATGATCTTTCAATACTAGCTTCTCCATTGTTCCTAATGTTGCCAATTCTGCTTGCAAATTCTTCATTTTTAATTTTAAAAAGCATGCAGTGTGCCTCTCTTCTCAGCAAACTTTGCCTGAGTATGCCCCTTAGATGTCTCAATTTAAGTTTCTCTTCCTCAGAAAATATCCTCTGATTTCTTCCTGAGGTTTGTTGTCTTTCTCTATTGCATGCCTATTCTTCTGCTAACCTAGTCTTTAACATTATTGCAACTGTTCGTTTGTCTTTATCTTCTGCTAAATCGTATGTCCTATAAGACAGGGACCTAGTACATAATAGGCGAATGATGAATTAATGAATGATAGCAGAGATACTCTCAGAATCCTGTTCTTTGAAATGTACATTTCAACTTCTAGGTATGTTATTATAGATCTAAGATTTCAGATACTATATTAGAATCTCAAAGATAGAGAACCATGGATCTACAACATAGTTAGAAGTTCTTGCTTTAAGAAAAGAAATCAAGGCCCTCTCTCACTATATAATGCAAATAAAATGCGTACTAGTTAGCATTTGTCGCACACTTGTATGCCTGGCAATAAATTAAGCAATTTATCTCATTATCAAATTTCACTCTTGCAAGAAGTCCATGATGTTAACATTGCTCCCATTTTACACCTAGAGTAATTGATTTTATTAAGTGTAAGTAAAGAAATGGCACAGCTACTGATGGGGTCAGGAACTATTTAGGCAAACTACCAGCCCCAGCTCTTACTACCATAGTAGTGATTCTTTTCACTATGCTGCCTGCACCAGTCACTAACTTATCTCTCAGCTTCAAACTGACTTTCTCTTCTCTGCTTTGGAATTCATATTTGAGGCAAGGCATCGACATTTCTGCTTTTTCCAGCTGAGTCTATGTTAGGTTTTGCCAAGAAGGGGTCCAAGAGGCTGCAGGAGGAAGAAAGAGAACTTTCTATCCTGGCTGCTTCCTGTGATATTCTTTTTTTTTTTTTTTTTTTTGTACTGGGAATCGAACTCAGGACCTTGTGCTTATCAAGCAGGCACTTGTGTCCCTGAGCGATATCCCCCATCCCTTGTGAGCTTTTTGTCTGCTTCCTGCCCTCTGTGATTCCTCCTTCCTGCAGCAGAAACCCTTCCTGTGGTTGAATGAGAATTCAGTTTGTAGTTTCAGACACTTGCAAAATCCAGTTTATCAAGCCCTTTCCTGGAGAGGGCTGGGGCCTACACATGGAGTGCTTCCCGCGAGGTCCAAAAATTCAGTAAATCTATTTCTGTCTCCCAGTATTATAGGTGCGGGCTGCCTCCTGCAGTTACAACCTCTGTGAGATCTAGAGTCCCCTTTCACACACTTAATTAACAATTTTATACTTAAGAACAGTCTCTCTGGAGTGGACATTGACCTGTACAATGTTTTAAAACAGTTATAAAGTGATAAATTCAGCCACTAGAGTTGGACAAGTACAATGACCACACCTGCTGTACTGTACTGTATTTCTGCTGTGAAATAGTATGTGTGTGTTTGTGTGTGTGTGTAAAATACTCCTATCACTGTTCTGACTTATGTGAAATTCCACTTGCTTATCATATTTTTCTAAATAAACAGATGATAAGAGTAGTAGAAAATAAAACAACACAGAAATAAATTAACAAAAACAAAGCTTAAAGCATATAAACTGTCAAATTTAAATCTCATTTGTTCATGAAATCATGTGAATGTCTTTAAATAATCTTTCCAATTTTAATATAAAGATATAGATGACTGTATCATATAGCTATACTATATAGCCAAAGGAAGAGGGACAAATGTAGATATTTAGCTAAATATCTACTTTGGACTTTGAGGTAGTTGATGAGGTAGTCAGAAACTTAACTTTTTACATTTAAATTGGATAATTAGAATATTTGTGGTCCTTTCTAGAATAAGTGCCATAAAAACGTTTGCCTATTTTCTACTTCCAGTTTTATTTTTTTATTTTTATTAAGTGTATTGGTACAATTAAGATATACATAATTATCACATTCATCATAGGATATTTATACCTGTATGTGACATATTACTTCTGGTTTTATAGTTAATAGATTATTATAGGTGCTGTAGTTCCTATTATTATTTTCCACATCACTATAAATCGTACATATAAGTGAAAATTTTTTTCAGATTTTCATATTTGGACAATATATAACAAGTGATGGAGCTAGAATTAGATCTGCAAATACTTTTAATTGCATATATGCTAGGTGCAGTGGTAAATGTTGGTTGTACAGTGGCAAATGGGACAGACTATAAAGTTTCCCCCTGGCCCACATAGTCTAGCAGTTGTTAGTGTATGTTAAGCAAATGGGTATTTTATATATAGTGATTTTACGTCATTTATTTTTGAGTATTTTTGGTGAAAATAAAAATAATAACTCAATTTACAAATACAGGATAGTAATCAAAAATTTAAAGTTTTTTGTTTTCCTCTAGCAAATGTGTTCATTTTCTCAAGTTCATGAGTTATGTGGAAACCTCGGGAAGTCCCTGGAGCTATAGAGAGTATATGTTGGCAACCCTACCATCCCATTTTAAGCCATGTCCCCAAATTTAATGTTTATATATAGTGGGATGTACTTGTTGAGTGACAGATTGAAATCACACTGACTGATGAGTCATTATCACTTTTCATATGTGCAGTTTTCACAATCCAAACACTAAACCCTGTGAGAGGTTTTCTTTAGGGTTACTACAGAATAGCAAGGCTTAATTCTGTAAAAGGTGCTGTGACTGGGAGGAAATAATACCAGGAGGGTTACACGTGCCTCTTGGGGTCCCACAGTTAATTCATTGTTTTCTGTTCCTGTACATTGCACCCACTTTTTAAACACTTGCTTTGCAACTTTGCTGTACATAGGAATCACCAGGGAAGTGTGTTAGACAAATTCCTGAGCCCCATCTTCAGAGATCCTAATGAGTTATCTCTGGGATGAAGCTCAAGAATCTGCCTGTTTGAAAGAAACTATAGATCAGAAGGCTCTGATGTAACAAAATTATTGCTTTGAAGATTAGGCGTGTACATTAAAATGAGTGTGAACCAGGAACCAGGTATGATGTGGCATCAGGATCTACAGTGTAATTAATCCGTGTGACTTCTGAAGACATTCTGGAAGTAGATCATGACTGACCATCAGAGTTGCCTAATGATAAAAATCAACCTGGGAACTTTGTCAAACAAAAAATTGATAGGTTCATTTCCTAGAGCAGTGGTTACCAACTTTATCTGCCCAATAAAATCCCCCAGAGAATATTGAAAAATCCAAGTAAAAAAGCCACAATGCAGAATGAAACAGGCTTAAGCATTTTTTTTTTAACTCCATTTGTATTTCAATTTGCAATGAAGATTTTGAGCTGCTGTGCTTAAGAGAAAGATTTCCAAAGTCTGGGACAGTAGCCAAAATTACTATAACCAGCTCCCAAGTGGTTCTTACAAACTCAAAGTTTAGAGGTTATTAAATTTGATATGTAAGTGTCTATTTCAAATTATTTAAAGAAAGAACCATCCATGTTTGAGTATCATAATATACAGTAGAAAAAGATGGGCTTCTATTGTTTTATGAGTTTCTACTTTTTGGAATTGATGATTATGATTTTCTTTAGCTCAAACCACCTATCTTACTTGTCACTAATAACTATATCATGTGTGTGAGTAAGTCCCTGACTTACAAACATTTGATTTGCGAACCTTGGCAGGTAGGAATAGCCCTTGAATTACAAACATTTGTAGATGCAAACAAATCACAGAAGAAGCTCAAGTGTCTGCTGGACATTGTGACAGCTGTGCTGCTGTGTGCCTACTGCACAGTGCGATGGTGTGCAGTAGTACAGTGCTCAATCAGAGCCCAGGATTTCTGGAAGCAAGAGGAAATGCAATGGTGATGTGGAGGGGACTGCTAGGAAGCTCAAAGCAATAAACATTGTATATTTGTGTAAAAGGTGTGTAAGATTCACTTTGTTGGACTTATGAACCAATCTGACTTACTAACTTTCTCCTGGAGCAGAACTAGTTTGTAAATCAGGGACTTACTATGTATATACGCATATATAGATGTGTGTGCCAATATAAATATAAATATAAATATAAATATAAATATATGTACTGTATCTGTTGTGTATGTGTGTGTATGTACTTCTTGTGTTCTCTTGAGAAGCAAAATCAATATATATCTCTATATACATGTATATATATAGAGAGAGAAAGAGACCAAGAGAAAGAGAGAGAGAGAGAGAGAGAGAGAGAGAGAGAGGAATTGGGTTGTGAAGCCATAGAGATGGAGAAATCCCCTGATCTACTCTTAGCAAACTGCAGAACCAAGAAAGATGATGGTGTAATTTAATCAGAGTCCAAAGGCCTGGAAATTAGAAGGCAACATGTAAGTCTTAATGAGTTCACAAGTCTCAGAACTGTGGGTGCCAGTGATTGTGGGAAGGAGACAGTGGTGCCTTAGCTCAAGCAGAGAATAAATTCACCTTTCCTCTGCCTTTTTCTTCCATGTGGGGAAGAGCCATATGCTTAACTGAGTTCAATTCTAGTGCTAATCTCTTCCAGAAACACCCTCACAGCAAAAACACTCAGAAGTCATGTTTTACCAGCTATCTGAATACCCCTTAGCCCTTGCAAGTCTCCCCATAGATAGATACATACATACAAAAGCATTTGTACCCTTATATTGTGAAATAAATAGTAGTCAATACACAAATGGCTAGTTACTATCTTAATAAGATTTACTGCCACTTTCTAATGTGATTAAATATTATTTACCTGAAAGATTATTTTCAGGGTATAGGTTTTCCTGGTTTAGACTTACTATTCGTCTCCATCAAGCCCTTTAAAATTCAAAGTATGCCAACTTGTTCCTAAGAGGAAAAGATCCTACCCCACCTTATAAAAAAGTTTACCCTGCAACACCATGTCCAATCTACAGAGTAGGGCAGAACACAGATAACCCACCTCCTCAACCCTGTCCAAGATGGCAGAAATAACAACAAATACCTCACTGATTTCAGACAACATAGGCTCCGGATTGTCACTGGGGCTCCACCCAGGAAACTATAGCTACGATTTTCTCCATCATGTCCTCCAGAGAACTTCTGAACTTACATCAGCATTAGACAACAGAGACTCTGGTCTAGTCCAATTGCCACATCTAATGGAAGAGAAAACTAATGGACAGATAAATTCACTGATTTGACTCAAGTCACTCAATGAGTTAATGGCTAGTTTCCATGTCTCCAGACTTTTAATTCCTCCTTACCCCCACGCTACCTTCTCTTCCTGTCTTCTCAATAACCTACTTTTAGACTAATTGTATTAAACACCCTAAACTCTAGAAAATTGGTGGGATCTAAATCCCTCCTCATTCATTTTGGGGAAGGAGAGTGCTAAGATGGTTGAAAATCAAATATATAATACTGTGCTGAGGATGGAGTTCTATTATGAACCTGAAAAGTTTGAAAATTATTGTGCTGTGCCCTCTGAGTCACTTTTCTCTGTTCATTTCTTGAGTCATTTAGGGGAAAGATCAGGGCTTAAGTCAGGAAGGTAAAGGCATGAGCAATTGATCAACCTGTGTTTAAGCCTTTGAAGAGATTTTCACTTTCTTTTGACCCTCATTTCCTTACTTCTGATTGTCTTGCTTCTACAATAGCCTCCAGGGTGTTAAGACCTTAAGAATAGGGTGTATGTTCCTAGGAATGGCCTTTTTCCTTCTAGGTGAGAAATTTATTAACTGGAATTTATTCTTTGGTATTCTAGGGTAATATATGAGAAGTTAAATTGGACTTTTGTGCATCCTGTACATTTTAGATGGCAGCCTTTTATCCTGGAATCATTTCCCACCTGGAACCATTACCCACACTTGTGATCTGCTTATAGATATGTTTCATTAAATGAAGGCCAAATAACACAGGATGTGGTAGGATGACAGGTTTTACAGTATCTCGAGTAAAGAAAAATGGGAGGATAATTGAATTAAAGAATATATGCTAGTATAGATTCCGTAGTAGTCAGACTATCTTCTTGCAGTAATTGTATATTTTGCTGGTTTGGATATACTTCATTGTGCAAAGTGAGTTAAAACAGTGTAAGTGTAAGTGACAGCACTGTGGTCCACGCCAGAAAGCCTTACCTATAATTTTCTTCTGTGTTGTTCTACAATCATCTTACAGAATTACATCACCCATGAGTAAAGTAATAAACATGGGAAAAAAATTTGCTTCCTCTCCCAGCATTCACCAGCTAAGATATTCTTACAGATCTTATAACTCCCATATTTATCTCTAAGGGAAAAGGACAGTCCTATAATGTGATTAATTGATACCTCATTTGTACATTGCCTGAAGGCAGTTTGAGGAAGTATGAGATTTGATTATGCAGACTTAGCAAACATAAGGGTGGAGTAAGGCTTCCTGGTCAGATGCTCAAATTCTACAATCAAGATGCCTATATTCAAATTTTAGTTCCTTAGAGTCTAGATATTTTTATTACACAAGCTATGGGACATCTTCATAATAATTTCCTGATCTGTAAAACTGTGGCAACAATTTCTTCTTCATACGATTGTTGTGAAGATTAAATTAATAACACATGAAAACTATGTGGAACAGTAGTCAGTATGCACAGAAAATGGTCAAAAAACTGCTAGTAGTATTGAAATTGAAAACAGAAACATTTTTAATCCAGTATTTTATTTTTCCATCATTAAATCTAGCATCTAGTACTGATGATTTTGTTTCAATAAGACAGCCTTGTAACATCCTTCTAATATTTCTTCAGGCCTTGTTAATATGTTTAGAATTAACTTGTAAAGTTGTCTACACTTGATTTGTTTGTATGTATATAGATAATATACAATAAAGAGTAATTCAAGCCAAGTATCATACATATTTCACTTAAGTACATTTATTTATGAAGTTTAAAAAATACTAGTCAAAAAAAGAAAAAAGAAAAACACCAGTCACAGCAGTATTTGTCATATTTATTTTTAACAACAGTCTTCATTTCATTTTTCAGGGGAATCCTATTGGGCAAAATGGGTTTGAAAATAACAAAGAGAAAACGCAATGAAATACATGCCAAAACCACACAAATGAAGTAACATGTGGGACACTGAAAGAATCGCTTTAGCTTGGATAATGAGGGAAAATTCATAAAGACATAGTCTTAAGTGGATTTATGAACATGTAAAGAATTTAATGGGTAAAGAAAGTGTTGCTTTTGGAGTCAAAAGACAGGTGTATTTAGTTGAGCATATCTTAGATTAAGGTTTGGCAAAAAAAAAATTGTAATCAGGTCAAGGGAGGAGGTGTGCAGTTGTAATGTTGATATGGGCTTTAGGCTGAATAGGGACAAAAGGCAAGACAGGAATATCAGGCTCAGGTAAAAGAAAAAGATTGAGGGGTAATGCTCCCCCAAAAGAATGAGGGTTGTATTTACTAAGAGACTTGAAAGAGCAGGAGTTTATGTGTCAAAGTTTTAGTATACAGAAATTTCATTCGGATTGTGAATTCTGAATCTGTGTAGATATCAATGCCATTAAAATGAGACAAACTTTATGGCTTTACTTCCTTCAAGTTCATGATCCTACTACTGCCAAGACACTCTTTCTAAAATGAGAGTCTGATTGTATTTTTCTATGGCATTACACAGTTTCCTGTCTCCCTTTGCCAAATTTATGTCAGTCCCTTTGCCATGGCATTTGCTGTCTTTCATTATGGCCTGCAAGCATTACACACTTACTACCATATTACATACCCATTTAAAAAAGATGTTAATCATATTTTGTCTTTGATTATGCAGTTCCTTCTGAGAGGTCTACTGGCAAGTTGGCAAGCCCATTTTTATTTTCTAAAACCTTTGAGGAAGGTTTTCTAAAAATTATTCCACCTTCCAGTGCCCAACACATGCATCAGTTCATCTTTTCCTCTTCATTTCTACTTCTATACCCTGTATGCACTTTTGTTGTTGATATTCATGTTGTAAAGTAAAGGTAAAAACTGAATATTTGAAGAAGGCATGCATTTAGCATAAATGCCAGAAGTAGGCAGAATGAAAAGCAATGCATGCTAAGATGATGTATTGTAATTAAACATAAAAGCTGCTAGTTAAACTGCTTGTTAAAACATTTTTGGCACTATAAAACGACCAGACAAAACATACCTAAGGCTCGCAGGGCTGCCCTCCCTATACAGATCATAGTATAATTACAATAAAGGTCAATGCTGAGAAGAGGCCAGTGAGGTTTTGTTGGTAAGGTGTGTCTACTGGAAAATCAATTTAAATTTGAGGTGGAAAGCAATTGTATGTGAAAACTTTGTGTGGCATTATGGATTCAATATTGATTGATAACAGTATCTGCTATGGTCTTTGTTACTCAAAGACACCCAAGAAAACTAGTGGCACAATTTTCCAACAAGTAGCTGAAAGTGAACTTTGTACTGGAGTGTAAAGAACTATATTATCTGCCTCACACTTTGTTGTCTCTCCCATCATACTGGCCTTAACAATTTGGAAAAATTACCATGTTATGTTTTTTGAAGTGTTATAAGCCATCTTTTGTGATTTATTTCTCAGTTTATGGACTGGGTAAAGTCAACCTAACAAGGAGACCTTTTAGAGTTTTACAATAGAAGCAGGATTTGCAGGGCTCCTTTCAACTGCACCAATGAAAAACTTTATTTATTACCTGTCATCTGGTGATAAATCTCTATCTCTAACCAAGATTTCTACCATGAGCCTCAGGGGTGTATATGCAACTTTCTCCTGGATACACTTACACACCCCACCGGCATTTTAAACTTATTGTACTTGAAACTGAATCTATCGTTTCTCTCTTTGTCACTACAAACAAAGACAGCATTGCTTTTCTTCATGATTCTTCTAACTGTCCAATGCAGGAACCTATAGGTTGTCTTAGACAACCCCATTATTCTTCCTTTCCTCTCTAACCAATCTCTGGGTCTTGTCCATTTCTCTTTCTACTCTTTCTCAAATCTACATCCAATGGTATAGTCTCAATTCAGGTAACTGACAGATTGACTCTGGATCTTTTCCAATCTGTTCTTTATGTTATAGTCAAAGCCATCTTTCTAAAACTCAAACTATAGCTTTTGGATTTTTTCCATATCCCACTACTTTTAGGATGAAGTTTAGAACTCCTTCATATGGACAAGAATTTCCTGCTTCATTTGCCTCCCAGCTAACTTGAGTCTTTTCTGCTATTTCCTCCCTTACCTTCCAGTCATTTTCTCTTTCACCAATTCAAAAAATATTGAGTAACTACTATGGGCCAAAGTGTGTGTGTGTGTGTAGTGAACGAAACAGAAAATGGGGAGATATAATTATTTTAATCAAACAAATTTAGAATCACATTTTAGCTAAGTGTTACATAGAGGGCATATTGAAAGACTAAACACCTTGCCTTGGGAGCTGTACAAAAGCAGACAGTGGGCCAACAGTCAGTAGCTTGAAAGGCTGGGATTAGAAAAGATTCAGAGTAGATAGGAGAGTAAGATGTACAGCATTCTAACCAGGGGCACAGTCATTGAAAAGATTCTGAAACAGGGCTATGCTTGGTGTGTCTGAGGAACAGACAGTGCCAGTACGACTGGCATATTGGGTGAGAAAATAAAGAGAAGAACCAAAAGAGCAAGGAAATAAAAGTGAGATTGTACAGTAGGCCATTTAAGGACCTTGTCTTTTATTCTGAATAAAAAGTGTAGCCATTGCAGGAATTTCCGCAGAGG
This sequence comes from Erethizon dorsatum, assembly GCA_028451465.1. Taxonomy (NCBI): domain Eukaryota; kingdom Metazoa; phylum Chordata; class Mammalia; order Rodentia; family Erethizontidae; genus Erethizon; species Erethizon dorsatum. The sequence goes on from CM051839.1 coordinate 40,061,963, forward strand.
AGTGATGTAATTTATCTACAATTATAGATGACAACTCTAGCTTCTCACATTTGGAAGAAAGAGACCTTAAAAAATTGTCTCTAATCTCATCATGACAAATAGGTTTAAACTCTGAAAGCCAACTCCAATTGGGGTGCCAGGTTGGCAAAGATTCAGAGCCTGAACCCCATCTCTGTCAGAAACACATATATGATCAATTAGCAATGCCTACCAAGCATAAAGGCTTTAGGGTTAGGGTTTCTGGTCTGTGTGTGGTCTTACCTTTATTCTGATATGCTTACCTAATTCTGATATGCTGAACTTCCAACTAGTTACATGTCATGGGCTGATTAATATCCGGACATCTAAACCAACGGATTAGTGATCTCATTGTATCTGGACTTTCTCCTCTGTTAATTTTTACATATTAGGATAATGATACAATACATACTTTTCCTGGAAACTGAAAATATATCAAAATGGAAAGCTGTTGTGGCAATAAGAAATGGTGCGAATTTTTTCCTTTAAATTTACATAAACTTTGCAGTTTCTAAAGCACTTTTGTCTTTGTCTCAGATAAGTCTCAAGATGGCTATATAAATCCCTAATAACCACATAGAATATGATCCTAACACGGAAGAGCTGATCCTCCAGGCTTTTGTTAGGTGAGCTACATTTGCCTGTGATTACTGAGCTTTTATTTTTTAACAATCATGCCTATAAAATTTGATCTAAAATTATAAGTGTAATTATTTTATAACAGTTAATAAAATACTTCTCAATGCACATAGCATAAAAGTAAGGAAGGGCCAAAGTTCCAAGTGTTCAGTGATAAGCTTAAAACTGCCATTCTTTCTGGGCACTGTGGGGAAAGGAGGAGGAGTTTGTGCTGAGCTACTGTGATGACAAATGAAATTTTTATTCCTTTCAATAAGAAGAGCTTTAACAATTAGGCTGTGTTATAATGAAATGTCCATTTGTCCAAAGTCTGATTCCTGGTCCATCAATACCTCTTTGTGAGAGGTGCATCCCTAAAATATGCCTTTGTGTGGGGTGGAATGCAACCAGAGGCATTCAGTGCAAGGAGTCCAATAAAGCATGCTGAAGCGAACAATGGGCTTCAGAAGAGTGAAAATTAAAATGTATATATTTTTCACTATGTGCTATTCATTACCTGACTAAAAGATTATCTAAAACACTGCAGAGTAAAACTTCACACATTATATGATCATGGTGAAATATTTTAAAATCCAAATTATAAGTGAAACAAATTTTCATTCTCCGTGACAGTATAATAAAGGACATTGGAAACTACTTTTTTGTTGTGTATTTTTAAAGAATTTAGGTTCAAAATGAATGATTTTAAACACCCCCTACTTTCCTATAAATGTTTTTTAACTTTATATTTTGATAAGTATTCATTTCTCTCCCTTATATTTCTAATGTAGCCTAGAACAATTGGAATTTTTTTTTATAACGTTCTTAATCTTATTCCACTTCATCTCCTTTCTTTAATATTTAACATTTAGGAAGAACCAACAAAATGTTGCATCCATTTTAAGTAGAACCTTAGTTACAGTGGATTCATATTCCTCACACAACAGAAAGAACTGTATATTTATAAAGATTCCACACAGGGTAGAGAACAGAAGCAACATGGTAAAAACCTTGGGAATTTACACCACCTCTAACCTGACTCTGGTTCTTTTCAGAGCCTGAAATAATTTGAAATGCCACTTGTAAGAGCAAAGTTACAAAGTAGCAAACTTACAGAAATTTCATAGCAGAAATTAGAAATCGATTAGTAGCCTCTAAGTTCCTGCCTCCTGTCACATATATAGACTGCTAAAGCTCAGGCAGCCTTGAGTGCCTGAGGGCAGCTGCAGTTTCTTGATAACATGCTAGATCAGCCTGACTAAGTCCAGTTGTAATGTCTGTGTTTTCCTACCCAAAATGATATATTTGTAATTTTTGCAGCTTGCTTCAAGGACTTTAGGCCCAGAGGAGACTAGCCCAGGACACATTTAACTTCACATGTTCATCTCAGACCCCCTCTTTTCCTGTCTAGAATGTTATAAACAATTCCTTGTAAGTAAGATTACTTAGAATAAGCTTGCCTGGCAATCTATGATTTAATTCATGTAACCAATCATGTAATAACCTGCAATCAGCTTGTACGTTCTGCTTGCTAAAATGTATTTAAACTGAAGTCTAAACTGACTTGGGGCTGGTGATTTGGACTCAGATTCAGTCCCCCAGCCCACTGGCATTATTAATAAACAAGTTGCCTTCCAGCCTCCTTGACGTAGAGCGTTTTCCTTTTGGTCCTGGTTTGTTTTTCTTCCACAACATTCTTGGTGCATTGGCCGGGAAAGCACTGTGCTGACCCCTTTTTGGGTTACCAGTGGAGGCTTGCTGGGTGCAGCAGGACTCACCCTGTTACTTGCAGACAGGATGATGCACCCTCCAACTCTTTGTGGAGTCTCCTCAGCAGTCTAGCAGCAGAAACCCCTGTGTGGCAGCAAAGACCTCACTGGACCAACAGGAGGAAATGGAACATGACCAGTTCAGGCCCTTGGACAAGGTAGGATCCCTGGGACATTCCTCAGTTAGTCTGTCAGTCTGTCAGTTTTCCATCCCCCTTCATGGGACAAGGGAAGCACTGATCACACCTCACCTGTGTAGACAGGTCAGTCAGGTTTAGTTTTGGTTTCAGTTAGACTTCAATTTTGGGATTGGGGGTTTAGAATGTATTAATCTCTGTGTGCTTGTGCATGAATGTGAGGACTGAGTCTGAATGGATGATGTAAGCAATAGGTTGTTCTGTCTGTGCTCCATGATGAAAAGATCCCCATGGGGATCTCCATGGAGTTATGGAGCTTCAGTGGGTTGGATCTCTGCAGGTCCGTAGTCATGTCTAATGGGTCCAGTGGTGACTCAGCCTCTGTAATGGGGGTCTGACCTGGTACAGGGCTTATACATATGTGCCTATTGACCCTGATGGACCTAGTCCTCATGAAGGGAGGGGCCAGAACCGATGAGCGAGTGCTCTCTTCTTTGGGAGGGGAATTCACCCTTTGTCTGTCATGACACCGTTCAAGGGCACAACACACACCACAGGGAGTCAGTGTGGGTGCAAGTCAGAGTAAGCCCAATGTGTTAGACTGCATGGTAGAGAACTTCAAGAAAGGCTTCTCAGAAGACTACGGGGTGAAAATTAAACCTCAGTGGCTCCGCAGTGGCTCCACACTTTCTGTGAGATCGGCTGGCCATGCTTATGCCCTGCTTGGCCATCAGAGGGAACCTTGAACATGGAAATCATCTGCCAAGTCTGGGACAAAGTGACCGATCCTTCACCAAGAAGCCACCCTGATCAGTTCCCTTATATTGACTCATGGCTAGAACTGTGTCAAAATCCCCTGCCATGGCTCCATGCTTGTGCTTGTCAAGAAAAGGGAACTGTCCTGGTGATCAAAGTGAATCAGCCAGACCAGAGGCCCCCTGTAAAGAAAACCCCAAAGTCTAAAACCAAAAAGACTTACCCCATTTTGCTTGATGATCCCAAAGAAGATTTTCTTCCTCCATACATGGGGAGCCATCCAGACCTGCCAGACCCTCCACCACTGCCCATGGACACAGCTGCGGCTCCTGATCCACTAGCCACACTGCCAGACTCTACTGCTCTATCCCTGCTGACCACACCACCACTGCCTAGCCCCCAGAAGCCACCCACATCAAGTCCCATTGGTCACTCACTCCACTCATCACATCTCCAGATGCCTCTTCGAGGATATCCTGGTATGGGGGGACCAAATCAACCAGCTTCTCTATACTATCAGCCTTTCAGCTTCCCTGATCTTAACTGGAAACATATGCCATCATACTCAGAAAAGCCCCAAGCCATGATCAATCTCCTGACCTCAATCTTCCAGACACATCAGCTGACTTGGGATGACTGGCGATGCATTCTTCTGACCCTCTTCAACACCAAGGAGCATGCCTGAATTTTAGAAGGATGATGAGCATGGCTAAAGACTAGAGTTGCAGATGCTGCTGCTAATCATGATGCCTGGGTAAACAATGCTTTTTCTGCTACCCAGCCAGTTTGGGACTTCAACACTGAAGCAGGCCATAATGCTTCAACAGAGTATCAAAAAGCCCTCCTAGCAGGAATAAGAGCAGGGGCAAAAAAGCCCATCAGTATGTCCAAAATTGCAGAAATTACTCAAGAATCCAATTAAAGTCCTATGAAATTTTATGAGAAACTGTGTGAAGCCTACCAAACTTACTACCCATTTGATCCTGAGGCTCCCCAAAATCAACATAGGTATGATTCAGTTTTTGTGACACAGTGTGCCTCTGACATTTGGAGGAAAATTCAAAAGTTCAATGGGTTTGCTGGCATGAATGTCTCTCAGCTGCTCCAGAGAGCTCAAAATGTTTTATAAACTGGGAAAGAGAGAAGAAGAAATGTAATCAGACTGCCTTGTTGGCTGCAATCTCAGGAAAGCTACTTCCTGAGGGGTTCCAAACAAGTCAGCAACATAACTGGAACCAAGGCAACAAAGTCTCACAGGGCCCTCAATCTAAAATGGGTGGTCGTCCCTACACTTTAGCCCCCAAACAATGTGCCCAATGCAAACAATTTGGACACTGGAAAGACAAATGCCCCCTCCACCTGAAGGACCAGCAGACTTCTGAGGCATTGAACCTGCCTCCACCTGATCCCCTGCTCTTGCTTTTTGACAGCACCAAATAGGCCAGACCAGGCTCTATTAGATTGGGCCCCCAGGAATCCACAGCAACAATGAAAATCGGGAAAACCAATGACTTTTATGGTAGACAGCAGGGACAAATACTCCCTTGTCATCCAACCTATTGCCCCTTTGACTTCTTTACAAATTCAAGTAACGGGGGCTACTGGCATTCCCACTAAAATGAGGTTTTGCCAAAGCAGATCCTGTGAGTTTGGAAGACATTTCATCAAACATGAATTTTTTTTTTTATGGGTACCTGGGGTCGACCTCAGGACCTCACGTGCCAGCAGGCACCCATGCCACTGAGCGATATCACTGGCCCTTTTTTTGTATGTGGATTCTGGGAGTCAAACTCGGGCCCTCGTGCTTGCCAGGCAGGTGCTTACACCGCTGAGCCATCTCACCAGCCCCTCAAACATGAATTTTTATACATGCCTGAATGCCCTGTTCCCTTGCTAGGCTGAGACCTCCTGCCAAAGTTAGGAGTGACTATTTCTTTTGCTCCTCATCAGCCTGCCACCCTCACCCTTGGGTCACCATCTCTAGACGTGATATTGACTCTGACCATGACCCGAGAAGAAGAGTGGCACCACTTTCAAACAGAAATGCCCAAAGACTGTGGCCCTGAGGTTCTAAAAACCATGTTTCCAGATGTCTGGGTGGAAAATTCACCTCCAGTGCTAGCTGTTAATCATGCCCCCTTGATGATTGGACTTAATCCAGGAGCCACTCCTGTTGCCATCAAGCAGTATCCCATGTCTCTCAAAGCCCACCTCGGGATCCAACACCATATTTCCAGATCGAAACAAGCTGAGATTCTAGTAGACTGGCAGTCACCCTGAAACACTCCATTGCTGCCAGTTAAAAAGCCTAATGGGGACTATCAGCTGGTAAAAGATCTCCATGCCATTAATGCAGCCACTATAACTTTACATTGAACAGTTCCAAACCCATACACCCTCCTGGGCCTGCTCCCTCCCACTGTTGCCTGGTTCACCTGCCTAGATTTAAACGATGCTTTCTTCTGCCTGCGAATAGCTCCTGCCAGCCAGCTTCTTTTTGCTTTTGAATGGGAGGACCCTGACACAGGACAAAAGAGGAAAATCACAATGGCCTTCCTTCCTCAAGGATTTAAGAACTCTCCCATACTGCTCAGGGAAGCCTTGGCAGCTGATCTAGCCAAGTTCTCCCACAGGAGATTTCACTGCACACTTTTGCAGTATAGAACGATATTCTAATTGGAAGCCCCACAAAAGAAGACTGTTGGAGGGGAACTCAGGCCCTCCTCCACCATTCATGTGACACCAGCTACAAAGTCTCCTGGAAAAAGGCTCAAATTTGTAAACAAAAAGTCAGGTATCTAGGGTTTGACTTAGAAAAAGGATTCTGACACCTAGTTCCAGAAAGAAAGGAAGTCATTTGCTCCATCCTGTGGCCTGATTGTAAAAGGGAATTCAGAGAGTTTTTAGGGGCATCTGGTGTCCGCTGGATTTGGATACCTTGGTATGCTGAAAAAGCCAGGCCACTTTTTGACATGCTGAAAAGGCCTAAGACTGAAAGAGATGTAATAAATTGGAATTTGGAAGAAACTGAGGCATTCAAACAGATCAAAAGATCTTTGGCCTCAGCTCCAGCTTTAGGAATCCCAGATGTAACTCATCCCTTCAACCTGTTTGTGGACAAGAGACAACATGTTGCTTCAGGTGTCCTAACTCAAACAATAGGACCCTGGGAAAGGCCAGTCACCTACCTGTCTAAAACTCTAGACTCAGTATCTAAAGGATGGCATCCCTGTTTGCGAACACTTCCAGCAATTGCCCTCCTGATTAAGGAGGCACACAAATTGACTTTGGGACAGAATCTGACTGTCCAGGTGACACATGCTCTTTTTGAGCTCCTCAATCATCAGGGACATTATTGGCTCTTGAGCAGCTGGATCACTCAGTACCACTGACTGCTTGTTGGAAATCCTTGACTCACTTTCCAGTCAGTCAAGGCTCTGAATCCAGCCACTTATTTGCCCACAGAGCTCAGACTGCCTGACCATGATTGCCTTGCATTAACTGATAAGATCTTTGCTGGTCAGCCTGAGCTTCAAATGGAGCCTTTTGCAGATGCTGAGTACACCCTGTTCATGGATGGAAGTAGTTCTGTTAGAGATGGACAAAATAGGGTTGGCTATGCAGCTGTAACCACCAAAGAGGTGCTCTTAGCCAGACCTTTTCCTCAAAATTGGTCAGCTCAATGAGCTGAGCTCTGAACACTCCTACAGGCCCTCAATTGGGCAAAGGATAAAAAGGTCAATATTTACACAGATTCCCGGTATGCCTTTGCTTGTAGTCCATGTCCATGGGGTGTTATACAAAGAGCATGGACTCCTGACAGCTGAAGGAAAGCAAATCAAGAACAGGGATGAAATCTCTCAACTCCTGACTGCAGTTCAGAAACCTAAAATGGTTGCCATCATCCACTGCAAAGGACATCAAAAAAAGGACACCATTACTCTTGGCAGTCATAAAGCAGATGAGGCTGTCAAGCTGGACGCTGAAGCCTCAGCTTGGAAAGACAATGATTTGGTTTAAAACTTAGAAACTCTGTATGAGACCCCACCAAAAACTGTTTTTAGCTTGCACCAAGGTCCCCTTAATTATACTGAAGAAAAAATAAAATGGGCAAGAGAGGAAGGTGCTAATGTAGGCCCAAATGGTGTCTGGGCTCTACCAGATGATCAAATCATCATTCTGAAGGAACTAGCCATCACCTGGGTTAAATGTCACCATGATATCATCCATGGGAGAAAGACTGCTATGGCCCAGCTTCTGGGTTGCTATTATTATATTCCAAAACTGACATCAGTTTGTGCAGCTGTCAGCAAAATATGCCAAATCTGTGCAAGGACTGAGGCCTCAACAGGCCCCTGACCACCACCCAGGATCCAACACACGGGACTCTCTCCTCTTGAAGATCTTCAAACAGACTTTACTAAAATTAAGCCATGCCAGGGCTACAAGTATTTGTCGGTCCTTGTTTGCACTTATTCTGGCTGGCCAAAGGCATTCCCTACAAAGACTGAGAGGCCTCTGAAGTATGGTGAGTTTTATTAAGAGAAATTATTCCCAGATACAGACTACCCCTGACTATAGGCAGTGACAGTAGACTGTCATTTATAGCAGAAATAACTCAAAAATTAGACAAGGAACTAAAAATTAAAAGGAATCTCCACACTGCCTATAGGCCCCAGAGCTCTGGCAAAATAGAGTGGATAAACAAAACCCTAAAGTCAATAATGACAAAGTATTACCAAGAAACTCAGACACCACGGGTGGACTTCCTGCCTATGGCCCTCCTGAAAGTTAGGACTTTGCCAGGACTCACTGGCTACATCCTTTTTGAAGTCCTATTCAGGAGGCCCCCACCATTAATTAAAGGTGTCCAAGGGTATCTACACAAGTTGGGAAATATCACCTTGCAAGAACTGATTCAGGTAGGAAAAACTTCCTCCCAGATACATAAAAATATAGCAGAGAGATCACCCATACCTACTGATATACCTGCACACACACACAGTCCAGGTGATATGGTTTAGGTTAAAGATTGGAAAAAGGATCCTTTGTCCCCAATTTGGAAAGGCCCTTATTTAATTATTTTGACCACTCCCACTGCAGTAAAAGTGGCAGAGATCCAGCCTTGGATTCATCACTCCAAGATCAAGTGGCTCATCCTGATGATTGCTGGAAAGCCTGTCCCGATGAAACAAACACTTTGAAGACCACCTGGAAGAGACAATGCACTCAAAGCCCTGTCCTCACCACTCCAGAAGCTGGCGGATCTATGCATGGCTGAAGATTGAATGGATGCCATACACTGGAGTACCTGTCCCAATTGACCCAAGTTTTGTTACCCAGTCTGGATATTAGTTCCCCTTCTCATGTTTATCTCAGTGTTAGCCACAGGACTCTAGGCTCTATCTCCAGAGGACCGGATAGTCACACACAAAATTGCCTTTACTCTCTTCTATATTGGTGTGACTGTTCTACTAATTACCTTGATCTGTTTTTCCAAGATTTAGTCTCAACCTGGTTTTCTAAGATTTACCCTACCTTGTTTATTATTTCATATCTCTTACTAGTTGCAGTGTTCACTTTCATTCTCTGGATTGTAAGCCCAGCAGATTGGGAACCTCATTGGAAAGCTAGTTTTGTTCTTGCTTATATAAATATAATACTTGGGTTACTTACTTTTAACTGCCTAAACCAACATGAAAATGAATTTCCTGTTGATAATATGTATTAACATCCTGGGAATATATGGAAATTCAAGACATTGGGAATTCCAAATTTAGGTTTATGGCATGAACCCTGTCATAGTTCTTAATCAGACTAAATGGGATCCCTCTCAGCCTAAAGTAAATCTTCATTTCGATGCATGCCCAGTTTAGGCTGAGACTCCAATTTGGGAAAATCCCTGCTATTCTTCAGGATGTGGAGGATTAAATTGGGAATGAGAATATCATGCTAATAAAAAGTATATTTTCCCAGAATAGAGACAAAACAAAAAACATTGTAAATCCCCTTTCTCATGTACATTCTGCCCTAGATGGGACTGAGTCATAGACTGGGGTGGATGCAAAGATAGCATATTGACTCAGCTTCCCTCCAGCCTAACCTGTTTGCTGGGAACTTACAACCCCTTACAGTATACTATTCCAGATCCTTCCCATTGATGGTGGTCACAGGTCACCAGATAAAGGTCCAGGTAGATGGATGGGGACAAGACCCATTGCTTGTTTTGAAAATTATAAAGGTCTCATCACCTCCAGCACCCCCATCTCACATTAAGATTCCTTCCCCAAAACCTCCAGTGTTACCATTGGCCCCTGCACCTTTTACAAATCACACAGGATCTTCGATTCCTGATCTGCTGCATCTGGTCAATGGCACCCCTCAGGTCCTCCAAGCTGTAAACCCAGAGTTGGGCAAAGACTGTTGGCTCTGTGTTCCTCTTTCCATTTTTTCCTATCGAGCTCTAGGCCTAACTGGAAATAATTCTGAACTCAATTCTACTAATACTCCTTACCATTTACTTCAGCCCTATCCCATGACACTATGGGGAAACACTTCCTGCTTCCTGAGTTCCACCAAAGGCCAAAATGTCTCTGCTGATTGCATAGATATGTTGACTGTCACCACAGGTTCTCCGGCAGCGCCCCCTGGAACTTTCTTTGTTTTGATGGGATACACCAAGTGTTTACTAGCTCCAAGATGAGTCTTTGTACACTTGCTTTTCTGGTACCTGACCTCTCTGTCTATCCTGGTCAACGAGGTCCTGCTCATGCCCATCAGTTGTGTCAAAAGTGTGGCCCCATGATATTGCCCATACTAGCAGGAATAGCAATAATAGGCTCTTACTGGTGGGGATTTCCAGACTTTCTCTCCCAATGGACAGGAGTTCTGCTCGGACCTTTGATGGCCCTCCTGACAGTCCTTCTTTTAGGCCTTTGTGTGATTTGCATTCTGACTCACTTTCTGACTGAATGCTTCAAAGATACACACCATCAACTCCTACTAATGGTTACTTCCCCTTACCAGCTCCTTATTATAGAGGAAACTGGGGAAACTGAGGAAGAAGAATCTTCCCCATAATAAAAACAGGGGAGAATTTAAGGGCAAAGTTATGAAGTAGCAAACTTACAGAAATTTCATAGCAGAAATTAGAAATCAGTTAGTAGCCTCTGACTAAGTTCCTGCCTCCTGTCACATATTTAGACTGCTAAAGCTCAGGCAGCCTTGAATGTCTGAGGGCAGCTGCAATTTCTAGATAATGTGCAAGGTCAGCCTGACTGAGTCCAGTTGTAATGTCTGTGTTTTCCTACCCAAAATGATATGTTTGTAGTTTTTGCAGCTTGCTTCAAGGACTTTGGGCCCAGAGCAGACTAGCCCAGTCAAGGACACATTTAACTTTACCTGTTCATCTCAGACCCCCTCTTTTCCTGTCTAGAATGTTATAAACAATTCCTTATCAGTAAGATTACTTAGAATAAGCCTGCCTGGCAATCTATGATTTAATTCATGTAACCAATCATGTAATAACCTGCAATCAGCTTGTACGTTCTGCTTGCTAAAATGTATTTAAACTGAAGTCTAAACTGACTTGGGGCTGGTGATTTGGACTCAGATTCAGTCCCCCAGCCCACTGGCATTATTAATAAACAAGTTGCCTTCCAGCCTCCTTGATGTAGAACGTTTTCTTTTCGGTCCTGGTTTGTTTTTCTTCTGCAACACACTGAGGGTGATAGAGGGAGACATTTTACCAAGGACAGCACTCGAGTGTGTAAGGCCTTGTGGAGACTGAGATTGCTGGACTGGAGGGAGAAGGAGAGGCTCAGGCAGAAGGAAAAGGAGCAGGGGGCAACAGGGACAGCAAGAAGGGTCCACGATGCTGTTATTTCTTCTTTTTACTGATTTTGAGATTTGTTCTACTTTTTCTTATTTCTTGAATTGTAAAGTTAAGTTGTTTGAGATTTTTGTTGTTATTCATGCAGACATTTATTCCCTTAAATTTCTTTCTTTTTTTTTTTTTTTTTGTGGGTACGAGGGGTCGACCTCAGGACCTCGCGCATCAGCAGGAGTCTGTGCCGCTGAGCGATATCACTGGCGCTTTTTACGTATGTGGGTTCCAGGAGTCGAACTCGGGCCCTTGTGCTTGCCAGGCAGGCGCTTATGCCACTGAGCCATCTCACTGGCTCTTAAATTTCTTTATTAAAACTGCTTTCAATGAATCCCATTGAAATTTTGCTATGTTGTGCTTCAATTTTGTTTGTCTTATATTTGTTAATTTCATCTTTGACCTATTGGTTGTTCAGGAAAGTGCCATTTAATTTCCACATATTTGTGTATTTTCTTCCTATTACTGATTTATACTTTCCTATCATTTTTGTTCAAAAAGATACTTATGATTTCAGTCTTCCTAAATTTATTAAGACTTGTGGCCTCACAATATTGTCTATCTTAGTACATGTTCCACATGCACTTGAGAAGAAAGTATATTCTGTTGTTGCATGGAATCTTTCGTATTTATCTTTTAAGCACATTGGGTTTAAAGTACAGCTCAAGCTCAATGTTTCCTTATTCATCTGTTATGACTTGTGTTTAGATGTCTCCCCAAAGCCTCATGCAGCCATAAGTGGGGGCTTTTTCAGAGGTGGCTGGATCTTGAGTGTATGATGCTGTTATTAAGGGTATGTGATTACTAAATCAGTACACTGATTGATTTGGCACTGCCCTAATCCCTGTAGTCTGTATACAATATAAGGGACAGAAAGAGGCTTGCCTTGACCCTTGGTTGCTTTGCTACCTTCTGTCTGCCATGACCTATTTCTCCTGCAATGCCTCTCTGCCATTCCACCTGCCTTGGAGCCAGCTGATTATGGACTGAAACCTCTGCAAACTGAGTCAAATAAACCTTTCCTCTCTTAACTTGTGGGTGTTGGGTATTTTGTCACAGCAGTGAGAAAAGTAACTAAGACATCTTATGACAAGATGATCTGTTCATAACTGAAGATAGAATATTGATTTACCCTATTGTATTTCCATTTCTCCTTTTAGATTAATATTTGCCTTATATACTTAGGTGCTACAATTTTGGGTGCATATATATTTACAACTGTTGTGTTTTCTTTATAAATTAACTCTTTATCATTATATAATGATCTTAGTTTCTCATTCTAGTTTGATTTGAAGTCTATTTTGTCTGATAGAAGTGTAGCTACCCCTACTTTCTTAGGTTTCTATTTGCATGGAATATCTTTTTCCATTCCTTCATTTTCAGCCTATTGTGTACTTAAAGCTGAAGTGAATTGTTTGTAGGGAGCAGGTAGTTGAATCTTGCATTTTCATTCATTCAGCCACCTTATGTCTCTTGATCGAATAATTTTAATTTGTTTGAAATCAAAGCAATTGTTGATAGATAGGGACTTACTATTAACATTTTGTGTTTGAATTGTTTTGTAGATCTTTCCTTTTCTTCTATTTTTTTGTGCATTCCTTAGTGATTTCTTGTCTTTGATTAATTTCTCTGTTTTTTCGGTATCTAGTATAGATCTTTATTTTTTCGTTATCATGAGATTTACAAAAAAATCTTACAATTCTAAAAGTCTTTTTAAAGCTGATAACATCCATCATATACACAAACTATACACTTTTACTATATTGCTCCACATTGTGTAATTCTCATGTCACAAATATTTCTTTGTACATCATTCATCTATTAAAATTATTGTAGTTATTTTTAATACTTTTATTTTTAACCTTTATTCTAGAGTTGTAAGTTACTTACACGCCACCATTGGAGTATAGAATTTCTGAGTTCAAGTATGTACTTACTTTTTAACCTGTGAGTTTTATACTTTCATTTGTTTATTTAGTACATGTATGGAGTACATGACGTTCACATTCATTTTAGAAAATGGGTACATGGACATACTTTGATTCTCTTTTATTCCCCTTCCCTTTCCCACCCACCTCCTTCCCTCTGTCCCTAGATCCACTTTCCACATTTTCATTCTTATTGCTGCTATTTTTTGTAGTTCATGTTTATGTCATATAATATTTACGTTCATTGTGAGTATTGGTACACATACATGGCACATCTTGAATCTATTTTTTTTATTTTAAAGAGAACTTGAATCTTTTGTATCTCCTTCTCTACCCCTTTTCCTCACCATCAGTCTCTTGGACACTTTCCTATTTGCAAAACATCTATTGCCCATTTTTCTTTTATCAATCCTTTATTTTGTTCTTTATTTGTACTTTACATTACTTAAATGAGAGAAACCATGTGATAATTAAGCTTTTATACCCTATTTATTTCACTTAACGTTATGTTTCCAAAACTCTCATTCCAAAATCTACTGATAGCCTTAATTAGGTTTCTTTATATGTGAATTTTCAAAATTCTCTCATTATCTTTGTTTTTTCACTGTTTGTAATGTGCCTTTGTAATCAGCTGTTTGGATTGAACCTCCTCAGAGCTTTTTTGACTCCATATATCTGATAGCCTTAATTCTCTTCAGAGTTCAAAATTTTTAAGCCATTATTTTCTTAAAATAGACTTTCTACTCCTTTTTCTCTCTTCTCTCTTCTTTTTATTATTTTTCCTGTAACATGAATTTAGTTCTCTTGATGGTGCCTCATTAATTTCGTAATATCTTTTAATGTTTTTCATTCTTTTTCCTCCTCTATTTTCAAATTACCAGTCACTGAGCTCACAGATGATTTTTCCTGCCTGATCAAGACTGCTATTGCTATTCTCTATTGTATTTTTAAATTTTCATTCATTGCATTCTTCAATTCCAGAATTCATTCAATTCTTTTTTATGCTTTCTATCTCTTATTGAACTTATCATTTTGGTTCATTTTTGTTTTTCTGATTTTTGTTGAGTTGTGTACCTGTCTTCTATGATTCACAGAAATTCCTTTAAAGTGAATTTGAATTATTTGTCATGAAATTCCTCAATCTTTCATTGTTATGTCCTCTTGGGTGTGTCAAGTTTCATATGTTGTTGTCATGTTTCTTGTTGCTTTGTATTCACACCACAGCATGTGATGGAGTAAGTCATATTTTGGAGCTTTATGGACTGGTTTGGTAGGGAAAAGTCTGTACTTAACTGTAGGTAAAAGGATTTGGCTAAATGAGGCAGTATGGTTCTGGCTCAAGCATGGGGGCAGTAGCATAATCCATACTCAATTTTATTAGCTGATGTCAGCATCATACTTCAATAAAAAAAAAAGACAGTGACATATGTCAGTAAAGAACCAAGACACTTCAAAGTCAGTAGCATACTTCAGTGAAGAACCAAAACAGGCAAAATTGAAGGATGACAAAGACAGTGGGTATATGTAAGAGTCAGCAAAGACAATTGTAACCTTTGGTGAAGAAAGCTGCTAAGAATTCTCCTAATGTTCTTCTCCCCAAGCCCTAAGGGAAGTCATGGTCTATGATGAACTCTACTCATGGGGCAGCCATAGAATTAGTGTATGGGTTTGGGGTGCATATAGAGGGTCTTGACTCCAGGGTCTAGGTGAGTGGTGATAGTAGTGCACTGCAGGCAAGTACCCCTGCTGCAACATTGGTAAATGTGTGTGAAGTGTGGGTACTTGTGGAACAGCTACAGAGCTGGGGTCTGGAGTCAGGTATGCACAAAAAGAGTGACAGCAGCCCTGGAGACTAAAGTGCATACAGAGCACCCTTGTCATTAGGGTCTGAGGAGTGGGTTAGCCTGTAGCAGTGGTGGTTGTAATGTCTGAAATGAGTTTGGCCACAAAGCCTGGGTTTGGAGTGTTGGATGTACAGAGCAGATTAAGCTTCAGGATTCAGGGTCTAGGTGTGGCCTATGGTGTGGTGACCCTGGACTAGAGCAGCATGACTGCAGTTCCTTCTTAGGGGTGGGGCAGTGTAAGAGCATTAACATCTCCAGCAGTCTGTGGCAGCAATGCTGTTGGTTACAGTAGCAAAAGCTGCCCTTGTCCTTTGCAAAGCAGGTAATCAGAGCCATAGTGGTACCTGCTGTATGGCTGATACTGCTAGCACCCACACTCCTTTGCTCCTAGGCATCTCCAAAGATATCAGGTTTGCTGATCTATCCAGTGATCTTATTGTTGTCCAAATTTTGTTCCAGGTTTTTAGTTAGACTCTTGATTACTACCTGAGTATTTTCTTTCATGGAAGTTTGTTCTATGTTTATTTTAATAGAGTATAAACAATTTCATTTTATTTGTATGTATATCTCTACTGCCAGCAAGAGTTCCTGGCATATGATAGGCACTCCATAATTGTTTATTGAAGAAGTATATTAAATACAGAGAAGTGATCGTATTTGTCATTCTATATTTTTTGTCCTTTTCAGGTCATTTATTACAGCAAGATGTCTTAGGTGAAAGAGAAATAAGAATTTGGGTAAATATCTCTTTAATGAAGATATATAAAAGAAGTGATTTTAAAATGAGGAAAAATGACTTGTTGACTATTAACATTCCATATATGTTAGCAGTATACTCCATCAGAGTTGGTTAGAGTGAAAGCCATAGCAAGTTCACTAGCTTGCTTAGCCATGTCTTTTGTAAAGCTTGCAGAAATATCATGCCAGGCAGAATTGACCTAAATAGGCAACACATTTTATGCACAGAGGTAATTTGCTTAGAGACATTTGCATGCATATAATGATTTATATTGTTCACAGAAGCTCCTAGACTCCAAGCTTGTGATTCCCCTACTACCATGTTGTTGAAATTGTGCTTTTATTCTAATATTATATCAATTAAAAGAGAAAACAGAAATATTATCATTTCTCACTCTTTAAAACCAGTAAGAGTTTTCTTCTTACTGCTTACTAAGAATTCTTTCCTAGAACAGAAGATAAGAGACAGATTGTTCACTGAAAATAGAAATTCACAAAAGCAGAAATCTGAAGTTTATCTGATAGCAGCAATAGCTAGAAAATTTTTACAGGACTTTGAGGAACAGATTCAATTATGTAGGGGGGCCTCTAGTTTTTCATGTATATAATCGAAGTGTTCAAGTGTTGAGTTAGGTAGTTCTATGTTTTTAAGAGATGCTTAGCTAAGTAAATTTTTTAATAATTTAGAGGATAAAATGAGAAATTCATACCATACCATTCTTGGGTAATGTACTTCAATAAAGGACGAAGACAGGCAAAGAGAAACATTGAAAGATAATAATTTATACTGTGAGATAATGGGATTAAGGTTAATGTCTACTGACTTCACCCATTTTATAACTTTACTTAAAGCTGGTAAGAGAAAGACAATGGTGAATTATAGAAAACTGAACGGCAGGCTCAAAAGTGCATGGCCCTGACAGCAATTGTATTTTGAAAGGTTTCCAGAATAGTGTGTTTGATCTAACTATGACTATAGCGAAAATGTAAGATACTTAAATGCTACTAGAGTTCAGATTTTATAAACATATTTGCCACCTTTCTGTAACCTTTAGTTACATAAATGTATATCAAAGAATTAGTTTTATATAAAATGTAATGACAATAGTAATAACTCGTAAATATCAGTTATTCTGTTGATAGGCTCTGGATAATTATTCAGTTTATCTTCATTCTATATGAGACACATTGTCATTATTATTATCTGTGTGTATGTGTGTGTGTGTGTGTGTGTGTGTGTGTGTGTAGAACTTGGAACTGAATCCAGGGACTTCACACTGAGATACTTCTCCAGGTCCTTTTTATTTCGACATAGGTTCTTGGTAAGATATTAAATGCCCAAGCTGGGCTTGAACCTGCAATCTTCTTGCCTCAGCCTCCCAGCTCACTGAGATCACACGCACCACCATGTTTGATTGAGACACATATTATTGTCGTCTGCATTTCAGTCGCAAGGACTTGGTTGCTCACAGTGAATGGTGAAGCATAGTTTGACTCCAAGCACTTTGACTCCAAGTCAGAGAGTTGAACTCTTATCTAATAAGCTATTCTACATTGTTGTTTGTTGGAAATATATACTAGTAAATGAAGGAAAAGAAAAAATATAACATAAAGTCATTTTTAAAGTGATGACCTTGTAATGATGTTGTAAGCTTGCAGCAGTTCTCTCCATCAGGCAGCAGCAATCCTCTGCACCAACGTCCACCTTGTGTGGCTGTGGGGTCCCTTGATCTGCTTGGGCACTCCAGCCTCAAAACGCTCCCTTTCATAGTAGTAGCTGGCAAGACTACATACTCCTTTATCCCAACTGAACCAGCACCTTTTTATAGAAAAATGTGATGGGCACTGTCTCTACATTTCTCCATGTTCTCCTAGACTCTGGCTGCAGGATTTATGCTCCTACTAATAAAGATCTAACATGATTCCTGGGATGAATTCGTGACTCAATTTGTCTCAAATATCTATTCATGACTTTTCTTAGTTTTGGACAAGACATATTTGGTTTTCCTTTGACAAAATGTGGAAAATTAAAATATCAAGAGAAATCTCCAATTGTTGTTAGAAAGTTATTGAGAAGAAAAAGACAAATAAAATAGATTTTTAGATTTACTAATTGAACATACCACTCATTTAAATAAAACTCTCACTTAATAGTATATGATTTTATGCCAGTATGTTTTTAGGTACTTTTATGTAAAACAAATTAATAGAATCGTGGAGTTATAGAGCTGAAAAGTTCTTAAACACTTTAGTACTGGATCTACAATTCAGAGAGAATGAATTGCAATAACCCTAAAACATAAATTTTCCCAATTTCCAATTGTATCGGTCAGTTTTTCAATTACAAAATGTTTCAGATTAAATACTCTACCTACTCAACTTAAAGGAGAAAAGGTTTATTTTTGCTCACATTTCAGAGGTTTCCCTCCATGGTCAGCTGGCTCTGATGCAGAAACATCATGGTGGAAGGATGTAGAGGAGGAAAACTGTTCATCTCATGGTACCCAGGATGCACAGCAAGCAAGGAAGCACCATAAAGAGGCCAGGGCCTAGACACAGTCCCCAAAGTCACAATTTCAGGATCCATTTCCTCCAAGTAGGACCCAGCTTGTCATAGTCCATCCAGCTATAAATTGGATTGTTAGCACCCTAAAATCCAGTCACCCTCTAGGAGTCTTTTAATTCAATCAGATTGGCAATCAAGATTAACTGGCACACCACTTCTACGTGTATTCTGTCATGCCATTGTCTTGAAATTTTGACAGCAGAAAAAGAGAAATAGTGATGGAAATAATTATATAGTATCTATTACGCCATTCAATTTCCAGATGTCAGCATGACACTTTTGAAAATACACCTCTTTTTCTTCTATCAGCCACCTTTCACCCATCGAATCATTTCCCACAGTGAGATCCCTAACCCCTATAACTTCAGTGAACACCCTGTAGAATCCATCACAGAAAACTTCTCAGTTTAGATTTGACGGTAGTCAGTTTTACATATGTCTTTGGCTCACATTATTGTATGTAGAATCCATCACAGAAAACTTCTCAGTTTAGATTTGACTGTAGTCAGTTTTACATATGTCTTTGGCTCACATTATTGTATGTATCTCATCTCATCCAATTTTAGTCTTAAAGCTAAGGGCTGCAGGACAGTTCTCCCAATGGTCTTGGACTAACCAAGTCCACTGCCCACAATTTCACTTGTAACTATAAAAAATAACTATGTAGTGTGTGCTAATAAAGTAATACCATGATGCTGTAAAGGGAGGACCTGCTGGGGGGAGCCTTGGCTCTGCTGCAGTCTTCTCCAGAAGAGGCTAACTTTCTATGCTTTAGCCCAGCATATCCTATGGTCCCAGGTATGAAATTCCAGGCAGGCTGGTTTCCCAGGCCTCTCCACAGCAGTATAAATGAAATACACTCATACGAGACCCCGTCTGTCCGAGGCACCTTTCCAGAGCCTTAGGGGTGGCTTACAGTGGATCCTAGGATTCTGTTGTCCCTTATTGCCTTTCTGTAAGTAACATATCTGCTTCACGTAACTGGTTTCAGATCTGGGTGTCCTAGCTCACTAAACTCAAACAAGTTAAAGACCAGTGAAAAGAGAACCTTCTTCACAATGTCCATGTGTTCTGTCCCATAGAAACCTCCTCTCAGTGAACTGATGTCTGATTTTATAAAGAAATGCTTAACAAATTCCATTTTCTTGAACAAGCCTGTGTATCCTTGAGCTTCTTTGTTGCAGTTGTTTCTGAATTTAATCTGTGAAAGCAACCTCCCTTCGATATAAAAAAATCACCTTCCCATTTTCTTCACAAATAACTCACATCCTCTTATGTTGTAAATGGACATCTCAGACCCACGCAGTTGCCTGAATGATAAGGCCATGACTAGGTCATTGCTTTGTCCAGCTTGACAATTGTCTATTTCAACATGACCCTACATCAGTATTCCCACAAACTTACCAGAAGAAATCTCTGACAACAGGACCCTTTCTCTGTCTAGAGCTTCAGGATGGATGTCCCAAACTGTTAATAGCATTCAAGTGTCCCTGCAGGTTACTTTATCTGGATTAACAATGTAATGTGACATACTAACCATACCTTAAATGAGTCAGGTAGCCCTTCCAACAGATGTGTCAAATGCATACTTGGTGAAGTAGGAGGATATATGTCATTAAATTTAAGGAACGAGGAGAAGGATTTCTACTCCAAAATGTTTTTTAACCTACTTTTAAATCCTGCTCTACCTGTCTAAAATCCTACATGTAAGTTGTGTTATTTTGAAGTAAGCAATAGATCTACATTCATTACAGTTGTCTTTAGAAAATATAATAGCAAATGTGTCATTAAAATTAGCTATCTCTTGTTTTCTATTCTTTTTCAATATGATAGCTCAATGTAGCTTTCAACTGGTGATATAGTGTAAGTGGAAACAATATGATCGAGGACAGAATGAAGAATGAAGATGAGGACGAACTTGAAAAATGCCGTAGGTAATTCTCACAGGGAAATTTTGCTTAGGAATAGCTGTTTCCCAGGGTTGCTTGGATACCTTGTAATATGACCAGGATGAGTGTTCTCCATAGAACCTGAAAGCTGGCTTTCATCACCTAGTCCAAAAACTCTAGAACATGTTCTTATGAAAAATAGATTTTTAAGTGTAATATGCACTCTTCAAAGGCCATTTAACATACTTTGGAATCTTGTGCACTTCACAAAGTTTATATATATGTATATATGGAAAGAAATATATTAAATGAGTTCGACCCTAAGGCCATCAAGCAGTGAAAGGAGATTGTTTAGCTTGAAGAAAACGGAATGATTTAATAATAGTGAAGTGGAACATAGATGGTTTATTATGAAGGTGACAACTGCCCACCAATCACTATCTAGACTGAACTTAGAAAGAAATAGATTGAAAATATAGAAATTATAGGAAATCAAAGAAAAATATTTTATTAGTGGTAGGGGCTGATTGCCTCTCCTTTTCCATCTTATGATTCCATAAGTTATGATATAAAAGAATCAAACTAAATAGTTTTCCTCTGGTAAAGTAGCCAATTAACTTTAAAATTAGCATCAATCTTCTGACCTATACATTGTCTCCTACTATTACATAATAAGATAATAATTGATTTTACAATGAACTGATACCAGGAAAAAACAGGGAGGTAAAAATAATATGAAATACTATATAGTATATGTGTGTATGTATGTATGTATTTGAATGCACATATATGTGCGTTTAATTTCTCTGCACTTCAAGATAATTCAAAAAGCATAGAGCTGCTGACAAAGGTCTAATTATCTAATACACCTTTTGATAGTCTCTGGATCTTCAGAATTTTAGAAGTCCTTTACTAGAATAGTCCCCATCATTCTTCATTTTCCTCAAAATTTAAAAGTTCCAGCTAACTATAATTATATTTGAATCTCATTTTGCTGTAGTTTAGAAAGCTGTATGCTCTTTCACTCTGGTGGCAACAGTTACCTCCCTGCTTCTAACCATCCCCACATCATATAAACACATCCCTTCCCCCAATCAAATTTGAAATAAAAAGACATTTTTCTTCAGAATTTCCCATTCAATAAACTTTCCTAATTATTTGATCCTTATTTTATTTTTTACTTATTCCATCTTTTTGAAGAATGAATCATTTTAAATAGTAAATTCGATAGAACATGTTTTTCAAAGATATAGCAATTTAAATTTCTAAATTGAATTACATCTAAGGGACAAGAATTTATAAAGCAATAAAGTTGTGAGAAACAGGAAAATTGAAATGGTTCATGGATCCGGAGTATTTGCCTCGAAGCAATTACCACAGCTGCATGAAACCACCTTCACAGTGGGAACACATGCTCGAGCTTGCTTTGCTGATAGGCTGGGACGATTTCATTTTTAAGCTTAAAGGAAATTTTGAATAATCTCTTGATAAACTATGTGAATGTCCTTCCTTAGAACTTACTAATCAAAGAGTACTTATCATAGCTAAGAAGAAATAATAAAAAATTAACAAGCAATAATTCAGTATCAAATTCATTTTTTTTTTCTCTCAAACAAAATTCAGGTAGGGTTGATGTCTCACATTCAGATATATGTGAGATATATCACAAGATAAATTCAAAATGTCAGTGTTTATAAATAGTGTGTCCAAGACTATTTGCGCTCTAGAATCATGCTGCCCTTCCTCCACAGGAATAAAATAAATAAAACCACAGTTGGGCACTGATAGCCAGAGTAAATGTGTGCCTGGGTTCTCACGCTTGCAAGTTGAGGAGAGGGCCAGAGCCAGCTCTGGCCGGGCCTGGTGACACCACACGAGTGCTCTGTGTTGTCCTCCTCCTTTCCATCGGGGGAAACTGCATGTGGTGGTGACCAGCCTTCACCCTCCTGGAGGAAGGAGGAGTCAGTCTGTGGGTGAGGTCATGGAGCCAACTCTACCTACTCTCCAAAGCCTTTCAAATGTGACAGAGAAATAAAAATACAACCAATACAGATGGAGACTAATATAACTCCACTGCAGGCATTTTGCTTTCCTAGAGTAGGACATTGTGTATTACTAGAACTGGGTGTGGTCTGAGTCACTAATTTGGGGAATGAGTCCTGCCTGTACTTTAGGTATTCATTTATTAGCTTGTACAAACCTTGCAAACAAGCAAAATCCAGAATTAACAAAAATTAGAAAGAGTGGCATTGATTCTTTTGCTGTACGGAAGATTTTTAGTCCAAAATAAACCCATTTGTTGATTACTGCTGTTATTTCTTGTGCAATTGAGGTTCTGTTTAGAAAATCCTTTCCTACACCGATGTCTTCAAGTGTTTTACTTATTTTATCTTCCAGTAGATTTAATGTTTCTGTTTTAATATTAAAATCTTTGATCCATTTTGATTTTAATTTAGTATATGTTGAGAGATAAGGGTCCAGTTTCAATCTTCTGCACACAGATAACCAGTTTTCCCAGCACCACTTGTTGAACAGGCCATCTTTCCTCCATCTTTCTAATGCATTGCATCAATTTGAGACTTCTGAGGTTTTTAATGTAA
This sequence comes from Erethizon dorsatum, assembly GCA_028451465.1. Taxonomy (NCBI): domain Eukaryota; kingdom Metazoa; phylum Chordata; class Mammalia; order Rodentia; family Erethizontidae; genus Erethizon; species Erethizon dorsatum. The sequence continues at coordinate 40,084,708 of CM051839.1, forward strand.
AACATGAACATATATATCATATAATGCATTATCATTATCGTAATTGATTTGGACATGATTAATGGTGTTTGAACTCTGTGACTATGTTGTAAGATCAATAAAATTCCCTTAAAATTGAAATAATTTCAGGTTAAATTTTATTTATTCTTTTTTTTTTTTTTTTGTCTTTTTGAGGCAGGGTCTCACTATGCAGTTCAGCCTGGCCTTGAACTCACTTTGTAGCCCAGGCTGGCCTCGAACTCACAGCGATCCTCCTGCCTTAGCTTTTGGAGTGCTGGAATTATAGGTGTGTGCCACCATGCCTGCCTAAATTGTATTTATTCTTAAATTTTCTAGAATTTAACATCTTTCCTGTTCTTGAAACAATTATTTTTAATTAACCTTCTATAATATGGGAGTTCTTAGGTATTCAACTATAGCCCTGCAACAGGAAAAAAATCATGAATAAATTAAATATGAAAATATGATAATTTTTAAATTCAATATAAAATTTATCAAATGATCTGGATACCAATATATACGTAATTATGGCAACAGTTTATGAGTGTCTGGTTAAAGCTCTTATGCTGTAATTACTAGGTTGGTTTTTAAAAAGTTGAAAAGTGCAGAGCATAGCTGCTACAAAAAACAATTATTTTTAATTAACTTTCTATAACATGGGAGTTCTTAGGTATTCAACTATTGCACTGCAGCAGGAAAAAATCATGAACAAATTAAATATGAAAATGTAATAATTTTTATATTCAATATAAAATTCATCAAATGATCTGGAAACCAATATATATATAATTATGGCAACAGTTTATGAGTGTTTGGTTAAAGTTCTTATGCAGTAATTACTAGGTTGGTTTTTAAAAAAAGATAGGGCAAGTCATTTAGGTTTATGTCTTGTACTGAGTAACTATTTGAAGATAAGGATACACAGTGTAATAACTATTCTTTTATTATATGGTTATGAAAATATGTTTTTTAGATTTCATATTTCTTTTTTGAAATTTTTTATTGTATTAGCACATGTTTGCAGCTCATTCAGTTTATAATCATCTTGAGTAGTGATTACATGTACATACTACAGTTTTTTTTAAATCACCTTCCCCATCCCTTCTCCTCTCTCCCTCTTTCTCCCTCCCTCCTCCTCCAACTCTACATCCCCTTTTTCATTCTTGTTGAGGATTTTTATATCTACATTCAGTAAGGAGATTGCCCTATTGTTTTCTTTTTTAGTTGGGTCTTTATCCAGTTTTGGGATCAGGGTAATACTGGCTTCCATAAATGAATTTGGGAGCACTCCATTCCTTTCAACTTCTTTGAAGCGCTTGAGAAGTACTGGCGATATAATATCCATAAAGGTTTGTAGAATTCCTCAGTGAACCCATTGGGTCCTGGACTTTTTTTGTTGGTAGAATCTTTATTACTTTGTCAAATTCATTGCTTGTTATTGAGTTGTTCAGCATATTATGTCTTCTTGGGTTAGTTCTGGTAGTTTGCATGTGTCTAGGAAACTCTCCATTTCTTCAAAATGTGCTAATTCATTGGAATATGCTTTTTGATGTGGTTACTATCTTCTGGATTTCCACAGTGTCTGTTATGATTTCACATTTTTCAATTCTAATTGCTTTGATATGAGTCTTTTTTTTTTTTTTTTTTTTTTTTTTGCTTTCTCTTGGTAAGTCTGGCTAGGGCTTATCTATTTTATTTATTCTTCCAAAGAACCAGCTCTTTGATTCATTGATTTTTTTTTTTTTTTTTTACTTTTTAAAATCTCAATTTCATTGATTTCCACTCTCATCTTTATAATTGTCCTCCTTAATTTCAGTTTGGGGCTGGTTTGTTGTTGTTTCTCAAGTATCTTAAGATTTCTCATAGGTTGTCTACTGGGGCTTACTCTGTTTTCTTAAAGTAAGCATGCTTGCAATGAATTTTTCTCCTACAACTGCTTTCATAGTGTCCCAGAGGTTTCAATGAGTTGTACCTTCATCATGAGGTTCCAGAAATTTAATTTTTTTTCTTTTATTTCTTTTGTGACCCATTGGTTACTTAAGACTATATTGTTAATTTTCTAGGAGTTTTGCCTTTTCTGGTTGCTGAGACAAAATAACCAACACCCAAAGTTAAAGTGGGAAATGTTTATCTAGCTCACAGTTTGTAGAGGTTTCAGTCCATATAGTCTGGCTCCAAGGCAGGGTGGCACACAGCAGGGGAGTAACAGTTCATGGTTATATAAGACAGCGAAAGCAATGAGAGAGAGAGAGAGAGAGAGAAAGAGATCTTTCTATCCCTTATATTGTATGCAGGCTACCCATCCTAGGGTGGGTGTAGCACTCACACCCGTAATCTCAGCATTGGCCATGAATCAATCACAAACTCTAGATTCAGGTGCCTCTGAAAAGCCTGTCCTCCATGACCACACAAGGCTTTGGGGGACATCCAGACACATACCATAACACAAAAGAGTAGATTTAATTCAAGAAGTTCAAAGCTGTGCTTGTAAATGGGGATTTCTTGCCTGGGACACCTTAATGTACAATCACCTTGAAGATAGGCCTTCTTTGCCTTCTTGCTGTGTACAAGGCCTACCTGTCTCCTCCGAGTAGAGTTCTCTATCTGAGGACATGCCAGGGCACTCTCACCCTTTGAAGTGACAGAGTAATTTAGGAGAAATATAATGTTCCCATTAGCTGGATTCAAATTTACCCCACTGGAAAATTTGCCCATCATTTTTTTCTTTTTCTTGGCTTTTCTTCATGCTGTTGTTGTTGCTGTTTTTCTTTAAAAACAAAACATACCTAAAAGGTTTGCAAAGGAAGGTGATCTGAAACCCACTTAGAACGGACTGAGCAGGCTTGGGATGTAAACAGGTTTGTAGAATGATGAATTTTTTGTAATGCCTAATATATTCCTGGCAGTTAACGGCCTCATTATTATTTTAAAAGTATTGGTTATATAGTGCAATCATGCATAAACACACAATGCCTAGGTGAGGAAGAAAAGAAACTAGCAATGCTGAAATAGTTAGGACTTTGGGAACTCTTAGAGATGGACTAAATAAATGCCTTTCGTGTAAAGGAATGCGCGTGAGTATTTGCGGGCCTGAGGCAGAATGTTATGGTTTGTGTCTGGATGTCCCCCAGAGCCTCATATGGTCATGGAGGGTGGGCTTTTCAGAGGCACCTGAATGTAGAGTTTGTGATTGATTCATGGCCCAATGCTGAGGTTAACGGTGTGAGTGCTACACCCACTCTAGGGCGGGTAGCCTGCATACAATATAAGGGATAGAAAGATCTCTGTCTCTGTCTCTGTGTCTGTCTGTCTCTCTCTGTCTCTGTCTCTCTCTCTCTCCCTCTCTCTCTCTCTCTCTCTCTCTCTCTCATTACTCTTGCTGTCTTCCACCAACATCAACTGTTACTCACCTGCCATGTGCTACTCTGCCTTGGAGCCAGCTGATATGGACTGAAACCTTTACTAACCCTGAGCTAAACAAACCTTTCCCCCTTTAAATTTGGGTGTTGGGTATTTTGTCTCAGCAACCAGAAAAGTAACTAAGACACTTGGCAGCAACTTCTGAAAATAAATTGTGGGATGTGTCCTTTGGCTAATACTTTTTATTCATCCTTATTCAAGACTTTTTTCCTGTTTGTTTCCTAATTGTATTTTTTAGGTGACAATTGTTTGCGTATGTACTTTTGATGTTTTTCTCATTTACTTGTAAAATATATGTGTATATTCTAGATAAAGAATATATGCGTAGAATATATGTGTATATTCAAGATAGATAAACATTTCTGTTTGCTTAAATTTACATTTTAATGTTTGGGTTTAAACTTTGGTTATAAGAGTTGAAATTTCGATTAACACATTGTCTTTTACCTTTATATTTATTGATGCAAACAAATGGAAGCTATTAAAAATTGAGACAAGTGGCAATCTTAAAAAGCTATAAAAGGTTCCCTTGTTGCTCAGCAATTTTATTTTGATTATTTTAGTATATTTATTATTCACATAATGAGTCACAGGATCCATCATTGGAGAAATGTTGATCATTCAGTAATTATTTGTTTGGGATAAACATTAGTTTTTATAAAAAGCATAATAATTTAAAATAAATATTCTGATAGGATGTTTTAGAGCTTTTTATAATCCTCATCTTCAGAAGCTATAATCTTTGCCTATATTTCCTGTTAATGTGTTGCTTTTGTTATCATGGGATGAATGGATAATTTCCCTAATAAATGATTTTAGGCTTGTTTTATCCTTGCCATTTAGATTTATGATGATAATTTAGTCAATAAGGCTGTGTTTACTCTCCTAAATGAATCGTATTTCCTTAAATATTTATTAGTATGCTTTATAAGACCACTTTCACTACCATTTATGCCTCTGATTAATTGTCCGAAGGTCTTTTGATGAGTTGAAATGTATCATGAGAAGAATTTTACAGAAATTAGCTTATTATTAGTTTGTAATTTATGTAAAGAACTATAAGTATAATGAATAAAATATTGTATAAAGCTCCATTAGTGATGAAAATATCAGTGACATCTGCTGCCCATATAGGTGCAGAAACATAATGGCTATTTTCTTCTACTATTGCTATGATTGCTGTTTATTGAACAGTTACTATATGATATACCCTAGCTAAGCAATTTTACTTTTTAAATTTAGATTTCACAACTTTTACAGAGACATCATGATTATAAAATTACTTTTAGAGATTATAAAAGTGCTAAGTATTTGATACAGATCATATAAGCAGGTAAGACTGAATTTAAATCCAGTTCCAAACTCATCTGAGCATAAAACAATGATTTCAGAATTGTGTTTGGTGTAATCTGCTTTTTGTTCCTGTAACAAAATACCTGGAAATTCTTAGATTGGTCAACTTCATCTGGTGAGGTCTATGTGCTGTTTCAACTCATGTCAGAAAGTGCAAAGGCAACTGGGAACATGCAAGACAGCAGGGGAGGTACCAGGCTCACTTTACTAAAATCTACCACTCAAAAACTAACCCATTCCCATGAGAAATAATTCATTCTCACCAGAAGGACAACACCCATTCATGAGTGCAGAGTCCCACAAACTAATCACCTCTTAAAAGTCCTAGCCAACATCCTTGCATTAGTAATCAAATCTCAGCATGAGTTTTACCTACATTCAATCTCCAAGAACCTCTTTATAACTCGGGATCATTTTCCCCCAGGATACAGTCTAAAAATGTCACCTTAGGTATTCTAGAACTAATCAGGCCTGTGGAATCTGAATCATTCAAATAAGGCACATGAGACAAATATAAAGAAATCAAAATGCCAGTTGTAGTAACACACGATGATAAGCAGACATGTTAAGAGAATTAGGCACCTCAAGTTGTCCAGTCAGTGCATTATCTTCCTGTGAGCAAGTTATAGGAAAGTGACGTGACATATAGAGAATATCTACAACCCGAAAGAAAAGAATCACAACAGGAAAGCGTGGTTATTTAATACAAATGCTTAAAGAGATCGGGATGTATATCTTTTATGTGTATCTTTTTTTTTATGTAGTGGAAGACATAAATCTACCACTAGACTGGACTGCTCAAGCACTCAGACCAAGGGTCTCTTTGGACAGTTCTTGGAGGTGAATGGCTGTTTGGCTCTGTGACCATGTCGATTATAAATCTATGACTTAAACCTAAATTTTATTCAATCAACATTCTATTTAAAACTGTTAAACTTTCAATGAAAATGCAACAGGCCTGAAGGAGAATTTGCCTCTTTCATAATATTTTGTATATGCCCACATTGTGTTGATAGTCATAAAGAAATCTGTTCTTTAGGTAAGGGAGGAGGCAATTTGAAAAGGCTTTATCTTTTATTGTCCTATGATCTTTTGAGTATATATAACTGTGTTATATATATATTACATATATAATATATTATATATGTGCACAGATGCTACTCTACTTGTGATGGGGTTATAACCTAATAAACACATCCTGAGTCAGACATATCCTAAATCAAAAATGCAGTTAATATACCTGGTGTACCAAACCTCAGACCTTATCTCAGCCTATATTAACTGTACACAGAAAGGTACATCAGCCTACAGTTGGACAAAATAATCTAATGTAAATCCTATTTCATACAAAGTGTTGAATAGCTCATACTATTTATTGAATACCTGTATCCAAAATGTACTGGCAACACAGTACATTATATTGATTTTTTTACCCTCATGATCACTTGGTTAACCAGGATTTGTGAATATCTGCCACAGTCCAGCCTCAAAAATGGTACAATACTACATATGGCTAGACTGGGAAAAGATCATAATTCAAAATTTGAAGTACAGTTTTTACTGACTACATATCTCTTTTGCACTATTCATCATAGCGGTGAAAAACCAGAGGTCAAACCATTGTAAATCTGGGACCATGTGTATACACAAACATACATATTTGTACATATATTTATCTTGTCAAGATGTAGCTGCATGTTCATTTTCTCATTAATTAGAGAATGAAGGCCTAGTTACCATGGGCTACAGAGGGGACAATGACGACCCTTGATGCTTTTTAAAGCAAAATTAGCCATCAGAATCTATATTTGAGAACTGTCTAAAAGATGAGAAATATTGTCCATCAGAATAATTGCCATGTCATTCAAAATACAATGAAAATTAATCAAAGATCAAGCCAGATATTCCCAGTGACTGAGACTTTAAATATGTGTTTGTCTGGCTGTCTCCTAAATTACTTTCTTCACCATACCTCCCCAGTACCATCTTTTAAACTAATCAAGATAAGACACTAAAATATTTAAGCTCATTACTCAATTGTTTAAATCCATAGTTGTATGGATTTAAAATTTTGATTTTAAATTAAAATGTAATTTAAAAAGTAAATTGTTTTTATTAACTACTTGTAAAGTTACAATTGATTTTGCTAATAATAAATAACTTGTTAGGAGGTGATATTTTATTAAGATCCAGGTTTTGTAGAAGAAATGGGTTGCCCAAAGACATGAACTAGAGTAAAGTTAAAAACTTTGAAAAGAATTAAGATGTGTTACAGGGCCGGTGAGATGGTTCAGCGGCATAAGCGCCTGCCTGGCAAGCACGAGGGCCTGAGTTTGACTCCCGGAACCCACATATGAAAAAAGGGCCGGTGATATCGCTCAGTGGCATGGGCGCCTGCTGGCACGCGAGGTCCTGAGGTGGACCCCCGGTACCCACAAAAGAAAAAGATGTGTTACATACATGTACCTGTTATCCACAATGAATGTAATCATTGTGTACTAAAAACATGTACTAGTAAAAATGAAAAAAATTAAAATATGCTAAAAAAAAGTTTTGTATTAGAAACTTCATGCATTTACGCTCTCAACTTCCTCACATAAATTTCTTCAACAGTATCTCCTGGTGTTTTTAAATTTTCCTAATAAAGATTTTGTGTTTTCTGCTGCAAACCACTGCTGATTTTACTTAAAGATTTTGAGTCTAGGTACTTTTAGGTTTCAGAACACACAACACATGTTTTGGAAGTCTTACAATAACTAAACCCCTTCAGATTAGCACCAAATTCAACAACCACCTGAATAGTCAACATTCTTTCTAACTAAAATTTATGCAAAAGTTCACGAACATTATTAAATGAAATGAGAAAAAACCAATCTTTCTTTCCCCCAGGAGAATAAACTTAGCATCATTAATAAGCTAAATAAAGAATTTAAATACTGCAAGAGCACTTGCTATGAGATTGTACAAAGTTATGGGGTTTTTAAAATATAATTTTACTCTTTTTCATTTATTGTTGCAAGATCTCTCTCGTATTTTAAGGATTCTGTTTTATTGGAGATTGGAAAAGAAAAGGAATCTAAAAAATTTTGCTTACTTAGAGGCAGTGATAATAACACAACAGGTTTCTCTTACTACAAGGCCCTTATAGTAACCTTTATATAACATACATATCTAGCACTCCTTTTCTTGTCTTCCCCATGTAAGTTTTCTTAGCTTGTTTCCATTCAAAATAGTCCTAGATATGTCTATTCCAAGATTTCCTTTATTCCTTATAAACCTGTTTTAAAGCTAGCCAATACCTTCTAAACTTTACTGTGAGAAATACTACCCTGAATTTCTGCCATTTGATTTCTGTCCTCAGAGAGCCTGCCTGTGTTCTTCCTTGTTTGTGTTTTGCATGTTAAGACACAATCCTCACTTAGGACAACAGTAGATAACAAAGGGAAAGGCCAAAATTGAGAAACTGGAATCTTCAAAGCACAAATCTCACAAGGCATTGCCTAAGGCAGACTAAAGCCTGCAGTTATCACAGCTGATGAAAATTTTGAAGAAAATGGGAGGTGGCAAAAGAGGAAACAGGTGGAGAAGTTTTGTATAAATAATGAAATCAGCAGTGAAAATGAAGAATAGACGAGTTCCAAATGATGGTGTAAAGGGTGGAATAAGGGCAGCCAGTTAGAATATGACGCCACACAAATTAAGGGAAGAGGAAGTTGGTCTAAAGCATGCAAAGAGAAAAGTGTGGAACAAGATACATTTATCAGGAGATGTAGAAGATGGATAGGATGTATTAGGCCCTAAAATAAAAGATGAAAACATATTTTAGTGGTTTAATGCTGTACCTTGCCACTCAATGTGTGGTCCGTGGAGTTACATCAGCCTCACCTGGGATGTTGTTAGAAATTCAGAAACCACACCACACTGTTGGCCACCTAGATTAGAGTTGGTATTTAACAACAAGCACATGTGATTCATTAATTTGTGTATTAATATGTGAGAAGCACTCATGGTGTGCTTTGCTAATGTTTTGGAATTTTTGTTTTTTATTTTTAATATCTAAAAAGTGATTAACAGTAATGATTTTGCTAGATTTTGAAACAATTTATTAAAATGCCTTCTAATAATACAGATGTGATATATGCTTAATAAATGTTAATATATATTCCTTATTGCTAAAAGTTTCTCTTCAGTAATTTTCTTTATATCTAGAAATATTTTTTAAAAAGAAATTTTAAAGAAAGAAAAGGAAGATGTTTCAGCAGAGGTGGATTAGTTATTTATATTCCACCCTTGGACAGAGAATAATTGGAAGCAGTAAACTACATTACAAACTTGTCCTTAAAAGTATTGCAGAGGACACCCTCAATGCATTAATGAAAGCCCCCAGCTGACTAGACTACATATTTTTATAATTTCCACTGGCTTCAGGCTGCATTCAAAGGATCTTGGGAGATTCTAAAGCCATGCAATGAATGATAGAGAAAAATTACAAAATAATCTGTCATAAAATCTGAAATGAGAACCTGCAGTATAACTTTTAGGAAGATAGTGGGAAGATGGTGGAGTGGTGAGCACCATTAAAACAGCCTCTCCAAGGTTTGGAGTCCTGACACTAGAATGGGGAAGAGAAGAAGGAAGGAAGTGGGTCCCCAGGACTCAGTAAAGATCTGAAGTGAGAATTGGAACCCACGGGGAGAGCAAGGAGAGGGACCTTACCATAAAAGAGGGAGATGGCAGGTGGTTCTTTCTCCCTGAACCCTGGCTCATGGCATGGACTCCCTGAGGTGGCTCAAACCTGCCTGCAGGGACAGAGTGACTACTGGTGACTCCAGAGGCATCCAGAGAGAAAAACACCAGAGGAACAGAGCAGTGGACACTGTAGACTGCAGGGGCTGGTGAGTTATTCCAGTCCAGATCAGGCATCCCCAGGAGAGGGTGATTGGCTGGTCAATATTTTGGAACAAAATATTGGGACTCAGAGCAGCAGTGCATTGGCTCCATCTCAGGATTCCCATTGTCAGGGTGACGTGCAGCTGTGGGAGACACTCAGGGTCAGGGACACAAGTTCAAGTTGGCAGAAGGCACCCAGATTATGGTGAGCTGAACAACTCTAATCCCAGCCCCACAACTGGAAATCAGAAGCAGCCTGAACTTCAGTGGAGCTGAAAATACAGGCTTGCTGGGATTATCCACCACCCTACCATAATTCTAGTGCTGGCTTGCTGGGATCAACCAACACAGATCTGGGCTCTGTCTGGGCCCTTTGTGTACCAGTGACAGCAGAGACACACCCTGAAGTGGACATTTCTTTCCTTCTTTAATTTGCCTATTTTTTCTTTTTCTTAATTGTTTCTTCTTTTTTATGAGTGTGAATATTGTTTCTAGTTTTGTTGTTCTTGTATTGGTCTCTTCTTGTTTCTGTTTCTTTTTTCTTTCCCTTCCGTCTTCTTCACCACTTTCCCAAAGCTTGTATAATCTTTCCTTCACCATCAGCCTTGGTTCTAATCTCTTTCTTCTTCTATTTCTCTATTTTTCACCTAACACCTTTTAAATGTTCTCCCCTGAGGGTAAATCACCATATTGAGGGGATATTTACTATATACAATTTTCTGGTTTGTTTTAGATTTTGTTTTATAACTACAAATCTTGTTCATACAGTTAAAAGTAGCAAATTAATAGTTTCCACACTTAATCATTTTTAGGCTGTCCTTGATGCTATTGTTATTACTGACTGTACTACTTTAGCCAAGGCAACATTGTTGTTCTAATCAGTGGGTCTTTCTTGTATGTCAAGACTTATATTGCCTGAGGGTCATACACAATACTATAGGCCAGTACCAAAGAACCAGTGGCTAGGCCAAATAGACAGCAACTTCTCATCCAAATAAATTGAAGAGGTAAGATCTTGCAATATACTCAATAGCTAAAATCCAACTACACTTAGAACACATCTATGAAAAGTAATCATTTTCTAAGTGTTCTCAATAGTAACAATAAAGCTACCTACCATGAGCAATTTACAAGCATGAACCAGAAATTAAAATAAAAAGGAAAGAAAGGAAGAAAGAAAGAAAGAAAGAAAGAAAAGACAATGAGGAGATACAGAAGCAAGATGCAAATCCAGGGAGCAATGAGGTGGAACAACTCAAAAGCCTCCCACCTGAACTCTCTGAAATGGTAACAGCAGAAGTAACAAAGCAGATAAATTAGGGTCTAGATAAAAATCAAATTAGAAATAATTTCTCGGATAAACTAAAGAGATGATGACCATAAGGAAGGCCATGGTTAGTGAATCTAGAGTAGAACAGATTAAAAAAAAAATAGAAGAGTTTAGAAAAATGATGGAAATCATGAATGCCCCACATAGAAAGAAAAGGAATCCATGAAACAGATTCAAACAGATATCTAGGAGATTAAAATTTCTATTGAAAGCATATGCATCAGGATGAACCAATGTGAGGACAGAATACCAGATCTAGAAGGCAGGTTTGCAGGTAGTGACCTTTGAAAGAAAAATTTCTGAAAAATAGCAAGATCCATGAAAAATCAACCCAGTAGCTACTAGATGATGCAAAGAAGAATAACAAAAGATTCATTGGCATCTACAAAAAAGCAGGAAATAGTGCAAATTACATAAAAAATCCTGTTCACAGAAGTCATGGCAGAAAACTTCCCAAGAATGGAAAAAAAAATTGAGATACAGATAAATGAGACATGTAGAGCTCCAATTAGCTATGATCAAAAAATTCTACACCAACGCATATAATAGTTAAGATTCCAGAAGCTCAACACAAGAAGAGAATATTAAAAGCTATTAGAGAAAAGATATAAATATCTATAAAGAAAAGCCCAACAGAATGACAGCAAACTTCTCAACACAAACCCTTAAGTCAAAGAGAACTTCGAGTAAAGTATTTCATGTCCTGAAAGAAAATAACCTCCAACCCAGACTGATTTACCCTACAAAACTATCTTTCAAAATTGACAGAGAAATAAAATTCTTCCATGACAAAGAACACATGAAGAAATTCATGACCACCAAAACACCACTCCTAAATGTTCTGAAGGGTATTCTAGAAAGAGATAATGAAGACTACAACTCCATGAACCACAACAGAATGAATCCACCAGTCCAGTCAAACAATTAAACAGAAGGGAAATAAAGGGAACCAATGACAGGAAAATAACATGACAAGGATAAGTCAATATGTATCAGTTATAACCATCAATGTAAATGGTCTCAATTTACCAATCAAAAGAAACAGAGTGGCAGAATGGATCAAGAAAAAGATCTTATATGTTGTATGTAAGAACCGCATTTAACACAAAAAGAAATTTATAGACTGAGAGTCAAAGCATGGGAAACAATACTCCATGCAATAGGAACCCAGGAAAAAAGCAGAGGTACCTATACTATTTGCAGACAAAGAGGATTCCAAGCCAAGACTGATGAAAAGAGACAAAGAAGGTCACTACATACTTGTTAAGGGAACAATCCAAGTGGAAGAGATAACATTCATAAATATATATACACCAAATACCAGCACATCTAACTTTATAAAACAAATATTAATGAGCATGAAAAATCAAATAAGCACCAATATAATTGTAATGAGGGAGTTCAATACCACTGTCACAATAGACAGATCAACTATAGAAAAAATCAACAAAGAAATTCAGAACTGAACCAAAGTTTTGAACAAATGGACTTAATAGTTATCTACAGACAACTACTCACAACATCAGAAGACACATTTGTCTCAGCTGCACATGGGATGTTCTCCAAAATAGACCACATACTAGGTCATAGAGCATGCTTAAATAAATGCAATGGGGGCCGGTGAGATAGCTCAGTGGCATAAGAGCCTGCCTGGCAAGCGTGAGGTCCTGAGTTTGACTCCCAGTACCCACATAAAGGAAAAAAAAAGGGCCGGTGATATCGCTCAGCAGCACAAGTGCTTGCTGGCAAGCGTGAGGTCCTGAGGTCGACTCCTGGTACCCACATAAAAAAAATAAATAAAATAAATGCAAAGGAATGGAAATTATCCTATGCATATTATTAGACCATAGTGCAAATGAAATTGGAAATAAATGGCAAAAGAAACCACAAAAACTCCAGAAACATATGCAAATTAAATAACACCCTCCTGAACAACCAATGGGTCACAGATGGAATTACAGAAGAAATTAGACATTTCTACAATTAAACAATAATGCCAATATGACATATGAAACTTATGTGATGCAATGAAGGCAGTGCTACGGGGGAAATTTATATAGTAATGAATTACCATATCAGAAAAACAGAGTGAGCTGAAATAAACAACCTAATGTTGAATCTTAAGCTTCTAGAAAAGGAAGAACAAGTTAAATCCGAAGCTTTATGAGGGAGGAAATTATAAAAATCAAAGCAGAAATTAATGCAATTGAGACTAAGAAAATACAAAGAATCAATGAATTGAAGAGTTGGTTCTTTGAAAGACAAAGAAATAATATTGAGAACATATAAAGAACTCAAAAAAATCAGAGCCCCAAATTTAAAGACCAATCTAAAAGTGGGCATCTGAAATGAATAGCTACTTCTCAGATGAATTAGTACAAATGGCTAATAAATATATGAAAAAATATTCAACATCACTGGTCATTTGAGAGATGCAAATTAAAACACTGAGATTCCATCTCACTCCAGAAAGAATGGCTGTTATCAAGAAATCAACCAATAACAAATGCTGGAGGGGCTGTGGGGAAAAAGAAACCCTTATCCACTATTGGTGGGATTGTAGACTGATGCAACCACTGTGGAAATCAGCGTGGAGATACTTCAAGAAACTAAAACTAGAGGTTCATTTTGACCCAGCTATTCCCCTTCTTGGTATCTTTCTGAAAGAATTAAAAGCATCACCATGGTGATATATGCACACCCATGTGTATAGCAGCACAGTAATAGCTAAACCTAGGAACCAGCCCAAATGCCCATCAACCAGAGAATGGATAAGGAAGATGTGTTTTTTATACAATGGAGTAGTATTCTGCCATAAAGATAAGCTCAAGGCATTTCTAGGTAAATGGATGTACCTTGAGACCATACTCTTAAGTGAAATAAACCAGACACACATGTGTAAATATCCCATTGTCTCCATGTGTGAGAAACTGAAAGAGTAAATAAGGACCAAAATGTACAATAGATACTGTAAAAAAGGAAGAAATTGTTCAAAAGGAAAAAGGAAATAGGGAGGGGAAAGGGGGAAAGGAAAAAAGGGAAAAGGAAAAAAAACTTAAAAGCATAAAATGGAAACAATGCTTTTGTAAATAAGGAGGGTATGAGAAGTTGAAGGGAAGGGAGAGGATTGGGGAAAAAAGAAGAATCAAGATATATTATGTAGAGGTATGAATTACCTATGATGAATGTGAAGTTGCTGCCTATTTGGCCTAGCCCTTGGTTCCTTGGCACTGGCCTATACTACTGTTTATGACCCTTAGACAATCTAAGTCTTGGCACACAAAGGAGACCAACTGATTAGAACAACTATGTCACCTTGGCTAAAGTAGTACAATCAATAATAACAAAAGCATCAAGAACAGCCTAAAAATGATAAATTGTGGTAACTATTAATTTGCTACTTTTAACTGTATGCACAAGATTTATAGTTATAAAACAAAATCTAAAACAAACCAGAAAACTATATATAGCAAATAAACCCTCAATATGGTGATTTTACCCTGAAGGGAGAAAATTTAAAAGGTGTAAGGAGAAAAAAAATAGAGAAATAGAAGAAGAGAAAGAGATTAGAACCAAGGTTCACAGAGAAAGAAAGATTACACAGGCTTTTGGAAAGTGGTGAAGAAGATAGGAGGGAAAGAAAGAAGGAAGAAACAGAAATAAGACAGAACAAAACAACAAACCTAAAAACCTAGAAACAATGTTCACACTCATATAAAAATAAGAACAAACTTTCAAGAAAAAGAGAAAGAAAAAAAGCAAAGAAAGGAAGAAAAATGAAAAAGAAAAAAAAATATCCATTTCAGGGCATGTCTCTGCTGTCACTGGTACACAAAAGGGGGCAAACAGATCCCAGATCCATGTTGATTGATCCCAGAGATCCGGCAGTAGAATTACAGCAGGGATAATCCCAGCAAGGCTGTGCCTTCAGTTTCACTGAAGTTTAGGTTTCTTCTGCTTGCTGGCTGTGATGCTGGGACCCAAATTTTTCAGCCCACAACACTCTGCACGCCTCCTGCTGGCTTGAATATGGCTTGGGTATCTGATCTTGGTTGTCTCTCATAACTGTGCCTCGCCCTGACATTTGGAGCCTCTAGATGGAGCCAACTCACAACTGCTCTGAGTTTTGAGTTCAATTAGACCCTTTCTGAAATGGCCAACACCCAATCACCCCATTCTAAGGGATGTCTGAGCCAGAATAACTCACCAGCCACGGCAGTCCACAGCATCTACTGCTCCACTCCACTGGTGTGTTTCTCCATGGAGGCCTCTGAGGTTGCCAGTCACTATACCTCTGCCAGTTTGAGCCACCCTCTCCCATGCCATGAGCTGGGTCTCAGGGAGAAAGCACTGCTTGCCACCTCCATTTCTGCATTGAGGTCCCCCTCTTCCTTCTCCCTCTGGGCTCCAATTCTTGCTTCAGATCCTTGCTGGGTCCTGGGGATCTATTTCCTTCCTTCTTCTCTTCCTCAGGTTGCTATATTCCAGTGTCTGGACTCCAAATCTCAGAGAGGCTGTTTCTCTGCTGCTCACCCCTCTACCATCTTCCTGGAAGTCCTCCCTGTGATGAATGTGATCATTATGTTTATATAAAATGTACCAATAAAATTGTTTTAAAAAAGTATTAGAAGAGTTAAAAAAATGAAGAGAAATGATGGAAATAAGATGTGTGAAGAGAATAGCAACACAGAATTTGCACTCAGTCAATCCAGTTATCTGCAATTTGGTCTGGCTCAGAGAAATTCCATTAAGAGAATGGAACCAGCACCTCATGAATATCATTGGCTACTATAGGAAAAATGTTGCAATGAAACCACTTCAAAATTATCATCAAGACTCCACTAATTGATCAGAGTGATTAGAAATGAGCCCTTAGTGGGCCATATTTCAGTCTCAAATAGCAAGATTCAGTGATGTGCCCTAATAATCTATTTAAAGTGTTTAATAACTTAGTATGATGTGTAGAAGCATGTAATATTTTTTCTAATAAAGAAATTTTAAAAGTACCCTCTGTATTTGTTGATAATATAGTTCATCCATTCATTCAATACATGTCGAATATTATATACTATGCACTGTTTTCAGCTATGAAATAAATCAGTGAGGAAAAGAGAAAATAACTGTACATTAGTATACATTTTCATAGCATGGTACCGATGTTGAGGTCTTGAATGCTCTTAACTGTTGCTTTGGCATTGTGAAACAATGTCTAGTAAGAGCCAGAGGAGTATGATGTGGATTCATAATGCACTGTCCTGTGTGGGAATCTGCACTGTGGTTGATAGGCCACTCTTGAAATTATTTTTTTCTTTTCTATGCAAATTCTTTTTAGTTTGCATTTCTACAATTCCAGTACTCTGGGAGGCTGAGGCAGAAGAATTGCAAGTTCAAGCGCAGCCTGGACAACTTAGTGACTTCTTGAGACCCTGTCTCAAAATTTTAAAAGGTTGCAGATATAGCTCAGGGTAGAGCTCTGTGTTCAAATCCTAGTTCCACACATTAAAAAAAAAAAAGCAAAACAAAACAAATCAGGAAGTTAGTCCCTTTGCATTAATGTTCTGTGAATTTTCTTTAAGTCAGTGTACACAGGCATAATTTTTAGAAAAGTGAATTTTTCTTTAACAATGTATGGACTATATTTTATGTTTTAGGTATTCTGACTTAGTTCTTTAGAAATACCTATACAGAAACTTGGGAATCACATCTTTCTTTTCTTTCTCTCACGGCTACCATCTTCTCTTTGAAAGCTCTGTATTTTAGATATTTTTTACTTTTATCTGTATCCTAAAATGACTTTTTAAAATTTTTGTTTGTATTCTCTGAAGTGTTCATTCTTCTTTTATCCAATGTAGATTTAATTCAATTTAATATTTAGCTCTTCTATAATTTTTCTTCATCAAAGTTGTTTTCTTTGAATCTCATTTTTTTCTTTATGTCAGCCAAACGGTTTCTAAAAATTCTAAATTTTTGGTTTTTGTGATAACGGAGACAACTACTTTCCTTTAAGATATTTTTTTATTTTGTTCTGTAAAACTTGTTATAAGTCAACATTTTTATTTATTGTTTTCTTATGCTCAGATCTTCTTTTTACACTAGGATCAAGATTTATTGTTGAAACTCTACTCGGTTAGAGGCTGGTCAAATCCCTGTTTATGACCTGTAATTTGATATAGGGATGGCCTACAAACTATGCTTGCTCTTAGGCAGAAAAAATCTTTTGGCATAATTTCAAATTGACAATCTTTAAATATTTGTTCCATAGTTACTTAAAGTTTCAGTTTCTTGTCTCATTGTTGAGACAAAATACTCAATGCCCAAAGTTAAAGAAGGAAAGGTTTACCTGGACCACAGTTTGTAGAGGTTTCAGTTCATGGTTGGCTGGCTCTAAGGCAAGGTGGGATGGCAAAGGGGCATCACAGAGGAGAAAGCTCATGGCAGTCAGAAGGCCGAAGCCAGAAGGCAGCAAGCTCCAAGCTCCAGGCAACAAACAGCAGCCCTTTTTCTGTCCCTTATGACTTATCCGGGTTACCCACCCCTTAGGGCAGGTAGCACTCACACCCAGGGTAGGGGAGCCTTAATCCTAGCATGGCACCATGAATCAGTCCCAGCATCACATCCTTGATCCTAGCCAAACACACCCTAGATCCAGCCACCTCCAGAAAGCCCTACCTATGACTGCATCAGAGGCTGGGGGGGATATCTAAATACAAGCCATAACACCGAATATGAAGAAGATCGGTGTCTTCAAAAGTGTTTTTAATCAAAACTAATAGCTACATAAGAAATATCACTATCAGCTCCATTTCAGCAGAGGGAACATTGGATGGAATGTTTCTGCATTTCAACTAGAATTCTTTGGGGGCCGCTGATGGCACAGTTACTGCTTCCTAATGTTTTCACACCCTCATAGACTGACGTGCCTTGCACTGGGGTGACTGGCCTTTTTCTTTATCCAGTTGGGATGATGACGGCTGAGTACTGGCAGGATCCTATCTGGAGATACCTTACTGTACTGTGCGGCTTGCTTTCTGTAAATCAGATAGAGAAAATATGTATGAAGCCACTGTACTGTAGAATTAAGTGTACCATCATCTCTCTCTGGTTGTACTACTGTGCCCATTGTATTTGAGGATAACTGTTCCTCAGATACCAATCTATAGTCCAGTCTATAGTAGCCTAACTTGTCAGCCTATTTACTTAGACTCCTCACCTACTTTTCCACCTTTATTCACTATTGATCTTCTGCAGGAATCCCATTCTTCAACTGCACTCTGCTCTCTCAATTTCTTGACCTTGTCTGTGATTAAAAAGGCATGAATTGGAATTGTAAAGAAAAAAGAAGGATAAGTTATATGATTATGAAATGTAATTTTTAATAAATCTCTTATTATACCATATAATTTTATTGCAAGATATTCAGGAAATATAAACAATACAAAAATTGGTAATTCCACTAGAGAATACAGCTGTTAACATTCTGCCTATCCTATCTACTTCCACATTAAAAGCTATGACAAGCACTGGGCATGTAGCTCAATGGTATAGAGCTTGCCTACCAAGCACAAGGCTGTTGGTTCAACCTCTAGCACTACAAAAAGAAACCAAAAAGCAAAAAACAAAAACCATGAAAAACCAAAGAATTATCATAGACAAACCATTTTTAACTTGATTTTTAAATGTAATACTTTATGGTGAATATCTTTCTTACTATATTAGAGTGGTGGTTTTCATTATTAATACCTTCATGGTATTATACAAATGTGATAATTTATTAGATTAATATTCTTTGCTTCCAAATTTTCATTACTATACACAAAAATGAGATTAATATCTTTAAATTTGCATATGTATTTGCTTAGAATAAATTCCTAGAGGCACACAGAATTTAAAACCTTCAGGTATATAATGCCAAAATGCTTTTGAACATTCCAATGAATAATCTCCACAGAAATATATTTTTTAAATATTCATTTTCTTATGTCCTCATTGCTCTAGCCTTTTGGCATACATTCTTTCTTCCCCCCAGTACTGGGTATTGAACTGGGTATTAAGTACTGGGTCTTTGCACTGAGCTACAACCCCAGCCACTTTTTTATTTTTATTTTTTATTTTTTTTGTTTTGAGACAGAATGTTGCTAAGTTGCCCAAGCTGGGCTTGATCTTGTGATCTTCCTTCCTCAGGTTCCCAAAGTACTAAGATTATACGTTGTGCCACCCAGTTTCATTCTTTTTCTGGTTCAATGCTTTTAGTTGACAAAATGGTTGTACATATTTATATGTGCAAATATAGTTTGGAAATATATGCATACTGTCGAATGGCTCAGTGAAGGCAACTAATGATTACATTGCATGATGTATTGGTCAGCATTTCATTGTGGGGATAACATATCCGATACTCAGAAATTAAAGACAGAGGGGTTTATTTTGGTTCATGTTTTCAGCAGTTTCAGTCCACCTTCAGTGGACTCCAAGACAGAAACACCATGGCAGAGGTGTGCATGGAAGAACACTGCTCAGCTCATGCCAGCTAGAAGCAGAGAGAAAATGGCCAAGCCAGAGCTAAAGCTATACACTCCAAAGGCACAGGCCCAGTGAGTTACCAGTTTCTCTCTGTGGGCCCTACGTGACTGAAGTTATGTTATAGAACAATAGGCAGTGGGAAGTGCATTCACAGTGTTGTCAAATGAAACCGTAGGTAGGAGACTTAGTGATATTAATATGCGCCCTGATGCTAATACAGCAATAGGATTCTAAGTGCATTCGTGCCTCAATAACTTAATACATACTGCTTCACCTGGTATGTGCTAAAGGATAGGGTGCACCTGGGTAATTGTCTCCCTAATTGAGCTCCCATACACCTGAAATCCAGATGAGACTGAATGGTTCACTGTGAAATACAGTAAAAACAACAGAGATCCAGGATGTCACACCATTAATCTTACTGGAACAGTTCTAGAATGGGCAAATGCACTTCCTTAATACAGCACTTTTATTATCCAGTCTATGACTTTTCTCCTTGATGAATATGTTGGAGTCTATTAAAAAAATTCTTACTTTAAGATAAAACCTGGTGTTGGTAGTTAGTAGTTTTACCCTGTTGACGTTTTTGTTTTTATTATACTGGGGATTGAACTCAGGGCCTTTACACTGAGCTACACCCTCAGTTTTTTTTTTTTAATATTTTTTTTTATTTGAGACAAGGACTTGCTAAATTACTAAGTTGTTCAGGCTGGGTTTGCACTTGCAATCTTCCTGCTTCAGCCTCCCAGAGTGCTGGTGTTACAGGCATGCACCACCATACCTGGCTTCCTCCCTGTGAAGTTTTAAAAATTTATCTTTTGCTAACAGTTCTTGTTAATCTTTGTTACACATCTGAGTATCTTTGATGAGTAAAAGGAGAATCCAATCAATTTTTATGATTCTTATGAAGATAGCTAATATTTCTCATTTAAATGGCACTTTGTCAAATCCTATTTATTTATTACTTTATTTTCTTCAGGGAATGTGCTAGAACTCTTAGTTTTGTTTATGAAATATGTTTGTAAAATATTTTTAACATATCTACATTCTCTTCCTTCAAAATATAGTGCCCTAGCTGAATGCAGCTTTGCTGAATTAGGAGGTATGGCAACCTTTTTGTGATACAACTTATCTCTATGTTGCTAAAGCAAATCATCTTTTTGGAATGCGCCTATCAAATTGGTACTATCTAGAAGCAAATTAATATCTTTACTAATATCAAATTAGTGTCAAATTAGTGCTTACCATACTGAAGCCTTTGTTTGGGTGAATAATACAAGTAATACTGTACCAAAAACATAGCCACTTTATAGCCAATAGGTGAAATCAATGTTTGTTTTGAATCCCGTTGCTATCCATTTAAATATTAGTTGTTTCCCTCCACTGACACTAGAAGGAAATCATAAATCAATATCCAATGAACAACATGCTCTTGTGACACTTTTTATGATCATGCAACTTATTTCCAAGTAGACTGCACTCCCCTGCAATACGAAGCTTAGATGGTTGCTCACTTATGATCCTCTTATTCTTATGTATTTGTCACTCTTTCCCACACATCTAGATGCTCCTCACCTCACAATGAGTTATTTCCTGATAAGCATATTGTAAGTTGAAAATATAAGTTGAAACTATATTTAGTAAACTTAATTAATAAACACAGTTTATCCTAGCCTGTTTTCAATGTGCTCAGAATATTTCCTTTATTAGTACTGTGGGGCAAAATCATCTGACAGAAAGCTTATTTTTATAACAATATATTGAATATCACATGCATTTGTTGTATATTGCAGCAACATAATACCGAGTACCAGTTGTTCACCCTGTAATCAAATGGCTAACTAGAAAAGGAAGCTCACTATTGATGTCCAACATCATGAGAATTTTTTACTACATATCAGAATTCTAAATAGGATTTCTAATGAATGCATATTGCTTTCACATCACTGTAAAATTGAAAAATTGTAAATCAAATCACTATGCATTGCAGACTGTGTGTATTGTATATGTGTCTTATCTCCACGGACAGTCAGTGGTTCCTGTGTATCAGTGTGTATTAACATCTGCAAAACACACAAACATGCATGCATACCAACAAAATATCCTATCATTTATCTCTACTTATTCTTTTTTTTTTTTTTGTGGGTACCAGGGGTCGACCTCAGGACCTCGCGCGCCGGCAGGTGCCCATGTCACTGAGCGATATCACTGGCACTTTTTTCGTATCTGGGATTCGGGAGTCGAACTTGGGCCCTCGTGCTTGCCAGGCAGATGCTTATGCCGCTGAGCCATCTCACCAGCCCTATCTCTACTTATTCTTAAAGGTTTTTATAATTTTACTACTGTTTCAGTTCAAGTTAGAGATTTGTTGCTTAGATATTTTGGCCATCAGCCAGGCTAGTATACCTAAAAAAAATTTTTTTTTATTAGCACATGTTTTCAGTACATATGTTTACTTTCCTTGTGTGGAGCTGGTATGTGTACATAACACAGCTTAATTCCTTTTTTCATCCCCTCTTCTTCTACTCTCCCCCCTTCCTTCCATCTCTTGTCCCTTTCCCATTTAAGAAAACTCTATCTCCCTACTTCCCATTATCTATCTTTTATTTTGGTCTTTATTTATACTTGGGTTTCTCATATAAGAGAAACCATGTAATATTTAAGATTGTGTGCCTGATTTATTTCATGTAACATTATGGTATCGAGTTGCATCCATTTTTCTATAAATGACTCAAATTCATTTTTCTTTATGGCAGAGTAGTACTCTGTTGTATATAAATACCAATTTTCTTTATCCATTCTTCTATTGATAAGCATATAGGCTGCTTCTAAACTTTAGTTATTATGAATCGTGCTGCTATAAACAGGGGTGTGCACATGTCACTGCAACGTGTCTTTAACTTTTTCAGGAAGTTACCTGGAAGGGGAATAGCTGGGTCAAATGGAATTTCTAGTTTCAGTTTTTGAGGACTCTCCATGATGATTTCCATAGTGGTTTTACCAGTTTACATTCCCACCAACAATGTAGAAGTGTTTCTTTTTCCTTCACAGCTATGCCAGCATTTGCTATTATTTGATTTCTACACTTTCGAGTTACTCCTTTTGACTGTGTGGACCATCTCCCCAGTGTCTGAAACCATCACTGTATCACGTAGTGTTCTGCAGCTTCTCTAAAAACCTCCTGATTATTACCTCAGTTTTTCACTTAGCGATTTGCTTGTTCTTCATCCACTCTAGAACCAAGAAAGACAAAGGGGATTTTATCGTTAGGAGGGATCAAGACCACAGGGCAAATCTAGGCTGTGGGCTGCTTTGTACAGTCTGCAAGCTAGGAATGACTTTTTCATTTTTAAGCAGTTGGAAAAAGTCAAAAGCAAATAATATTTTCCAATATATGAAAATTATATGAAATTGAAATTTAGTGCTGGTAAAGTTCTATCGGATTAGGATCTTGCCTGCTCATTTACAACTTGTTTATAGCTGCTTTCACCATACAGCAACAGATCTGAGATGCTGCATCAGAGACCAAAGGGCCGAAAAATCTTTGTCCGATGTGTAAAAGAAAAAGTCTGCCGAACTCAGACCTAGAGTGTTACAAAAATGGGAACTGGTCACAGAGGCCACAGGTAGTCAGTGCTTACTGGGGGGAACACTGATTCTTTCGTTCACCAACTGGCCCTCACTGTATCATAAGAACCCTACCCACTTAAAATAGGGAATTAACTGAGGAAATGAAAGATAAGGAAAATTCCACCTCAGGAATCTCTGGCATTAGTGAGGCACAGAAGATACTGGAGAGGGAATCAACACTTAGGTGACTCCTGAAATAGGGATTTTCAGACAACGAAAAACTAACTAGGCAGAAAAGATTACTTATTTCTAGTTGTATTTATACTTATACTACTATATAATATAGTTTTTATATGTGCACATAATTTTATTTTATTTTATTTTTTAATTTTTTTTTATGTGGGTACGGGGACTCCACCTCAGGAACTTGCTCTTGCCAGCAAGCGCTTGTACCGCTGAGCTATCTCACTGGCCCTTGCACACATATTTTTAGAAGCAAATAAAAATAATTTTCTGCTGTAATTTATTATCTTCCATTAAAATGAAGGAACGAGTTCTGCTGCTTTGTTTGATCACCCACCACGATAAATCATTGTTTCATCAAAATAGCAGCTGGCCCATTATCACTGGGTGAGGGAGTATATTTATGGACTTTGATTTTTATTTATAGTGCCACACTCTAGAACCACTCAACAGCCCTTTGGCATCCTCTTCCCCATCATCCACCTCTTCAGGACTCTGCCTTTACCATGGGAATGACTACAATATCTCCGGATGCACCAGGACACTCAGTACCTGCGTGGGTCCACAGTGTCACGCCTGCCTCTCCCTGCAAAATCACGGGAGACTTGGTGAAAAGGAAAAGGCTTCGTTCAAACCTAGGTCACAGGAGGAAGAGGAGGTGACTCATACCACCACAGTTTCCTGTCTCACTGTGCCCAGTTGTGCAAGGGCTTTGTAAATGTAACCTGAGGTTCTACCTTCCTGTTTTGGTGAAAATACTTCGATCATAGCTGAGCAAGATGTCTATTCCATCTCAGGGCCTGTGTCTCTGCTCCCATTGTCTCTCCCACCAGACAAGCTCTCTTGGGCATCTTGGCCTTGCTGTGCTAAGAGCTGCTTGCTGACCAGCCCACTTGGCCCTGTGAAGTTAAGACTGCCTTAGCTTGGATGGAAAGTAATCCCTTCCTGTCTACTTCCTTCATTCTAAACCAAAACAGCGCCAAACATGGGTATGGTTATAACCTAAAGATATGGGCATAACTAAAGAATAGGTGGATAACACCATAGAGCAGAAAAATTCACTTAAAAAGATATTAAAAATAGCTGTAGCAAGAGTCCAAGGAAAAGACTAACCCCCCACAGTGTCTACATCCTGACATCAGCCAGTCGAATCTTCCCACTGTGAATCTGTGCTGTTCCATTGCTCCAGGAGGGACTGCCTGACCAGACATTCAGAGAATGAGTGTCTCTATCACCTTAGCATTCTAACTACCATTACTACAAGACTAGTGTCAACTTTAGGCCTTGTCTGTTCCTCAGTAGCACCAAACGTAGAAGGTAAAAGCAAAATGAACAAACAGCGTTATTTGGGGCTTTGACAAGAAATGCCTGATGCTGAATCCGACATCCTGTGAATAATGACAAAATGAAGTTATTCAAACTCCCCATAGGAAGGAAGACCGAATCTGTTTTTGTATTGTAGGATATTTAGAGGGCTTAGGGTCTGGGGTCAGATGATCTAAAGGGTCTTTCAGGGCACAGAAATTAATAGCATTGGGCAGAGTTCATAATACACCAGTTTAGGATTGGCAGATCCATTCGTGTGAGGGGTTAAAGTAATAAGTAAACCCTTGATTGATAAATGCCCACTTCACTAAAGTGAGCAAATTGTTGTCTCTGATAATTTGATTTGTAGGAGTTTTTTGAAGCAAATAGTGAAGTTATTTGATCTAATCCTGAGTGAAATTTCTTTTGTTTTGTTTTTTGATGACAAAATTGTTTTCAGTTCTCATTAGGATGATCTTTAATTTTCCATAGTAGCAGAAAAGGCAAAGCTACTGTTTGAATATGACTCCCAAAAATCATGTGTTGTAAACTTAATCCCGACAGCAATAGTGTGGGAGGTGGGGTCATGGTTAGGTTTGCCCCTGTGACTAGATGGATGTTGGCACCATGGGTTTTGGTGGGTTACAGTGAAAGCAGACTTGTTATGAAGGTGGGTTTGGCCCCCTCCTGCTCTCACTCTTGAACTCTCTTTCCCACCTTCCACCATGAGCCAGTGCTGCAAAGACCTCACCAGGTGGAAGCAACATACTCTTGCCCTTCCCAGACTCCAGAACTGCAACCCAGATAAATACTTCCTCTTTCTAAATTTCCGAGTCTCAGGCATTCTGTTATAGTAACACAAAATAGATTAAGATACTTTTACTTAAATAAAAATAAACTTACATCTTACTTAAACCAGTTCTTGTTGGTTTCTTTTCACTTTTCTTGCCATATGAACACATCAAAATTCATAAATGAATGGTAGTACAACCTTAAAACTTGGTTATATGGGATAAATATCATGTAATATAAAAATATAATGACTTTTTATATAATTAAACTTGGATTTTGTTACATCCTTTGCAATTCCCCTGTCAATAATGAAGAGAAAAACGAGCACCACCTGGCAGTTCTTTTTGATTTCCTCAATCCTAAAGTAAAGCCCTATTTCTGACATTGGTCTTTTACATGTTTAAAATTACACAGTGAATAGAATTTTTCAGAAAAACTTGAAAGCTGCTGAAATAACATATTTTAATTAAATGCATTAATATGCTAAAATTTTTTCAGCAAATTCAAAAATATATACTTTTATTTCCTTTTTTCTTTTTGCCATATTGGAGATCGAATTCAGAGACTTTGCATTGAGCTATATCTCCAGCCCTTTTATAATTTTGGAACAGCATTTCACTAAAATACTAAGTTGCCCAGAATGGGGTCTACCTTGCAATCCTCCTTCCTCAGCCTATCCAAGTGCTGGGATTACAGGTGCACAACACTACACATTATTTATTTTCTTTCATATATTTTATGAAATCTCAACTATAACATACTAAACAAAAATAAGGTTGATATTTGATGGTCTAAATTACATATGCCATTTTGGTTTTATTGTACTATTGATATAACCATTAAACACACTTTTATATTTTAATGAATTGGCAAAGAATAGCTGGGAAAAATTAAGACTTTCTTTCCTTTTGAAGCAAGGCATAATCAGAACATAATAGCATTATCATTTCCTAATTACTATTTTTGAACCTCCCACTATGTGCCAGTAGTATTCAATATATTATTGCATACTATCCTGTCTGAAGCATAGGGGAGATTTAGTGAACATTAGTTAAATTGGTCTTCATAGGAAAGCATAGATTTCAGGTGACACTTTTATCCACTTTCTAGGGAAGAGAGCTGAGCCAAAAAAAGGAGCTCAGGGCTTCATTTGATAGTGGTCTATGCCCAGGTCAGCTCCACTGTCTGCTGAATGCTCATGGCAGAACCAGGATTTAACGGCACTACGGGCATTTCCACTTAATCTTAAGGGAGTGTATCCCAGAACACTAGAAGTTACCTGATGTACCCATACATCGTTTGCTTCCTCAGCACCTGTGACCACCAAGTGAGAGCATTAGCACTGGTAACTGCTGCATGATAGCAGAATTACTTGAAAAAAAATCCACATTGACTGAATTTATTGTAGGCCTTTCCAAATTAAGCTTTTAGTCAGCTGCCTAAGGAAAATCTGGTGGAAAAATTCTTTTGTTCTTATGTTTCTGTAGTTGTTTCTTTCCATAAAGCAACATAACAAAATCTTTTCCTTTCTGGTTTTTCCTCTGAGCATATATGGGGCCTATTAGACTTTGCCATTCAACTATAAATCCTTAAAGCTAATTAACTACACTCTAATGCCTCTTGAAAGGCAGTACATGGCTTTCTCACAGCAGCCTAACTAAATGCTAGAAATATTGCTTTCAATTGTCTAGCTTAGTAATACAGAAGACTTTATTAGAATAACATGTGACTCACTACTTTTCTTGGTTTTATTCTGATTTTTAAAAATAATTTTTTAATTGGATCCTTCTCACATTTTCTCTCTTTATACTCCAATAACCCAGTGCCACTGAGATTCTTCTATAAATGTTATATTCCTGACTATGACTTGGAGAGAAATTCTATTATTTTAATACCACCCTTCAATTATAAATAATTTGTTCTATGTTTCAAGATATAATGAGCACATATCATTAAGCTGTAACTACCTGTTTATTTCAATTTATATACATATAGGGAGAGCTTTAACCATGTTATTATTTGAATATGCCACATGTTCAGTTTACTATGTTTTTCATAGTTTTTTAAGTGCATTTTTGTTCTGTTTTTAGGATTCCAAATGCTTAGATTTTTGGTTTTAGTGTTCATTGTTCTTAAACTTGGAATACTGAGTTCTCATTTTACTGTATTTTGGTTTTATATCTAGTGAAATAACATTGAAATATAACTGTAGTGAATGACGTTTTGGATTCTCTAATATTAAACCATGCTTCTTACAACTATTTTTTAATCGTAACCACAGAAGATGATTAAGAAGCATCCATTACAGAAACTGGCAACTTGGGAAAAGCCAAGGAGGGTAAAAGGAAACTTTTCTAATGTAAAGCAAAGGTTACTGTACAACAGTGACTCACTGTACTTCACTGACGACAGAAAGTGGAAGAGTTTTCCCGAGAATAAAAGCCATTAATGATGGTTATTATTTATTAATGCTGGGAATTCCTGGTGCCTTATATAGAAATTTTAATAAGCATAGAATTCTATTTTTTTGAAAAATCCTAATGAGATTCTGTCTGAAGTGGGAAGAATGATACTGTAATGTGTGAATTTAGTAGACCGGGCTGTGATCAACTCCACGTTGTTCAATTTATTCACCTTGCCACACAAAGTCTCAGAGTTTTGAACTTGAAGAATCAGATAATTGAACTTGAAAAGTACAGTAAAGCTCTACATAAAATGAAAGCCATGAAAATATATGGTCAATTTAGCAGTGTGGCTAACTAAGGTACAAACAGAAAACTCTCATTGTGGATTATTTTATTGCCTTTTATTAAAAATTGCTGAAACCTTTTCTAAAATTTACCTGGAGTATTTTATGCTTCAAAGACTATAGCGCGAGAACATAGTTTCATTTTCACTGGAGCTTCAAGAACTTGCAGTGCGTTTGATTTATGGACTCTAATTTTAAAGTAGTATAGTTTTAGTCTTTTGATATTTAAGCATGATTCTATAGAAATGATGGAGTTAGGTACTTTAGGTTCCATATTATAAAGCATAGATCCTATTAACTACACACACACACACTTCTGTAAAAATCCATATTCGAAAGCAAGGGAATTGCTGGAGATGCTGGAAGGGTGTTGTCAGTTTCACCTGCCAGGGGAGCTGCTATTGGCCTGCTTGATGTGGCACGAGTGTGGGCAGTGCCGATAAACTGTTCCTGTCACTCGCCTGATCTGAGAAGACACTGAGTCAACAGAACAGAGCTCCAATAGCGTCCCTTGTCTAAAGCCCATGCCCTTCAGAGTGATACCTTTGTCCTCTGGGGCTTATTCCGTTGCTTTAGGAAAGTGATAGCCTGTGCAGTAAAAATAGAACCAAGCCCAATCTGAGGAGGAAAAATAAAGTCAGAATTAATCTAAAACAGTGAGGCACATTTCTAAACTCCTTTACCCATCTTACTTTTATTTCTTGGTGATTGGTATAAAATTAAAATCTTCTTTGCAACATAATCATTTTATTATAATATTATTTTGATGATGGTATCTGATATCTCTCCTTATTATTCTCCTTCTCCCTCACAAAATCATGAAGGGTGTGAATAGGTCTCTTTATTTGCAACTTGCAATATGAAATGTTGCCAACTCCTCCAACTTGGCAAGCAACCTAGCATCTTCTCAATAATTCATCTATTCATTGACAATTGCTCTGACAACAAAAATTGGAAAGGATTAACCCAAATAAATGACCACATTTTAACCTTCAGCATGGGTATTAGCATTCACTTACCCACTTTTTCTCTCCTATATGTATTTGAAAATTTCACTGAAACAAATGTGTTTCGTAATAGTAAGAGACTGTAGTCTTATCCAATCTTTTTATTTGATCTCTGAGGACACTTAGGGAAATGATTTTTTAATTTTTTATTGTTTTTTTGAGACAGGGTCTCTCTATGTAGTTCAAGCTGGTCTTGAACACATAATGTAGGCCAGGCCTTGAACTCAGTAATACTCCTGCCTCAGCCTCTCGAGTGCTGGGATTATAGGCATGTGCCACCATGTCCAGTGGATTTTATAAAGTTCCTAGAAAGTAACTTGCAGTAGTAATCATTTTAGAGTATTTTGGAATATTGAGACATTAGAGTAAAGGTCATAGCACCCATTCAATGGTAGATTTCTATGAATTCATTGGCATAATAAACTTTACATTTACTATATCAGTGCTCTTATCATTTATAGATATTAAGCACTTGCTATGATATAGGTTCTATTCAGTGCTCTTATCATTTGTTCTGATATTACTTCAGCACCTGCTATGATATAGGTACTGTGCTAGTCAGGCAAACTACAGTTTTGAAAACCATAGTGCCTGTATGTTTCATTTTGTTGTTTGTTTTTGTTTTTATTTTTGTTTAGACACAGGGTCTAGCTATGTAGTTCAGGCCTTGAACTCATTACATAGCCCATGCTGGCCTTGAACTTGCAGCGATCCTCCTGCTTCAGCCTCCCAAGTGCTGGGATTACAGGTGTGCTCCACCACACTCGACTGTGTGTTTGTTAAGGGTTACTGACAAACAAAAAGTTGCAGAGCAGTGTAGTGAATCTTCTTTAATACAGAGTGGGAACCCGAGTGAAAGTGAGTGACTGACAAGCGCTCTGTGCTTGAACAAATTCTTTATTTAAGACATTTGATTAAGCAAAAACAAAAAGAAATCTGCATGTTATAATGATGTGAGATGTTAAGGATTTTTTTCCAAATGGAAGCAATGAGTACTTTTACATGGTATTGTTACAATTTATAGCTAGATGATCCCTCAAAGCTTCATGCGCTCATAGGTGTGGCTTCTGGGTGGTGATTGGATCATGAGTGTGTGACACTTATCAGCGGATTAGTCCTTGGATGAGTTTATAACAACGGGAGGCAAAGCCTGGTAGGGGCGGTGAGTGGCTGCGGGCATGGCCTGGCAGGTCCATCTCCCTGCCTTGTACTTGATCGCTGGCTGCTCCCTCCTGGCCTGCCACATTATGAGCTCTTTCACCTCTGCCAAGCCACCTTGCCTTGGAGCCAGCCAAGTATGGACCAAAACCTCTACAAACTGTGAACCAAAATAAATCTGTCCTCCTTAGAGTTGTGGGTATCAGGGATTGTGTCTCAACAACGAGAAAGTAACCAAGACAGATTTAAGCAGGACACCAACACATAAAGAGTTAATGGAGCAAAACACCTCTAGATATCAGATGCATTGGATTCAGATTATTGGCTTTTTTCTGAAAGAGAAAATGAGATGATGGTAAATAGTGGATACTTTATATCCAAATGTATGGCAGAATCACCACTAATTAGGAAGCCCAGTCAGCAGCAAGTAAGATGAGAGAGGTGGAAGATTGTCCTGGAATTTTCTTGAAGCTTGAAGGAGAACAGAAAGGGGAGAAGAAGCTGACCAAGGATGCTTCCTGCTGGTTTGTACTAAAGGATCCGAGCCAGACAGCATGCACTAATGGGGCCACCAATCACATGATCTGATGAGGGGAGGGGAATATTGATGGTCTGGGTGTGAACATATCTATGGAAAAGGAATACATGGCATGGATGTAGCACAGCTGCTGAGAAAGCATGGAGACTATGAACCTAAAGATGTCAAAGCATAGAGAAGGAAGCAAATGGAGCACAGACCAAAGGGCAACAGACAATCCAATCAAAGAGCAAGGATAGTGGAGAAAGGGGGTTGAGAGAGCTAGACTAGAAGGTAAGCAAGATGATAAATGAAGGAGTTATTGGATGTTAAAATTCCTGGGCTGCAGAGCTTTCTGATAGCATGTTCTAGTGTGCTGCCTTCAGAGTGTATAATGAACCAAGCAGAGATGGGGGTGATTGAATTTGAAGATCACAACAAAGAGCATGACTGGGTATTTGTGTAGAACTGCTGCTTATATATGGAAACCTTAGAAAATAGTGGGGAAAATGAGAGAGAAAATAGAATTTGGTGAAGGATCATTTCTCAGAGACATGACAGCAAGGAGTTTACAGGGTGACAAAATTGAATGAGGTAAGTTTTAAAGGATGAAAGGGAATTTCTTGTGTGAATGTGGAAGAATGAGCTCATACTGAAACATGAGGTAGAAGGATGTTGCAGTGGCTTTAGGAATTGGGGTGTGGAACAAGGAACAAAGTTGTTTTGAAAGGACCATCACAAAGTCAGGTGTTGGGAGGTCAGCCAGGTTTTGGTGCAGGCACAGAGGAGAAATGTACAGAGCAGTTGTCATACGCTCCTATTGGGCATTTACAATATGTCCTTAGGGCTCCAAACAGAACCATTTTCAAAGCTTTCTGGTGCCCTTTCAAGGTGATTCCATAAGGACAGGAAGTACAAATGCACATGTTTATCTCTTCATCTACCTACCTGCACCCAGCTAGGCATCTGTATACTATAAACTCCTTGGGATAAGGGGTGGTCTTGTTTGTTGTGTCCTCAGCATCTAATGCACTACTTAGCAAATCATAGGATTTTAATTCTTTGCCGTCATATGGCAGGTGACCCAGCACACAGATAATGCCTTCCTTCAGCTTGCTTCTTGTTTGCTTGTTCTTTTCTTTCAGGAGCAAATATGAGTGCCCTGTAGGAGCCAACAGTAAAGTATTTTTTCCAGCCAATGTATCTATAAAATTTATTTGAGATCTTCTCTTTAAGTAAATTACTATTAAACAAGGTACCTTACTGCCATTTGAAAAATGGTATCCATTTCTCTACCTTACATATACTCTCCATTTCTTTTTATATTGTGTTATAACTTGTGGATGATTATTTTACTATAAAGGTCCAGAGAAAGATCATTTTTTAAAGTCTTGTATGAAAAACTTGGATTCAATCTTTCAGTGTTTTGTCATCATTTGTTTATAGCATTTTAATGACAGCCAGGCTCACAATGGGCATCTATAACTTTCTCTTATTCTAACAAATATTTTTTAAGGTTTTTCATACAGGCATAACTCAAAGTTAAGTCCAATTGTGCTGCAACTATAACTTTTAAAACTTTGGCTAAGCAACCTTAAAAAATCTAAAATAAAATAACACTATTAGTGAGAGTACTGATAAATTCTATAATTGTATGTGAAGCATTTTTCAGATTGATAATTTCATGTGCTGACAAAAATATAGATAAATTTAGCTATGAGTCATTTTTCCTATCACTTGGTTGTAAAAACATTGTTCTATTTTCTACTCTCCTTACCACATGTATACATTTAACTTCGAAGAGTAACAATTATATTAATTTTACATAAATATCTTGTCTAAATATTAGCTAGACTTACATGAACACCTGCTTTTTAAAACATTGCAATCAGGTATTAATCTTCACTTATTAACTCAATTAATATTTATAGAGTACCTATAATACATAAAACAGTACGCTGAATTTTTGCTAGAACATTAAGATTTAATTGAATTCAACAACAAAATTATTAGTTTATATATAAGATAACCATTTGTTTATAAAACTGCACAGACCCATTAAAGAAAATGTCAATGATTTTTTAAATTGCTACAAACAATTATGAGGAAAAAATATATGCATATATTGTTTCTTTAAGAACTGGCTGTTCTTAACAAGATGAGTTCTTTTGGATGTCCCCATCTCTTATTTCACTAAGCTGTGTTCTATTATGCTATTGTGTTCATTCGAGCTTGGCAGTATGCATTATACCAATCAGCACCTGCTTTTTAGGTATTAGCAAGTGTGATCTCTGATAGTTTGTGCTAACTTCCCAGTTAAAGTTAACCCCAGACAAACAAGACAGTATACTAGCTCTCAGTGCAAGAAAGATATTAAGGAGAGTTTTATATTCTTTCATGCAAAATTCCCAGTATAGATGTGACAGAGTTGCAATATTAGAACTATACCATGATAAAATACTGAAAACTTGGATCCATGTTTTTCAACAAGAAGCATCATAACTCTATTGGCCTCACTTGCATTACTATTATTGAAATATGAAGTGATGAGTGCCTTTGAGGTCAAGGGAAGTTTTATGTAAACAAGAAGTGAACTAAAGCATCTTCAGAACATATCCTACAAACAAGAAGTAAGGCCCAGTATTGCATAATCAAAGGTAAAAGATGAGACCATGGAGTGGGACAAATATGAGTTCAAATGCAGTCCACTGTTGGGCAAATAATATTACCTTTTGGAGTCTGCATTACCTCACCTGGAAACTGCATATAATGTGACCTCACCTGGAAAATGGATATAGTGTGACCTATCTTATATTTTAATCTTCCCTTCCTTTCTATTCCCTGTGTGTGTTTTGAGTGTCCATTAATTCAAAATGAATTTGGTAAACATAATATTGTGGTAGAAGGAATAATTTTCCCCCCACAGAATGAACCTGTTCTAATTCCTGGGCCCTGTGATATGTTAAATTACATGACAAAGGGGAGCAGATGTAGATGATAGTTTGGGCCATGAGACCAAATAAGATCACAAGGGAAATAAGAAAAGATTAGAGAAGAGACTCTGGGCATTAAGATGCCTGACACAGATGGTGGGTAAGAGGAGGGGAGGAGGAGGTAAAAAGAATTAGGATGTGTTATGGACATGTACCAACTCCCCATGATAAATGTAATTATTTTACTGCAATCATGGACTAATAAAAAGAAAGAAGCTGGGCATGGTGGCACACACCTGTAATCCCAGCATTTGGGAGGCTGAGGCAGGAGGATCGTGGCAAGTTTGAGGCCAGCCTAGGATACATAGTGAACTCAAGGCCAGCCTGAACTATACGGTGAGACCCTGTCTCAATAAACAAACAAACAAATAAACAAACAAATAAATGGGAGAAACCAGCAAAGGCACCAAGAAGGCAAAACTAAGTCAATGTGGTATCCTGGACATCAAGTGACGCATGTGTTAAAAAGGAGAGATTTAATTATGTCAGTTGCTGTTACAGGTCAAGAAGGTGGAGCCTCAGGAAATGACGACAAGGGTCAACAATCTGGGGGTATTGTAATCTTGATGAGAGTAGCTGTGATGAACCAGTGGGAACAAAAACACTGAAGTGTTCTCAGGAAAGAACAGGAAGAGCACACCTGGAGACACAGGGAAGTATGGAGAACACTTTCAAGGAGTTTTACTTCCGTTAATCGGAGGGAAAGCCGGGCATAATGGCACATGTGTTTAATCCCAGCACTCTGGGAGGCTGCAGCAGAAAGATTGCAAGTTCAAGCCCATCCTGGGCAATTTAGTGACTTAGCAAGATCTTGTCTCAAAATCAAGTAAAAACCAATTAATAGCAACAACTGTGCCATACCAGCAATAGTAATAAAATCAGCAACAGTAATAGAGTCACAGACAAACTGGACATTGAGATACCAAGAGAACCAATAAAAACTACCACTGTACCATCCTTAACAATAGAAAAAATATCTGTAATTATAATATAG
Organism: Erethizon dorsatum; assembly: GCA_028451465.1. Classification (NCBI taxonomy): domain Eukaryota; kingdom Metazoa; phylum Chordata; class Mammalia; order Rodentia; family Erethizontidae; genus Erethizon; species Erethizon dorsatum. The sequence continues at coordinate 40,119,549 of CM051839.1, forward strand.
ACACAAATATAGCTTAGTGTGAAAGTTCTGGGTTCAATCCCTAATGAGATAGAGATGATAAAGAGATAGAGACAGACAGAGAGTTAGAGATAGATATAGAGAGATGACACAGATAGAGATAGATATGTATAGAGATTGAGATAGAGATAGTTATATATATATGTATATATATATGTACATATATATAGAGAGAGACAGAGATATCGAGATAGAAATAGAGATAGAGAGATAGAGAGATAGAGAGATAGAGATAGAGGCACGATAGCAGCTCTAAGCAGACTAGATATAAGGGAGGTTTGGGGGATGATCTTTCTCTTTAAAATGTGATGAATAACAGTGTGTTTGTATGCTGGTGGTATGACTCTCTAGAGAAGGAAAAAAATCAATGACACAGGAGAGAAAAGAGACAATTGCTGGAGCAATGACCTTGACTTGGAGACAGGTGATGGGATTAAACCTTAAACAGATGCCTGGCGAGCTCTGCTGCAGAAACAGGAGAAGCTGGAGGCTAGGGACACACAGCCCAAGGCGGTGGGACTGTAGAAGCTCTAAACGGTTGCTCTGCATTTCTCAGGGAAGCTGTTACTCATCTAAGGTAATGCGTAAGAAGGAAAATATAGATGGAAAACCCAGTAATGACAAATATTTCCTTCTAGGTTTCCTTCACTGGATTCTCCGCTTACTCTCACAGGTTATTCCTGATGACTGCAGTGCCCCTGAGCAGCAAGGGGATTGATTCATGCATCAGGACATTATCTCAACACTATCTGTGCATTCAGTTACTGTTGCAGAGAAAAACTCAAGAAGTCTGACAAAAGAAAGGAAACTCTACTGCATGGCCTTATAAAATATAGGGCCTGTATCAACACGACTGCTTCTAGGGAGTGTAAATGTCCCATTAAGATGCTAATTAAATGCTTGTCTGGGAGAATTATTTGCCCTTTCTTTCTCTCCCCCACCCCCAACATTTGAAATCTAGTCTCTTGCTGCAGAATTTTAATTCACAGCATAGATATTCCTGAGAAAATCTCTGGCATTCCCAAATAGTGCTTAAATTCTCACTTAGTAGAAATCTCTTCTCTAAGCACCATTAAAATTGACACTTAAAATGACTGGAGAGAATCACCCATGAGGAACATGTATATCTAAACAATATTTGGTCTTAGGGCATAAATGTTGATATCAAGACCTCAACCTCATTTAGTATTGGAAAAATAGATAGTATCTAGATTGGGACTTTGGGAGTTTGTTTTTATGGGTGGTAGCAAAAGGTTAATTGTTACAACATGTAAATCGCCACCACAAATCCCAAATTTTAAGCGCTGATGTAAGTAGCTAGTGGGGGTGACTTGTAGTACATAAGGACAAAAATTAATAACTGGAACTAATTCTGTAGTCAACTAGAAATTTATCTATGTAAATGGACAGAATAAGAAGTGGTCAGTTGTATAAATATTCCTAAACTACTAAGCAGTATCTTTTGTTTTTTATTCGTATGTTTATAAAGTATGTACCTACATTTGTAGTATGTTAACATTTACATTAGCTTGATTCTCTTAACACATGCTCATTATGATCTGGGAACAAAATATGTAAGAGGAGGTCCTGTGATGATAGAAACCAGCATCAGACGTGGGAGTGCATAAATGTATGTGTATGCATGAATTAGGAACAAATAATGGGCTAAATCAATTATAAATGTATGATGATATATCAGCATGTATAATTGGGTCTAATTGTATAATTTTAGGTGATTAAATGTGAGAAAAGTACATACTTTTGTTCATTCATATGCAAAGTGTCTATAATTAATATTATAAATATAATCGATATAAATATAGGTATAAAATGAATAGATAATATTATGATGATTGTATCTAAAGCTTCATTCTTTTTTCATTTTAGAATTTTACTGTATACACTTTAGTTTTTTGTTCCTAAATAAGAGTATATTCCAACCTAAGGTGATTTTAAAAATAATTATCCTTTAAATAAAGGGCTTGGGTAGTTATACTTTTTGACTTTCTAGTTTATGTTAGAGAAAAATATTCTAATTTAACTACTTTTTAATAATTAAAATCACTGAGCTAAGAGTTCAAAGTTGCAGTAACACTTCTTATAATTTGAAAATTTACAATGTGTTGAGTAGGTATGTAACTGCATCATTGCTAAGTGTGCATAGCAGAAGAGTGCCTATATGTTACAGCGTATTTCATGATTGCCCTGTCTAACTGCCCTATAGAGTATTTTAGGATCACATTTGGTACAAAAGACCATTAATGCAGCTGATAAACCTATTCTGTATTCATAGAATATAAATGTATCCTGCTTGATTAGGAACACCCAGTTCTAGAAACCTTTTTTTAAGTTAATATTTTGTTTTTATTGGTACATGTTTGCAGTACATAATGATTACATTCTTCCTGGGGAGTTGGTACATATATATAACGTATCTTAATTCTTCCTCCCACCTTGCTCCCTCCATCCCTTTGTTCCTTTCCCTTTTACAAAAGATCCATCTCCCTATTTCCCATTATCTGAATTTTATTTTGCTCTTTACTCTGACATAAAGAAGGAAAAACTTGAGTCATTTGTAGGAAAATGGATCCACCCTGAGACCTTAATGTCAAGTAAAATAAATCAGGCACACAAGCTTAAACGTTGCATGATTTCTGTTATATGAGAAAGCCAAAGCACAAATATAAAGCTTATTCATCAGTAGTTTGACACTTTCCAATAACCAACAAAATTTGTACTCCCTGGTTCTGTGGCTATTGATTTGAAAATAAAATAGCATCTACTCTCCTGCAAGTATTACTTATTAGCAAGCATGAACGGCCATAGTCTGTTATGTTCACTATAGAGGAGAAGAAAATAATGAAAGACATAGCGATATGCATGTGCAGACAAAAGTAGAAATAAGAAAAGTAGAAAAAGAGGTTGAAGATACTGAACTCAAATTCTTGGCTCCAGTTCAGTATGGAAGCCCAGCTGATTCTCACCTTGGTTTCCATGAATGATACCTGTATAATAAATTACGCTCCATGTTTTAGACAAGTTTATGCTGAGATCTTATTATGTACGACCGAAAGAATGCCAATGAACACTTAATGATAAGTTTTATTCAATGACACGAATAAAGTTGAGTATATTTTTGGTTACTAACTTGGGTCACTGGATATATGGAAAGGCCATTCACAAAGATATTTGATGAAATAAAGGCTAAAAAAAAAAACTCACTAAGCCTAAGAATCTTGTAATACCCTCTCTTTGTCTCTTCACTTCCTCACATCCCTGTAGTCTTGTTTCTTCCTCCTTTCTACACCATCTTGAACTCTAGCCCATCACAGTAACCACTTAACAATACCCTCAACTTGCCACTGGCCCATCACCATATCTGAAAAGAATATTACAACACTTCCCTTGGCCTTCAAGAAGCTATTCTCTTTTGTTTCTTATCCCAATTTTTTTTTTTTTTTTGAAATAGGATCATGCTAGCCTCAAACTCACCAATGCTGGGGTCACAGACATGTGCTACCATGCCCAGCTTATTCCACATAAATTAGTGCTGTGTTCCGTTATGTTTTGCTTCTGTTGACTCTCCCTTTGCAACTTCCTTTTAAGAACAGGCGTTACCCAAGCTTCAAGCTTTGGGTGCTGCAACTTATTCTGAACATTTGTCCTATGTGATCGCACCCATTGGATGGGTTCCTCTACTCCCTTGATCCTGATTATACCCAAATGGTATATTCAGCCCATTCTTCTCTGAGCTGCCTGTGCATGTAAACTCACCAAATTGGACAGTTCCACTTGGATGCCTCAGAGGGGCTTAAAACTAAACCTGAGTCTTAATTTATCATCCACTTTCCATAATCTTTCTCCCAGGGCTGTGACCTTCACATATGTTCAGCCCTTCATTTCTCCCCTTAAATAAGACGGGAAAGCTAGAGGCAGCTGCAGCTGAGTAATTTATTTTTACCAAGTCCAATAAGACTGTGATGCAGTCTTTCCCCTTGTTGGATAGTTGGGCTATCCAACTTTGTTGTGAAGTTCTTTGTTGTGAAGATCTCTCTATGCTTCTTTCAAAATTGTTTCTTTTCCCCTCTTCTGAGCCAAACACAAAGGGTTTTGTTGTTTGTTTTCTCTAATCCATACCATAAGAACGTGGTAGGGTTGTTGGAACTAAACCCATGAAAGTTGCATATGTCTCTAAGTGGAACATTCGGCGGTTTCAACTCTCAAGTTGCCCCATGCCACCAAAACCTACCCGTGAGCTGAAGTGATCATTTAAGCGCTCCTGCTAAGTATAGGCTCCAGCAGCTTCCTACGCTTTGGGGTAGTTAGTTTGTCCTGTGATATCAATTCTCTGATAGATCATAGAAAATAAGTAATTTTCAGTATGTTCAGCACTTTCTTGTTTAGAGGAGGATAGTGGTGACTTCAAGTACTTTAAGTGTCAAAAAAGAAAATCAGAAGTTTCTTTGACCAGTATCAAAATTTGGGGGTATAATTTGATTTAAAATGTTTGAGATCCAGTCATTGCAACTTATAAACTTTTCCTGAAAATTATACTTTTGTTATTGATATAATTGAAATTTATGTATTTCTCAGTCCCGAATTTTATTCATAAATAATCATTTTATATATTCAATATTAATATATGTAACTTATTGAAAACTGTTTGTTTGTGGTACATGGATTTAACCCAAGACCTTTACCCTGAGCTACATCCCTAGTCATTTTAAATTTTGAGACAGAATCTCACTAAGTTGCAAAATTACCGGGGCAAGGCTTGAAATTGTGATCCTCCTGCCTCAGCTTCCCAGGGTGCTGGGATGACAGGCATGAGCCATCATATAAGGTCCTTTTTTTTTGTTTTTTATTCTAAGTTGCTACAGAAAAAACACACAGAGGAACTCGACTTTTCACATTTGATGCTGCCTGAAAACAAATTGACCATCCCCTTTCTAGGAAGAGGGTAACTTAAGGAGCCGTCACTAACAGTAGAAACAAAAATAATGCTTAGGAGCTAACTTACTTGGCTGAATTAGCAAAGGAGAAATCTATAATGTCTTTTGATCAGAAAAAATTACAGAAGGAATTGCTGACAATTTGTGGCTGCTCAGAAGCTACCTTGCACGTCTTAAGATCCCTTTTTATGATACAGAGTAAAAGCCTTTATTGGCAAAATGTCTGGTTCCTGGGCTGAGGCGAAATCCTTTTTAAGGGAAGCAATTGGCCCTTAGAGGAGCCCTGGAGGGTGCCACAGTGAGGGACTCTGAGAGGTGCATCTGTGTTTCACCCTCCATGTGTCTCTCTGCTAGTTGTCACCGGGGCATTTGGGGAAATGGCCACACACTTGGTGCTTCCCAGCCGGCGTAATTTCACTAAATGAGGGTCAAGTCTGAAACTCACTTTTAAAGATGGTTGCACATTGTCCTTGGAACAACTAGATATCAAAAATGACTTTTTTGGGGGGGCTGGTGACATAGCTCAGCAGCATAAGCACCTGCCTGGCAAGCGCGAGGTCCTGAGTTCGACTCCCGGAACCCACATATGGAAAAAGGGCCGGTGATATCGCTCAGTGGCACGGGTGCCTGGTGGCGCACAAGGTCCTGAAGTCGACCCCCGGTACCCACAAAAAAAAACAAACAACAAAAAAAGACTTTTTATTGAATTAAAAGCAGAGACAAAATGGTTGGTAATATTTTAAAATTTGAAGTGTGAATTATGGGAGTTGGCTTCACATAATGAAGAGATAAGGAAATTTCCACACAAGGGTAATCTAAGCTCACCTCTCAGATTGTGAAAAGCATGGGGAATAGAAAGGAAAAATATACAGTCTATGTTGCTATCTTAAATGAATGAGTTAGAAATGGGTGTAGAACATACTTAAGTGAGAATATGTTCATAGCTTACTCTCTTCGAGCTGCCCACATGGTTTCTGGCTTGTGTGAAAAATGACTTGTCTCTTTTGCAGTAAAATAAAAGTTGTCATAATATCTCCGTGCAGCTATGGCATCAGGACCATGTTTCAGTGGTAATTTTGAATCTAGTCACATGGCTTACCTTTGGCACAGACAAATATTTCTTTACCAGTATATAAAATTTTTGTTATGAATTATTGTTCAAAGCTTTCCTTTAGAATATTCTTATATATTTAAGTGTTGTTAATTTTTATGTGTCATGGACACTGTTTCATTTAAAATTCATGTTTTAATGGTCTTATCTTACTTAAAGTTGCTTACTTAGTTAAGAATTATTTAAAATAAAATTTATTCTTGAATGTCTTCAATGTGGAATAAAAACTTTAATATTATATATTTAAACAAACATTGGCTAAGCTGATAAAGTTATATAAATGTGTAGGACAAGAAATGAACTTAATCAATCATCAATTATCTATCAGCTACTGGATGAAATACTCACTGGAACTTAAATTATTTACTGTAGGATAGCCTTCGTATAAAGAGCCCTTCTAGAAAATGCAGAGCTGGGAGGATGATAGAGCACACAGAAATATCCTGCAGATGTATCTCAAGCCCTGCTAAATCTCTATAACCAAGATAGGCACAATGTTTCTTCATATGTTTGAGGATATATATTTCTCACAGTCATTATTATTAGGTAATTCTAAGATTGACCTTACGTTTCTTCAGTTGGTTTAGAGTAATCCCAAGAATAACCAAAATGAAGTAAAAATGAGGTTATCTGGCATCTAATGCAATAAATTTTTCAAACACCTACGGTAGATAGTATTCATAACTTAGCCTATGTAATTGGTGAGATTTATGAAATAGTGACTATTTTTACCATAGCATAAACTGTACACTTACCTAAATCTGTACTTTCTAGAATATACTGATTTTTACCACTCTAGGATGGTATCATTTTTTTTAAAACCTTTTTTTCAAGCTCAAAGTTTGAAAGAAAAAAAGAAGGTACTCATTTCAATATATTTTTCTTGGCAGAGAAGAAAAGGGCTTTGCAGCCTACACTAAATTCCAGCCCTCACGAAAAAATTGCAGTTTGACAGATACTCCATTGTGTCTAAGGAACTGTGTGCATTACATTAGAAGAAACTATTTTTTTCCATTAAAATTATTCAGGGACAGAAAAATATTTTAAACCTGTAACTTTTCATATCTGAAAATTTTTCTTAATCTCCTTACTCTGATTACAAACATTAAAATAATTGTTCAAATGGAAAATGTATTTAATTAATGAATGAATCAGGATTGGGGTAGCTGTTACACACCTAGTGTGTATTCTCTGACATGAAAATTCTGTGTGTATCTTGACTTCCTTCTCCTACACCAGGGTGTACCAAGGACATTGGTTTCCTGAACTTGAGCAGAGGAGCATAATTTAAAGCCTTACTCAGTTGTTTTTAGATGTACTTTAGGATTTACTTTCACCAGGAAATAAACTCCTACTGACTCATTGCTTTATAGCAATTATAGGAGTGTGTTAGTCAGTGTTCATTTTTGTGATAAAATACCACAGAAATTCAACTTAAAGGAGGAAAGGTTTATATTGACTCATAGTTTCAGAGGGTTCAGTCCATGGTCACTTGACTCCATCATTTCTAGACATACAGTGACGCAGAATATCATGATAGATGGGTACGGTGGAGCAAAGCTGCTCACCTCATGGCAGACTGGAAGAAGAACTGTGGAGGAGGTGGAGAGAGAAAAGGAGGAATGAAAAGCCTGGAGAAAAATATATTCTTCCAGGGCCTGACCCTAGTGACCCATTCCCTCCAACTAGTCTCTATCTCCTGCAGACTTCACCACCTCAGAATAGTCTATTCAATTAAGAACCCATCAATGGATTAATTCACTAATGAGATCAGAGCTTTCCTGATCCAATCACCATCCAAAAGCCCTATTTTGGAATATTCCTGCATTGGGTATCAAGCCTTGAACATATAAACCTTTGGGAAACATTCCATATCTAAACTAAAACAAATAATAATCTTGAATTTGTATTAAATGATTCCTTCTTTTTCTTCCAAAGGTACAGCCATTCCTGAGCTTTTGATTGGATTACATCTATTTTAAACCCCATCTAATTTGAAAATGTTGTAGGTTGAAAATATCCTGAAGTTGAAATGCATTTAGTACATCTAACCTACCAAACATCATAGCTTAGCCTAGCCTATCTTTAACGTTCTTAGAATGCTCACATTAGCTGAAAGTTGGGCAATAGCATGTAAGATCTACAATCAGGTATTGAATATTTGATGTAATTTATTGAATACTCTGCAAGGTTATACACTCTGGAGTATTGATTGTTTACCCACATGGTGAGGTGGCTGCCTGGGACCTGAGGCTCTCTATTGGTGCCCAGCATCATAATAGGTATTGTAATTGCCTATTTCTAGTCTTGGAAAAGATCAAAAGTCAAATTATAGTGTCTATTGAGTATAAATTCTCAAGATCATAAACTTAATAAATTATAAGTAAGTAGGTAGGGGTCTGTCTGAGTTCGGCTCCGTCAATGAAAGATCTGACCATTTAGTTGAGGAAAATATTATGGAATTTCATTAATAATACTGGTTATATAACAGTGCTTTAAACTTCAGATGTTTTAATATTGTCTCTGAATTCAAAGTTTACAAATGTTCTCTTACCCTAGAGCCTTTGGAATTTTTCTTATCATTGTATAACTATGCACAGACTTTACTCATCGACATGGTTTTGCAGTTTCCCATGATACATACACACTTGAAAACACCATTGTCTAACATGCATTGTAGACTGAATGTCTGTGTTTCCCAAACTCCCAAAATCATATGAAGTGAAGCCCTCACTTCCAATGTAATGGGTCTCAAGTAGGGCCTTTTCAGAGTAATTAAGTTTAGATGGAGTCATGAATATTGAACTCCTATGATAAGATTTGTTTTAAAAACTGAGAAGCCAGTAGGCTCCAACCACTTGAATTCTTGTATAAGCAAACTGAAACCCAATTCAATGGAAACAGTGATGTGAAATTTAAGCTTAACCAATTAGAAACCAACAAAATAACCTCTAGCAGTGGACTTTCCACTTTAACCAATGAAATCTATTTTCTTTGTCTTGTTCATGAACATTGCTTGGTTATGGAGGGTCCCCTAAAGGCTGATATGTGAATGGCTTGCTTGGCAGCCTATAGTGCTATCAGCAAATGGTGGAATCTTTAGGTGGTGGGGCCTTGTAGGAGGAAGTTAGGTCCCTGGGGACGTGCCTTGAAGAGGATTGTTGGGACTTCAGCCTCCTCTCACTCTGTCCCTTCCAAAGCACTGTGAGGTAAGCAGTCTCTTCCACCATAGACTGCTGCCTGCACATATTATGTTATCCCTGGCCCAATAAACAGGGCCGAGGGACCATGGGTGGAAACCTCTATAACCATAAAATAAAAAATAAAAAAAATTCTTCTTATAAGTTATCTCAGGTATATGTCATAGCAGTGGATGACTAACTAACACAGAAAATCTGTGCTGAGAAGGGGAATCATCGCTGTAACTATACCTGCCAATGTTTTTCAGAAGCCTTTGGAACTGGTTTGTTGAAGGAATTTGGAAAAGTTTGGAGATGAGGGCTAGTGAAAGTCTAAAATACTGTAATTGGAGCTTTAAGGCTGGTTCTGAGGGTGGCTCAGAAGACCATAAAGCACAGAGAAATGCAGTAGTAAGGGCTGTGTTGATGAGGTTTGAGATAGAAAAAAGATATCTTTTGGGATTTGCACTAGAGCCCACCCATGTTTTCTGGCAAAGAACTTGTCTACCTTTTGTCCATTCCCTCAGGCTTTGTGGGAGGCTGAGTTTAAAGGTGATGAACTAACCTGGCAGAGGTCAATTCAGGCCATGGTATTGCTGGCTACTCTTAGCCAGATTTACAGTGAGAATTGGTAACAAAAAGCAGAGCAGAAAATTTTGAAAAGCTTGCTGTTTGGTATATGTGACATTCTAGCCACTTGATACAGTTGCTAGTGAGATTAGTACCATTAAATGAAGCCAAGTAATTTGCAGTGGCACAATAGGAAAAGTGTCTTAAGTACACCTCAGATATTAGCAAGACTCCATCCATTACAGGCTCAAAGATGTAAAAATGTAAACTCCTTTTCGGAGAAGAGAACCCTGGGACACCTTTCTTGCTGTGGACTGCTTAAGAAATTGTTTCCCTGATAGTCATTTCCCTATATACAGCCATATGGCACTCTAGGGCACTGCAACTGTGATTCTAGGGGGCCCCCAATACAGCTCCTGCCAACGGCAGGCCGTGGTATCATCTATCTGATGCTGGTTTTGCAGGCAAACAGAATGCAAGAGCTATGGAGTTAGAGAGCTTTCCACCACAGTTTCAAAGGACAGATGGGAGGCCAGGAAATGTGTGACAGGGTCAAAGTACCTGCAAGCAGCTCCTGGCAGGGTGATGTGAAACTATGAGTTCACATAATTACAGCAGAAGCTGAAGTAGAGACCCCAGGAAGTTAGAGATGTCAGAACATGGAGCACCTGCTGTGGGAAACTGCAGGCTGTCAGTGGAGCCAGCCCAAGAGAGTGATCATGTGGGCTGTGGCTAGGATGGCTGTAGGAACAGGGCTGACCAAGCCCTAGAGACCCTACTTTCTGCCACATTGTGCCATGGAAGCTGGACATGGAGCTACATGATTTAATTTTGCTCTGCCCAGCTTTGGCCTTGCTTGGGTCCAATTCTTCCTTATGTTCATATTTCTTCCATTTAGAATAAGAATGTTTAGCCTGTGCCATTGTATCTTGGAAGCATGCAACTTGTTCTTTTGATTTTTAGACAGGCTCACAGATGAGTTTGCCCCTCAGAGGAAACTGGACTTTTGAGCAATTCTGTAACAGTTAAGACTTTGGGAACTCCTGGAGATGGATTGAATGATGTTTGAATTGTGACATGGACATGAAACTTTGGAGCTAGGGACAGAATGCTATAGTTTTGGTTTGGAATGTCCCCCAAATGCCCATGTGTTAAAGACGTGGTCTCCAGCCTGTGGTGCTACTGGGAGATGATGGAATGGTTAGGAGGTGAAGTGTAATGAAAGGAAGTTAGCCCTACGAGTCAATCACCTTCCACATGAGGCTCTTGGGGGACATCTAGATATAAACAATAACATCTTCTCTTTCCCTCAATAGACTATGGAACAATCTGCAGTCTGGTGCTGCCTGATTCATGAATCCTTAAAGGCTTACATAAACTCATTAAAATTTTAATATGTCAAAATTTATTGCTCCCTCCCCACTGCTATATGAGGACACAGGAACAAGGTGGTTGTTTGCAAGCCATGAAAAGAGCCTCATCAAGACCTGAACCTGCCAATACTTTCTTCTTGAACTTCCAACTCCAGATCAGAGATCAATAAATATCTGTTACTTAAGTCACCCAGTCTATGGTATTTGTGTTATGGCAGCTAGATAATTCTAAAATAATATTTTTCTATGATTTGAGCAGTTGTAACTCTAAAATGAAAGTGATGGATTAAAATGTTTAGAATCAGCCAGGCATGGTGATGAACACCTGCAATCCCAGCACTTGGGAGGCTGAGGCAGGATGATCCACAAGTTCGAGGCCAGCCTGAGCTACATAGAGAGACACTATCTCAAAAAACCTAAATAAATAAATAAATAAGTAAGATAAAATATTTAGGATCATTTTATTTTAAAAAGTCTATTAATTCAATTTATTTTTATGGAAGGTACATTTATATTCATCTCTCATGCTCATGTCTAAATCTTAGTTTAAAACACTCAATGGCCTTCCCCCTTTATCCCTGGCTGTTGTGTTTATCACATTGGATAAAATGTCTCCATCAAAACATCCTGTACTATGGGGTCCAGAAAAAAATTTGTTCTCTCTCACTTTTCACAGGGATCACAGTCCAGTGGGAATTTAGGCTTGAGAAATTGGAGGACTTGGAGGAAAAATAAATGCATTTCCTCCATTTCACTGAAACTTTTGGAACCTTTTTTCTATACCGCTAACTTACATAATTTCTGTCACAGACTTTAATATTTATTTACAAACAATTCTACATCTTCAGCACTTATTTGTTAGTTTCTTGTTCATTTCTTTAATTGGATTACATAACTTTTTGACCTGGTATCCAAATTTATTCTATATCTCTCCTAACATTTAATACAGGACTAAGTAAATAATGGTGCTTAACCAATTCTTTCCCATAAGTAAGACGAATGACTTTATTTTATTTTATTTTTTTTACTTTTTTTATTTTTTTATGTGGGTACCGGGAGTCAAACTCAGGACCTCGCGCTTGCCAGGCAGGCGCTTATGCCACTGAGCTATCTCGCCGGCCCCAAATGACTTTAATGTATCTTCTCTAGACATCAGTTTCTTCTAATCACACAAGTAGACTCAAAGAAAAACTTTTAGAGGATATTAACATATTGTTAAACAACTATTCAAAATAATTTCAGTGCATTTCTCCTAAACTCTAAGTAAAAGAGCTCTCCTTTTGTGAAATATAGATGTTTATATTAACTTTGAAGAGCTTAATTATTATTTGGTCACTGTATCATTATCAATTACCTAGGATTGTCACCACATTCATTCCTGAAATATTTCACTTTTGGGATTTATTCCTTAAATATTTCATTCTTTTGCATAAGGATTAGAAAGAATAGAAAATAGTAATTAAATTAAAATAGTAATGCAATCTTACAAATTTGAGCAAATATAGATAGAATATAAAATGTTTTAAAATATGTGTGTATCCCCTCATGTATTTTAGGCAGGTGGATGGGGAATTTGTAGAATTGTAGTGAAGACATTTTTTATTGTAAATTAGTTTGTCCTGTTTTCTTCTAGAAGAGAATAAAATAGTTATTACATAATTTAAACTCAAAGAATCATTAATCTATAAAATACAAAAAAGTTGGAACATATAAGACCCAGTAGGGAACTCTGTTAATAAAAATGTCTGTGTTTTTTTAAATTTCCTGTACTTTCCTTGTTTAGTACAACCAAGGTAAGTAATATTTGAGTATTCCTCAATATTTAATAGAAAACTGAAAGTTGAAAGCAATTAATTTTCCCAAGGAAGTACAGTATTAGTAAGGTAACAAACAGGAATTTAAATAATTGATTTGAGGTCATACACTTTCCTTTTCCCAAGAAATCTCATCTTCGTGTTAAATTTTATGAAAAAAATCATTCAACTTTATTCATAAAAATCATTTCATTCCATATACGTCCTGAGTACTTAGTAACAGGCTGTTTTTCTGTAAGAAAAAAAAAAAAACACTCAAATCTCTTTCTACAGATTTAAATACATTTTTGAAAATATTCAAATACTTTATTTCTCAGATATTTTGCCACTACTTCACAGATTTTTCAAAGTTAGTCTAAGGTTTCTTTCCTAGATAAAAGAAGAAAGAAAACATATTTAGAAATAGAAGTCATTCTGTAGGAAAGCCACAATAAGAACCAATCCTATCTCTCTACCTCCCCTGCCCCATTAAAAAGCTCCAGCTTCTGTGACACCAAGAGAATGCTCTCAGAATTTAATGACAAAGCAGTTGCCTATGTACCATGCCTGAAAGAATGTGGATCAACCAGTGCTTTGAAGAAGGGATCCCTCTTGGAGTAGAATGCCTGCTTCTGGGAAAAGACCTTTAAGAGAAGAAAGGATTATAGCACAAGCAGAAGGAATAAATGGGTACATCTGCTGACATTCCATTACAACTAGTATTTTCCAACTTGAAACATCTGAGGAATTATTGCAGCAGGTAAATTTGTTATGCATTCTAATTTCAGAAAATCAAACTACGACTTAGTCAATGATTATTCACTAATAATGTGATGGTTTAAACGGGCAATCCTGTTGCACATAGCAATTCTATTTACAAAGATGTTATATATAATCATATAGATATATTTTGAGGAATAGTGGGAAGAGACTGAACTAGGAAAGTCCCCCCCAAATTGCTCAATTCTGGTACTGCAATTCTCTGGTTCTATTGTTTCATAGTCTCAATTTTCTCATCTGAAAAATTAGGTCACTATGAGGTCTAAATTGGTACATGTCTATGTACCTACTGATAAAGAAAAATTTACTCATAACTTGTTAAAGATGCTAAAGCAGACTTTATTCAAGGGAGGCTATTGTGATGGGTACAGGGACTTCTGAAATGGCATGTTGAAGTGGAAGGAATTGGACTCAAGCTACTTCAGAATTTGGGGATTCATAACCGAGGGGAGGGGTCACATAGGTAGAGTGTCAGTGGGTGGAAAATTACCAGGAAAAAACATCAAGGATAAGGGGCTTCTAACCAAGCTGACTTGATGGAATTACTGCTGAAGGCCAGTCAGGGTGGTCAGAAAAAGGTGAAAGATTTTCACTAAACTCACTTTGTAGCAGTATTCTCACAGAGAGGTAGGGCTCGGAGGGTTTTTCCAGGAAGTATTGTTTATTTGTGCTGACTTGGGGTTCAGTGGGTTAATACGAAAAGGCTGAGCCCCGAACATGGTGGGGTTTTGCCTTTTATACAGTTTTTGTGTCTTTGTCTCCCATAAATGGTAACACACTAACATACTACAACCAGATTGAGTACAATCTCTGTTACAGAGCAGTGCTAAAACTACACACGTGTATCTAGGAACTGAGCCACGTTGTCCTTTTTGATTTTGAGAAGGCTCCCCCATCCACCACATTCCTTTGGGAGAGGCCTGGACACACTACTCCAGGGAAGGACCCTGCCACAACTTAGCTGGATTCTTCCTCAAACTAGATTTCAGTGGGACAGAGGTAGAAGCCCACGGTCGGGCTCAGTTAAGCAGTGGACTCTGACGAGCCTGATTAAAATTTTGGTTGAAGGAGAGCTTGTTCCCACTAAAGAAAACAGTGTTCACAGATGCATTTATATTCCAAACTAATTTGAGTTTTTTCCTGATAAAATATCTTGGTAGATCTGGTAAATATTTTATGTTAAAATTAATGAAGTATTTAGAATCTGATCTGAATTCCTGGAAATGGGGCCCTGTGAATTGACTTGGGTTTGGTAACTTATCATGTTTAAACTTCTGGAATAAGTCAGAAATTATGTCTTTAAATATTTCTAATATTCAAACGGTCTCTAAGAGGATTTGTGTTTTGTGTTCTGAAGTACCACAAAGCTGGTCTCTAAGCAATAATGCAGCATTGTGACCACCCCCGGGGCCACATGAAAGCTACAGTGTGCTGAGTCCTTTCAGAAGCATTCCTAAGGAGAACAGTATAAATTGTATCCTGCTTTTTTTCAAATCATAGAATAATTATGAAAATTGTTGTGGATACTTCTAGAATATCTTCAGTTAGATGTTATAGTAGTTTCTTCCAAAAAACTTAGAAATCCATGGAATGAAATTTTTTATGCTTGCAATTTCGCAGAATGTACCGAATTTCGTTGTGTAAAACAGAAACACTTGTTTCCTTTCCAACTGTAAATACATAATGTATAATATTCACAAGGGAAGAAAACAAAAGGCAATAAAGTGAAGAAGGGCAGGGATGTATCATTGGCAACAAAACACAGAAGATAAATGAAAATAGGAGAAAATAACTCAAAACAAAAACTAGCATGGCCCTCAAAATCTAAAATAGCTAAAAAAAGGAAATAGAATAACCACAGAATATCTTTTCCCCAAAGAAAAAGGGATCTAAATATCACCTTATCTTAAAGACTGTGACTTATTTTTTATAATGGAGTAATTTTTTTTACAAATAGAGAAATAAGTACCTAAGTAAACTTTCATAAAGTTAACTTACTATTTTGCACAATTTGTGGGAGGCAGAATTCTGATATTGCCCCAGGATCCCCACCTGTGGATATTCACACCTTATACAATCTTCCCTCAGGTTGGGACCTGGACTATGATGAGATGATCCTATGATTAGGTGACATTAACAGGCAGGGGTAAAGGACTCAGTCATTGCAAAAAGGTGATAATGTAGGCCAAGTGCCCATTCTTAATGGCTTTTAGCTGAGGTTAGGCAGAAAGCAACACTTTGAGTGGGCCAATTCAAATTTATATACAAACTTTCCATTCTGTATGGCAAAAAGGAGAGAACCGGATGTAGAAGCAAAAGTCCTAGAAAGACTAGAACCAAAGGATGGAAGCCCCAAATTCTGGTTACAAATGCTATATAATTCTTTTGATATGACTAAAGTGACTCTATTTTCTTTTTAAACTGTATCTTGTCTTCACTTAACCCCTAGATGCACTCACTCCCCAACCCTGTTAGATATTAAGGCACTAACCTGTAGATGAATTCACTCCACAGAGCCCTTTCCAGTTAACCATAAAACCCATGAAAGGAGGAACAATCAGTTACAGCAAACAGACCAGATGTTTGGAGATGGTCTGTGAGAAACCTAGTGATGTTCCTGTAAAATTTCAGAAAGATGATGTAGTAAAATATGGTCTCTCTATGGTAACCAAGAGATTTTGTAAAACCCCCAAATGTGTATTTAAAGAAAGATGGAACAAAGGCTTGGGGTCAGCAGACTCAACTCCTATGAGTGACCTGTTGGCCAACAGCTTGTCCAATAAACTTGCTTGTTTCTTGATTTTTGGTCTCCTGTGAGTGTATACCTTGCTTCTGCCATAACACTTTGACTGATCTCCAAAATATACACAGGTTAGAAAGACACCAGTGATAGATTTGTATTGAGCTGCTGCCTAAGACAGAGTTTATAGTAGAAATCCAACCACAAATATGTACACACCTAATAACAGAGATTCAACTTACATAAAGCAAAAATTGTCAAAATTAAAGGAACAACGGGCTGATGATATAGCTCAGTGGCACAAGCGCCTGCCTGGCAAGTGTAAGGTCCTGAGTTTGGTTCCTGGTACCCACATAAAAAAAAAAATTAAAGGGACCAAAAGGCAATTCTACAGAACTATATTTAGATTTTGATACCCTTCTTGGAGCAATTGAAAGAACTAGACAAAGATACAGCAAGACATAGATGATCTGAACAACACTATCAATCACCTTCACCTATGTATTAGTTTCTGTTACTTCTGTATAAATTAACATCAATTTAATGATTAAAAACAACAGAAATAACCTTATAGTTTTGGAGGCCTGAAATCCCAAATGGCTTTCACTGGTTCAAAAATCAAGGAATTAAAGTACAGGTTTTCCTGTACCTTTTTTGTAATGGTGGCACACTGGGGTGATTTAGCGGCAAGTATATTTCCCAGCAGGTGTTCTTTTTTGTTTGTTTGTTTGTTTGTTTGTTTGTTTTTGAGACAAGGTCTCACTCTGTAGTTCAGTCTGGCCTTAAACTCACTGTGTACCCCAGGCTGGCCTTGAACTAATGGCAATCCTCCTGCCTTAGCCTTCTAAGTGCTAGGACTACAAGTATTCACCACCACACCTGGCTGCCAGCAGGTATTTTATTCATTGTACTAACTGCAAGGCTGCTTAGAAATGCAGCAGTCTGGTTGATGTGCTCTGACCGCCCTTTCAGAAGCTGATCTCTATCCTTAGCTCGATATACTACCTCAGGTAAACTCATTCTCCAGCTTTCAGTCCAGATAAAGCTATTTCTCCTGATTAAAAAAAAAAAAATCAAGGACTTAGCAGGGCTGTATTTCTTCTGGAGGCTCGAGGAGAGAATCAATTTTGATACTTTTTTCATATTCCACAGGCATCTCCTTTCATTTCCAAAGCTAGCCATTTAGTATATTCAAATTCTTCTCTGTCTTTGTCATTAGCTTGCCTTATTTTCTCACTCTGATTCTACAACTTCCCTCTTATATTCATCCTCGTTATCTCATTGGACCCAATCAAATAATCCAGGATTATTCCCCATCCCAATCTACATCAGCAAATCCCCTTTAACATATGCACAGGTCCTGGGAATTAAGATATTTACATCTTGGGGGGGGTCACTATTCTATGAACAATGGTACATAGCTGGTAATTATAGAATATTACATCTAACAACTAATAAGTATGTTTTCAAGAATGCATGGTATTTACCACCAGAGTCCCTTTTTAATTCCTTCTTGTCCTAAGGCCCATTTATTTTGGGGGGTATAAACTGTTTTTAGTGGCTCCTCAGGAACTGGGAATAAGTCTAGAGTTTTAAGGGGCTACAGGGCCACCCTATTTACCTCCCTATTAGCCTTTTGATTTCCTGAGGAGATTTCAGACAAGTCTCTCTGGTGTTCTTTACAGTGCATGACTGTGAGTTGGCTGGGAAGATGAAATGCCCCTAGGAGTTGTAGAATTTCCTGTCTGTGTTTTATACGTTGTTTGTCAGTAGGCTTCTTTCTTTCCAGATTGCAGCATGGGCATGTAGCACCAAAAAGGCATATCTGGAGTGTGTATAGATTTTAACCTTCTGTCTTTTCCTAATATCAATGCCCAAGTAAGAACTACCAGCTCTACCTTCTGAGTAGAGGTTTCTAGGGGAGGAGATCCAGCTTCAGTGACCTGTTGTGTGCTGACAACTGCATAACCTACCTTTTGATGTCCTCAGACAAAGCTACTTCCATCAGTGAGCTATACTTCCTCAGGATGTTGGAGGGATATGTTACTGATGTCCTGCCTGCTTGCATAGGTCTTGGAGATTACTTATTCACAAGAGTGTCTAAGCTTTGGGCCTGTAGGCATTAAAGAAGCAGGGTTAATATTAGTGTGAGTTTTTATAATAACCTCAGGGATGTCTAAGGGCATATCCTGATACTTGGTAAGCCATCCCCCTATTAATTACCAGTAATCTTTTGTCTCCAGAATAGCTCTGACTTGATGGGGAGTCAAACTTCTAGTCTCTGTCCCAAAGTTAACTTTATAGCTTCTTCTGTTAGTAGAGCTGTGGTTGCTATTGCTGTCAGGCAGGGTGGCCATCCAGCAGCCACCCCATCTAATTTCTTTGAAAAGTATGGAACTGGGTGGGGTTATTATCCTAACCTTTGAGTCAAGACCTTCAATGTAATTCCTCCTGGACTGGTTTTCTGATACATCAGGTGTTTTTTTTTTGTTGTTGTTTTGTTGTTGTTGTTGTTTTGTTTTTAAGACAGGCATTTCCATTGCTAGAGCCTGAGTAAGGGCATGCTGTATTTTTCTAAAGTCATTGTCAGTCACTTTTGTCCATTCTAGGGGCACAGACTCAGGGCCTTTTACTGCCTCATATAAAGACTTTGCCATCAGTCTAAAATTAGGTAGCCATATCCTACAAAAGCCTGCCATTCCCAGGAAGAAGCAAAGCTGTTGTTTGGTGGCAGGAGGACCAAGATAACAGATAGCCTCACTCTAGTCCCTATACAGCTGTCATTCCCCAGGTATAAGAATATATCCCAGATATTGAACTTTTTGAAGGGTTATCTCAGACTTTTATTTTGAGACTTTATATCCTTTCTTAGCTAGACATTTGAGCTTGTACAGTGTTATGGTTTGATAGTTCCTGAGTTAGGCTGCAAAGTAGAATATCATCTACATACTGTAGGATGGTTCCTTGTTCTAACTTTAGGTCCCTCAAATTTTTATGTAGTGCCCAAGCAAAAAGGAGAGGACTATTTCTAAACCCCTGCAGGAGAACTGTTCAAGTATATTGCTATTTTTCTCTTGCAGTGGGGTTTTCCCATTCAAAGGCAAACAGAAACTGAGAGTCTGGATGTAGGAGGATGGAGAAGAATGCATCTTTTAAATCTAAGACTGAGAAACAATTAGTTATCACCTGGAATTTGGGAGAGAATTGTATATGGATCTACCACTGATGGATTGGAATAACACTCTTATTAATGAAGCATAGCATCATCCTATATTCTCCTGAGGGCTTTATTACAGAGAGACTGGGAGCACTGTAAAGGGACTAATGAGGTTTTAAAAGGCCATATTCGAGAAATCTTCCTATGAGTGGCTGGAGGCCTTTACATGCTTCTTTGTTAATTGGATACTACTTTTGATTAGGAAATTGGCTGGAGTCTTTTAGTCTTATAATTACTGGCATAACAGAATTTTCCCTACCTGTATTCTCTTATACGATGCAGCAGGATTTGCCTGTTAGATAATTTTGTCAGGGAGACCTGGTGTAGTCCCAGCAAGTAAAATCTGTTTTAGCCTTAGCCAGAATTTGAGAATTGCCCAATTTTTGTTAATAAATCTCTTTCTAGCAAAGAAGTAGGATGCTGTGTGACAATTAGAAACTCATGGTTAAACATTTGAGCTATGAGGTGACATGTCAGAGGAGGAATAAAGAATCTCTGACTGTGGGCCCCTTTGATCCCAACTATGACTATAGACTAAGAGGAGAGTTTTCCAGACAAGGAAATCAAAAGAGAATGAGCTGCCCCTATATCTATAAGCAGTTGGATTGGCTCAACCATGATGTCCAAGACTACCCAGGTTTTCTCAGAGGAAATGGTGATGTCTGTGGAAAAGAGCATTGCAGGTTTCCCTGGGCCTCTTCAGGCATGGTTTTGGTACTATCTGGAAAATTGCTAGCGTCCTCTGATAGTTGGCCTAATCGTTCCTTACAACTTGGACGTCTGCAGCTGAAAAAGAACTTGCACTCAAGTATTTCCTTCCACCCCTGGGGTTTCTCTTAGGGGCAGGACAGGTTGTGAACCAGAGTAGTAGGAACCACAACTTCGGGTTTTACTTGCAGTGCTTAAGGCTGCCTGTGTGTACCCAGAGTAACTTAGTGCTGCCTGAGGAGACAGCCAAGGGTGCTGGTGGATGTTGGGTTCCTCTGGGGCACTAGGCTTTAATGGAGTTCCCTGGTTACTTGGAGGGGATGGACCTGATTTATTGGCCTGAGTATTATAAAGGGGAGGTCAAGGTGACCTGCTAGTGTGTGGTTAGCCTCCCTAAATAGATCAGCAAGACCAAGATCTCTCTGAAAGACAAATGGAAGTCTTAAAACAGGGTCATCCAGGCTCACACCTGTAGTCCAAGCTTCTTAAGAGGCTGAGGCAGGAGGATCACAAGTTTGAGACCAGCCTGAGCAACTCAATGAGACCCTATCTTAAAAAAAAAAAAAAAGCTGTTGTTTAGTCTTAGAACACTTGCCTAACAAGGACTTTCTGAGCAGAAACCCAAAGGCACAAGAAATAATATTAAGAAACAACAATTGGGATTGTATCAAATTAAAACTGGGTCATCCAGAATATCTTTATCTTCCTCAAGGTCCTTGCTAAGTACCATAGTTCTTGAGCATTCCTTTTGATAAAGAGTTATAAAAGCTTGAATATAAAGAATTTCATTCCACCCTTTATATTTCAAGCAGAAATGCTGTAACTTGAGAATAGTCTTGTAGTTTAAAGTGCCATCCCATACCATATTTTGTCACCTCCCAGTTCGTATTGAACCCAGACCATATGGCAATAGTATGTAAGCTATTCTTGTTTTAAATTGTTGGATCAAAACTGTCCATTCATCAAGAGTACTGCTTAGTGGTTAAGTCAGTGAAATCTGGGTGGTGATGAGATCCGACAGATATCCCATATGCTTATACTGGGACCCAGAGAGAGGAGAGCTAGGCCTGCACTCCTCACGGTAACATCCCACACATAAAGAAGAGACCCAGAGTCCACAAGCTGCCTCTTGTGAGAATTTTACACAAGACAGGACAGACATCTCCGTAAGGACCTAATGGCAATATTGGTGTTGAGAACACACATGCACAGAACAAAGCCCCCTAAGTGCTTTTGTCTCCATATTGGGGACTCATTAACTCCTTAGGAACAAGGAAGCTGGGAAATCTGTTTGCCTTGCCTAGTCCAAACTCCCATAAGATAATGGCAGAACTTTCCCATGCAAACTTTCCCCTTTTAACCACCTAGCTGGACCCCTTGATGGCCCAGCTTGTATTTATTCTAAGCCTTTTGATGGCTTAGCTGGTATTTTAAATCCCTTGATGACTCTACTTAACCAGAATGAAACTGTGTGGGGAAACCTCTCACATTTATTCTGATCAAAAATTACTAAGAACTGGGATGTTTTCATACATTCACAGTTACCTTAGTTAGGTTTTGAAACGTTAAAAGTTGTTCTATTCAGGCATCCCTCTTTAATTTATCTGCATTTAAACAGGGAAGCACAAAAGCCAGGTGATGTTCTCAGGCAGGCTCTTGCAACAGGTGAAGCACTCAGTTTTGGGCAAAAGACTTGGGCATTTTAAAATGGACAATTTTTTTTTTGCATTCTCATTTCTCCCTGCAAGCCACCATGACCATACCCTGCCAGGATGGGAGCAGGGCTCCAGTGTTGCCCATGGGTCTGTATTTTCCCTGCCATTTACACCTGCCTTTACCCAAGGCTACATCTGGGTCCTCTAGTTGTAGCTTCACCCCCCCCCCACTAGCAAAGTTTGCATGAGTTCTTAAAGGGATAGTACAGAGTTTTTCTTTAGGATAGGAAGAAAGAATATATTTTCTCAGTTATTCTTATAAGTGCATATGCTGTTTAAAATCAGAGGCTTATCTTGTAAGGCCAGTTACTAAAAGAAAAAAGGAGATAGAGAAAAAAGATAGTGGTGGCTGGTGATGCACACTGATGTAAAAGTCACCCATGTCATACAAAAATATAAGATGGCAGCTGGCCACTTGGCAAGGCAACATTGTGGTACCGCTGACCAAACACAAACTGAGAAAAAGCCATTTACAAACTTGAGTAAGCAGAGACTAGGCTAATTTAGCAATATACACAACAAACAAACACGTGGACAAAAGGCATACCTGTGGAGTGAACACAAGTGGCTAGAAAGACAAACAAACCTACATTCCCCTCTCCCATCCCCACAGCTGGGCCAGGAAGCCCCTCTTTGGTGCCTTGAGAAGATTCCTCCAGTTTCTGGCTTAGGGGAGAAAGTAAGAGAAAGAAGGAGAGAAGAAGAAAAACAGCCTGACAGAGAGAAACAAAACTTGTGCCCAACATGGGTCTTACCTTGGTATCCAGTACCTGAGCTTTACTTTTGTGGCTGGCCTTGCCAAAATGTCATCTTCTGACTAGCTATGTGAAAATGTTATTGGGTAGTTTCTTTAGAAATGGGTCACCAATTAAAAGTATTCCAGGTCTTTCTTTTTTTGAGACAGACTTTCATTATGTAATGCAGGCTGGCCTTGAACTCACTCTGTAGCCCAGGCTGGCCTCAAATGCCTGGCGATCCTCCTGCCTCAGCCTCCTGAGTGCTGGGATTGCAGGAGTGCACCTCCACATCTGGCTCCAGATCTTTCTTGCCTCAAACAAAGAATTGGATGAGACAAACCATAGAGAGTACCAAAAGTTTATTTCAAAGGTGAGGGGTGAAGAGTTACAGGATAAACTAGCTCTGTATGGCAAACTTGGGCTGAACAAAGATAAGAAAAGAAAAAAGCAAAACTAAAAGTGCACCCTATGTCTAGGATGCAGAGTGGGCTACCATGAGAAGTCACAATAGCAGTCTCCCTGTGGTGTCTTGTTTCTTTTATGTGGCCCACATCTCGTGGGAGCCCACAAGAAGTTTCTCATGGGGGATTTTGAGAATTATTTGATGCTGTCCTTGGATCTTGTAATTAACAAGTCCTGCCTATTTTCACAGTTAGCTTTGCCAAGCCCTATCTCCGATATCAATATAAGAGTCTCGACCTTTTAGGTTAGGCAAGTTGATGCACCTGGAGTATGAGGATAAATTCTAGGGGAGGAGGAGGATGAATTCTAGCCTGTTAGAATGAATGCTCTTTGAAATGGCATTCCAGGGGTCTGGATTTTTATAGATTAAAAAAAACAAAGGAGGTTACAGTGAACAGGTTTTTTGTAATTGCATTGGTTGAGAAGAACGGCACAAGAGGTGGACTGGTGTTCTATCATTTACATGTTCCAGGAAAGGATTGTGAAAAGTGAAAAGGCTGAAAATCTTTTACTGGGGTTATGTATTATCTCTATGGCATCAGGAAATCTGCCATGCAAGAATGAGCTAAGTGACTGCAGCCTCATGCCTTGTGTTGCTCAGGAATAAAGGATATTGTCACTGCATTTCAGAGAGAGAGAGAGAGAGAGAAAGAAGGAGGAGGAGGAGGATAACAAGAAGGAGGAGGAAGAGGAGAAGTCTTAAATCCTTTCTCAACTGTTTAGGAAAGAAGTGGAAGAGAAAAGTACTGAAAGTATGTGAGTGAAGGTATAACTGGATGCCTTGGACACACCAGTTCTCCCTTCTTGCTTGTGGTTACCTAACTGTAGAATGTGCTGGAAATGAAATATCTTGAAATAATGAGAGATTGCTGGGTATGATGACACACACTGGTAATTATGGAATTCTGGGAGGCTGAGGCAGAAGGATCACAAGTTCAAGCCCAGCTTGAGTAATATATTGACTTAGCAAAACCCTGTCTCAAAATTAAAAATAGAAAAGAGAGGTGGGGATATACCTCAGTATAAAGATTCCAGATTTACATCCCAGTACTGGGGGGTGAGCTTTCCCAGTCCCCCTGAAACAAGATGTCTTTCAATGTTTTAGCCTACTTATCCAGATTTCTCCAATGGATGAAACCCAGAGTGGGCTGTTTGTCTGGGTTTTTTAGGGAGTAGGATATATGCAAATAAAATATTATCCACCCAAAGCAATTCCTGAGCCTCAGAAACTGGTTCACAATGGTTCCTATGCTTCTGCTGAGCTATAAGCAGTAAGCAGGATTGTTAAGTGTGGGGACTGTTCTATCTCACTGATCACAAGCAAGTTAGTAACTAGCACAAAATGAATTCACTTCGTACATAGCAGAAACAACATAAAGGAGAAGAGACACCACTAAAAACACAGTAGAAGTTATTTGTTAGTACTAAGTATCATGAGTGAAATAATACAGAAATGTACAAAAATTAAGTCAATATTCCTAAAGGAAATAAATAATTAAGCAAGTAAAAAATGACTCTATGAGGTGTTTTTATAAAATTATTGATATTTGAAACCGTTCTGTTCTTTTTTTTTTTGTGGGTGCTGGGGGGTTGACATCAGGACCTCGTGCGCCAGCAGGCGCCCGTGCCACTGAGCGATATCACCGGCCCTTTTTTCATATGTGGGTTCCAGGAGTCAAACTTGGGCCCTCGCGCTTGCCGGGCAGGCGCTTCAGCCGCTGAGCCATCTCACCGGCCCGTTCTGTTCTTGACTGAATAGAAAATTACCATGCAACTGTTTCTCGTACTCTACTCTTACAGCACAATGAATGTAGAATGCTTCCCCTCTGGTCACCAAAATGTGTTTGCAGATTTCTCCCCACCAGCAAAAACTGGACAAAAGATTCTTCAGAGGATTCTCCTCCAGACACCAGTTGAATGACCTCTACCTCAATTCAGTGCTGACGCTTTCTACCCAGATAGCAGCACATCCTCCAGGTTGGGGGCTCAGTTCCACATCACTGGCCTGATTCGCATGGAGGTGGGAAGTTCAGGGTGGTCCTAGGCTATGACAAACCAGCTATAAATTGGGGTTCCCCTAATTCCCTCCTCAGTTTTAATTAATTTTCTGGAATAATTCACAGAACTCAAGGGAGCACTTTACTTACATCGGTTGTTTTATTATAAAGGATACTACAAAGGATACAAGTAATGATCCAGAGAAATGAGATGCGTAGTGTTAGGTATGGGAGAAGGTCAGTAGATTTTCATACCACCTGCAGGTGTGCCACCATCCAGGAGCCTCCAGGTGGTCAGCAGTCTGGAAGCTCTCTGAATCCAGTCCTTCTGAGGTTTTATGGAAGATTCATTACATAGGCATAGTTGATTAAATTATTAGTCATTGGTGATCAACTTAACCTTCACCTGTTCTCCCACCCTGGAGGTTGGTTGGCATATGGAAATAGAAGTTCCCACCTGTGGGGGACCACCTGGATGACTCTCCTTGAAAGAAGAGCAATTATCTCCATCTTGGCTGAACCTGGCCCTATTTCCACCTATTGATATGTACAGAGCTGGCTAGGACTTTTCCTTATCTCTTTAATTGGTTTTAGGCAATGCAAATCGGTCCAGCTGAGGTCCTGATATGTAGTCTTTGAAGCAAAGCGACAGGCCTGTGTTTTCCCACCCCTTTGCTCCCAATACATGGTTGAGCCTGGCGGGATGGAGAGCCGTGCTCCACACTGTCGGCTGGGATCGAGCCTCGAGAAAAAGGCTATGACTTCCCAGGGCATAAAAGATTACACATCAGAGCTGAACCACCAACCCCAAAACATTAGATACTATCTTGAATTGTGTTATGCAGATTACTCCTGCATATCCTTCCCTCTGCATTTGCAAAGGTGATTTCCAGCCTAGCCCAGCTCATGAGACTCACGTACTTTCCGCCACTCTCACAGTCACTCATCCCCAAGCCACTCCCCTCCTTCAGAATTAATAAAACCTGGGTTCGGCCCTGGGTCAAGGCCTTTGTTCCAGTAGCCACCATCTTGGCTGGACTTAGGACCCCTTGGCTCCCCACAACTATAAATATGCCTTAGTGTCTTTATTCTCACCGTGGGTTGCACTGGAAGTGGTAGATTGGAATTAAATCTCTAGAATTCCAATAACTTTTCCATGGGATTACAAATATAAACTTCCTGGACCACGTCGAGGACCGGGAGGGCTCTCTATACCCACCTTCATCCTGAAGCCATCTAGGGGCTGCCACTCACCAGTCATCTCATTAGCATACAGAAACACTCATCACTTTCGTCACTACATGCCCAGCCCATTCCAAGAATTTTAGGAGCCAAATGCCAGGAAACAGAATAAAGATCAAATAAACGTATCTTACACATCATTATATTACTCTGAGTTAAGATGGCAAAAGTTTCCTTCAAATGTTGACCTGAGTCTCTTTTTCCTGAGTTTAGATAGTGACAGTTCTAATAACAAGTGTCCAGATATACTTACATATATGTTTGTGTGTGCATAGGTCTATGTGCATTTGTATTTGTATGTGTCTACACACACAAAAAAAAACCTCTACAGACAAAGTGAGAGTTGAATCTTCAGGTAGACTGGTACAATTGATTAACAGAAAGAAAGAAAGAGAGAGAGAGAGAGAGAAAGAGAAAGAAAAAGAGAAAGAAGAAGAGAAAGAGAAAGAGAGAAAGAAGGAGAGGGACAGGGAGAGGGAGAGAGAGAGAGAGAAATTTTTTTCTTGTTTTCAGCACTGGGGAATGAACCCAGGGCTTCTGCACTGAGTTACATCACCAGTTAGTTTTAAAATTTTTTTTAAATTTTGAAACAGGGTCTTGAAATTTGCCCAGGCTGAGCTTGAGTTTGAAGTCTTCCTGGCTTAACATCCTGGAGTTCTATGATTACAGGCATGTGCCACCACACCTGACTACAAGGATATTTACATGTAAAGAATGAGAAGATCAAGTCACTAATAATAGAAAGTAAAATTAGGTTGATGTAAGATTTCTTTAGAACAACATTTAGGTAGGTCTAGAAAATAGTGGAAAAATTCCTACAAATTCTTCAATATGAAATATCCCAACTCAATAACTTTATACAAAGATAAAGAAAGACTCATTTAATGTGCAAAAACTCAAGAAATTTGGTTTCTGTGAGCTCTTCATGAAGAAACTACTAGAAAAAAAACCTGAAACCCATCATGAGACATAGAGGTAGTACTGGCTATGAGTATAGATTTAATTAACTATAGGTCTTTCTCTTTTATATTTTTTTTATTTTATGGAAAAAAGTAAAACAAAATTTCATAGCAAAATAATAGGAGGATAATAATAGTTAATACATTGAGTATTGTTATCTTTGAAGTAGTTACTGAGAGTACAAGATGGGGCATAAGAAATTCTCCAAAGAATATTAGCACTAAGAGAAACTAGTAGTATAACTGTCTTGTACTTATTTTCTTTTTCCCTTCCTTCCTTTCCTCTTTCTACCATCCTAGCTCCTTTTTCCTTTTGAACAATTTCTTCTGATTTCACAATATCTATTGTACATTCTAGACCTTAGGTACTCTTTCAATTTCTTACACCAGGGAGACACAATGTTTACACATGTAAGTCTGATTTATTTCACTTATGAGTATGATCTCAAATTGCATCCATTTACTTATAAAAGCCTCAAGTGTATCCTTCTTCATAGCTGAGTAGTACTCCACTGTATAAAAATACCATATCTTTTTTATCCACCCCTTGGTTGATGGGCATTAGGGTTGTTTCTAAGATTTAGCTAATACAAATTGTGCTGCTGTATACATGGGTGCACATATATTGCTGTGGCATGATGTTTTTAATTCTTCTGGGAAGGTACTATTTCAAAAGTGACTATAGGAGAAGAAAATTGAGAGATGATGGGAAAGAGGAAATTTTCAATTTTGATACTGCTTGTAGATACTATTTAACAAAATATAGAGCTAAATGTAAACATGACGGTTATTTCACTACAATAAAAATGTAACTTTCTCAATTATCAGATCAAACACACATCAAAGTAAAGCAAGCAATTTATGTAGTAAAACTTACACAAGCAGAAAGCTATAAAACCAGAAAGCATACATGAAATATGATAACAGGACTTCAGAACAAATATTTTTTTTAATATTAATTCTGGAAATGAACTGAACTCTCCAATTGTCTAAGGTTGGGTCTCCTGGAAGCAGACGCACATAAAATCAAGTGCTTTATAGGGAGTGCCTCAGAAGAAGGGTGGGGAGGCAGGAGAGGGTGAGGATTAAACATTAAACAATTATATGGCCCCAGTAGAAACTAATTTTCCTTTAACTCCACAGAGAAGATCTGGAACAAAATTGTACCTCAGAATTAGTTCCTTTTAGAAGCAAAAGGCCTATGTTTTACTCCCTGTGTCAGTGGGTCACTGGCTGAAGTTCATCCCCTGAATGGGATCTGGACCTGTATCAGTGCCAGAAGAGGGACAGTTATGTGTGATTTGGCTTTAACTGTAAGCAATTCTACAGAGAAAGAGACAGCTGTGGATTATTATTAGCCAATATTGGAGGAATCTCTGGGGGTGGGTACATCTGTGGGAAAGGGTAAGATGCCTGCAGCTTATGCACCAGGCCATCGCTTGCACCATCTAGACCCCCTTGCTTTTATATGCTGCCTAGAGACACACTTTCTCCAGAGTCCTGCTTGGACACATTTATAGGGAAATCTACAAGATGAGGTTAGTGGGCTGAACTATCTGGCGCCAGGTGCCATAGCTAGTTCCAGGGTCATAATTGGTACTTATCATCTCCTATCTCCACCACCCATGTACCTGGTGGCCATAAAACCTGGGAATGAGGTAGTCTCTCTCTCTCCCCCCCCCTCTCTATATATGTAACCACTTCGTTTACTTCCTCAGCAGTATGCTGAAAGAGCTCATTTTCCCCCTTGAGTTAAAAATCGGTGAAGTAACATATCACAGCCATACATGCAAGGATTGATAAAATGTTGCATATTAACAAGTGAAAAGTCAGGGAGCACACTATGTGATGTAATTCAACATATCATGCATAATATCATATTGGCTATAAATAATTTATATTTGCCATGATTCCATATTTTAGGGCCACTCCTATGGATTTCCCTTCCCTTTTGTCTAGCCTTGTACTAGTCGAGGTGCCTTGTTTCATAAGTTTACTGGATCCTTATACCCCAGTGTTCTGGTTCCAGAAGACCATGCCTTCACTGGGACATGATTGCTATACTCATCCATTTACAGTTATAGTTCAGCTTGGGAATATTAGGGAGACACTCCAGTAAACTTGAAGTCAAATATATTTCTTCCTGGCCATTTCCCACTGTCTCATGATGACCAATGTCAATCATCTGCCACTACCAGATAGTGATTATCCCCTTCCTTGGCCCACTGTTTGATTGTTATGAGAGCACTAAAGGACACTCTTACTATATCTCTCAGTGGAGACCTTCCCCTTTGGAGAACGAGGACTGTTAGACCTACTGAGACTAAATGCTGGAAGAAAACACAAAAATTTCAATAATGATAACAAGGTCATTATCATCTTCTTTCTTTGTTTTGGGGACAACTTTTCCACAATTTGAGACACCATGCCACATAGTGGTTATCGGTTTAAGGTATATGCCATATATTGAAGGATAGTACACTATTCACACTGGGTGTCATCTCCAAGTTGGCATCCTGGCTGTACTTTCGGAAAGCAATTCTGTCATTCCATGAGGCTAGATGGGGTCTGGAGAGGGGTAGTAAGTGGTATCATAGAACAGTACGTGGTATCTATGATCTCATGTTTGTAATATATTGCCATGATGATTAAAAAGTGAACCTTTGGTCTGAGGCAATGTAAACTAGGTTTTACATTAGACCTTGTAAGGTCTTGGTACATTAGATGTTTTGTAAGCCCTTAGATAGTATTGGATGAAGTATAGGGACAAGAAAGGAAAGTTTGTATCTGGAACATGTGAATTCCAGTTAATATAAATCAATGCCTTTTGTAGAATTGAGGGATATAACTTAATCAACCTTGCACCAAGTGTCTGGTGGGACCCTCTGAGGAATTTTGTTATATTGGGGCTCAGTCTTCTTCTACTTGGCTGACAGTAGGGCAGAGAGTCAACAACAGACATAGCTAGATCAGCTTAAGAGGAAGAGGAGGGGGTGAAGCCCACGCTATTGGAATAGCTGCTACTTCTGCCACTGCATTTACTGCATTCATGAGTCCATGAATAAGCTGGCATCATTGAGGTCAGAGAAGATCTAGCACTTACTGACCAAGTTATTCCATCTCTGTGTTTTTGTGGTGCCTATTTGAAGTGGATTTCCTCTAACTGGCATCCACATGTGATTGAATATATCCTCATACATTGCTACAACTCCCATATGTCCATTACACATGCCTTTTCCCATATCTTCTTTTACTTGATCTCCCAATCTTGCTTATCCCAGGACACCAGTTAAGGGATTTCTAGCATTATGAGTCTGTGTAATTCTTACACTAGACCAGTTCTGCACAAATGGAATGACTAGAAACAAGTATGACCAAGAACTCTATCCACTTCCTTCCTGAACACTGGAGAAAGGGGCTGGAGTGTAGCAGTGAGATAATGATATAATTTTCAACTTGCTCTTTTCATGAAAGGTCAAGCAATTTGCACACTGTTAATGGTTATATCTAGTGTCATTCCAAAGCTTCATACACTCAAAGATGGGTTTATTTTTTTTTTTAAAGATTATTGGATTCTGAGGGCATTATACCTGACTTGCTGTTAGAAGGTGAGGTCTGGTCAGAAGAGGCGGGTCATGGGAGTCATGACTAGGAAGAATATATCTCCTTCCCAGTTCCTCCCTTCATCCTTCTGCTTCCCTGTCACCATGACATGAGCAACTTTTCTCTGTGGCAGGACCTTATGTCATGCCATTTTATGTTTAAGCCTGCTGAATGTGTACCGAAACTTTCAAAACCTGAGCTAAAATAAATTCCTTCTTTAAATTGCAAGGGACAGTTGTCATGTCTCAAGAATGAAGAAAATGACTAAGACAAATTTTGGTACCAGAAATGGGGTCATTCCCATGACCATACCTGACTGTGTGGTTCAGAAGCCTTTTGAACTGATTTACAAGAGGATTTTGGAAATGTGCAGAGGTGCTGGCTGGTGAAGCAGTCCTAGAATGCTGTGAGATGAGCTTGATGGTAGATGCTGGTCAGAGCTCAGAAGACCAGAATGGAGATAAAAATGCAGACAGTGAAGTCCAGGCTCAGGAGGTTTCAATTGAGAACAGAGACTCCATTCACAGTTGGACTCAAAATCATAGGTGTGCTCTGGAAGAAAATTTATTTACACTTTGCTAATTTCCTGAGACTTTGCAAGACACTGAGATTAAGGGTGGCTGACTAATTAATCTAGCAGAAAGTATTTCAAGGCAGCCCAGCATTCAGGCTGTGGCGTGGGTACTGTTAGGGGCTTTTACCCACTCTACATTGGTAATAAAGAGAAAATGGCACAGCCGAGAACTTTTTAAAGTTTTGCGTTTCCCCAGAAAGGACACTCCTGTAAAGTTGGAGCCTATGAAGTTATAGCCAAGGAAAGCTTCATTGCTGAAAAGATTAAAAAGAAGCCAAGTGCTTTACATCAGGAAAATAGGAAGGATGCCTTGAGGCCATGTGAGAAACCAGCAAGGCCCCACACTTTGCAGGCTCAAAATTGTGCAAAAGTGAAAGATACTGCTTTCAGAAGAGAGCCCCAGGGCACCATATTTAACAATGGCCGTCTAGGGAATTAATTCCTCAGGATTCATTTCACAGTGCTCTGTCAGCCAGGCATGTGAGACTGTTGCAGCCATGATACAAGAAAGCCTGACTACTGCTGTGGTACTGGTGGTACTGGTTTATGAGCATGCAGAATACAAAGGGTTGTGAGGTCAGCAAGGCTTCCACCCAGTTTTCAGAAGAAGGTTTGGGAGGTCAGCCAGTGTCCCCTGAGACAGCAGTGTGTGAAACTGTGAGAGTGAGGCTGAAAATGCATTGGAGATCCCAGAAAGTTGAACTAGCCAGAACATGGAACATCTGAGGAAAAGTGCAAGAAATGAGAGAGCTAGACCAAAAGAGAAGGCATAAGGGCTACAACCACCAGCAATGCTGTAGGGGCTAGACATGAAGCTACAAGATTTAGTGTTTCCCTTGCTGGATTTCAATCTTGCTTTGGTCTCATTCATTTCTTCCTTTTGGAATGGGAATGTTTACTCTGTGCCACTGTTATGTTGGCAGTGTTTAATTTTCTTGTTGAATTTTAGAGAAACTCATGACTAATAGTTTGCTTTGAAACTTGGAGGAGACTTTGAAGTTGGATTTTTTAGCAATGCCAAAACTATTAGGACATTGGCAACTTTTAGAGATACACTAAATGCATTTAGCATAAAGATATGTGCATGAGCCTTTTGGCGGTCAGGGGTGCAATGTGCAGGTGGAGCTTTTGAAAGGTGATTGCATTATGAAGGCATCATAGCTGACTTGCTCTTATAAGGTGGGGTCTGATGAGGAAAAAGTGGGTCACTGGAGGTGTGACCTGGAAAGGTATATCTCTTCCTTCCTGATTCCTTCTTTTATTCTTTTGCTTCCTGGCCACCATGATGTGAGAACTTTCCTCTATGGCAGGACTTTTTGTCCTGCCACTTTGAGTTTAAGCATGCTGAACATGGACTGAAATTTCTAGAATACAAGCCAAAAATAAACCTGTTTCCTTTAAATTGCAGGTATTGGGTATCATGCCTCAGCAATGAAGAAAATGACTAAGACATATACACTATGTTGGAGCTTTGTCACCCCCTATCAGCTAGTCATAAGAAGCCCCCATA
This sequence comes from Erethizon dorsatum, assembly GCA_028451465.1. Taxonomy (NCBI): domain Eukaryota; kingdom Metazoa; phylum Chordata; class Mammalia; order Rodentia; family Erethizontidae; genus Erethizon; species Erethizon dorsatum. The sequence continues at coordinate 40,152,789 of CM051839.1, forward strand.
AAGCAATAAATGAGTTGTACCGAAGGATAGGTATCAGTACAATAAATGTGAAGGTCATGAGGGACTTGGCCATTTATTTATTCAGATAGCCTGTTCCCTTGGACATGTTTTGGTTCACAGACATATTATTTCCACTTTAATATAAATCATGACTCTTCTGCCTGACTTGGTGGATTGTTATTGCTTATATCTAAATGTCCCCTCAAACCTTCATGTGATTATAGGTGGGGCTTTTCAGAGGTGGCTGGATTTAGAATGTGTGATGCTGGGATCTAAGGTGTATGATTATTAAGTTAGTCCACTGATTGGTTTGACATAGTTCTGGGTGTGGATAATGGGAAGGTGCACCTTGGGTGTGAGTGCTACCCACCCTGTATAGCCTGGATAGAATATAAGAGACAGAAAGAAGGCTGCTATTTTAGATTTCTGTTTGCTGCTTTTGTTGCCTTCTGCCTTCCTTGAACTCTTTCTCCTCTGTGATGCCCCTCTGTTATGCCACCCTGCCTTGGAGACAGCTGATTAAGGCCTGAAACCTTTACAAAACTGTGAGCCAAAATGAACCCTTCCCCCTTAATTTTGGGTGTCAGGTATTTTTGTCTCAGTGAGAAAAGTAAGACAGAGATCTAATAATACTTGTTCACAATAGGATGTTCTGGCCAATAGTCATTTGATATTCAATAATTACACATGCTTTTCCTCCTAGGACCAAATCTAGTATGCTGAGAAATGCTACTCTGTTGCAGATAACATGACCTTGCCTAGAGCAAAGTCTGCCCTGCAACTTTGCTATTAGGCTTCACATTAGTGACTGTCTCTACTGCAGACTCCTGGTGTGTTTGTTATGGGTTCTACCTAGTTATATTACCAAAAAAGCTACTTGCTTAACCACAGCTTGGACCTGTTAAGAACCTCTTCTTTCCATGGGGCCCATTCAAAGCTAGATGTATCAGAATTCTCAGTGGCAGACTATGTGCCTTCCAAAACCCAAGGAGGTATGCTGATCATTGTACATGTTTTTCTCAATGGTATAATGTACAAGTTCCAATAACTTGTGTTATTTTGGAGGTATCTGAGCATGTTCCAGAGCAGTTTTCTAAAACCATTGCCAGTGTAGGCCCAGTCTAACCAAAGAACTCTTTATGCTTTACTATACTACTTTTCTTCTGTCCCCCACATGGGACTTTGTGTTTATTGCATCCTCACCCTTCAGATTTCAGAAAAATTAGCATTTCTTTAAGCAAGTTATTTATGAGTAATCTTCCTTTCATAGAGTCTCAAAGTGCCATGCACATCACTTCACAACACTTTTTACACTTGCAAATTTACATTTTTTTGTTTGTGGTTAATATTTACCAGGCTCACTACATCATATGTTTTATTTTCCTTATTCAAAGAGCACAGAAGACTTTCAATAATGGCTAAAGAGGAGGTGTTATATGGAAAGTAGGTAACAGAAGACAAAATAAGAATGATTCTTCTCAAATTGGTGTTTTCATAATTGCATATTACAATATCATTTGTCTTAATAAAGGTCCTCGACTCTTGACAAGTTTACTTGACTCTTGACAAGTTGGGACAGTTTGCTTAATGACAGCACAGTTATTTTTAAAAAGTAATTCAAAAATTAATATCAAATTTTAAAAATTCTGATGTTATAGATAGACTATAGTAAAATGAAAAGAAAATTAAACTCAAATTGGACAGAATTCTGGCAAATTACATGACAAGTGAGTTCTTGGTAGCTGAGAGAATGGAAATGAGCTCTCCATTCAGCATTACTCAGAGGAACAAGCTGCAGAAAAACTAAGTCTATTAGGGTTATATTGCCCTCATGCGGTGTAAAGAATGGACATCTTTTAAATATAAATAGACATCTGCTAAAGAAAACTATATGTCATCAATTGGAAAGAAGACATTAAATTTGAATATAGGACCTTAGTTTTAGGAAAAGACACCACTTCTCTGAAAAAGTCATTGATCTATTTTATCCAAAACTTGTCTCTTTCTTTCAGGATTTTTAGTATAAAATAAACTTTTTTGTTCCCCTGACAGGGAAAATATATATTAAAAAACTAAATAAATTTTGATGCACGATAAGCAAATGTCAAATATTGTTTAAAGCAAAATAGAAAAAGATAGAAATCACAGTAAAAGAAAAAAATTAAAAATCTATATTAAGTAATTTTCTTATGATCTAAGGGAGCTTGTGCCTTAGGGGCTCTCAGATCCCTGTCTGAAATTCTGTGTTGGGAATTTTAAATTCTTTTTATTAAGCATGGCCTCCTAAATTTCAATAAGATCTACACTTCTTACAGCACGGCTCTGTCCCATTTCCATTTCACTATTATACTACTTAAAGGATAAATTGGCCACACACTAGATTCTGCTCCAGACATTGAGATGCAGAGAAAAACACAGTTTTGCAATTCAAGAAATTCATAGTCAGAGGCTTCCCAACACTTTAGAAATTTAGAAAATAAAACTTAAAAAATTATATTGCCCATCACAAAATCAGAAGCCGGGTGAAAATAACATGTTTGATAGGTTATCACATATAAAGATTAGAAAATACGATCTTTCATAAACCTTTCTCTAACTTCTATAAAATGCGCTTTGCAGAAATATGAAGGCTTGAGTTCTGAAGTCCACACAGAATCAGCCTGACTCACTTTCTCCAGGCTGGAGAAACCATAGATAGCAGTTGTCTAGTTGTCTTAAAATAGTTGAAGACCCCAGAAGTTTCAAAATCCTATGATACATTAAAAGACAAATGTTTGGCTCTTTTAAAATTATGCCTTATCCAGTAAGCCTACTACCATAGGTATCTTAAATACGATCAACATGTCCCCCATTTTACAACATTCTGTACACATTTATCATTTCAATAGTGGAATATATTTTTTGTATCACCACCTGCTTCTCTATGAGAAGTTCAATGCTTGCTGTAATGGTTGATACATTGTGTCAACTTGAGAAGTCTAGAAGCTTAACTAAGTAACTCGGCAGTTCTACATCCTAGGGTGGAGAGGACATGCCTTTACTGCTCTAGGATGTTGTTCATTGTGTCAACTTCAGAAGTTTAGAAATTTAACTAAGTGACTCAGCAGGGGGCCAGGGTCCTCACTTTGTAAACATCCTGAGCCTGTGCAAAAGTAGGGCTTGGAGATGGCGTGAGTGCTACACCCACCTGAGGGCAGGTAGCCTGCATGCAATAAAAGGAAGGAAAAGAGGCTTGTTCTCTCCCTTTTGCTCCTGTTGCTTTTGCTGTCTTCCACCGCCATGAACAGTTGCCTCTGCCATTCCACCCTGCTTGGAGCCAGCTAATTATGGACTGAAACTTCCACAAACTGTGATCTAAATAAACCTCTTCTTCCTTAATTTTGGGTACTGGGTATTTTGTCAGAGCAATGAGAGAAAAATAACTAAGACACTTGCTCAAAATTCTCAAGAGATATGGATGCAGACTGTTGGAATTTATTCATTAATTCTTGTTTTAAATCTCTGCTCTAATGTCTCAATTCCCAGCTGCTCTCACCCTAAGCTTCTTGTGACTTCTGAATATTTTCCGAAGTACTATCATTCCCAAAGATGTGTACACTGACTTTCTTCTTTATGTATAAAGCATCATAATTTTTTATTAACAAATTGGGGCAAAAGAATGATGGAGTATTAAAAAACATAGAACTAAAAACATCTTACTAGTATGTATTAGCTTTCTTAAAGTCCCTGGTGTAAACTCCACATGGCTACTTTCAGGCTAGCTCTTTTCCTATGAACCCAGACTGCTACCACATTGATGAGAGTATTCTCCCTTGAGTCTCTTCCAAATTTTCTTTAACCAGGCCCTTTGCTTCTACCCAACTTTGTTTTTACTTATGAATTGTTTGATAACTACCAAAATTCTCTTTCTTTATTGTACAGTAAAATTTATTTTCTTTAGTTCATGTTCCTTCTTTTAGATTATACCCAACTACTCAGACTTAGCCTTGCCTCAGTCGTATAAAGAAATCCTGGAAAAACCCCATAAGAATGTCCTGGATCCCAATTTGAGGACTGAGGTTTTAAAGACTCCCTGCACTGTGATACCAACATGATATATGATTTTCACATATTGCACCCAATTCTGTTTTTTAAGATAACTTACATCTTGTTTCTATCATTGTCTCGCTTCCTAGAAAATCAGTGTAGTTATAATTTAAACTGTATTTGTTTGCTATATATATCATATCATCAAACAGATTTTTTATTAACTTATTTTACCAGTACATTTTAGATATACGTGATAACAGTCATCATAGGAAATTTGTACCTGTACATGATATATCTTTATTCTTCTTTTTCCCCATTCCCCTCCCCTCCCTTCAAGCCCTCTTCCTCTACTTATTTACAAATGCTTTGTTTTGTTAGGGTCGGGACGCCCGCCGCGTGAAAGAAGACTCCAAGAAGCTTTCTCTCATGCAAAAGGCAAAGGGCTTTTATTATCCAAGCATGCGTGGGGCACACTGAACACGCAGGAACAGTGGGCCCCGAGGCCTGCCTGTGCAGGGCTTATATGTCTATAGAACAAAGGGAGGAGGGGTCTCAGCAAGCGCGGTTACAGAAGCAGATAGCATTGGTTAGTTTAAACAGACTTTTACATTCATTGGGGAAGATGTCTACACGGGGGGTCTAAAGGCTGGGAGGTAATGACCACTACCTAATATGGGCTGCGGATGGTCCGGTATAGCGCATCCTGCAACTCTTGCAAATTTCTTAGCTCAGGGTCAGTCCTTATCGGGTAGCCCAGTTCCTGGGTCTGAAGTCAGCTTGTTCTGTTTTATCTATCTGGGGCTGCTTTTTGTAACAGCTCAATTCTCAGAACACAGGAAGGAGGGGAACATCATGATTTGTACATTCCCAGGAGGAAAAATTTCTCTCACATTCCCCCCTTTTTATTTTTGTAAATCTCTATTCTTAGAGATCAGCATGTCTATTTTGAGGATCTTCTAATAAAGTATATTGTTGTCTGATGAGCATCAGCTTTACATTTCCAATCTGGTTTTGTAACAAGTTTACTATTCTATTTAGTATGCATGGCCCTATGGTTATTATCAAGATGAATATGATTAAGGGTCCTGTTAGGGCCGATAACAAGGTGGTGAACCAGGGAGACTGGCTGAACCAGGACTCAAATAAGCCTTGTTGAGTTTCTCGCTCTCTCTGTCTTTTTTGTAGACATTCTCTTAACCTAGCCATAGATTCTTTAACCACTCCTGAATGATCTGCATAAAAGCAGCATTCTTCTTTTAAGGCTGCACATAGACCCCCTTCTTTCATGAATAACAGATCTAATCCTCGTCTGTTTTGTAGTACTACTTCTGACAGAGATGTTAAGGAGGTTTGGAGGGCTGCTACAGACCTTTCTATTTCTTTGAAATCTTGGTCAATGGCAGTTTGTAATTTGCTCATGTAATGTGAGCTTTGAATTAGTGCTGCCGTCCCTGTTCCTACCCCAGTAGCAACTCCCAATCCAGCAAGGACAGCCACAGTCAAGGATATTGGTTCTCGTTGATACCTGGTTTTGTGTTCTATCATATCTTCAAATGATTTACTTTGGTGGTATATTATCCGAGGAAATATTTTTACCATGACACAATAGTGAGCTGAATTATTAAATACCTGAGTAGAGACACAGGGGGTGATCCCAGTGTTACATGCCCAATGGGTTCCTTGGGGTGGAATTAAGTATGTCGTTGAGGTGGGGATGTTATGAACATATAAACACAAAGTCCTTTTGATGTCATTTGGGGGGTTCCCTATACAGACTCCTTTTCCAGTAACCTCAGGAAGAGTGAGTTTATGGTTGGTATTCCAATCACAAGTAGTACTGGTAGTGACATTGTAGGTATTATTTACAGCAATACCTTCATAGTAAGGTGGAGAGGCCAAAAGGCAGAGCCAGCAAGACTGAGTCAGGTCACCTTGAGTATAGTTTAGGACAGAATAGGCTCCCAGAATTAGGTTGTATAATCTCGAAACAATAGGCAAAGATGTCTTAGTGGTCGAAAAGGGTGAGGAGGGAGCTTGGGTTGATTGAGTCATAATCACATTGTTGAGTGTTTGTAGTTTATCTAGGGGTCGAGGCGTAGGTTTGGGTTGAGCCCCTGGGTTGATAATAGGGTTAGGCCCTACGCCAATTATCTGGTTAGGTATTTTTTCTTTTTTTATAAGTATTAAACTACCTATAGTGCCTCTTTCCCAAAACCTAACGCCCCATGTTCGACCTACCGTCCAGCCAGGGTCAGTAGGAGTGATAATTTTGAAAGCTAGATGGCATGTAGTTCGGCTAGAGCTCCAATAAGGGTAGGTCGTTGGAGGAGATTGACAACCAGTAGGACTCCATTTCCATTGGAGTTTTGTGTCAGGGGAGTCAGGCTTCCAACCTGTAGCTAGTGTCTCACAGCCCCAGTAAGCACAATAATATTGTCCTGGCTTATTGCAATAACCTTTGCCGGGGTTAGAGGCGGGACACATATAAATGTGAAGTTTCCAACAATAATGGTGTTCATCATAAGGGGAAGAGAGAAAACCACAAGGGTGGATCCTAAAATCAGGCGACCCAGATCCCTCCCAGGCTAGTAAAATTTTGCCATCTTCCCATCGAGACATTGTCCATCTCCAGGGTTGATGTGGGTTATCAGTTCCCTGGGACGGGAGAATCCCCATCATCCCCACCCATAGCCACACGACGAACGCGTAACCTGAGGGGGTTATCAGTCTTTTCCAGTTTCCAGTGAGACTCTGGCGACGGAGATGCCGGCTTGAGGTGAGATGCATGGATCCAAGACGTGATGCCATCAACCTTAACTGCTGTGGGGGTAGTTAGAAGTACCTGGTAGGGTCCTTTCCAGCGAGGTTCTAGAGTTTGTATCTGATGGCGACGAACATAGACAAAATCTCCTACGTTGTACCGATGGGGTGTGAGTCCGTCGCTTGGCTGGTAGGCCGAGGAGAGTTGACGCCACAGGATCCTTTGAATCTGGTCCAGAGCCTGGAGTCTATCAATTAAGAAAGTATGAGGTAAATGGGCGCCCTTAGGTAGAGGGTTAAGGTCTCGGATTGGGGGAGGAGTTCCATACATAATCTCAAAAGGAGTCAAGTTAGGTGGCTGGGAGAAGGGGGTGTTTCTAGCCCTAAACAAGGCATAAGGTAGGAGCATAGTCCAATCTTTAGAGCCAGTCTCTTTGACTAATTTTGTTAAGGTCTCCTTAATTGTTCTATTTATTCTTTCTACCTGTCCTGAGCTCTGGGGTCTATAAGCACAATGAAGTTTCCAATCAATCCCCAATATCTTGGCCAATCCCTGACTTACTTGAGCCACGAATGCCGGTCCATTGTCAGACCCGATTACCTTTGGCAGGCCAAAACGAGGAAAGATTTCTTCCATCAATTTTTTTGTTACCGTTTGTGCAGTTTCCTTCTTGGTAGGGAAAGCTTCAGTCCATCCTGAAAAGGTGTCTACAAAGACTAATAAATACTTAAGTCCATATTTGGCAGGTTTTACTTCAGTAAAGTCTACTTCCCAAAATTGTCCCGGTCTGGTTCCTCGTAATCTTTTTCCCTTGGTGGTTTTTGTAGGAAAGGCATTGACAATTTGGCAAGTTTTGCAATCTGAGGCGACCTGTTCTGCCAGTGTTTTAATTTGGGAGGGAGACAGTTGATTCTCCGTTGGTAAATTTCTGGCTAATAAGCACAGTTTTTTTGTCCCCAGATGGGTTAACTTATGAGCTTGTTGGAAGTAGGTTAAAAGTTCAGTTTTTCCTATCTTGGGAGATTGGGGAGGCTCGTCTGGATGTGTTTCAGGTGGAGCATTGACCTCCAGGAGCAAAGTAGTAGGGGCACTTAAGGCTGCCTGTTTTGCAGTCTTATCTGCATGATTGTTTCCCAGTATTACAGGACTGGTGCCCTTTTGGTGGCTGTTGCAGTGTACTATAGCTAACTTTTGTGGCAACATAATAGCTGTTAAGAGTCTTAGAATCTCTGTCTTATTTTTAACTTCTTTGCCCGCAGAGGTTAAAAGTCCCCTCTGTTGATAAATAGCTCCATGAATATGTGCCGTAGCGAAAGCATATCGGCTATCAGTATAAATAGTGGCCCTTTTTCCCCGTGCCAACTCTAAAGCCTTCGTAAGGGCAATTAATTCTGCTCTCTGTGCAGATGTACCTTCTCTTAGTCCTGCTGACCAAATAACTTGAGTCCCATCTGTAACCGCGGCCCCCGCGTGTCTCTTACCTTCTAGTAAGAAACTGCTACCGTCAGTGAACCAGGTTACTTCTGCGTCAGGAAGTGGCTGGTCTGTCAGGTCTCGGCGAATTCCAATTTCTTCCGCCAGGATTTCTTGACAAGTATGTAAGATTGGCTCTGATGTCTCTTCAGGTAGCAGAGTGGCCGGGTTGAGGGTGGTTGGAAGTCCAAATGTGATTCGATCCTTATTTAGCAGCAGGCTTTGGTAGTGGGTAATTCTGGCATTAGAGAGCCACCTATCTGGAGGCTGACGAATAACACTCTCCAGCGTGTGTGGGGCTACTATAGTCAACTTTTGTCCCAAAGTCAGTTTATCTGCATCCTTGGTTAGGATGGCTGCTGCAGCGATAGCCTTTAAACAGTGAGGCCATCCATTAGCCACTGGATCTAATTTTTTTGACAAGTAGGCCACAGGGCGCTTCCATGGGCCAAAGGCCTGAGTTAGTACCCCGCGAGCTATCCCCCATTTTTCCTCAATATAGAGGGTGAAGGGTTTTTCTACATTGGGGAGAGCCAGTGCAGGGGCAGACAGAAGGGCCTTTTTAATATCGTCAAAGGCTCGTTGTTGATCTGCGCCCCAGATGAAAGAGGTATCCCCCTTTAGAAGAGGATATAGGGGAGCGGCTAGGGAGGCAAAATCTGGGATCCACAAACGACAAAACCCAGCAGTCCCCAAAAATTCCCGCAGTTGTTTTTTACTCGTGGGTGGGGGAATTTGAGTGACTGTTTTCTTTCTGGCTTCAGTGAGCCACCGCTTTCCATCCTTGAGAGTGTATCCTAGGAAGACAACCTCTTTTTGGCAAATTTGGGCCTTTTTAGCAGAGGCTCGATATCCCAACCTAGCTAACTCTTGTAACAATTTTCGAGTCCCATACATACAGTCTGGTTCAGAATCCGCGGCCAGCAATAGATCGTCGACGTACTGGAGCAGGGTCACGGCAGGATGTTGGACTCGGAAAGTTGCCAGGTCCTTATGGAGAGCCTCATCAAAGATAGTGGGGGAGTTCTTAAATCCTTGGGGGAGCCGTGTCCAAGTCAATTGTCCTGACATCCCAGTGTCAGGGTCTGTCCATTCAAAGGCAAACAGAGGTTGACTATCTTTATGTAGAGACAAACAAAAGAAAGCATCTTTTAGGTCTAGGACTGTATACCAAGTCTTTTTGGGACCCAGGGTACTAAGCAAATTGTATGGATTAGGCACCGTAGGGTGTATGTCTTCCACCCTGTTGTTTACCTCTCTTAGGTCTTGCACGGGTCTGTAATCTTCTGTTCCCGGCTTTTTGACCGGTAACAAAGGCGTATTCCAAGCCGAACGACATGGTATGAGCACCCCCAATTTGAGAAACTTTTGTATATGTTTTTTTATCCCTTTGTGAGCCTCTTTGTTAATATAATATTGTTTGATGCGGACCGGCGAGGCAGAGGCCTTTAGAGAAATTACCACGGGGGGCTGTAGTGTGGCCAGCCCCAATCCAGCAGTTTCAGCCCAGGAACCAGGAAACTCTGTTAACCAATCTTGGGGTATGGTTTGTGCCATAGGCTGACTATAAAGTTGGTATTCATCCTCAGCTGCTAGCGTGAGCATGGTCACCATAGGTTGACTCACCAAGGGGTTAAGAAATGTCACTTGGGGTCCCTGAGGCTCAAACGTTATTCTGGCTCTCAATTTGGTTAATAAATCTCTTCCCATGAGGGGTGCCGGACATTCTGGAATTACCAGAAAGGAGTGTTGAACTTTTCCTTTACCCAAATCCATAGTTCTTTTGGTAGTCCATGCCCTAAATTTGCTCCCATTAGCCCCTTGAACTAGAGACCTTTTAGAGGAGAGAGGTCCTAATGGGACTTGGAGAGCGGAAAAGACAGCTCCCGTATCTACTTCAAAATCAATTGGGGTCCCCTCCACATTAAAGGTTACCCTGAGCTCGGGGAGGGGATCCGAGCCCCGTCCCCTCTAGTCTTCTTCTTCTAAGGCTAGTACATTAGGCTGTTGATGTTGTTGAGTCTCCAAAGCCTGTCTTTGTCTTTTTTCTTTTTCTCTCCTTTTTTTAAGCTTGAGACATTGTCTCATGTGATGTCCTTGTTCCTTGCAATATGCACATTGGTTGGGGTCTAGAGGTGGACGACGTGGCTTATCCTCATCTATCCCTCCCTGAATTTCCTTTACAACTGTGGCCAAGATCTTTGTTAATTCCTTATTTCTCTTCTTATCCCTAATCAGTTCTTCTTCCTTTCTTTCTCTTTCTTTCCTCTGTTCCCTTTCTTCCTCTGTCTCCCTTTTATAATACATTTTATCCGCTTCCTTCACTAAATCCCTTAGGGTTAAATCTTGTAACCCATCAAGCCGTTGGAGCTTGCGTCTAATGTCTGGGGCCGACTGTCCTATAAAGGCCATGGCAACTGATGCCCGTTGCCCTTCATCCTGAGGGTCAAAGGGCGTGTATCTACGGTACGCTTCCATCAGCCTTTCTAGAAACATTGAGGGTGACTCAGTAGGCCCTTGAAGAATTTCCCTTACCTTAGCCAAATTCGTAGGCCGTCTAGCGGCCGCCCGGAGACCCGCCACTAGAGTCTGGCGATAGATGGTCAGATGCTCCCTACCTGCCAGAGTATTGGGGTCCCAATTAGGGCGGCGCAGTGGGAAGAAGTCATCGATGAGATTAGGGAGCTGGGTAGGTCTTCCATCCTGTCCCGGTACTAGCTTTCTGGCCTCTAGGAGAATTTGATCCTTTTCTTCGGTAGTGAACAAGGTTCCCAGTAACTGCTGGCAATCGTCCCAGGTAGGCTGGTGGGAAAACATAAGAGACTCCACCAACCCAGTTAACCTAGAGGGGTCCTCAGAGAAAGGGGGTTATTATTTTTCCAGTTATATAAATCGGAGGAGGAAAAGGGCCAGTACTGGAGTGCTGGCATCTCCCCTCCTTCCCCATCTTCCAGCATGGGTCCATGTGGTCTGAGGGGGAGAGTAACTGCTACTCCGTCTTGAGGGCCCAGGGCTCGTCGGCTCCGGGTGCCCTGGGCCGGTCCAGAGCCCGCAACCTCGACCAAAGGGTCCTGTGGAGGCAATTCAGAAGCCGGGGACAAAGAAGGCGAGGTAGGAGGAGAGACTAGAGGAGAAGCAGCGGCCGCGGCTGGAGCAGAGAGTGAAGGGGGGTAAGGGGGGGGCGGTGCAGCAGAGTCCAAGAGAATCAGATCGGCCTGTGACTCGGGTAAAACTGGAGGAGGAAGGGGAGGGTAGAGATTAGGTATCACAGGCTGAGCTTTTGCAGGTAAAAGAGTAACAGGTTCGGATAAGGCCGGAGGTAAAAACATTCTTACCCACTTGGGGGGGTTTTCACATAAGTCTTGCCATACCATGATGTAAGGTTGTTGGTCGGGGTGTCCCTGCTGTCCGGGACGGAAGACTATAGCTTTAACTGCCTGAACGAGGGGAAGATGGAAAGTTCCCTCCGGAGGCCAGCCCACTTGAAAGGAGGGCCACTCCGACAAACAGAAAGTCTGCCATTTACCCTTTTTAATAACCAAAGAAAGATTATGAGCTCTCTCTTTCACCTCTGACCAATGGTCCAGTGTGAAAGAGAGGGGTGTGGATTCCGTTTGTCCCATGGTGGATGCTGTGGAACCAAAGAGGTTAGTGGCGCCAAACAAACACAGACAGACAACCAGTACAATCAAGACAATAGACAAATGCCGGCATACCCGACTTCCCCAGAAGAGGAAGTAAACTGAATCTGATGGGCGGCGAATGGTGACCGCACCAAAGACAAAAGAAAAATCCTGAATCGGTGAATCCACCGCTGACCGGTCCGTCAGACCGAAAGTATCCTGGGGCGTCCCCCAAGGAAAGTGGCCTGTGACTTAAATAAGCCACGCGGATCAAGAAGCTCACGCTCCTTGAGACCAACCACACTGAGTTCCAAGAAGCTAGGATCCAAGCACAACAAAGATCATAAGAACAAAGAACAAGAAATGAAAACGGCCGTACTCACCCAGAGAGGCAGCTGTTGGGGTCGCCTTCCAGCGCAGGGGGCAATCCCCGATCTCGCTGGGGCCTCCAAAATGTTAGGGTCGGGACGCCCGCCGCGTGAAAGAAGACTCCAAGAAGCTTTCTCTCATGCAAAAGGCAAAGGGCTTTTATTATCCAAGCATGCGTGGGGCACACTGAACACGCAGGAACAGTGGGCCCCGAGGCCTGCCTGTGCAGGGCTTATATGTCTATAGAACAAAGGGAGGAGGGGTCTCAGCAAGCGCGGTTACAGAAGCAGATAGCATTGGTTAGTTTAAACAGACTTTTACATTCATTGGGGAAGATGTCTACACGGGGGGTCTAAAGGCTGGGAGGTAATGACCACTACCTAATATGGGCTGCGGATGGTCCGGTATAGCGCATCCTGCAACTCTTGCAAATTTCTTAGCTCAGGGTCAGTCCTTATCGGGTAGCCCAGTTCCTGGGTCTGAAGTCAGCTTGTTCTGTTTTATCTATCTGGGGCTGCTTTTTGTAACAGCTCAATTCTCAGAACACAGGAAGGAGGGGAACATCATGATTTGTACATTCCCAGGAGGAAAAATTTCTCTCACAGTTTCTATTGTTTTTCCTTCTATTCTCTTTTTTTCTTTTCCTCCCCCCCCCTTGTTCCATGTTCCATTTGAATATTTTCTTCCCATTTCCCAATATCTATTATACACTTTGGTCATTATTTAAACCTTCAATTTCTCACAACAGAGAAATAATGCAATATTTACATGTGTGTCTAATTTATTTCACTTAAGATTATTGCTTCAAGGTGCATTCATTTACCTATAAATGCCTCAAGTTTATTCTTTATAGCAGAGTAGTACTCCATTATATTAAAAACCCACATTTTTTTTATCCATTCCTCGGTTGAGTTGTTTCCAAGATTTAGCTATTACCAATTGTGCTGTTATACACATGAGTGTGGACGTATCACTGTGGTATAAATGTTTTTAATTCTTTTGGGAAGATACCAAGAAAGGTAATAGCTGGGTCAAATGGAACATTTAGTCCTAGTTTTTCAAGGACTAACCACACTGATGTCCACAGTGCTTGCACCAGTGTATACTCCCACTAACAGTGGAGAAGCATTCCTGTGGGACAGCCCCACCAGCATTTGTTATTGGTTGATTTCTTGTTAATAGCCATTTTTGGGTGAGATGAAATCTCAGTGTTTTTGTAACTTGCAACTCTTGAATGACCAGTGATATTGAACATTTTTTCATATATTTATTTCCCATTTGTACTTCTTCATCTAAGAAATGTCTATTCATTTCAGATGCCCATTTTTGGATTAGGTCTTTAAGTTTGGGTGGTCTAATATTTTTGAGTATTTTATATATTTTAGATACTAGTTCTTTGTCTGAGGAACAGCTGGCAAAAGTTTTTTCCCATTCTGTGGGTTGTCTCTTCACTCAGTTGGTGGTTTCTTTTACTGTGCAAAAAGCTGTTTAATAAGATGAGATTCCATTTGTTGATTCTTTATATTATTTCCTGTGCAACCAGGGTTTTTTTTTATATAAAGTCTTTGCCTATATCTTCAAGAGTTCTACTTATTCTCTCTTCCAGAAGACTTAGGGTTTCTGTTTTAATATTTCTATTTTAATATTTCCATTTCAATTTTAATTTGGTGCACGGTGAAAGATATGGGTCTGAGTTTAATCTTCAGCATGTGGAAAGCTGGTTTTTCCAGCATCATTTATTAAAGAGGCTATCTTTCTTCCAGTGAAGGTGTTTGGCCCCTGTCTTTGTTACTTTTCTCTCATTGCTGGGACAAAATACCCATCACCCAAAATGAAAGAAGGAAAGGTTTACTTAGCTCACTGCTTGTAGAGGTTTTGGTCCATAATCAGCTGGCTCCAAGGCAGGGTAGCATGGCATAGGGGAGCAACAGTTCATGGTGGTGGAAGACAGCAAAAGCAACAAGAGCAAAAGGGGCAAAAAAGGGAGGAGCAACCCTCTTTCCCTCCCTTATATTGTATGCAGGCTACCCACCCCAGGGTGTGTGCAGCATTCACACCCATAATCCTAGCATTGGACCATGAATCAATCGCAAACTCTAGAAGCCTGCCCCCATGACTGCATGAGGCTTTGGGGGGACATCTATACATAAACCATAACAACTTCTTCATCAAAGATAAGGTAGTGAGTGTTTGGAGTTGTTTCTGCATCTTCTAATCTGTTCCATTGATCCTCAGGTCTGGTGTTTTGTTTTGTTTTGTTTTTCTTTTGTTTTTTCCTCTTTTGCTTGTTGTGTTTTTTTACACAGTACCATGCTGTTTTTATCATGGTAGATTTGTAGTATAATTTCAAGTCAGGGATTGTGATGCCCCTGCATTGCCTTTGTTGCCCAGAATTGCTTTTGTTCTTCTAGGTCTTTTCTGGTTCCAAATTAATTTTAGGATTGTTTTTTCTAATTCTGTGAGGTGTGTTGTTGGTATTTTGATTGGGATTGCATTGCATCTGTATAGTAGTTTTGAAAGTATGACCATTTTCATTATATTCATTCTTCCTATCCAAGAACAAGGGATATCTTTCCATTTTCCGATATCCTCTTTGATCTCCTTTTTCAGATTACTGTTGTTTTCAATATAAAAAGTTTCTTACTTCCTTCATTTTATTGATTCCTAAGTATTTCATTTTCTCCAATGCTATTGTGAAGGGTGTAGTTTCATTAATTTCTTTCTCAGTAAATTTGTTTTCTGTGTACAGGAATGTTATTGATTTTTGAGTGTTGACTTGGTATCCACCTCTGTAACTAAATTTGGTTATTAAATTTTTTTTTGTGGGTACCAGGGATTGACCTCAGTACCTCATGTGCCAGCAGGTACCCATGCCACTGAGCAATATCACTGGCCCTTTTTTTGTATTTGGGATCCGGGAGTCGAACTTGGGCCCTCGCGCTTGCCAGGCAGGTGCATACACTGCTGAGCCATCTCACCGGCCCCTGGTTATTAAATTTAGAAGTCTTTTGATGGAGTTTTTGGAGTCATCTATGTAGAGTATCATGTCATCCACAAATAATGACAATTTAACTTCTTCCTTTCCTATTGTTATTCCTTTTATTTCTTTCTCTTGTCTAATTGCTCTGGCTAATGTCACCAGAACTATATTGAATAAGAGAGGTGATAGTGAACATCCTTGTCTTGTTCCTGATTTTAGAGTGAAAGTTTTCAGTTTTCAACCATTTAGTATAATGTTGTCTTTTGTTTTGTCATAGATGACTTTTTTCAGATTGAAATAAAGACCATCTATTCCAATTTTCTCCGGGGGTTTTATCATGAATGAGTGTTGGACTTCGTCAAATGCTTTTTCTGCATCTATTGAGAAGATCATGTGATTTTTGTCCTTTGTCTGTTGATATAGTTTACTACATTTATTGATTTTTGTATGTTAAAACATCTCTGCATCCCTGGGATGAATTCTACTTGGTCATGGTGTATAATCTTCTTGAGGATCACTCACATCTGTTCATGCAGCTTTGTAAGGAGATGCAGGCAGAGTATGCACATCATCTCTTATATACAGAAGTTAGATCATTTTCTACAGGTAGATCACTGGTTGGAGTTTTTGAGTAATTAGAGCCACTCCAGAGATTTCTTGTAGAAAAACTTTTATCACTGACACCACATGTCAGTAACACAAAATGGGCTGCAAAACTTTCTTACTTGTGTGACACATTCAACCTTCTCAACAAACTCAATCTGCCCCTTTAGGAGAGAACAACAAGTGTGTTCAAGTCAGAGGATAATGTAGATGCATTCAAAGCCATATGGAATTATGGGGGCGATGAATGAAGTTTGGGTTTTTGATATGTTTCAAACATTAACAGATATTTTGAAAAAGACTGATACAGGGCCTTTTTTCTCCCAGCTGGTAGTCATCCACATCAGCTTTCAAAGCAGTTTGACTATTACTTCCCAACCACAACAGACCCCAGAACCGGGAAGAAAGGATTCTGACACCTATTTGTGAATAAGCCAGGTGAATCTTCATGCTAGGGAAGGATGGCTTGCGATTGCAAATGATGTGGCCTTAACAGTGTGTTTGAAACTTCAAACTCCAAATCTTTATACTTCAAATCTTCATACATTCTAGAATAAAGTCAAGGCAAAATATCCTAGATTGGTACAAAAGCACTGAAAAGTCTGCTTCCATTTCCAAACTTTTGTTTTTGTGAAGCAGATATATCTGGAGTGACAGCAATCAAAATGAGATTATGGAGTAGACTGGACATAGGTAACACATTTTGGATGTCACTGTATCCTTTCACCCCCAAATGAGACCATCTAGTTGCAGGAAAACAAGCTCTAGGCACCCACTGATTCTGCATTATAGTGAGTTGTATAATTATTTCATTTTACATTATAATGTAAGAATGATAGAAATAAAACCCACAATAATTATAATTTGTTTGAATCATCCTGAGACCCACCACCATCTGCCACCCTGTCAGTGGGAAAATTATTGTTTTTCACAACCAGTCCCTGGTGCCAAGAAGACTGGGGACAACTGTGTAAATCAAGTCTTCCAGAATGCTGAAACTACAACCTGATTATCAGTCCTAATAACACAGAGTGTATATTACAGAGTGATACATTTCTGCAGGCACAAAAATTATCAAGTCTCTTTTCTGTTCTCTGCCAAATCTCTGGCCCAACCCAACCAACTAACCAAACAAAAACCTATAAAAATACTTTTTCTTTCTTTCTTTTTTCTTTCCCCCCTGCCCAGAGCACCTAAAAGCATCAGATTATCCATGGGGACATCTCCAGTGCTTGGCAGTGGGGTTGTCTTATTTTTTGTTTTTTGAGTTCACTATTCCCCAATAGAAGCTTCAGGCTATCTTAAGTGTGGAGTGATGCCTCCCACAGTGGCACTCTGCTGTGCTTTTTGAAATCCACCTCCCAAAATGAACATCTGAATTGAGCATAATGGGTTTAACACCCCATATGCTCCAGGGCTGGACAGTGGAGGTTGGAATACTTGCCTTTCTAAGTAAGTGTTATCTGCTGCTGACTTATAGAAACCTCACAGAAAATAGAAAGTGTCAATAGAAATGTCACTTAAAGTCAGAGATCCTGAGATGCTAACTGTTCTGTAAATTGTTTCTGACAGTCGGTTACGACAGGTTATGCATCAGTGCTATATACAAATGCCCTTTCTCTATAAAAGTGTTCGAACCAACCCACTTATTCCTGCAGGTACTTCCTATTTTACATTCAATTTGCAATACCATTCTCAGATGTTCTGCATTAAATTGAGCTAGATAATAACAGCTCACCTGGAAAAAAATGCTACTATGAGTTTTTCTCTTAATATTTCTCCTGATTTCCTTATAGTCATAAGCATGACTTTTTGTGTAGTATTCCTAAGAATGGTCTCATGATATAATAAGTTTGGAAAATGCTCTATTAGCTAGCTCTCTGATTAATATGACATATTAAAATCTTTAAGTAGTATGAAAAATAGAGAAAGGTACTTCTTTAATTGTATTATTACAAACGTATTTAACCCAAAATTTTCTCTTTCATTGACTGCCATATATGAAACATATTAACATCATATGTCACTGAGTTTTTAGTAAACACACTTGGGGAAATAATTCTATGCTGCTGTGAAAAATTGTGTTATATTGAAAATCTAAAATAATTTTTAGGAACAATTTTTGATTATTTTATCTGCTTTGATATTGCATTATGATAAAATGTTAATGCAAATGGAAAATGGAAAGCACAGCTCATGCCAGGTGCAGTGGTGCACACCTGTAATTCCAATGGCTAGGAAGATTGAGGACAGGGGATTATAAGTTCAAGCCCAGCCAGTGCAATACAGTGTGTTTCACAAACAAATAAACAAAAACTGCAGCTGCATGATGACTTTGCTAATTGTATGCATTCATGGAAGAGCTAAAAACAATAATGAGGATGAAATTCTATATACTGCATGTGGTTCCATTCAGAATGAAGCATGGTAGCTTTACAATGACAAAGTGGAAATCAAAAGCAGATAGTCATAAAAATACACAGTTGATTTGTTCATTACTAGAACGACTCATTCTCCATCTAATATGTTTTTTCTGCATGCAGCATGAGTGATAAAAAGTATGAAACAAGAATAGATATTATAGTGTAATTTGCAATATTATCTTTAAAAAGCTTAAGACTGGATCACTTATAATTAATAATAAGAATGCAACATGGTACAGCCACTCTGGGAAATACTTTGATAGTTTCTTACAAATTTAAATGTACATTTATCATTAGATTCAGTAATCTTCCTACATATTAACCCTAGAGGAATAAAACTTCTATTCACACAAAATGTACATGTTTATGGCAGATGTATTCATAATGGCCCCACACTAGAAACAAACAAAAGTTCTTCAACTGGTGAAAGGAAGTAAACAAAGATACATTTACAGAGTAAATTACAATTTAGCAATAAAAAGTAAAACTATTGCTACAAGCAGTAATTTCAATGCCTATCAAACGCATTATGCTAAGTAAAAGTAAGCAGAATAAAAAAGTTATATACTATATCATTACATTAGTGAAATCTGGAAAAGGCATAGCTATATGGATAGAGAACAGAGAACAGATTTGAAGAAAATCAAATAATGGAAAGGAATTTTGGGAGAACATATATCCTATTCCAATAGTAATTATACAATAGTTTTCATTTGTTATATTTCATAGAATGGTGAAAATATGAGTATCTTAAATATGTGATAAATAACACAACACTAAATGGACAAAAAGATAATATGAATTTAAAAAATAACCTCATAAATAGAATAGAATGGTACCTTTTATAAAGTTACACAACTAAAATAAAATATATGCTTATTAGAAATATATAGAATTCATTAAGACCATAAAAGTGGGAATCAAAGAAATTATGAACCCAGTTTACTTCAGCTAGTGGGAGCTTGAGCAGTAGATTTGGGTGAGCACATGTCAGTTTCTTAGTTGTTTTAGGTGGTGATTTTTGCTTACATTATGAAAATATTGGTAACAAACTCTAACTGGTACTATTGACTGGCCAAGTACATATATGACTCGATATAAATTAGTGAAACAGAAAATTGCTTTGATAAAACCACTTCACTGACTTATGAGGGAGAAATAGAAAATATTATTTAAAAACCTTGTTAAGGAAGAGAGTGTAAGAAGCTATATAGGTCTAATTTGAGTCCCAGAAGGAAAGAAGAGCGACAATAAAGGAAAAGCCTTATTTAAAGAGATGAAGGATAAGAATTTTTCAAAACTAATAAAAGTCATAAATTCTTAGGCCCACAAAATCCTATCCATAGAAAGCAGAATAAACAGAAAGAATTTGACATCATGCTATATTTCCAGAAGAGCAAAGACAAGAGAAGATTCCAAAAACAGAGAGAAAAAACGGTTCAATAACTGACTTCTCTAAAGCAACAATGGAAACAGAAGAAAGATATTTTTAATATTTTAATATTTTGTCAGCAAATAACTCTCAAAGTATAATTCTGAGCTTAGCAAAGTTGTCTTTTGAAAATCCATGCAGAGTTTCCCTCCCTGTTACTGGCCATGAATTTCTGTTGCTAGCCACATAGCCCTGTAGCCCTGGCTGAGTTCCCTGCTTTCAGGGCAGTCAGTTTGAGGGCAGACACGGTCCTCAGCAAGTGGCATTTATAGTATTTCTGCAGAAAATATGCCATTTTTCTGCTCTGAAGAACAAAATTCACAATGTTTTGGACAACCTAAGTTTCTAAGAAATAAGGGAGACAGAAAGGACATACACAGTAAACAGGAACTCCTAATTCTGTTACAAATTATTCCTAAATTTTGGCCAAATCCTAAGATCCACACATCGGGGGAAATTCCAAGCAGCCCAGCCAAATTTTACAGATATTTGCTTTTACATCCAAAAGGTATTGTTCAAAAAATTTAATAGTCTGCTAAAGCAGCCAACTGTCAAACTATGAAAATTACCCACCAAACTTGCAGTTTTCAGAAGTACGCAATACAAATTAGGATCTCCCAAGTATAATATTCATAACGTCCATACTATAACTCAACAGGACTTTACACAAATAATCAGAAACATATAGCCCATTCTTAAGGGAAATTACTATGAAAGTACAACAACTTTAAATGGCAAAGGTAATGGATTTAGTAGAAAAGGATTCTAAAGAATATTACATTAGGGCCAGTGATATAACTCAGTGGCATAACAGCCTGCCTGGCAAGCGCGAGGTTCTGAGTTCGGTTCCCGGTACCCACATAAAGAGAGAGAAAAAAAAAAAAGAACATTACATTAACGGTTAATGGTATTTAATGGTATAAAGAAATATAGATTTAAGTCAAATGAAGTGTTAGAAACTAAAAACAGAAATCACAAAAGAAAAACAAATAGAAAATTTAGAGAGAAAAAAATACAACATGCAAAACAAAAACTTCACTGAAATGGAGTGACAGGGGCAGACCCAGTGAATTTGAAAATAGATCAAATGAAATAATTTTCTTCAAGGAAAAGAGAAATAGAACAAACAAAACAAAGCCTTGGGGACAAGTGGGACAATATCGGAATACATAATGTACATTCGGAGTTCCAGAGGAGAAGAGAGGGAAAGAAAAATGGGACAGAAAAAATATTTGAGTAAATGAAGACTAAAAACCTACAAAATTTATTTAAAGATATCCATTTATTGGAGTCCCAAAAAAGCAAAAGATAGAACAAAAAAATATTTGAAGAAAAATGCCCCAAAATGTCCACAGATTTTTGAAAAATCTAAATTTACAGATTCAAGAGACTAGTAACTCTCAAGCAGGATGAATATTATAAGGAATATAAAGAAACCAGGTTGAGACACATGAGAGTCAAATGACTGAAAACCAAACACAGTAAAGAAAAAAAACAATATGTAAACAAGTGGGAAATTGTGCAAGACTTTGCAAGTGGGAAATAATAATTGAAACAACTGCAGTTTTCAGATTAGGAAGTATGGATTTAAGGAGTTGGTGATAAAATGCTGAAATGAGAACAACATATCAACACAGAAGGATCATCTATAAATGTTCTTTAAGAGTAAAAAAAAAAGAGTGGAAATAAACCACATTTGACACAGAAAACTAAAACAATGCAACATCATAATCATACTACCAGAAATACTAAAAGAAGTTTTTGAGGTTTAAAAGAAATGATATATCATGGAAAAACATGGTCAATATCTGGCAAATTATGAACACTGCTTTCCCTTAAGTTTCTTTAAAATACATAAAATAGAGTAATAATTATGACAGTTTTATGTTTATAAGATATGTAAATACACATTAAATATCACTGAACTGAAATTACTGGGAATATTTGCATTTACATAATGAGATAGGTTAGGGCTGGACCTCAAGTCTAACATAAAATTTATTTATGTTTTATATGTACCTTATGCACATAGCCTTAAGATTAATATTTTTACCGTGCTCATATTTTGATTACAATCTCTCACATAAGGTCAGCTGTAGAATTTTCTCTCGTAACATTCACATTTGTGGTCAAAAAGATGCATATGTCAAAGCATTTTGGGTATTAGATTTTCAGATTAGGATATTCAAATTTTGTAAAACCTATGACAAATGTATCAAAAGGAAGAGAAGTGTATATGGATAAATGTAGTCATAAGATTTTACATTTTTTATAAAGTGATGTAAGGTTAGACCTAAATTGATTGAGTAGAGTTAAAAATATCTATTTTCCCAATATACTGATCACTTCTGATGCTCTTTATTTCTTTCCAAAACATGTTGGTCATTTTTGGACGTTTTTCTTGGTATTTATATTTCTATTGTTAGATATGTTTATGCTCCTGCTAAATGCTATTTTTAGTGTTAAACACTAATATTTAACTTGTTATAGATGAAAAAAACTGTCCTATATATTTTTTATCTGCCTTATCTCTGATTCTTTTTGTTTGTTTTGTTTTAAATTTTTGTTCCATTCCATTACTATTGTTAGATCTGAATATACTCAATGATCACTATCTGTCCTTTGTCAAACTTTTCCTAGTTATCTATTGTCTTGAAGGAGCTTATTTTCTGGCCTGACAATAACAAACCATTGCCCCCAAAATTGGAGAGACAGATAATGTATACAGAAAAATCACAGCTTAACGGAGCAAAACCCCTCGAGTAGCAACTTCTTGTAGAAGCAGAGACTCCTGAATAATAACCACAAAATACAGTGGAAAGAGCTGCTGTCTCAGATTTTGTTTAAGAAAAGGTCTCTATGGAAATACACAGACAAGACCGAGCACAAAAAGGTGGTTAATAGAAGAAATATATTGCTAGGACTAAGCACAGCCTAATTCCAAGCCATATACACATAAAGCCTCACACCAAAAGCATACTTACTCTAGTTTCCTGTATCTAGTACATCCAAAACTATTTCTTAATAAAATATTAAAAGTGTGCCAAAATAAAAGGACAAAATAAGCAGTTTGATGAGATAGAATAAGCATCAGAACCAAACTCAGATGTGGTAGAAATGTTGGTATTACTAGACTGAGAATTTAATACAACTGTAATTAAAATGATTAGGATTGTAATAGAAACAGTAGATGACATTCAAGAAAAATAGGTAGGCAGAGATAGATACTCTAAGTATCAAAAGAAAATGATAGAAAAAATGAACACTGTAACAGAAATGAAAAATACTTATTGGTAGACTAGATATGACTCAGTAAAATATTGGTGAGTTTGAAGAAATGTCTATGAACACCTCCAAATAAAAAGAAAAAAATAATGAAATAAATGAAAGCGAACATCCAATAACTGTCAGAGAACAGAAAAAAGTGTAACATATTCATAATGAATCTATCAGAAGAAGAGAGATGAAACCAGAATAAATGTTCAAGGTAGTAGAGAGGAATAATTTCACAAAAGTAATTATATGCACCAACACACAGATTCATAAAGCTGAATTACCAGGCAGTACAAATGACAACAATAACAAAATACAACAGTGAATATTATAGAAAATCTATCTGGCTATATTACATAACTAAAGTTTTAGATGCCAAAGTTTAAAAGTTGTAAAAAAGTTGAGCAAGGTGGTACATATCTGTAATCTCATCTATTTAGAAGGCTGAGGGAGGTGGATTGTGATTTTGAGGCCAGCCTAGGCAATTTAGGGAGATCTTGTCTCAAAATACAAAATAAAAAAGGTCTGAGGCTATAGCTCAGTTGTAGTGCAACCATGGGTTCCATCCTGAGTAACCCCCCCATGAAAAAAAATGACCAAAATAAAGCTTTAAAGAATCCAGAAGAAGAAAGCAAAAACCTTGCTAATTGAGGAGGAAGGGTAAGAATTACCTCAGACACCATGCAATCCCTGAAAGATGGAGTTAAGTCTTTCACTTGTTGAAAGAGAGAGCTTCTCCTCCAGGTACTGTGAGTAACAACCCTTGAGTTTTTTCCTATTCAAAATCATGTGTAATGTTTGTATATAACATAACTTGGGTAGGTATGAAATCCTTTCCCTCATACTACAGTATTTTGTGTTAGTCTGACCACTGCCTTCTGATATTTAATATTGCTAGGGAAGAGTATAATGCCTGCTGGATTTATTTTTCTTTTTATATTATTTATTCTTTTTTTACCTTGTTGTCCAAAGGACTCTATTTTATTTTAAATTCTGAATCTAGTAATGGCAGTGATTGTATTTCAATTTTAAGAATTTTTAGAGTATTTCTGATCACATAGTATTACTTTTAAAGCTTCATACAGAAGTTTTCTTTTAAACCTTGAAGATTTTCTTGAATTACAATTTTGTATATTTGTTCAGTATTAATTCATCTTTATATCTCCCACTATTTTTTTCATTTTATCCTAATATTATCTGATCATCACTTCCTATTAGTATCTTTTACCAGACATACTGTGTTTCTGATTTGAGGAATTCCCTTGTAGCTTTAATTACTTTATTAAAGGGTTGCCAAATTTGGCTTGCTAATCTGTTTCAACTGCTCTGTCACTGCTTTTTAAAAATTCATTTGTTAGAGACTTATGCTGCACTTTTGATTTTTATCTTTAGTATTTTTACTGTAGAATTTTTAAGATAATATACCTAGGTAAGTATTAAGGTTGGTCACAATACAAATAACTAACAGTTTGTCTTATCTCTTATAATAGTGCTTTTGTGAATCTCACAGACATATGAGCTTTGATTTCAACATTTGAACTTTGATTTCAGCTTTTCAACTTCGGTTTCTGTAATGCAGAAAGTTAAATGTCCATGGATGGCTTAGCACCATAGAGCTTATTCAAATAAACTGAATGTATAATACTCTGCCTATCCATAGGCACACTGGGAAAGAAAAATCTTCTCTCCTCCTCAAGATGGAATCCACGTAAATTGAGTTTCCAGATAGATTTAAACTTTGGAAGATATTTGAACATGTGTTCTTTCTCAGGGATTGGATTCATTATTTTCCTTATATTCACAGAGGAGTCCAGAAAGGCAAAGGAAAGCAAAAAGGTAATGTGATACCAAAATAAGGCCAGAAAACAACAAGATAGTAATCAGTATGAGAGAACACTCAGATGGAGAATTTAAAACAGCTGTTTAAGGAAACTCAACGAGATTCAAGAGAACAGGAAAAGTATTTAATATTCTAACACAAACTTAACAAAGAGATGCAAGTTAAAAAAAAAACAAAACAGAATTCCATAAACTGAATAATACACTTAGTGAAATTATCATAATAGAAGGCATCAATAGCATAATAGATTAAACTGAAAGAATCAGTAAGCTTAAAAATAAGATATGTAAGGCTGGTGACATAGCTCAGCACCATAAGCGCCTGCCCGGCAAGCGTGAGGTCCTGAGTTCGACTCCCGGTACCCACATAAAGGAAAATAAGGGCTGGTGATATCACTCAGAAGCACAAGCACGAGGTCTTGAGGTTGACTCCCGGTACCCACATAAAAAAAAAAAGCTATGTAAAACACACAGTTGGGAGAGACTAGTATGAAAAGGGAATGAAGAGATCTTATGGGAAATTTGGGACAATATTAAAAGACAAAATATTTGGTGTACTAGAGTTCAAGAGGGACTTTAGAATGCCAAAGGGGTAGAAAACATAGTCAAAGAAATAATAATAATAATAATAATAAAAACTTCCCAAACCTAGAGAGGGAAACCAATATCAAGGTACAGGAAGGTCAGAAGTCAGCAATCATATTTAATGCAACTAAGTCTAAGGACAGACTGTAAGTAAGCTCTCAAAGGTGAAAGATAAAGAGAACTTCCCTCAAGACAGCAAGAGAAAAGAAGATGTAAGAGTGTCACAATTTGCCTGACAGCAAACATCTTTAAAGATAGGACAAAAGGACCACGAGATCCTTACTGAAGGAAAAATAACTCTGCCAACTAAGGAATATTGTAACCTACAAATATATTCTTTGAGATGAAGGAGAGATAAAGACATAGTTGGGAGAATATATCTCCACCAGGTCTGACCTATGAGAAATGTTAGGGGGATTTGTTCAAGCTGAAAAAAAGAGAAGTTAACTAGTGAGAAGAAAATAACAGAAGGTGTAACACTTACATATAACACTAACTGTATGAAGAAATTCAGAGTGCTCTAATATTGTAAGCATGGTTCATAAAACATTTATAACTTTAGTATGAAGTCTAAGAACAAAGTAATTAAAAATAATAACTATAATAATAAGAGAAGATACTAAGAGGTAGGCAATATAGAAAGATGTAAAATGGGACAGCAAAAGTTGCAAATGAAGGAAGGTGTAGCATGGAAGTGTAGAGGTTTTTTTAATAATACATTTTCTCTTTATGTTCCTGTTCTTATCCTTATGATAATTTTTAGTTTTAAAATAGCTTGTCATAATCAAAGGTTATTATAAAACTCATAGTAATTACAAAGTAGGACCTATAATAGACAAACCAAAAATAAAGAATCAAAGCACACTACTAAAGTAAATCACTTCACTACAAAGGAAGACTGAATTAGAGGAAGAACACGAAAAAGAATTGCCTCAAAACTTGAAAATGAGTTACAAAATGACTACGATAAAATCTTACTTACTGATAATTACTTTAAATGTAAATGGATTCAGTATTCCAATTAAAAAATAAACAGTGACTGAATGGATGAGAAAAAGCAAGTTATTTGTAGGAAACTTTACCTATAATGACATATATAGACAAAGTGAAGGGATGGAATAAGATAATCTATACAACTGGAATTAGAAAGTAGGAGTAGACATCTTTATATAAAATAGAGTTTAGGGGCTGGTGAGATGGCTCAGTGGCATAAGCACCTGCCTAGCAAGCGCGAGGCCCTGAGTTTGACTCCTGGTACCCACATATGAAAAAAGGGGCCGGTGATATCGCTCAGCGGCACGGGCGCCTGCTGGCGCACGAGTTCCTGAGGTTGACCCCTGGTACCCACCAAAAAAAAAAGAGTTTAAACGAAAAGCAGTAAAATGAGGTAAGAAAGGTCATTATATAATGATAGATCAATTCAGCAAGAGGAAATAATTCTAAATATAAATGTATATAATATTTGAGCATTGAAATATATGAAGCAAGTATTAATTAACCTAAAGGGATTAATGGACTCCAATACACTAATAGTGAGGAACTTTAAGACCTCATTTTCGCCAATGGACCAATCATCTAGACAGGATGGAGTTGCACTGTACCCTAGACCAACCAGACCTCACATCCATCTACAGGACATTCCAACCAGTAGCTGCCACATTCTTCTCACTAGTGTATGAAACATTCTTCAGGACATACCATATCATATGACAGCCTACAAAATCTTCAACAAATTAAAAGAAACAGAATCATATTGACTATCTTTTCTGACCCTCCAAAAATAAAACTAGAAATCAGTAACAGGAAAACTTTAAAAACTGTACAAATATATGGATATATCATAATCAAGTAACTTTCTTTTGAACAATCAATGAATCAAAGAAAAGCATCAAAAATAAAATTAAATATTCCTTAAAACAAATGAAAATGGAGACACCTCATAACATAACTTATGGGATACAGCAATAGTAGTACTAAGAAGGAAATTTATAGTAACAAACACCTACATCAAAAAAGGGGAAAGGGTGCTATAAATAATGGTAGAGTAGTGAGTGGCAAGATCTCAGTCTTTCCAAGATTTGGAATCCAGATACTGGAAAATAACGATTTAGGGAAGAAAAAAAGAGAGAAGTAGATTCCAGAAACCAGGAAGGACCTGACAGGAAAATTAAAAGCTACAGAGAAATTAAAGAGACAGAACATAACCTGAGAGACAGTCTGCACGTCCTCCCTGACTCCTGGCATGGGGCTTCCAGTAAAAGGAGCCCAAATCTATGGAGACAAAGTGAATGCTGGAAACCCCAGGAGGCCTCAGGGAGAACTGAGGCAGTAGAATTGACCAGTGGGAGCTGTGATCTGCTGGGACAGCACAGGATTCTGCTCCCAAGGGAGTACTTTGACAGGCAACAGCTAGTGAGTGACAAGGACCTATCATATTCCTGAAGGGAGTGCTTGGTCTGATGCCATTCCAGGGAAAGGCTGATTGAACCTAGGACTCAGAGGAACCACAGGATGGCTTTGCTTTAGGGCTCCCAGTGTTACATTACCTTGGACAGGGTAAAGGACAGCCACCGGAGACAGCCGCAGTCATGGAGCAGGCCGGAAGGAGATCCCCTGAGGGATTTGAGCTGAAGGCATAGGCCTTTCCCTCACAACCTGAGGCCAGGCCCAGCCTGAGTTTCTCAGCCTTTGGAAGTTACCTCATTGGCACCTTCACCTTACTCCTCCTTAGGCCTGCTGGTCTAAGTCAGTTTCTATGCACCATGAACAAAATGCAGCCAGTTTTGTTTTTCTCAAAAGGAAGGTTTTAATTCAGAAATTCCTATATTTTACACATTTGCTGATCTTTTAGAAAAGAAAATGGGTCTCTTTGAATGAATCCAGCGGATTAAAGGTGGTCAACACATTAGCGGCCCATGTTTTCCAACAGGACTTGTAACTAGCTTCAACTGTGAAATTGTCCAACAATTTACAGAGCTGAATTAGAAGTGGGTGGAAGCCTTAGGGGACAAGTCATTGGCTGATCCTTAAGCTACGAAGACTCAGGGGCAACCCCTAAGAAACCATGCTACAAACTAAAAACAAAAACAAACCAAACCCCCTCAGCAGCTACATTGGTGGCCACTGTGGAAGAGAGCATTGTTCAGCCAGCTAAGGTCAGCCACCCTCTACATTGGGACGATCCAGCACTTCTAAGTATTTATGAACAGAGTACACCTGGAGGAAAAGATGGATGCCATAATCTCCGTCTTACTAAGGTTGATACTTATATTTCCTAACACTGTTGAGTATCTGATTGTATCAATCAGTGTTTTACTAGAGAAACAGATACAACACAAGATATACAAATGTATAAGAAATTACAAGATTGGCTTAGGATGAGCAGCCACAGAGTTGAATCAGGAAGAGTGCAGAGGGTGTCTGCACACTGGAGATCAAAGGTTTTAATCCAAGGTCTGGAGTTCACTGCAGGGTCCCATGCAAGTCATATCAGGAGGCCAATGGGTCTATGCTGGAAGGCTGAAGAGTCTAGATGGAAGCCAAAGAGTCTGTGCTGGAATCTTGGAGATGAAATCCAAGCTGAAGGAAAAGATTGGAGCTCCTCCAAAGAACAGAAGCCAGTCTGTCCTCCCTCATTTCCCCTTTATACCTTCCATGCAGATGAGCCACCCTAGGGTGGGCTCTTTACAACCTATGGTGTAGACCAGCTGTCTCAGGGTGGGTCTTCTACACCCCAGGGTATAGAATTGCTGAGCCAATTTAGTTAAGCTTCTGAACTTCTCAAATTGACACACTCAACCATTACACTGATGTACCAGAAACAGAGACCAACATTGATTGTCCCAAATTGTATCATGCCCCAAAGAGCCCAACCAATCAATCATTACCAAAATGATTACATTAGACTCCTTCTACTCTGGAGAGGCAAAAATTCTTACTGACCGAATTTAACACATATTCTGTCCATGAATTTGCCTCCCCTGTTCAATTTCTCAGCCAGCAGCACTATGGAAGGGTTTCTGATATTTCATCTGCAAAGAAGATTTCCTGTAGAAAAATACTGGTATGGACCAAGGGACCACCCTACAACAAAGGTGCCCTGTGGTTCCATCACAAACCATCTCAACTAAAGTTGCCAATACCTTGAAGTCACAGTGGAGGTCACCATGTTGGCAATAACATCCTCTGATAATTAGACATTGACTTCAGGATGAAGTGCACACATTTTAATAAATGGCAATTATATGTCCCCGATGCTATGTGTCCAACTGGTGAAGTCAGGTCTAGAATTGCTGCCTGACAAATTAATCACAAACTAAGCAGCTTCAAGCAACATACAGTTTCTGTAAGCTGCATTATGGGCACAGCTTAGCTGAATCCTATGCTAAGTCATGTGCTGAAGAATTGACTGGGAAAAATCTGTTTCATACTCTATAGTATTCAGCTCTAAGGCTACTATAAAAAAACACCATAAGCTGGGTACTGTAAAATCACAAAAATGTATTGTTTCAGGCTATCAGTATGAAATAAATATGTCAGCAGATCTACACCCCTTCTAAAACCTGTGAAAGAAAAATCCTTCTTTAATGCATCCAGCACAGCTCTTGAAACTCTGGAGGGAGGAGAGTGGAGGATGAATAAATGAAGACAAGAGTCAAGATGCAGAAAGTTGAGGTCAGGTGGAACCCCTCCTTCTGATGGGAGAAAGGAACTGCCCAACGACTTCAGTGCATTTACTTATACAATCAGCAGAAGGTTGATGTCAAGTGGAGCCCCTCTCCTGATAGGAGAAGGGACTGCCCAACAACTGCAGCACATTTACTTATACACTCAGCACAGTGTATAAGAAGCTGTTTACAGAGAATTTTAAGGACAGGGTAAGAAAGAGAGGAGCTGTCTATATTATCCCAGGGGAAGGCCAAGTCACTTTGTATGTCAGCTCCCTGAGCTGCATACACTTCTTGTGGGGCCCTGCCAAACTCATGAGAAGCAGTGATCTTGTCCTAAATACCCAAGGTACAGACAGCTTCGGTCCCAACACTTCTTCACCTCTCTAGCTCCTTGTGATTGCTGGCAGTCTTTGCCATTCTGTGTCTTATTTCTCAGTTTCCATCTCTTTTTATATGGCTATCTTCTTTCTCTGTGTCTTTCTTATGAAGACATCAGTCATACTGGATTAAGGGCTCAACATACTCTAATATGGCCTGATCTTAATTTATTACACCTACAATGACTTATTTCAAATAACATCACATTTTGCAGTACTGGGGGTTAGTGCTTCTACACATCTTTTTATTTATTTATTTATTTATTTATTTATTTATTTAGAAACAGGGTCTCACTATGTAGTTCAGGCAGGCCTGGACTCACTGTGTAGTCCAGGCTGGCCTTGAACTCTCAGCAATCCTCCTGCCTCAGCTTCATGAGTGCTTGGATTATAGGCACGTGCCACCACACCCAGGCTCAACACATCTTTTTAGAGGACACATTTCAAACATAAAGTTCATTCATATTCTTGTCAGAATTCATTTCCTTGTAGCTTTAGCATTCAGATCCCCAGATTCTTGTTGGCTATCAGCTGGAAGCTGCTTTTAGCTCATAACCATCTCCCAGATTTCCTAGATGCTACTTGGTGTTTGGCCTTTTGGGCTTTCCCAAAACTACTTCTTACTACCTCAAGCCATCAGAGAAAATGTCTCCAGTATAATCATGGAAATTACATCTGTACTGGTTGAATAGCACCCCCTAAAATTTGTGTCTACCTATAGCCTCGGAATGTAACCTTATTTGGAAATAAAGAGCTTTGCAGATATAATTAGTTAAGAAAAGAATGCAGGAAGCCCAGGAATACCAAGGATGAGCAACAACCACCAGAAGCTAGAAAAGGCAAAGAAGGATTCTCTTCTATAGATTTCACAGGGGGAAAGGCCCTGCTGACATCTTGATTTCTGTCTTCTAACCTCTGAAATTGTGAAGTAATACATTTCTGTTTTTTTTTTTTTTTTTTTTTGTGGGTACCAGGGGTCGACCTCAGGACCTTGTGCGCCAGCAGGTGCCCGTGCCGCTGAGCGATATCACCGGCCATTTTTCTGTATGTGGGTTCCGGGAGTTGAACTCGGGCCCTCGCGCTTGCCAGGCAGGTGCTTACGCTGCTGAGCCATCTCACCAGCCCTACATTTCTGTTTTAAACCAGCTATTTTATGTTAATTTATTACATCAACCCTGGGAAATCAAACGTATCCTATCACATTGTCTTATTCATAGGTTAGAAGTTAGATCCCGTTCGTATCCAAGGAAGGGAGATTGCACAAACACATGAGCAGTAGGCAGAGATTGTAAGGGCCCACTTTGGAGACTGTCATCCATACAAGGGGTAAAAGTGAAGACAGTCCTACCCATCATAGGCCTCTATAATCTATTGAAGGGATTTATACTTTACTCCTCATACTTTCAGACTCTGTTTCTAGGAGCCTCATTTCCCCAAACAGGTATGCTTCTATCAGGGGACATAGTAAGAACATCATTGAACTTCATGCTTTTGCTACTGCCTGGTCACTGTAGACATCTCACATCAGCAGAAAAGAGTGCAGCAAAAAAAAGTTACCCAGAAAATCCAGTCATCAGATAAGGTTGCTGCTAAATGAGGGCCACAAGTAGGAATATTTGGGCTACTGGGCTGTCTATCGATACTTTATGTCTAGTGGAAACTTAAAGTAGGCAAGTTCCTAGTTATGCCACAACTTCATAAGACTGTGGTAACCAGGGCCGCATAATAAATGATGATGGTCTGGATTTACCCAATAAACAAGTCACATAGGCTAGCAGAAGAACTAGTTGACACGGAAGTGAATCTAGGGCGTATAATGGAAGCGGGAGATGATGAATGACATCTGTGATCCCAAAAGCAATTAAAGCATTATAGTCCAGCCTACTAACTCTCCTCTTAAAAGTTTCCACAGGAATTGTGACTAACCTGAGTCCTGGAGAAGCTGTGCCCCAGTGGATTGAATTTAATAGTATAATTGCATGGAAAAGGAATAAACTATGGTGGGTGAAGTTGGTGCTCTTCTCAGTTCCCATCCCCAGCTAGGGTGCCCATGTCCCAGGTGATGTGAGGGTTGACTCATACCTGTAACAGGCGCCACCTTCTACAAAGACTTGTCCTTTGCTAGATAGGACCTGTTGGATCTGCCCTGCTTGATGGCCCGCTCTCTCAAGATATGATGATAATATTTTAATTTCAAGACGTGTTCCGGAGTTTCTCTGTGGGATCTAACTGAAGATCACCTCCAGATTAGACCTTGTTCTTTTTTTTTTTTTTTTTTGTGGGTACCGGGGGGTCGACCTCAGGACCTCGTATGCCAGCAGGCACCCGTGCTGCTGAGTGATATCACCGGCCCCTTTTTCGTATGTGGGTTCCGGGAGTCGAACTCAGGCCCTCGCACTTGCCAGGTAGGCGCTTACGCCGCTGAGCCATCTCACTGGCCCAGACCATGTTCTTGATTAGCCTTTTCTTTATTTTTGTTGGCATTATTAAGTTCCCTTCTCTTGAGGGCAACTTTTTAATACATTATTTGAGAAAGAATTCTTGCCTTAGGCTTTGATTGTCAGGAGAACTTCTGTAAGACATAGGTCATTAGTTTTTATTCTCTTTGGGTGCCCTCAAAAACATTTCCATCTTCCTTCCTCCTCCTCACTCTTCTTCTTTTTCCTTATTTTTTCTTCTTTTCTAAGTATAAAACACAACTATCACTACTTCTCTGGATTTGTTCCACGATCAAGAACGGAGAAAACACACAGACTTGGAGAAATGTCTTCTTTGGATATTTATTTTTTAAAAACTCAGATTACTGTTTCCATGGTGAACAATCCTCTTTAACATGCTTGTGCGAATAACAGGCATTGTGTTATATGATAGTGTGCCCGTTTTCATGGTGTGTATTCTGTCATTTAAAGTCATTCCTTGGTAGCACAGGAACAAGAGAAATTTTTGAATTGAACTTGCTCAAACTCAGTTCCTAGGTTCTCTGGTGGGAGGGACAGGTGCACCCTGTTAGCTACTATGTGTTACAAATGGACTCCCTTTGTCTTTCTGCATTTAGATACCATATCAGCATTTCTGAAGCATTTTTGGACTGTGGCTAAATTCTTATAACCTGCTTGTGATAGTAGTGGTAAAATACTTAAAAGAAGCTGGTACTTGCTGGGTGTGGTGGTACACACCTGTAATCCCAGCACTTGGGAGGCTGAGGCAGGAGGATCCCCATAGTTCAAGGCCAGCCTGGGCTACAAAGTGAGTTGAAGTCCTGGCTGAACTACACAGAAAGACTCTGCCTCAAAATAAATAAACAAACAAACAAACAAATAAATAAATAAGAAGCTGGTACTGATATGGAATATGTATCTACTTCAGTAGGACATTCGAGGCCATACCCCCACCAAAATATTCCCTCGGCCACCCTCAAAACCTTCCCTAAAAATTCTAGGTTGAAGACACAACTCTTGTACTTTCAATTTTGTATTCGAGTCACAGAGGCTAAACCATATCATGTCTTGCTGGAAATATTGGCAAGCTGGGCTGATAAAATTACTGAAAATTTTGTAGTGCCTTGGTTTGTGTAAAAAGCTTACTGCAATAAAGGTCTCGAGTTACCTGAATCAGCACCCTTTACCAATCTATGCAGAAGAACCTTGAGGGGAACGTGGAGATATGGTGGGCATCAGAACTATGAAGGCAGAATAAACCCAGTGATCTGTAAGACCCAGCTGGCGCTGTGGTAGGGCCATATGACCTTTTAGAGATTGCAATAAACATTCCTCATCTTTTTCAATGCAAAAGAGTTAGTACTCAGAAAGGTGTTCTTAGAGATTACATGAGTATATGCACATGAATAACAAAAGCTGGGCAATTTTTGCCTGAATTTTAAACTGAAGTCTTTGTCTTGATGCCTCACCACCCTTCTCAACAGTGGGCCTTAGAATCCATGGGCTACTGACTTATCTTTCTAAAACTTTTACACCTACTCACTGAGGCAGACTTGGTGCTGAGCCACCACTCTGGTCAACCTAACAGGCTCTGAATGTTTGCTGTGTTCTTAGTTTCTCTTTCACCCAAGTGGAATTAATTGCATTAGGTGAGCAGTTGATGGTGACATTCAAGTTAATTTTACCCCTGATTTTAATTTCCAGATACTGGCAATAAAATCTTCCTCACCAACTTCTTTGAACTACAGTAGTTTTTGGTTCGATGTCTGTGGTTCCTTCAATATTGTACACATTTTTATAAAACCCATTACTAATTCAAAATATCCAAGCCCTTCTCCAGAATGGTTGATGAACTCAGCGCACACATCTTCCCAGCACATTGCATTATTCCAGAGATGTAGTCTAAAGCAATTATGCGCCAAGTTTGAGACATCCTAGGCTTTCAACCCACACATTACATTAAGAGAAAGGTTTATGAAACTCTCTAGAATTTCTGTTTTGCTTCTCAATTTGCACACTTTGTAGTATTTTCCTAGTACCCTTTTCATGTTTCATGATATTCATCCCAAGACTTCAGCCTCTCCTGAAAAAACACAAAAACACTTTGATTTTTGCAAGTTGGGATAAAAAACACAGTGTTTCAAACTGATTTATAGCCAGGTGATTTCATATAATCTGCCGTGATACAAAAGAATGGCCTCCTAACCTCATCTGCTTAGGCCCAACTACTTCTCTCTGCCATATCAATCAAGGATAGGATTTTTGCTTTTTTCCACAAAAGAAATTTAATCTTTCTCTAAGATTTTAAGACTCCTTTCCAAACAACTTGGATTTCATAAACACTTTGCACAGGTGACATCTCCTGTGGGAAGCTTGGAAGGAAACCAACAAAGTAAATTGCCAGCATAGCATAGTTCTGATTCTCTGGTTTAAGTACTTATCTCAAATATTGTTCTCACAAAACAGCTCTAGCTGCTTCTATGCATACTGTGCACTTCTTTACTTGAAAACATTTTCTGTACTAAATTATAATTTGTGCTGTTCCTTTTATTTTCCTCTCATTGGCACCATTCCGGTAGCAATTCAGATGATCCGGTAAAACATTCTTTCACTCAGAAAAATGAATATTTTTATTTAGACATAGATGTAGATCATATTGAACAATCTTGGATCTACTTCCCTGCCCCATGTTGTTCTAGGACTTTTGCCTCTGTTGAGGAGAAGTTCATTATCATAAGATCAAATCAGCCAGAAAAACAGAAATAGACAGATCTTTCCTCTGTATTTACAAAGCGGCATTAATGTGTTAACGATTAATGTGTTGTTCAAGTCTATCCAAAATGTATGTGCTTGCAGTTTTAAATGCTTGGAACACTTCATGGCCACACACAGATGGTGGCAGTGACTCCTATTGTAGACTTCCCTTCACAACTCTTCATTGTTTCACCAGTTTGCTTCTTTCCACTAAGTCTTATATTGATTTGTATTTTGGGCTGTTGATTTGTCGTCTCCGTATATTTCTGTTATTGGACAGTGTGCAATGCATGCATGCGTGTGTGTGTGCATGTTTGTGTGTACGTTTATGCCCAGAAGAGGTTGGATGACACTGGGAAACACAGTTACATGTGGTGGTGGAGCAGGGGAGATGGGAGAAGTCTCAAGAGTATCTGTCCTGAGGGCCTATGTGCAAGAAGCGCTCAGACCTTCTAAACTAACAAGATTAAATACTTGCTGAATATGTCTTGTATTGGTTTATGCTAAAATAAGTCCCCCAGATGGTGTAGCAATACACAAAGCCATTCTCTGTATCCTAGCCTTGTTCTGATGTAGTTTTTCTTATTATGTGGACCTGCCACTCAAGAGCAGCTCTTCCTGGGTGACTCTGTCACAAATGGCAGATGACGAACTCCTGCTTACTCAATCTATTCCTTGTCTTTGGTGTCCAGAAGATTAATCAACTAGAAAATATTAGGACAGATTTGTGGTTCATAGGAGAGTCTATAAGTTATGAATACAATATTAGTCAAGTTCAGTATTATACACAATCTTAATGTATACTGGAATCCTTCAGATACATTTAATAGAATGTTTATTCTCTTTCTTGTAATTAGTTAGGAATTCATTTTTATCTTATAAAATCCTTATCAAACCAATGTGCTATCTTAGAGATTTTTCTAGAATCTTTTTAAGAGAATAGGATTAAGAGGTACACTTTAAAATCAGAAAAAATTCAATAGGGAAGATACCAAGAGGAAAGTGACATGAGATGCCATTGACAGCCCCTTAGACCATGGCACAAATACTCAGGTTGACTGGGATTGTGGCAAATGAGAGAAGCGGAAATGAACTCAAAGAGCTCTTGTATGGCTTCTTCTTCTGGGATCAATCATAGTATATAAATGAAAAGAATTAAAGAAGAGAAAGTCTGTAGTTTTGTTTAACTTATTTCTTCTTCCCTTGCCTGCTATGATAAATGTTGGTGTCTAATATTAGAACATAAGTTACTTAAGAGACCAAGGGCTTTACTATTTGGATCATTACTGTGTTGCCTAAACTTAACAGTGCTTCGCACTTAGAGGTTATTCAGTAAATATAGTTTACATGATTTCCATCTGTAAGTACTTTTAGCTGGGAGCACAAAATAATACTTAGCAGAAGTGTGCAAGAGACAAAGAAAGTGAGAATGATACCTTTAACTGGTCAGTTTCCCTGAATGTATTAGGGATATTAGGATACACTGGGAATGTCAAACTTCTATTAGGATCTGGTCTTCAGAGCCAATAAACGTGCCAGCATGGACCTGTATCTTAAAGAGCAGAAAACTCTGATTTTCTGTTTCATTTTAGGTAAAGTTAAATAAAAATAGAACTTCTAATATTTTCCCAATCCAAATCAATTTTTATACTAAAATTACCATTGCTTTAATAAGCATAAAAATTTGTTTCCCCATCATTGATTTTTTATCATTGCACATTTTATTCTAAGTGTATTTTTAAATTAACATTTAAAAGGAAGCAGGTATTTCTTTCACACTAAATAAGATTACTGCGACACAGATCTTCAGAATGTGACTCTCAGAAAATGACTTTAAAAATGTATGCATAGCCAGGGATATAGCTCAGTGGCACAACGCCTGCCTGACAAGCACAAGGTCGTGAGTTCGATTCCCAGTACAAAGACAAAAACAAAAAAAGTATGCACAAATCAATCCTGTGAGGCTTCATGCAGAGTTGATTCTGTGATTATTGGAGGAAACGTCTCATAATAGCTGAAGGAATTGTAGACTGAACCCCAACAGGGGACCACAAAATTGAACTGCTGGACTACTAATGATCTCAGTGTATTTTATTTTCAGTTAAAAAAATTAAGTTCTTCATTTAGGAAAATCAAATACTCAAAGCTTCATGTAGTTTTCCTGCCTTTTCCGTATTTTCTACTGCTCCAAATGGTAAGCAAATGCAGGGCTTCACAGTGAGCCCGTGCAAGTTGGATTGTGATTGTTACATAAACCTGCATTTAAAACAAGGTCTATCGTTTCAGGCAATATAATTTGAGGCAAATTTTGTAGCATTCTGGGCTTCAATTTCCTTATCTGTAATGTGGAAACACAAAACAGAAGATGTTAAGATCTACTATGAACTGAGACAGACAACATCAATAAGTGATCTTGCACAAGGCCTGTGCTCCGACTGCCTCGCTTTCCTAACGGTTCCAGTGACATCTGGCCAGTCTTGGGCCTGTTGCCTCGAATCCCACCCATTTTTTGTCCTTTCCCTGCTCTGCTCTGCAGGAACACGAGGTTGGTCGTGCAGTCTGCACATCTCCAGTTCCTGGAGCAGCTGGGTCTGGCCAACAGGAAGCGCTAGCTGGAGACTGGGAAGCAGGAAGAAGGGAGTCATATTCCTTCCTTCCTGTGTCTCAGTCTGAGTGCCCACTGAACATGGGCTGCGGTTTCAACTTCCGCTGTGCACTCTGAGGTCTCGCCTGACCTTCATGGTTGCTCTCACCTGGGCATGGTGGACACTACTTGCAGCTGCCAAGTCATAGTAAACTCACATTGTCTTCTGTTCAACTTATCATTTGTATAACAAAACATTTATATGCTCTACCTTAAAATCTCAAACACTTTGTTTGCAGGTAGGCTTAGCACTAGTTTTGTATTTCTGTGCATGATTTACTTAAACTTAGTAGCTTAAAAGAGCACCCACTTATCTCACTGTGCTGCAGGTGGGAATCCCACGTGGGCTCGACTGGGTTCCTTGCTGTGAGGCTCACAGGATAGAATCAGGGTACCAGCTGGGGCTGGCCTCTTCTCTAGAAGCTCTGGTAAGAATCTGCTTCCGCATGTACACAGGTTATGACAGAACCCAGTTATTTGCAACTGTAGGCTTTCATTTCTGTCCCAGTTGTTGAGTGGGAGCTGTTAAAGGTGGTCTGCTTCTGTACCCTCACCACAGCGCCCTCCGTCTCCGAAACAGAACATTCCTGGCACTGAAACCCTCTCACACTTTGAAAATCTCTGATGTCCTTTTCTGCCCATAGCCGGAGAAAATTGTCTTCCTCTAAAGAGGTCATATGATTAAGTTTATCTGGACAGTCTCTCCCTTTGAAAGTCAGTTGATTAGCAACATTGATTGCATCTGCAAAGTCTTTTGATACCTGTGATAATAGTACTATGGCAGTAATAGCAGGGGAAGAGGTCATAGAAGTCTATCTTTTACAGACTGTAAGCGATCCACCCTTTCTGGGACTTGCCAGGTTGATGTCTTTCAATTAATTATTTAGCCTCCAAAAACCTTAGGTTTTTCATTTATAAGATGTTTATAAATGAAAGAGATAGACAAACTGATTGTTACTGTTCTATTTCTTCAATTCAGTCATTTCAGCTGAGACCAGTATCACATGGGCTAGCAAGAACAGTATAGGATTTTGCTATTTTCTCTTGTGCATGCTTACTGTCACAGGGGAGCATTTGGATTTCATTTGGAAAAGGAGAGAATCGAGTCCTATCAGAAAAAGTCTTACGTATAGTCACAATGAAGATGTTTATACTTAAATTGTATCAACTTCAATATGTCAGAGGGATTGCCACTTCTTTTGGTGCTGCCCCTCCTGCAGGAGTTCTGCTGTGCCCGGGTCAGTGCGCAGGGTGATGCTGCAGGATGAGCAGAGATGGAGAAGGTAGAGGCGCTGGTCTCAGAGGTGAGGGCTGAAAACTCAGCCTTGGAGGAGCTTTGGTGAAGTCCCAGCCCTGTCTGCACCATCTGTGGAATGAAGAAATCAGTTAGGATGCCCCTAGCATCTTGAATGATCCTCCTTTGCCTTAAACCGTTGGCTGTAAAATATGTAATATGCTACGTGTATCATGAAATCATTTGTTAAATTCTTAGGTTAAAAGCTGAGTGCTTTCAGTGGACTCATGTAGACTTTTTTTTTTTTTTTTTTTTTCTTGTGGGTACCGGGGGGTCGACCTCAGGACCTCATGCGCCAACAGGCACCCGTGCCGCTGAGCGATATCACCGGCCCCTTTTTCGTTTGTGGGTTCCGGGAGTCGAACTCGGGCCCTCGCGCTTGCAAAGCAGGCGCTTACACCGCTGAGCCATCTCACCGGCCCTCATGTAGACTTTTTTATTAAAAATTCAGTGCACAGATTTGGATGCTATGATTCTTTACCCCAAACTACATTATTTGCCCCAGCAGTCCACTTCTTCCAGATTTTTAAAAATATTTGCTCTCACACCATTATATGGCAGTCACATAACCCCCTCTTCTGGCTGAAAATCAAAGCACAACTTTCCTCGGTGCAGTGGTATTTTCTGAAATTTACATGTTCCTTAGCTCTACTTTTCTGTACATTTGCTTTTTAGTGTGTTTCAACAGGTTTTAATGTTTAGTTCTTTTCACTTTTAAAAATGAATTTGTGAGGGGCCAGTGAGATGGCTCAGCAGTGTACACGCCTGCCTGGCAAGCGCGAGGGGCTGAGTTCGACTCCCGGAACCCACATATGAAAAAAGGACCGGTAATATCGCTCAGCGGCACAAGCGCCTGCTGGCACGTGAAGTCCTGAGGTCGACCCCCGGTACCCACAAAAAAAAAAAAAAAAAAGAATTTGTCTTACTGATGATGTATGCATCACTTGACAACTTACTTTAATAAGCAAGCTATTTTTCTTTCTTTTTTAGCAAAAATTTGAACTGTTTAGTTGTTTTTTTTTAATTGACAAAATTAATCAGCTTACCACATTTTACATTGTTCCTTAAAAAGGACAAAATCCCCCAGAACCACAAAAAATAAAAGTAAAAATAGAAAGGACAAAGTGATAGATCATGGTATTGCTATAATTAACATTTGAGCTTTTGCCTGCATATACATGTGGCAGTTAGCAAAATGGTGTGTCTTGTATTTGGGATCAAATACACTTTTTTTTTTGCCATTTCTGTTCTTGCAAGTTGCACACATGTTTCCAAGCCTAATTGTATCTCTTATTATAAAGGAGTTAAGAGATAGAATATAAAGCCAAGGAATAATAATGAGTCTATTCCTAAGATCAAATAATTATGATTTGAAGAAGTAATTCAATGTCATCAAATGTCATCATTTAGAACACTAACTACTGCCACTTCCTATAAATGCCCACGATGACCTGTGAAAATAGTTCACTACTCTTTTGACCCAGAAAATCCCACAAAATCATGCAAATCAAGAAGCTTAAATCTTTGTGTTCACTTAAAAACACCTGTGAAACCACCCAGGCCATCAAAGGTATGCATATCCAGAAGGCCACCAACTATCTGCAGGAGGTCACTTTAAAGAAGCAATGTGTGCCTTCCTGGTGTTACACTGCTGGAGCTGGTAGGTGTGCCCAGGCCAAACACTGGGGCTGGACACAGAGTCTGTGTTCCAGGAAGAGTGCTGAATTTTTGCTGCACGTGCTTAGAGAGTAATACTGAACTTAGGGGTTTAGATGTAGATTCTCTGGTCATTGAACATATCCAGGTAAACCAAGTACCCAAGATGCGCCTAGGTACTTACAGGGCACTTGACCAGATTAACTCATACATGAGCTCCCCCTGCCACGCTGAGATGGTCCTTACTGAAGGACCAAATTGTGCCTAAACCAGAGGAAATAGGTGCACAGAACAGAAAGATATCCCAGAAGAAAGAAAAACTTATGGCCCAGGAATAGATTAATTATAAAATAAATGCAAATAAAAGTAAAAAGAAGAAGAAGAAGGAGAAAAAGAAGAAAGAAGAGGAGGAAGAGGAGAAGGAGGAGGAGGAGGAGGAGGAGGAGGAGGAGGAGGAGGAGGAGGGAGTAAGTACCTACACTTAGCTCCACATTAGAATCACTTAGGTTTCTGGTAGGAAGAGTAAGTTTTCCCCAGTGGTGAAATGGTATTCTTCAGACACATTAGGTCACTTTCGCTGCCTTGTTTCTAGAGGGGCAATATCATTTATCATCCAAATCTGGACACTTTTGAAGTTCTTAGTATTAATAATGAAAATATTAGTTTCTGAGAATTAATGATAGTGTGTTGGAATTTTTACAAAGATACGAGCATTTCAGAGGTTGTGTATTCATTTCAAGAAAGAGTCATTATTGACGAGTGATCTGGGATTCCAGCCCAAACTGGGCACACTGCAGGTAGGGCACAAGTTGGGTCACTGTATTTATTTTACAGAATGTATCTATGGGAAAAATGAATTATCACTGACATTCTATTTTTTACTTTCTATTTCAATGCTTTTCTTCATAAATAGTAAACATTTCCTGTTGCATGCCAAATATAAATTAGTTTAAACTTTGTACTGTCTATTCTTAGAGCCTGATGGCCTCGTTTCAAATCCTGGGCAATTTCTTAATGTTTCTTTGCCTCAGTTCCCTCATCCATAAAAGGGAATAATAATACTATCTACCTCAGGGGATGTTTACAAGGATTAGTGAGTTCACAGTTAATGAGTATGTGTATGGCTAACATCTAGAACAGTACCTGAAACATACTAAGCAATTTTATTGAAACTAATTAGTTTCAGAGAGAAAATAATAACATTTTAAACTTTTTTTAAAGATATGAGAATTTCGGAGGTTATGTATTTACTTCACAAAAGCAACTCGTGGAAGGCAGCCTTGGGATGGCCCCCAAACATCCTGCTTCCTGGTGTATCTTCCCCTCCCATCCCCTCTACTGTGGGCTGGACAAAGTGACTCATTTCTAATGAGCAGAAAAAAAAAAAAAGAAAAGAAAAAGTGGTGCAAGATCACTTCAGAAATTGTTACATAAAGACTGACTTTCACTCTACTCTTGCTCCCTTATTCTTTCCTTTGGATCTGTTCCTCTGGGAGGAGCAAGATGCTATGTTGTGAGCAGAACGCCATGTTGTGAGCAGGACGCCATGTTGTGAGCAGCTATATGGAAAGCTCATGTGGCAACAACCTGGTGTCCGGCCAACAGTCAGTGAGGAATGGAAGCCTAACAATGGCCATCTTATTCTAGGCAGCTAAGTTAGGTAAAAATTAATACGCAGTCAGACAGGAGCAAGCCCTTGAGGAAGTCAGTGCAGAAGATGAGAACACATCAAAACTCTGGCTGAAGGCCCATCTGAAGAAGGCAAGGACTTGAGATTACAGTCACAATGGCCTGACTTGCATACTTCCATAAGGGACAAATGGAAACTTGATATTATACTGTAATTGCTACCACCCAGCCCACTAAGTCCAGATATGCATCAGACAGTTGGGAGTGTGACTAGAACACCTGGGCCCATCCCTTCCCCAAAATGTTCCTGTTTTAGGAGTCATAGATAAACCAAGGTTATCTATGATGTCAGTCGTATGCCCTTGCTACATGTCCCACTTCCCCACGGTATCAATACTAGCTAAGTGGTTATACTTGTAATCTCACTGGTTGATTATTGTTTGACCCACATTGTACCCACATTGCAACTCTATTGTATAAATTACCCCTGACAAAAGCCCTCCATGCAATGCACTCAGGACCCTGCCTGTCTCTCAGGAGTTATTCCTGTTCCCCAGTAAACCTTTCCTACTCTCAACCTCCTTTGTCCTTTGGAATTCATTCTTCAATTCCAAAGGACTTGACACATCTGACATCTAGCAGGTTAGGAGTTATATTTCTCCTGTATCAATCTTGCTAGTAAATGGTAATTGGAATATATTCAAAAAATCAAAATGTAAATAGAAAAATGAGATTTCTTTTAATTCCATATAACAAATCTCAATAGTTTATATCTGTTATAAATAAAATCATTAGAATTTTCAAATTAAAAATAACTCAGGTGATGCTCTGAAACAAGATGTTCAATTAAAAATTCAGCCTTGAGAGAAGCTCTAGTATAAAAATTAGGCAAGGCCTTTTGGGTCTAAGAATAACCTTAAAACTTCCTGTCAGTTTCACCACTTGATGGAGCTATAATGCCAGATAGCTCTTAAAAACTTATATTTACATGGAAGCAATACTTTGATAAATGTAGAAAAAATGTACATCCTTAATAATTATTTAGAAGCGTTCTAATCATTACTTTTACCGCTCACCAAGTAATTTTTGCAACATATGAAAGAAAAAACTTTGTAATACTTTGGGTTCATAGTGGAGGATAATTTGCTCACAATTAGTTTAAAGTAGAAATACTGAGTAGTATATACCTTGGGATATATCTCACACTGAAAATTATGAGCTATTGAAAATTAAGGATGAATATTAGGTCTTTTAGATATATGTGTGTGGTTATTATGAGATAGAAAGGTGAACTTCCTTGAAGAACAAGGCCTAGAAAGATTCCTGAATTAAGCAGAGGTGGAGGAAGAATGTTTGCAAGGAAGAATAAAGGTACAGGAAAAGTAAGTGTTGGTCATAGGTAAACAGAAGATTCCTACTCTGATCCTTAGAGACTCTAGTTCCAGTTAGAACTATTGTATTTGTTATACACAGATTCCCAACCCCTTATCTGAGAACTTTGCAACCAACTATGTATAGAATTCAGAAATTTTCAGATTGTAAAAAGGGACTTTAGTATTTATACCATAGACTACAGAGAACGTATTCTTGGGACCACCACCCAAAGGGAGTGCAGGACTGGGCAGAGGGAATGTTAATATAGTTTCAGTGCAGGAAATCCCATGGAGCTCTCAGTCTGGCACAGTGTTTCAGCATCATCCCAAACTGTGGTGAGGAAAATGAATCGTCACTGTCCTATGTGATCAAATACTGGGTACAGGCTATTCTTAGAGAAAGGATGGCCTTGAGTGTTATAGTTTACTTGAGCTGGAAAAGGGTTGACAATTGGAGGCCTCTCTCAGCACCTGAAAGAGTAAATTCTTCATTCCTCCTGTGTGACTCAGACCACCCAGGTCACTGGAGGAAAAGAAGGTTACTAAATTTTTAGGGTGACCACCTAAACTTGACACATGGGTTTGCTGTGGTTTGAGGGTGCTCCCTCCAAAACCTATGTTCAAACAA
Organism: Erethizon dorsatum; assembly: GCA_028451465.1. Lineage (NCBI taxonomy): Eukaryota > Metazoa > Chordata > Mammalia > Rodentia > Erethizontidae > Erethizon > Erethizon dorsatum. The sequence goes on from CM051839.1 coordinate 40,197,642, forward strand.
TCCACACTGTGGTAGTATTAAGCAGTGGGACTTTTGGGAAGTGATTAAGTCATGAAGGCAAAGATTAGGGCTTTGTGAAAATGCTGGAGGTAACTAGATTAGGCTGTTGCACTTAAGTGATCAGCTGAGAATAGAACGTATTCCCCTCAGTCCCCTTTGTTATCTTCTCTTGGCAAAAGAATCAATTACTTCTGCCAATATGCCAAATTCACTTCTTGCCTTCTGGTCACTTGCAGGTGGAACATGAAGTCTCTAATAGAGAATCATTAGCTATAAAGCTCGGTAGGGCTCTTGCTGTGTACCTTGGTGGCAATGTTTTCCTCTTGAGGGGACAGAGCCAATGTTGTAGGTATAGGAAGTGTGCGTTCACCATGTGAGGCATTAACAGTGAGGGTGGGGGAGGGTGGAGTTGTTTCTACCCTTCAGTTCCTGGATAGAGCAAGCCCTTCTAGACCTTGTTGCAGTCCAGAAAAATCCACATTTGTAATCACATGGAAAAGTTATTTGAATTCTAACAAGTTAATTCCAATCTACCACTTCCAGTGCAGCACATGGCAAGAATAAAGACACTAAGGCATATTTGCAGTTGTGGGGAGCCAAAGGGGGTCCTAAGTCTAGCTAGTACAATGGCTAACCAGAACAAAGGCCTCAACCCAGGACCGAATCCAGGTTTCATTAATTCATGAAGAGAGGAGTGGCTCGGGGATGAGTGACTGTGAGAGTGGTGGGAAGTATATGAGTGCCATGAGCTGGGCTAGGTAGGAGGCCTGAAATCACCTCTGCAATATGCAGAGAGAAGGATATGCAGAAAGAGTAATCTGCATAATGCAATTTGGGGCAGTATCTAATGTTTTGGGGTCGGTGCTTCAGCTTTGATGTGTAATTTTTTATGCTCTGAGAAGTTATAGCCTCTTATCTTGAGGCTGGGTCTCAGCCAACAGCATGGCTGTCTCAGCCTGGCTCACATACTTCTTGGGAGCTATGGGTGGGGCAATACTAACCTGTCACCTTGCTTCAAAGACAACACAACAGCACCTTAGCCAGATCTGCACAAATCAATACACGGAAATAGGGCCAGGTTTAGCCAAAATGGAGATGATTGCTCTTCTTTCAAGGAGAGTCATCCAGGTGGTCCTCCACACCTGGACTCCTGTGTTGTATTTATTGGACATGCATCATCATATAAACTGAATTAAAATGGACATTATGAGCAGGAGAAATGGTGTCATTTTAAAGTTTCACCACCAAACCGCCACTTTAGCTTTGCCTGTTTTCCTGTCAAAAATGGTTTTCTCATTTTGAAAAAAAATATCTGGCACATAAAAATTTGTGCATATTTATGAAGCACTATATGTTTTTTACATGTACATATTCTATAATGTTCAAATAAAATTAACCACGCTTGTGTACTCAAACACCTATCCTTTTCTCGTGATGAAAATACTCAAAACCTTTTCTTCTACCTTTTTGAAATATATAATGTCTTGTGTTTATCAGTAATCATCCTATATAGTAATATAGCACTAGAACTTATTTCTTTTCTCTATCACTTAATACCTGTTAACCAGCCTTTTCCCATCTCACCCACCAACTTGCCCCAGTCTCTGGTAATCAATGTTTATTACTCAACTTCTACAAGATCAATGTTTTTGGATTTCATATATGAGTGAGCTTTTTGTGTCTGGCTTATTTCACTTAATGCAGTGGCCTACATTTCCATTTTTGTTGTCCCAAAAGAGAGGATTTCATCTGCTTATGGCCACACAGTATTTCATTGTACTTCATTCTATTAGTAGATAGATATTTACATTGCCCTGCCTGGGCAGCAGCTTTTGAATGGTGCAGTATATAATATGATAAGTAACAAGTGGGCCATGGGCTATAGTTCCATTGCTATAAACTGGGTCCTTTCATCTTCCATAATATTATGTGGAATCTTTTAGTGATGGTTCTTATATTTTATAGGCCTAGGATAGTGACTCTGGCTGGAGTATCATGGACAGAAAACACACCCCCATAACTGTAATATGTGTCTAATGTTATCACAATGAATCACTGTCTTCTCCAAGGTGGAAGGAAGTGTATATATTTATCTGGCCACCAAGTGGCCAGTTGGTTTCTGCAGTGCTCAGAAATGGTCCCTGTTTCTAACAGGTTGGATGGTTCATGCCTTGGGCAGACAAGAGCCACAGTTTTTGCCCATACACAGCCTCCATCTCCATTACTGTTGATGCTTCTATTATGTATCCATTCTGCCAGCACTGGGGTGGCTAATGCCAGAAGCTGGCTATGTCAGCTGGTCATTTAGTTGGATTTACTTGGCTGGCTATGACCTCTTCCATGATGAAAAATCTCTGGTGGGTTTTAACATGTGATATGAAACTAAAAGCCTTCACAATATGTGACCATTCTCATGGATCTCATGTCTATACTTCAGTATTTCCTTTAGCCTAATCTTTCAACATTTTTCTTTTAGGCCTCAGATTGATCAGGCCATTTTCCATTGCCCTTGATTTTTACATATGTACTAAATATGAGCTTAGATAGGGCAGTAAATGTTGACTCCAAAGCACAGGAGCAGGGACAGAAGCAGATTGGAGTATCAGGATCTTGTGTCACAGTAGATAACTGCAACTATTCACTTACAGGCCTGGGCCAACTTGGAGAAATGACACAACTTTAACAGAAATTATAGGAAACATTGAGGTAAATGTCATTACCTAGTGGCCTCTGACAACACGAACATTATTTAAATAATGAAATGAAAACAAAAAATTAGTTTGGTTACTTCCAAATTCTTATCAAAGACATGGTAGAAAAAAGGCATTGGTAAGAACTCTTCAGTATTCAGGTATATACACTGTCCCCTTAAATTCAATTTATTTCAAATCAAACAAAGTGAACTTCTATGAAACAAATGTGCAGCATGCAAACAGTTATGCTGCTAGCACAGGCACATTTTTCTCAGTCTCAAATTTAAGAATTATCTTCACTTTTCTATCTCTTGACTTTGAACCAACTCCTTTACCCTTTCCTAGAAAGATAGCTGAAACTCACTAACTAGACTCTGCTTCCATCTCTGCCTTCTGATTTTTGGCTTTGGATTTATTCACTATGCTCTATTTCCATGCCTGGCTTCTGTTCCACTCTCTGACTTCTGGCTTGATTATTATTGGAATAATGTCCTCACTTAGCTTTCCCTTTGAAAGAAGCCTGTCTTGCACTGCTGGGTTAATTTTTCTGAAAATTTATTTTTGACTCTTCGCTATTTGGTCAAAGACTACAAAAATAATAAGAAAAGATATTTGTTAGTACCCTTAGAAAAATTTAAATACCCAAATCAAGATAATATATTTGTAACATGATGGATTAGCTAGTTTCTAAACTAGTTAATACATGACGTGTGATGGCATCTCAGTAAGAAAAAGTAAAATGGTAAAATATCAAGTATCATTCACAACCAAAAACTATAAAAAGACATGCAAAAATGTGGAAGTTGAAAATAAAATGCAGATTTAAATACAGCTTATATAAAACTCTCAGTTTGATCAAAATTAAGAAGAATGGTGATATCTCTATATTAATGGAGAAATGGAGAAACAGACTTCCTAATGAACACTTCTCAGTTGAATGTAAATTGATGCATACTGTCTTGGTTACTTTTCTCTCATTGCTGAGACAAAATACCCTACACCCAAAGTTAAAGGAGGAAAGGTTTATTTAGCTCACAGTTTGTGCAGGTTTCAGTCCGTAATCAGCTGGCTCCAAGTCAGAGTGGCATGGCCCAGGGACAACAATTCATGGTGGCAGAAGGCAGCAAAAGCAACAACAACAAAAAAGGAGGAGCACAAGAGAGCAAGCCTCTTTCCCTCCCTTATGCTGTACACAGGCTACCTGCCCCAGGGTGGGTGTAGCGCTCACGCCCATAATCCCAGCAGTAGACCACGAATCAATCACAAACTCTAGAAGCCCGCCCCTTTACTGCATGAGGCTTTGTGGGGACATCTAGACACAAACCATAACACATACTTTCCTTTTTGGTTTTGGTTTTGTTTCTGAGATAGGTCTTGCTATGTAGTTGAGGATGGCCTTGAATTTGCAGCAATCCTCCTGTCTCAGCCTCCCATGTGCTGGGATTATAGGTATGTGCCACCACACCTAGCTACTTTTTTAAAATGGAAAAAATACATATGCTCTTTGACCTGGGTTACACACTTTCAAAAACTGATCCCAAAGAAATAGCTTTACATTTATCTAACTATGTATTTTAGGTAAAGATGTTTACCTAAAAACATTTAAAGTAAAACATCAGAGAAAAGCAAATAAATAAACTGATTTGAGAAGTTGTATAATCTCTATGTGATAGAATACTATGTGCCATCATCAAAATGATGTAGTGGAATAATATTGTAGACCAGAAATACAGATACTGTACAGTGTTACTTAACAAAATAAATCAACAATTATTATGTACTTTATGAAGTAATTTTTTAAAGAAATTAATAAACATAAATCAAAAATGCCTCAAAATTGATACTCCAAGGTGTTAACTGTAATTTTCTGTAGGTGGTGGAATCATGAACCTGCTTCCATTATTAACTCAAAAAAGTCTTCTAAAAATAAATATATAATTATCTTGCAATATGGACTATTTTATATAACATGAATTGCAGTAATAAATGACTGCCATTCTATGTTAGAGAATATCTGAGGATTGTCACCCCAGATCTCAGGTCCAGGTGCTCCCCTGGGTCAGGTCTCCCCATTTACTTTTCCTGCTTCACAATGCACCTGTGTTGTTGAATCAACAAAACCCACAAACTCTGGAGGATGAGGTCCTGTGGACCATTACTTATGTACACCAGCTACACACTGCTTCAGCATTTGGGTCCCTGGATCTCTTCAACATGCAAGTTTAGGGAAGATATGCACAAAGCAAAAGGTGTAAGCCAAATGCCCGTTCAATTTAGATAATTAATGGAGCGATAGACATTAGATTTCCCTCTATTCTACCAAAGTAATTATATTTAATGATATATTTTTGTGAACTAAACTATGAAACATATATGTCACATATAAAATATATGGACAGTGAAGCAGTAGACTTTAGGTTAGAGTTGCTTCAGATTACCTGCCTTAGGATATAGGATTGACTTAGAAATATTCTTAGAAAATGATAGAAAAATTGCTTTTCTTTTCACATTCATTACCATCCTCAATCTTGCAGAGATAATGAAAAAAATTAGGGTTCTTAAGAATTTCAGGACATCTTAGGAAAAAATCAATAATATATTTTAAAAGAAGCTAATGTATCAACATTTTCAGGGTGAGATTACAAGGACCGAAAAAGGATATGACTTTTTTAGTGTGTACCATATGCTAGATGCCTTCCTTGACTTCCTTGAAGCTGCATTTCCATTCTATGGGCTATATATAGAAAAGAGTTTGGTCTAGCTGGTTTAGCAGAAATAATAAAGGAAATTAAATATCTCCTAGACTCTCTGGGAGAGTTGGAAAACCAGACTTGGATGCTGCAATGACAGCCTTAGATATGAGAAAATATTCTGAGAAGTTAAAAAGCATAAAGTAAATTGTTATTAATAGCATTATGATGAGATACAAATATACCGGAAAAGATATTCAGTAACCCCTTTCAACCTCTGCATGGTGATTTTCGTCCAAGTTAATGGCTATTGTTGGCACTTGGAAGAAATGTGTGTCCTTCATATTTGCTGACACCTAATGATTAAACAAATTTTACAAATTATAAGATACTCAGAAAATTGTTTATCAATTAACAGGGTAGGTTAGATTCTATTACCTACAATTATTTGTTTCATCTCTACTCCTGCTATGCTTTTCCTCATAGGCAGGGAATTTACTCCCTGCCTCTTTGACGTCACATTAGCCTCATGACTGGATTTTGCCAATAGAGAGTCAGTGAATGTGACATACCTGTTCAGACGGAAACTTCAAATGCCTTTCCTGTGTTACCTCTAGCCCACCTGAGCAGACGTGCTCTGCCATGTTAGCAGAGGATGATGTCAGAGATGATGGCCCTTTAGAAGAGGTCCAGAAGTTACGGGACTCACCAGCTGAGCCCAGTGGGGCCCAGCAGAACACAACCCTTGAGTTATATACTATTAATATGTGTACTATGAAAAGACAGTGGAATGTTGGGATTGTTTGTTGCCACAGTAAAAGCTGGCAAGTACAAGTAAATACAATTTTTAAAATTTTCATTTTTATTAGTACACATTTGCAATACATAATGATTGCATTCATAATGGGGAGTTGATACATGTACATAATGCATCTTAATTCTTTTTTTCATACCCTCCCCTCCTTTCCCTCCCTCCATCTCTTAGTCCCTTTCCCTTTTGCAAAATATCTATCTCCCTGTTTCCTATTATCTATCTTTTATTTTGTACTTTTTTGGGGGAGTGTTATAGTTTATATCTAGATGTCCCCCCAAAGCCTTATGTACTCATATGGGGGGCTTTAGGGAGGTGATTGGATCATGTGGGTGTGACACTCATCAGTAGGTTAGTTCAGTGATGTGTTTATAACTAAATGTGATGTTGGGAGGTGATGGGATGCAAACCCTGGTCGGAGGACATGGGTTGCTGGGAGCGTGGCCTGAAAGGATCTCTACCCTTCCTCCTCCCTTGATCCCTCTCTGCTTCCTGCTGCTGTGCCATGAGCTCTTTCTCCTCTGCCAGGCAGCCCTGCCTTGGAGCCAGTGAACTATGGACTGAAACTTCTACAAACTGTGAACTAAAATAAACTTTCCTCCTTCAACTTGTGGGTGCCAGGCATTCTGTCTCAATGACGAGAAAGTAACTGAAACACTGGGTTTCTCATATAAGAGAAGCCACACTACATTTAAGCTTCTGAGCCTGATTTATTTCACTTAACTTTATGGTCTCAAGGGGCATCAGTTTTCTTACAAATGGTTCAAGCGTATCCTTCTTTATGGCAGAATACTACTCCCAAAAACACAGTAAATTTTAAAATTTCTCAATTAGTATTTAGTGACAAGAAAAAAATCTTAAGATTAATAGCTCCCTGTTGAGTTAATTTTGCCTCTAGATATCATCCCAATTAATTTATTTCTCCTTTAAAAAGAGACTTTCTATCAAAAGAAGTATACTCTATAAGAAGTATATTCTTGGTCTAGTAAAAGATGGTATATAGTATACATAACACCTTTTATATAATATGTGAACATCTTTAGAGAATTTCTTTCATTGTGTGTTACAACATTTTGCTAATCCTAACTAATTCTGGAGGCAAATAAAATTGAATATAGAATCAGAAATTATAATAATTAGAAAGGCCCTACTCAAAACAATGGTAAAATTTCTCTGAACTAAACTCTGGAATTATTGCTGGGCACACTTAAATATAAACAGTTTTTTCCTTAAAATATTAATACTTAGATAAGAAGAAGTACTTACTATATATCCAACTTCTTTCAAAGTCTTGCTTATTGCTGGACCTTTTTCAGTTCACTTAATTATCTGTCAAGTGTGTTTGGGAGAGATACTTTAACCTAAAATCACATCTCTCAATGCTAATATTGAGTGATTGAAAGGTGAAAATCAAGACAAATTTTTAATACAGATTTCTTTATTCCTCTATGTCCATGATTTTATAATTGCAAGTACTGAGTTATAAACAAGATTTACTTAAAATGCAAAGCAACGAGAGGTTTTATTAGGGAGATCATAGACACATGTCCATAGGACAATGTAAAAACCGAAGTGCTAATGTTTTAAGATATTTTCAGGATAAGTTTTTCAATGAGGACATACACAGATCTTATAGTACTTATCTCTAAAGTATGGACCAAGAAAGAAATGATGTGCTCTGGACAAGAGTAATAGAAGATTCTGCAGGCAACTTAGACGATGGCGAAGTCTACTTCAGAAGATGCATATGGAGAGCTTGAATAAAACCATATCAAGCAATGTAAGTCAGTGTATTTCTGTGGTAATAACAACATGATGTAATAATTCATATTTGTAAAAATATGTTTATTAGCTTACTAATTGTTAATATGGTAATATTAATTTAAGAAAATCTTCCTTTTGGATCTTTTCCTTGGGAAAAAGGGATATGAACTCAGTAGTAATGCTAGTATCTAACCCCATTTGGAGCTATTTTCCTTCAGTATTTACAATTACTAATTAATTCTTTGTCTTTTTCACATCCAAGATCAGTTTTCTCATTTACTAACTCATTGATACATCTAGAATATAATTTTCAAGAGGATATCTCTCCTAACTTCAGAAGACTAAAGGACCCATGGAAAGGCAGAGGTCTTGTTTCATTATTCTAGCACCGGGATTATTTTTGCTTTGATTAATGAAGTGACTAGAATTCAAGAGCCAAAGGGTGACCTATCACCTCAGATTCTGACTAACCCTTTGCTAATGAAGAAATGGAGCAAATTAAACAGGCAATGATTTGACTCCTGTCACTGGTAAAAGGAGTGAGCTTAATTGGTTTCCTTTAACTATCACATTTTAAAACTGAACTTTCATTAAAACAAGAAAGGGATGTTTCTTTGAAAATGGCAAAAAAAATCCCTTTGGGATCCTTTCTGTCACAGTTTTAAATTCTGATACTATAGGATGACATTTACTGATAGGACAGCTTTTTAAAGAACTTTGTTTTCAGACAATTTTTTTATCTTGGAAATGTTTTAAAGTTGGATATTTTTGCAAGTTCACTTGGCTCCCATTTTACCTCTGGTCTCTTTTTTCTGAAGAGCCAATTAACAGCCTAAGCAAGTCTCTTGTTTCTTCACATCTGTGGAAGATGTGATGTGATGTGTCTCACGAACGGTTCTATAGCTTTGTTCTTTGAAATGTGATCTGGAGTCCTACATAAATGCACACTCTCAGGCCATGCTTCAGATATCCTGAATTAGAACCTGCATTTTAAGTACAGCTCCGGAAGTATGGTCCTCATGAGATTTGTTGGTGGCGTTCCCCACTCGCGTGGTGTGTCCAGCCTTCTATCCCTAGCCGCACATTAGGACACTTAGAGAAGTTTCGTAGATCCCAGTCCTGACGCTCTGGCCACACACCAGGCTACACCAGGGTGTCTGGAGATGGGTCCAGGAATCCGTATATTATAAAGGTCTCCAAAAGGTTCCTGTGAGCAGCCAAGGCTAAAAACCTATAAGGCGTGTCAGAATCATCTGCTGGACGTCTTAAAACACTCCATTGCCTAGTTTCTGATTTGGGACATGATGGGTGAGGGTCTAACGTGCTGCACTTTTTTGTGTGTGTGGGTACCGGGAGTCGACCTCAGGACCTCGCGTGGCAGCGCGCGCCCGTGCTGCTGAGCGGTATCACCGGCCCTTTCTTTGTATGTGGGTTCTGGGAGTCGAACTCGGTCCCTCACACTTGCCGGGCAGGCACTTACGCCGCTGAGCCACCTTACCGGCCCTGTGCTGCGTTTTTTTTTTTTTTTTTTTTTTTTTTTTTTGTGGGTACCGGGGGGTCGACCTCAGGACCTCGCGTGCCAACAGGCACCCGTGCCGCTGAGCGATATCACCGGCCCCTTTTTCGTATGTGGGATCCGGGAGTCGAACTCGGGCCCTCACGCTTGCAAGGCAGGCACTTACGCCGCTGAGCCATCTCACCGGCTGTGCTGCGTTTTGAACGACATCCAAACTTCTGCTGCCCATCTCGTGACCATGTTTTAAGAACTACCAATTTGGAGGGTGTGACTCAAATGCAAGCTGAAAAAGTTACTTCCTAGGACAAAATATTACTCTATTTCCAATATATTTCTTCCTAGTACCTAGTAATAAATCAGTGAATTCAGTATTCATATCCCATTTAATGTCTTGAACTTTTTACTCTAAAACCTGTGTTTGTATTATTTCAGAAATGCCATCAGACCTACATCATAGAATTTTTCCCAGCACCTCAACAGTTCCATTTTAAAATGTCAAACTTCCTGCTATGTAGATATACCTGAACACAACATAGGGACTCTTGAAAATGTACTCCTCTGTCTAGATTGTTTTTTTTTTTAACTGCGTAAAATGACATCACCATTCACCCAAATTATCTAATCTGTTACAGCCCACTCTTATCTATGATTCGGTCTTCTCTTTTACCTATGTCCAGTATGTCGACCGTCTTGATATTATGTAAAACATCCCTTAATTATGCCTCCTTATCTCCCTATTAACAGAGTGATCAGCTCAGTCTGTCCCCTCTTATTGTTCCTCCTCTGTGTAGTCTTCATCCAGTCAGGCGTTACTGCAGTGCTGTGTTAGTCAGCTTTTCCTCCTTGTGGCAAAATATCTGGAATAAACAATTTAAAGGAGAAAAGGATCTAGTTTGGCTCATGGTTTTAGAGGTTTTAGTCAGTAGTCAGCTGACTCCATTGTTTTTAGGCCTTCCCAAAATGCATGCACACGTGAGTGTGTACACACACACATACACACACGGGTACAAGCTCACACAGAATGAGAGAACGTGGTCTGGGCTATAAACCATACCCCTATTCTTCAACATGTACCTTGAGACTTTGTTGATCTAAATTATCCTCATCTGCTAAGGGTACACATCATGCTCTTTGAAGAAAATTTTAGTAATAAATATTTAAGTGTCTCTAGTGGGTTACAGTACATTAGAGGTATGTTTTTAAATGATATTATTTCTCTCTGGGAGCTTTTACAATCCATTAGAAAAATACAGCTGAAGTGCTATTAGTCATAACTAGAATAGATGGAAGGACAATTCTGAAGTTGCAACACAAGGATTAGTTCTCTACTGGGAATGAGAAAATAGAGTAAGTGTTTGAAATTAATCATCTCAAAAGTTTTGGCATCTCTGAATATATTCTTCTGAATTAAATTTCAAAATAGAGTGTTGCTATTTTTATATCAACAGCTGTGCTATGTAACAGCCACTAACTGCATGTGGCCATTTAAACATAAATTTAAATTAATCATAACTAATTAAAATTAAAAACTTATTCCTCACTTACATTAGCCTTATTTCAAGTGCTTAGTGCCACATGTGCCTAGGGCATTGGTGGCAAAACTATGGCATGCATGTTATTTGTTTTTCTTTTATGACAAAAGATATAAATCTATGAGTTGTTTTTTTCTAAACTTAAACCTCAGTATTCAGTTTTAATTGCAGTGTTGGCACTTGGTGATAAATAAATGGGTTTTGGGTTGCATTTTGGGCACGCATCTCTAAAAGGTTCACCGTTGCTGGCCTAGGGTGTATCATATTCAACAGTGAAGATATTTTCATCATCTCAGGAAGCTCAACTGATTTTTGATGGTGAATACTGTGATTTTTTTTCTCATCTTTTTCCTTTATATTGGTAAGGTACATACAAAAATGCAAGCTATTATTGTAAGGTTTGGTAACTATATATCCCAATATCTGGCCAACTAATTGGAAGATAGTTTAATGACATAACTGGATATTTTCCTTCTTTCTGTCCTTGCTTCCACTACCTTTCTTAAACCTAAGATACAATGCTTCAAATCTTTCTTCAATTCTTATGTATAAGTGTGTTATAACTGTGCCTCTGAAAAAGGAAATCCAGTTGCTTGCTGCCTTCTTTTGTGGAAGTATCATTCTTTGATGTCATGGAGTTTTAGGAAATGATAACATACAATTCAAAAGAAACACACAATAAATGAAAAGTGTATCCACTCCCGTGGCAGGGAACCTGAGAGAACACGGATTTACATTTGCTTATGGAAGCCTCAAAACAATTTCATGAATTCAAAGTCCTTGCACCAAGTTCAGGCCTGCTCAGTGAATTCCTAATGGATGCTAAATTTAAATATATCACAGCTTCTCATCATTTGACAATCATGACAAATATAAGATCTTTATTGATGTTATTTTTTTCTTCTTCTCCAGGTAATTGTACTTGGACAATGTAATAAAGGACCAGAATTGTCTTCATTCAGGCAACAGTATTTAATTAAATGGAAAAGCCTTACTTATTATGATCAATTAAGGCATGCTGTAGTACATACATTCCTGTGTGTAGTTGGTATGTGCACATGATACATCTTATTTCCTTATGTACTGCAATTATGTACCAAAAATAAAAAGGAGAGAGATCAAGAGATTAGTGAATGGGTCAGGAGAGAAGGGAAAGGGGATGAAAAACAGAATTAAGACGCCTCACAAGGAATGTAAACATTATGTACTACACATATGTATAATAAAAATGTTAACTGTAAAAAAGAAGACATGCTGTATACATCTGAATACAAGGAATCTACTAAGTTGTCTGAGGCATCATAACATAATGGGCGATGGGCACAAAGGGCTAAATATTTCTAGCCACAGAATTATTTTTTTTTTTGTCTATATGTATTTTTTTTATTTTAAAGAGAAAAAATAGGGCCGGTGAGATGGCTCAGCGGTTTAAGCGCCTACCTTGCAAGCGCGAGGGCCCGAGTTCGACTCCCGGAACCCACATACAAAAAAAGGGGCCGGTGATATCGCTCAGCAGCACGGGCGCCTGCTGGCGCGCGAGGTCCTGAGGTCGACCCCCCGGTACCCACAAAAAAAAAAAAAAAAAAAAAGAGAAAAAATAAAAACAATGATACAGAATTTCCTTATGATAACAGGAAATTACCTATTACCTACAAGGTAATAGGAAGTTAACAATGGTTGATATATTGTGTATTGTTATCTTCACAGTAGTTGCTCAGATTACAAGATATTTGGAATTCTAAAGCAAGCAAAACCCACCAAGATTTTGTAGCTTTCTTGGGAGCTATTGAAAAAAGAAATATACTCAGGGTTTAGGAGTGGATTCGTTGTGCCTTGAACTCTCACCTGTTACAAACAGGATTTCTGTTTTGAAAAGAATTGAAAGAACTGAAGAGTGACATTCAACAGTCACTAACTTAAATAATAGGCATGCATCAGAAGCAGGGACCAACCTGTTGGACTTTCTAGGGGTCATAATTCCTAATTCGGACCACTGCCCTCACTTATATCATCCATGAAATTACTTTGGTCATATTATGTTCCTTTAATTGATTTCAGAATTCTGGTCCACCCAAATACCACAGCTTTACTGTCATTGACAAATGTCACATGACATCTGTCTTAAATACTTTGCAGTTAATTCATAGGACATGGTTAACATAGTTTGTATGAATGAGTTACTTGTATGTGGTAAAGAACGTGCAAGTAAACCACCTGTACAATTCATGATTGCTACTCTTGTTGAGAGATGATGGGGTAAAAAATAAAGGATAGCTTAAGGAAGCTACCGAAAGGAAAGCATGTGGCACAGAACTACCTCTCTCTTAGACTGCATGCTGATACCATTTCGTAATCCTGGAGATGTCACTAAGAACTTCATTTGAAAAAAAAAAAAACTTTTAAACTCTTATAACAGGCAATCTTTTCAGAATGATAAAATGATTAGTATAATAAATTACTAAAAATATTTCAACTACATAGTTCTTCCACAAAGACCTCATTGGCAATACCATCTAAACCAGTGATAGCAAAACTTTTAGAGACCTGTGCCCAAACTGCAACCCAAACCCCACTTATTTATTGCAAAATGACAATACTGCAATTAAACCTGAATACTGAGGTTTTAGTTTACAAAAAGCAATTCACACATTAACATTTTTTGTCATAAAAGAAAACAACATGTGTGCCATAGGTTTGCCTCCACTGTGCCTCTAAACTGTGGCAGCAATGGAATTGTTGAACATTAAAAAGATGAGGAAATTAATTGAAACACTGTTTTGTGGCAGAAGTATTTTATTAATCATATAAACCAAAATAAGGAAATTGAAGGATAGAAGAAAGAGTCCAGGAGTTACTAGAGGAGTGTTCTGTTTACCATACCTATGATTTAACCAGAGACCCTGTAAATTAACCAGGAGAATCAAGGAGGGCAGGAAACAAATTGTTTTGACCTATAATTGTTGTGCTTGTAAATATCTTAATCACTTAGCTTAACTTAACTTAAAAAAAAGCAGGACATTTATTGGAACAGGCTCATCCTAAAATTGCCCATGTATTATAATTTAAACGTGTAAAAACTATAAATTAGAACAAAAATTATGAAATCAAATGTTCCATGGGGACAAATATATCTTCATAGTTACAAAATTTAAAATATGTATAAAATTGTTAACAGCTGAATGGGGCTATGATAGTCCAGGTTATTGCGTATGGCGAGGAAAAAAATTGCCAAGCGTATATCCGGTGTTAAGTAGGAGGTAGCTATGTTTATTGAAGATCACGAGGAAGATAGCAGCAGGAAGAGGAAAAAGGACAAAGGGTGAAAAACAGGGCCTGATAACTCAGGCTTTTCGAATATAAAGGCACTTTAAATTGACTTTTGGTGCCTCCCACTGACTCGCTGGTGCTAGTGCTCTGCCACCTAGGGCCTGGTGAATCTTAGTCTTTTGTTATTTTATTTTCTACCTCATTTAGGAGGCTGGAAGCATGAATACCCGCTAGGGTGCTGTTGAATCGAGGGAATGGAGCGACCCAGCTCTTTTCTTTCTTTCTTTTTTTTTTTTTTTTTTTGTGGGTATCGGGGGTTGAACTCAGGACCTTGCACACCAGCAGGTGCCCGTGCCGCTGAGTGATATCACCGGCCCTTTTTTCATATGTGGGCATTGGGAGTTGAACTCAGGACCTCACGCTTGCCAGGCAGGCGCTTACGCCGCTGAGCCATCTCACCAGCCCCCTCTTTTGTTTCTAACTGTGCTAAAACCATTATTTCATAGTAGTGAGAGTTGGTAGAAAAATCAAAGATAACTAAATTACCCATCTTTTGATGTTCTATTGCTGGACTAGCAATGTTTGTGAGTGATAAATGGAACATTAATAAATTTTAGTAATTTATAAGTGATTTTTATATTTATCCCATAAATATAAAAAAATTTATTTTTTGTCTTGCAGAAAACAAAATCAATCTTCTGTAGTAAGAAAATGTTTCATATAAATTTTTGCTCCTGTGGTTGGCAGGATTCAGTGATCTTCCTCCATGGTTGCCAGTCACTGGTGCACCATGCATTTCCAGTTATCCCATTCAATTAGACACTGGTGTAGGTATTGCTGTGAAGAGATTCTGCAAGTATAATTAAAATTCCTAATTGGTTGACCATAAAATATGGAGATACTCTGCACGGGCCTGATCTGATCACATAATCCTTTTAAAAGCAAAGGAGTGGGGAGCTGGGTGGCACAGCACCTGCCTGGCAAGTGCAACGTTGAGAGTTTGATTCCCAGTACCCAAAACAAAACAAAACAAACAAATAAACAGAAAAAATTGCATAAAAGCAAAGGAGTTTCTCTGGCTGGCTAAAGAGAAAGGCAGAGATTCCAAGCATGAGAAGGGCCCATCACCCAGTTGCTGCCTTAGTTGGTTTAGGCCATAAGACAAGGAATGGAGGCCAACCACAGCTGAGAGAGCCCCAGCAGACAGCAGTAAGGAAATGGAGACCTCGCTCCCATAGCCATCACCTGAGAATGTCCTGAGCTGGGAACCCCGCCACACACTGCTGGCCTCCTGGCCTACAGAGCTGAGAATGAAGATAGAAGTGTTGTCCTAAGCCATTAAATTTATGGAGTTCACTGTGCATCGGTGTAAAACTAGTGCACACTCATTAAAAAAATAATATTGATAACATTTTAGAACAAGGTGAGGAATGTCTCTTTGTTTTACAAATCTTAACAGGTTGTCACAGATTAGATCTGGCTGAGCTCAGTTTACTTGGGTACTTGGCTTTATTCACTGATAGCTGATAGAGATACCTTACAAAATTACATAAACCTTGGTTGAACTTACTAAATAGTGTTATTCATTTTTTGCATCTGTCCGTCAATTATGAAAAAGGCTTTGCTGAAATTCGGATAACATATTTTATATTTCCTGATGTTAATTATTCTTACAAGTAATCACGTAATAGTTTTATATCTGTAATAAACGTGTTTATTTACTAATATTTGTTTATAAGATTTTTTAGCAAGTTAAAAAATTCTCTTGCCAAGTATTTTTACATTTCAAATTTTCTGGGGATTTTTTTTTTAGATTTTATATATATTTTTAATTTTATAATTTTTTGTAGGTTTTCAGAAGCAAAATTATAAAACATGGAGCATTTCCTAGTTTTCATATCCATTTGCTATGTTCATGATTTTTGTTTGAAAAGTATTTACTTACTCAATATTTGTTTAAATTTACCTTCATTTTGGGAAGAAGTTAACTGCAGAGGCTTCAGCACTGCAGAGAGATTCTGGTTATTGATCAGATGCATTTACTTTGGAACAGTTCAGGATGCTTTGTGAGTGCTGACAATCTGTGCCTCTAAGCATATTTCAGTCAAAAGAATTTACTTTTAAAAAGCAGCAGCCAGGTGTGATGGCTATGCCTGTAATCCTGGCACTTTGTTAGGCTGAGGCAAGAGGATCAAGTTGAAGTTCAGCCTGGGTAACTCAAGGACTTAGCGAGACCCTGTTTCAAAATAGAAAACAAAAAATGGACTGAATCCTCACTTTGTCCTGGCTGGGACACAATGACCAATACCCACAAACTAAAGGAGGAGAGGTTTATTTTCGCTCACAGTTACAATCCATAGTCAGTTTTAAGAAGAAATTGGTGTGCTTTAAAAGATGATCCTCTACCTTGGCAGATCACAGCAGTTTTTGCCCTTAGCTGAGAACACATTCCCCACTCCCTCCTCCCACCCGGGGTACACTCTGATATAAAATAGGGGGGTTCACAGTTCTCTAAATCTGCAGGCCCTGCTCGTCCTCCTCCCTCCTCCTCCTGTACTGGGACTTGACTCCATAAATTATGGCGCCTATCCCCACCTCCCTCATCTTAGGTTAGATTCCCCACCTGACTGAGGTGGTACAGATGGCCAAAGTTACAAACCTGTTGTTTTGAGTCAGTGTCTTTGTTTGAGCTTGTTTTTTCCCACCACAAACCCTATAAAAACCTTTGTAACACTATCTCTGGGGCTCAGAAGTTATGAAGTGCTAGCTTCTGAGCCAGGCTAGCCAAATAAAAACCTTTCTCCACCTCTCCGCAGTGCATGCTTCGTTCTGTACACCGTCTGAAAAAGTTTGGTATCCTGTTTTCCACAACAGGTTGACTCCAAGGTAGAAATGGCAGGACAGAAGGGCACAGCGGAGGAAAGCTTCCCACCTCACAGTCACGTTGGCCAGGAAGCAGAGAGAGAGGGCGAGGAGCTGGGGAGGGAGATACTGTACACCATACAAGGTCACATCTGGTGACAACCAGGCCCCAGCTCCTAACAGCTTATTTAGCTGTACATTCACCTGTGGAGTAATCATAGCCGGCCCATGATCCAAGCAGGTCAGAGAGAAAAACCTGGTTCAGTCCCCAGTACTGAAAAAAACAGCGAGAGAGAGAGAGGGGGGGGGAGAGAGAGAGAGAGAGGGAGAGAGAGAGAGAGGGAGAGAGAGAGGGAGAGTGAGAGAGAGGGCGAGGGAGAGAGAGAGAGAGAGGGAGAGAGAGAGGGAGAGAGAGAGAGAGGGAGAGGGAGAGAGAGGGAGAGGCAGAGAGGGAGAGGGAGAGAGAGAGAGAGAGGGAGGGAGAGAGAGAGGGAGAGAGAAAGAGAGGGAGAGGGAGAGAGAGAGAGGGAGAGAGAGGGACAAAGGGAGAGAGAGAAGGGAGGAAGGAGGAGACAGGGGAGGGAAAGAACCCCACTGTTAGCTCCCACTTCTCCCTTAATACCTCAGATGCTATGTATGGCAGAAAACCACCTAGACCAAGTGAGAAGTCAGGTTCATTTGAGTATTAGATATCAAGGGATCTTAATTCTATCTTGCGTGGCGGCCATGGGTAGAATTTCTTCTACCGTGCCATTTAAATATATCTGCATATATCAGTATTTTAAAAACAAAATGCATGCGAATTTCTTATAGCACATGAATGGGTTGCTTTGCGCACTTGCTGGGAAGTGCACACTCTTCTTTTGGAGGTCCCTGGCCATCAAGGCTCTGTGGAGTTGAGTGTGCAGACCACACTGCGCCGGTCTCACACTGCGCACGGCTCTGTTCTTTTCTTGCAAGTGCTCCTCTGTAATCCATCCCATTGTGGTTGGTGTAGTAGAAGCAGATGCCTATATTTATTGTCAGCTATTTTATCACACTTTACTAAGCAGGATTTTATAACATGAAGAACTAAAATATTCTCAAATGTTGATTTTATGTATTATTGCTTGTTGCAAATACAGAATTTCTATTAAGTATTTGCATTTAATTGAATCTGTCTTTCTCTCCTACTGTGGCTTTTCTGAATCATTAATGACCTGCTCTGATGACTTGGAACTCAGGACAATAATACAAGGACTGTTGCTCAGTTTCATTATGGATTTTCAAGGCTTTTATGGCTGGTTGAGGAATCAAACTCATTTGCGATTTTGTTTATAGGGATGAATATGTTCCAAGTTTCTAACTGACCTACAAATAAACCTTTGGAAGAAAATTAGTATATAAATCAGGGATTTCTGGATAATTGAACTGTGGAAGTTTTAAAGAACAAGAATTTAAATGATCATAGGAATGGCATAGGGTGGGGCCTCCTGAGATTAAGATAAAGTAATTGGTAGTCTTGAATTTAGGATGATGATAACCAACAAAATCAGGAACAGAATGCTACACTAAAATTAGCTGCTTTTTTTTAAAATACAAAGAGAATATAAGGGTAATACTGGATTATAAATCAAATTTTATAATTATACTTGGGGAGTAGTTTTAGACTCACTGAGATACCCAAATGAATGAAAAGCATCACTTTAAAAGTAGAAGTTAGAAATTCAAGAAGGTAACATTATTCGATCTGAAAGATTTAGGATTTGTTAACATTTAAATCATCCCCAACATCTCTGTTGAAAATAATTTAATGCAGAGGGTGAAAACAAAGTTTTTGAAATGATATCTTTATTTAATTCTTGATTCCACTGCTTGTTAACAGTTGACTTTTGACAAATTCCTTAACCTCCCTGAGTCTTGGTCTTCCTACCTGTAAAATGCTAGCAAAGATTCATCCTGCTTATAGTCATTGTGAAGACTAAATGAGATATTATGCTAAAATATAATACCATATAGTATATAGCAAGTGTTCAATTAATAGCGTGTTCTGTAAATCTTTACACAGCATTAAGTGGGGTTAATGCTCTCATTTACTTTTGCTTTTAGCTAGAGAACAGAAAATAGCAACCTAAGATTTTGTGTTCTACTTACTGATATTTAGGTTCTATTCAGTTGTAGGGAAATAAGACACTTAATACAAGCACAAAGAAAATCCTGGTTTTGTTCAGAAAACTGGAAGAAGTAAACGTTTTATTCAATAAAGAGAAGGTGCTGTAAAACCAACATAATTCTCACTTATATTCTTCATGGGTATGACCCAGTTGATAAAAACGTACTCCAGAGAAACAGCATCAGCATTTTCCCCCAAAGGTTTTATATGTAATTATGAGGTGACAGCTCTTTAGGAAGCCATTGTTGTTGCTACTTTCTTTTATGAAATATGTAAAACATGCACCTTAAAAATATTTGTGCTTGAGCTCAGCCTGTGGGTGGGAAGGCAGTAGAAGAGAAAAAGACAGAGCTGGAATATAGTGGGTTATACTATGACTTTGAACAGCCAGATGCAGTTGGTAGAAAGCAAGTCAGGTTTTTAGAGTGGCAAGTATGATTTTAACTTCCACAACGCCAATTCTTTTCTCAGAACTGGGCTTTACTTCGCATGTGATATTCCTGTACACTTACTGTTCCTGAGCCACTCAGCTCTCCCTATGAAGTATTAATTCACTTCTTCATCCTCTTCCAAGCCTTCTGCCGCTTGCTGATACCACCCAATACAAGACTGAGTTTCTTTTCCTCTCTCCATGTGGCCTTTGCTTTCATTTTAATCAGCAAGGGAGTCCTTTTTCTCCCCTTCAAATTGGAAAATAGAATAATTTCATGGTTTTTTTGCTTTGCTTTTCAAAATTAAAAAGACTCAGAAATTACCAAGAGGAAATAGAAACAGAAGAAAAACTAGAAGTAGAATAGAAGAGAAGAGAATGAAAACAGAGGGAATGTAGCTTATGTGGGTTGACGAGATATCATATGTCCAGGGTGATTTCTTTATCCTTATTCAGGCAAAGGTGGTTTCAGGGAGAAGCCTCTTCAGTGTGTTAAAAGCAGCCTCTCTCTTTTTTGTGCACAATGTTATTGAGGCAAAGATATTTGTTTCCAAGATGCTTTTAGATGAATTCAACCCACGAAGGGAAAGTTCTCATAATAACATCATCCCCTGGAATGATTCAGAGCCACTTCAAACGTCTGAATCAGTTAGTGAGTATTGGAAAGTTTTCTGAGCTCACCATCATACTTAACAATGAAAAGTTATTTGGGTCAGCAAATGGAGTAGATGGTAATTGGTTTTTTCCCCCATCCCCTCTCCTTTTGTTTTTTCACCATCAAATTGTCATTCGGCAAAGATAAGCATTTCTTCGATTTGAAGCCAACTCTCTTAAGTGCAGTCATCCTGGAATTTTCAACTAATTGGGTTACATCACACTTTTATATACCACAGCCTGCAAATTGCAGTATACTGTGGAGATGGTTATGATGTGTACATGAGGACATAATTCTCTTTCTAAACTGGTACACCCACAAAATACAATTTCTTGAGCGATTGTAGGGATGCTACTTAGTTGAAGTGGAGATTAGGAAAGTGAATTCAAAGTACGTTGTGAATTAGCAAAAATGCCTCATGTCAAGGCAAAGTAATGACATAATTATAGGAAATCATACAGTATTTCTGTTTCCAAATGAAATTTTTTTGCCCTTCTAGATTAGCTTCTGTGAAAATGAGACAGAAAAGATGTAGCAAGGAGCTGCGCACAGAGAGTCGGGACACTGAGACTATTTTTCAGGAAGTGGTTTTATTCTTGCCAGTGATATAAGGATAATATAGGACCACCAAATAATCCAACTAATATAAGGGAAATATAACTCCCAACCTGCTAGATGTCTGATACGCCGAGTTCATGTTCCCCAAAATCAAAAAATGAATTCTAAGGAACAAGGAGAGTCTCTACCACAAAGATACAAGCATTTTCCTTATAACTTTTGGAGGTTTTTCAAACAGGATTTTTCTTTGTAGCTCTCAAAAGAATTTATGATCTCTTGATCTCCTATGCATAGGAATATACATCATTTCTATCTTTAGGAAACAAGGAAGTTTCACTGGGGCGTTCCAACAGTGTGTTGTGATATTCCAAATAATGTTAATTTTATGTCCATCTGATTCAATAGGTGTCTATGTTCCAGCAGCACATGGTGTGAGGGGATGTAAGGGGAGCTCTAACATCAGTCACTATGCATTACATGTTGGGATACTTGCCTCTTTCAGTGTAGAATAAGTTATATGTTTTGTCCATAAATGCAGATTTGTTTCTGGTTAATGCTAACTTGATTTCTAAGACTTTTCCTGAAGGTAAATTATAGGCAGCTTGAAGATGAACCTACAGATAAACGGCATGAGACACACTAACAAAAATTACTTGCAGGAGTGCCTGTAGCTAAACAATTGGCAATTGCATTGGACTATTTAGGAGAAAATATTCATATCAAGTGACAGAAATGGTTTATTTTTCTCTATATTGATTTCAGTTGTTATTGTAAAGATAAGAGCTTGCCAGAACTTTACCAAGAAATTCATGGCATTTGCTGTATGTGTTAAAGTGTTTTAATCCCCATTCTTAATTTATTTAACTCTATTTTCTAACCCTATCTCAAAAACTAACCCTCCATTTAAACATGACCATGTTTCTATGTTCTTGGCCTTTCCTGATGTACTTGATTGCTTGTGCAGAAGTCCAGCAACTTGATATTTCTTTCTTAAAATTCTCTTACTTTTTGGTAGCAAAGAAATCTCAACTATATCCCCATAATTATTTCACCATGTTTCTTTTAAGGAAAAAAAATAGTATCTCTTTTCTCCAAATGTTGCTCAATACAACTTTGGATAGACTTTCGTGGTGGTTCTAACACTAGTTTCTTTCAAGTTTAAAAGAAAAATATTTTCCTTTAATTGCCCTCAGTTGAATTTTGTAATGCTGGCTATCTTTCTGGAAATTTTCAGGTAAAATCCTTTGCATGTGCTAAAACAGGAAAATGATTTTTGGCATGATGATTTAATTTATTTTATGCACTATTAATAACAAAGCACCATATTCATTTAAACTTACTTCATAAACAATTAGAAAAGCTATTGAACTGATGGTTCCACAATAAGACTTTAGATTTTTCATCTTTTATTTTCTTCAGCAGAGATTCTTAACCACCATAATTTGGGAGGTTAATTTTTATATTTTTGTGAGACAAGTTTATTTTGCAAGCTATGAAGCTTTTTCCATAAAGAAAATGTAAATGTTAATTTTAAACAAGCATTTTGAAATCACCTTGAAATTTAGGGAATTCCTTGTACATTCAGTTTAACTTAATACTTCAGTTGCCTTGTAATATTTCTGAATTCTTTCTTGCTTTGTTTTTTTTACTTCCCAAGAAGACTGCAGTATTTGACAGTGTCTCCCACATTACTGCTGCTGAATTCTTTCACAACACCTCGCTGTCTACTTCATGTTTCCTCCTGGGTATTTGATAGACATTGCGACCCTAATCTCTGATCCCTATTTCTAACACTAAATTCAAATCCTCTTTTCATTTTAGAGAAATGCTACCTCCTCCATCCAATTCTGGGCTTAAAAAAATTAACTTCTTAGCTTCATCCTTCTTTTTTCTCAGATTTAACCTATGAGCCCATTTTATCAGCTCATCCTTGAAAATGCATTCGACGTCTTACTTCCCCTGCTGCAACTACACCTTACAAACACTACCCTTCCTCACTGAGCTGATGCAATGGTCCCCTCACTGATCTTTCTACTTTCACCTTTGTGCAACTGTAATAGTTCATTCTCAGCACAGCAGCTAGAATAATTTTTCTAAAAAGTGATGAGTCCTATGCAAAACCAAAACCTATGCAAAATCATACTACGCTTTCCATCTCTTGCACAGTAAAAGCCAAAGTCTGTTCAGATTCTGGCCCATTTCCCCAGATCTGCCCTTTCTTCCACACTGCTCTGAACTCATTGTTCTATGCTGCTTCCTTCCTGGGCCCAGCCTCGCCGGTCACCTTACTCTTACCTCAGTGGGTCAACTGTGCCCTTTTGCAGGACGTTGAACTTCCTCTCCACATCTGTCTGCAATATTCCACCCAGTATTCTACCCCAAATATCCACTGGCTCACTTCCTACTTCCCTTGGACCTCTCCTGAAATGCCATGTTATCAAGAAGAACTTTTCTGACCACCCTATATAAAATAGCACACGTCCACCTCCACTGATCTCTAAAACACTTATTTTGCTTTATTGCTTTGTGGATTACATTTATCACCATCTTACATATTATGCATTTGTTCAAATTTAAACTCCATTAGACTTCATGAAACAGAGAGGTTTTTCACTTTTTTACCTTGGGACTGGCCAATAGTGGGCTTGCAAGGAATATTAATTGAAAGGAGGTACGAATAAATTGCACAACCCTCCATATAAATAAATACCACCCCAGTATTATAATGTATATTTTGATTTGAAATGGTCATGTAAAACAGAAAAGTATTTTAAAAAGTATTACTCACAGCCTTGCTTACCTTTACAATGACAATTTTCATATTTTAATGAAGATTAGGTAAAAGTAGAAGGAAATATCAAATTCTTGGTGAAATGGGTCTTACATTAATTTCTGTACAGAAAACTTATATTCATATCCTCTGCTAAAGCTTTCTTTATGCCTATCAGTAGCATATTGCTATTGTTTATTGTTTGCCTGCTGTGTTTCAATCTTATTGTTTTAGGGTTATTGCTCCAAGAGCTTGTGGTTTGTCTCTAGAGAAGTAGTGAAAATGGGAAAGTTACCAGGAAAAGAAAATGTGTGTTATTATATGGATAATGATCAGCATTATTGCCAAATACTGCAATTTCATCAGCCCAGAGCTAACTGGGGTGCTGTTTTACATGCTAGCATATCATTCCTTAAGCTTTAAATTTTAATAATAACATTTCATTTCATTTCTTAATTTTCAGGTGGTGATTGAGATGAAGAAATTGCTTGAACATTCGATTATTCATCAACCTAATGAGAATGTAGATCCCACAATCGCAAAGAATTGGTGAAAGAACCCTCTGTATTATTTTTAACAGTAAAAGCACTGTTTTACTATTTGTTTTAATTTTTTTCTTGGTTCTGCGGGGAGTGTGTTCTAGTTCGTAGTCACCTTACACTTAGTCCTTTAATCTGTTTGCTTCCTGACTACTTAAATATTTAATCTTACGATAATAATCTAAGATTCAGAGTTCTACTTAAAGACTCACAAGAGAACAATGACAATTTTGTTTTTCATTTCTTTGCCTCCAGGTTGTACAAATTGGACAAAGTGCTTTTTTATAGTAAACACATACCCACAAGTGCTTGGTCTCCATTCAAGCTAAAAAGCTATGTTCCACAAAAAGGTTCAAGATAATAATATTGAATATAAAATAAGTGAAAGGCTCAATTTGGACATGACTCAACCTGTACCCAACCTGTCTGCCTGCAGAGGCATTGTTCTTAGCTCAGCACTGGGGCTGCCCTCAGCAAACATGGGCTATCTTAAAAGAGATAAGATAGAACACAGAATCTTGCCAGACACCTGGACATCTAAAGACACTCAAGCATTCACGCCAGATGCCTCAAGTACTTTGCCCACTGAGGCATGAAACATCCAGAGATGTTTACTAAGATCTTCCTGCCTAATGTCCCTTGCCTTCTTTCAAGCCCTATAAAAAACAAAAAAAACAAAAAAAAAAACACCTCTCTTTGTTCCCTACAGATGGCCTTTTTGCCCTCTGTCTGCCTGCACCCAGGCACAATGAATTCCTTGCCATGTTGCCTTTACACAAGCCTGGTCTCTTGCCTGGTTTCTGCCTCACGTCATTCCTTAATAAGGGCCCAAGAAGCTGTTAGCAATAGCCATAGAAAGTATTTAGAGTGCGGCAATCAACAAGCTTGTTTAACCTCCTCTTCAAAATTTATGTTTAAGTATCATATCTAAGAATACATTATTTATATCAGTATAATAATTTCAAGAATATATAAATTTTAGATTTCTTATAAAATTTTTTTAAAATGCATAAATTGTAAAATATACCATCACATGCAAAATATTCCATCATTGATAGACATTTTGTGAACAAATATAAAATGTCTGCTTTCTGTGCTATAATGATTTAGACACTCTAGCACAACTCTAACTCTCAAATGCCAAATACTCTTTCCCTATATGATTATATGGTAACACTAAGATTTAGCATGTTAAAAAATAGGCATTCTGGGATGGTGAGATGGCTCAACAGCATAAGCGCCTGCCTGGCAAGTGTGAGAGCCCGAGTTCGACTCCTGGAACCCACATATGTAAAAAGGGCCGGTGATATCGCTCAGTGGCACGAGCGCCTGCTGGCATGTGAGGTCCTGAGGTGGACCCCTGGTACCCACAAAAAAAAAAAAAAAGGCATTCTTCTTCAGACATAATTATTTTTACCTAGGACAGTCAAATTTAGTCTATAATTATAGAGAGCCCTTCCCAGTCCTCGTCGTGGTCTGGGAAGTTATATTTGTAATCCCATGGAAAAGTTATTGGAATTCTAGCAAGTTGATTCCAATCTACCACTTCCAGTGCAACACATGGCAAGAATAAAGACTCTAAGGCATATTTATAGTTGTGGGGAGCCAAGGGGTCCTAAGTCCAGCCAAGATGGTGGTTACTGGAACAAAGGCCTCGACCCAGGGCCGAACCCAGGCTTTATTAATTCTCGAGGAGGGGAGTGGCTCGGGGATGAATAACTGTGAGAGTGGCAGGAAATATGTGAGTACCATGAGCTGGGCTAGGTAAGTGGCTGGAAATCACATTTGCAATATGCAGAGGGAAGGATATGCAGAAAGAGTAATATGCATAACAAAATTCAAGATAGTATCTGATGTTTTGGGGTTGGTGCTTCAGCTCTGATGTGTAATCTTTTATGCCCTGGGAAGTCATAGCCTCTTTTTCAAGGCTCAATCCCAGCCAACAGCACAGCTCTCCATCCCACCAGGCTCAACCATGTATTGGGAGCTAAAGGGGCGGGAAACACAGGCCTGTCACCTTGCTTCAAAGACTACACATCAGGAGCTTGGCTAGGTCGATTTGTGTTGCTTAAAGCCAATTAAAGGGATAAGGAAAAGTCCTAGCCAGCTCTGTACATATCAGTACATGGAAATAGGGCCAGGTTCAGCCAAAATGGAGATAGTTGCTCTTTTTTCAAGGAGAGCCATCCAGGAGGTCCTCCACATATAATTATTCATTTACAAATGAGATTTTATACCTTGTTCTTACTAACATTTATTATATTATGTTTCAAAGAAAGAAACAAATACACTTATTATACATATTTGAGGGTTTGCAGTTGCTTCAGGCAGTGATTGAAAATTTTAAGTTACTGAGTGTTTTCTAGTATTGCAGACTAGAAATGTTTTTGTACCCTCAGGCCCCCTTCAGATCATTAGATGCTAGCAGCTTTCATTCTTCTGGCTCAGCTATGCATCAGTTTATCAAAGGATTAATAACATTTTTAATGGTCTTTTGAGATCAGTCTAGGCTGGAGAAAAATATTTTACTGAACTTTCTCTGCCTTCCTAAATGGTTTGGAGCCACCAGAGAGAGTATTCATGGGAGTCAGGATGTTGATTCAGATCAGCATGACATTTGGGATGAATTTTAAACAAGTCAGGACCTTGACCCCCTGGTCAATTTTATTATTTTTCATGTTCTGTAAGTATGAAGAGGAAGTTTTCCTTAAGAAATAATGTTTTGGGTCCCGAATAGAACTTCAAATTACATAGAGTATGTTATGATTTGGATCTAGAAAATCCTGAAAAATTCATGTGTGCAGAAGATAATTCAGTCTTGGGAGTGCTATACATACCAGTGGATTCATCACTGATAAGTTCACAGTGGAATGTGCATTTAGGAGGTGGGGTTTGTTAGGAAGAGGGGGTAAGGGGACATGACCTGGAAGGCTGTATCTCATTCCTTGCTCTTCCCTTTTCTCTCTGCTTCCTGGTCACCGTGGATGATCAGCTGTCCTTTGCCAGACCCTTCTATCACCCTATCCTGCCTTAGGGACAGCCAATCGTGGATTGAATCCTCTAAAAACCATAAGCCAAAATAAAATTATCCTTTAAATTGTATCTGTTCAGTATTTTGTCCCAGCAATGAGAAAGTGACTAAGATAATGTCTGACTAGTTGCAAGCTCAGATTTAGTTGTGGCAACCACCTCAGCCTGCCTTGCTATGTAACAGCAACTAATTTACAGCTTGTTGAGATGAATCAGTGCACCAACTAGCTGTTAAGTAGTTCTTCCGTAGGTGACAGTTTGATCACTGGACATCCATCTTGAAGTCCTGAGCCATGACTAAAACTCGATCTACTTGCACAATTATTTTAATCACTTTTTATTATAAAACAATCTCTCCTGTTTTCCTGCCCCCCATACCTATAGTAGGTTAAGCTGCAGTGCCACAGAGGTTTGGATGGATGTGGTGGTGGTAGGGTATGTGTGACTGTTCTGATTTTCAAAGCTCTACACTTTCTCTAGTATGTGACTTACTAGAAAGCAAAGATCTGTGGGGAGGGGATCTGTGCTCCTTGGATGACTGCTTATAGTGAAAGTAGTTCACTCTTTGGTGAAAACTCCTTACCTGGCTTCTGTCAGTGGGTTGACACGTGGGGCCCTGTAGGTGCAGGACTCACACCTGTGCAGCTCACCTGGGCATTCATTGATGATCTCTTGTGAAATGAAGCCACACCCCCATAGCCCATCTGTTACCCTTCTACTATATTCCTCTGACAAATACACTTTTATGTTTTACATTCCTAGGGTCTCCTACAAAAACATGGCTCTAATGGATTATCTGGCCTGTGAATGAGTACTTAGATGAGACATTGAGAAGGCACTGTCTTTCTTTTCTCTGCCTGAGAAATCCTCACAAAATTTCCATCTCTAATGTTCTCTACCGCTACTTTGATAGTAGATAGAGCAGAAAGTCTAATGGTTGAATAAACATCCAGAAAATATAATGTAGGACTCTTATTTTACAGTTACTCCAAACTTATAAGTGATATTTTGAGAGCCTTCTGTGATTGTTTTCAGAAGAAAAATCATTCTCCCACCTGAAAAAGAGACAGGCAGATGGAATGGATTTTTTTAATAAAACTTTTTACAATGTTTTGCTCTTAATATTTATCTGGTATCAATAGAAGGCAGGGTGGGAATTGTAAGATCAAGAAGAGGGTGGTCTTCACAATTGTAAATTTTCTGAATTTTGAACACAGGTTTCTGAACTGTGAGTCTTATTCATTAATTCTGATGCATATTTCATTACTCTAGATGGATTTCACAAGTTTGATATTCACAAGTTTATATATCTTAAAGGAAAAGTATATATAAGTTTGTAGTTAAATTAGGCCCTAGATTTCAATTTCTACCACTTTTAGCTATGTTGATCTTGGGCAAGTTCATTGTGATCTTCACATTCCATGACTGTGAGGTGTAAATGATTTCTTCAGAGTGTCAAAAATTAGACAGTGCATTTCTTTACATAAATAACTTAAGATGATATATGGCAAATAAGAGACATATAGTAAAGTTATTTTCTCCATTTAAAAGTCATGTTCCCAGAAATTATCAAATTTTATGAGGATTATTAAAAGTAGCAAAAGATACCAGTTCACTCAGATTTATCTGAAGTGAACTAAGGCCTATGTATTTTTCACTGCCACATACTACCTCTATATTGCTACTTAGTAAGAAAAATTAATCATTTGAACCATTTTCCTTAGGGGTACAAAATCATCTTCTAATTTAAAATGTAAATTTTTAATTTACTTACAGGAAAGATCTAGGATATTGTTTACATATACAGTGCTACAACCAAAATTAGGATCAAAAAGAAAAGAATGGCAAAGGAAAAACAAACATCAATTTAAAATGGAAACCACAATGAGGCAAATACACAAAATTAATGGTATGAGGTAAAGCCCTATCTACAGGATAATGGTGAGTCTCTAAGAAAACTCCCATACTAAATCATAATCAATGACCAAAAGATGAATACTATTTTTTTGGTTGTATGTATCACTATATTGCTCCTGAAATCACAAAGTACCCTCCTCAAGGGTATTTAGAAGGAGGATGCTGAGCAATGCACTAACAATGTGCCCAACTGTATCCCTGTGGTAGTTGACAGAATCCCTCATTTGGTCTACTGACTACACCAGAGGGAGGTCTATGGGAAGCCAAACCTGTCCATAAGAGCAAGTCTGATGGGTTAGCAGTATATCATAAAGTGCCTCTATTAGAGAGTCTTTACCTGGAATTCATGGACCAACCTTAGGCTTCTTATACTTCAAGGTAGGTTCACAAATCTTTGAAATTGTATATACTATTTTGTATGAAAATGCATATGTGTAACAGTCTTGGTCATTCAACTGTTTCCATTATGAAACTAAAATTCAAACATACAAAAGAAGCAAAGGACAAATATGCCTCAAAAATATTCTGTGCCATAGTACTGGGTGCATTGGATGCATATAGTATTAGAAATTCTCTTGTAAAATATCTGTCTGTGTCTTTCTCTGTCTCCTGTCTCTCTCTCTCTCTCTCTCTCTCTCTCTGTCTCTCTCTCTGTCCCTACATATTGCATAGCAGTGATGAGATAAAGGACTCTGGAAAATATTATGAGATCAACTCTTGTTATATTATGATTAAAAGCAGACCTTTGTAGTTAAACAGTCCTAGGGACTTGGGAAGTGGGTGTGGCTCCTGGAAGGTCATCTCACCCTCAGGCTGAAGCTAGGGCAATTAGATATATCTTCAGTCTCCCACCATTTGTAGAAATTTTTGTAATGACAAGATTTGGCATCATCTCCAAAACCTAGATTTTTGCACACTAATGTGGTCATTATCTGTCATCACAAATCACAAGGCACTGAAGCAAGGTTCAGGGCTAAAATCTTTGCTAAAAGTAGCTTACAGCACAGAAAATAATAATAATAATGTTCTGGTAGTTTAATCATTATTCCCATGTTAGAGTTCCTGTAAGAATCAAGGGTAAAGTTTGATATTTTTATCTTATAAAAATTATTCTTCTATATGGCCTTAAATTTTTTTGTATTTGAGTAGCAAAGTCTTTAAAATATGTGTTTAAATAAAAGATCTGTTATTACAGAATGTCATTCTGGTTTTTCTCATCACCTCAGGTTAAATTCATTTTCTGATATCAGTTTATTACAAGACTCATATTTCATGTCTCATCTGTTTTACAGATGTTATAGATCTATTTTACAGATTTTACAGATGTTGGTATTTGCTACAAAAACAAAAACCTTCAGCAAGGCATTTCAGCTTACCTCTTAATGTTATAACGATATTTACTTCTAGGCAAACTGAGATAATTGAAGACTTTTATAAGCTGACAAGTTCAGAAATGAATTTTGCTTCCAGAAATATGAGGACTGTATTAAAAATTCCTCTTAAATTCAAGGTGCTTTGTCTGATTATTTTTTTTCTTTTTTGCTTTATTAGCTCTAAGGCATGACTTCAACTCACTTTTGTTGTAAGGGAGTAATCAAGTATGCCAAGCATCTGCAAGGAAAACACAGTGAAAGGTATGTTCTGCTCATGTATTAAAATTAAAAAGGACCATAATCATATAATTCAACAATAGAAAAATATATATTAATATTTGTGAAGATAAAGAATAAGAAATTGGGGTCCAGTGAGATGGCTCAGTGGTGTAAGCGCCTGCCTGGCAAGCGCGAGGGCCCGAGTTCGACTCCCGGAACCCACATACGAAAAAAGGGCCGGTGATATCGCTCAGCGGCACGGGCGCCTGCTGGCGCGCGAGGTCCTGAGGTCGACCCCCAGTACCCACAAAAAAAAAAGAATAAGAAATTAAAATTGTATTGAAATTCATAAATTCTGATATGTCATTGTAAAAGACAAAGCAAGCTTTACTAGCTACATTGGCTAATACTGCTTACCCAAGTATCTGCCACATAAGCCAATAACACAATTCACTTTGATGATTATCACTCATTCAGCAGTATCTCCCAGAACCTTATTGCTAGAAATGATGAAAATATATAATTTTAGAAGCTAGTCGGCCGTGGTGGTACAGGCCTGTAATCTCAGCACTCAGGAGACTGAGGCAGGAGGATCACTGTGAGTTTGCCTGGGCTACCTAGCAAGAGTCTGCCTAAAAACAAAGCAAAACAAAACAAAACAAAACAAAACAAAGCTAATCTTTTTTTCATTTAATCTCACCCCCTTACACTGAAGATGAGAAAGTTGAAAGAACATGAGCAATGGATTAACATCAGATCTGATACTTCTCCTGCTAGTAGTCACTAGTGATATAACTTTTGGAAATTACTTCATCTCTTTTCAGTTTCTTTTTCCTTGTTTAGAATAATAATGCTTCTCTTGCCAAACTGCTGGAGTGTTAGAAGGATCACATGCATGCTATGTATGGAACTGCTTTATAAGTGATGAGATTCTTATTCTGTGAATCCCAGAACACCATGTAGTCGTGGTCTTGCATGTAAACACCAGGGAGGGGATTCAATCAGGGCACTGCTCTGATGCACCCTGTGGGATCTGGACGGACAGTACCTGCTTTGTGCCTGGTCTATCGCACTCAGTCTGGGCATTCCCAGCAGTCACAGTCACCACTCAAGAATGGCTGAGGAGGACAATCTCTGAGAAAACAAGAAACAGACAGAGAATCTTTATCATACTCTAAGATTTAGCCAAAGGGAAATTAAGAATTATTTGATCCTTTTGTCTCTCCCAAATCCTTGAAAGCCTATAAGCTACTTTTCCTAATACTATTATTACCTTTGAGCATGGTAGTAGTTTATGTTCCATCACTGAGAAATGCCACATGGGATTTGGAAGGTGAAAGAATCCCAGCCGTTTTGCTCTGGTTGCAGAAGGTCAATGTATAAGGAAAAGACAGATGTGATTTTTTTTTTTAGTAGTAGCTTCAGGTCTTCTGGGAAATTACCTGCTTCTGTGTTATAGGCAGTTGATGTGTCTTCAGCATTGTCCTAGAATTTCCATAATTTCCTTTGCCATTGTCAGCAACTTACATATTTCCTAGTGATGTCTTTTCTGAAAATTTTTTTTTTTTTTGTGGGCACCGGGAGGTCGACCTCAGGACCTCGCGCGCCAGCAGGCACCCGTGCCACTGAGCGATATCACCGGCCCCTTTTTCGTATGTGGGTTCCGGGAGTCGAACTCGGGCCCTCGCGCTTGCAAGGCAGGCGCTTAAGCCGCTGAGCCATCTCACCGGCCCTTTTCTGAAATTTTTTCTAGATTTTCTAATGACTTCTTATGCACATCATTTTTATTATATCTCTTCCTATTTTCTTTTCAACACTCAGACTGATACAGCATCTCATTTTGAAACTTTTTCAAAGTTTATTATGTAGCTAATTTTAACATAACACACCACAAACAATGTCTTAAAAATAAATTAAACCAGAAATGAACTTGATGAAAATATCTAGAAAATCTCCACACATTTGGAAACTAAATAATACACTTCTAAATAATCCAGAGATCAAAGGAAATATTAAAATAGAAATTAGCACATATTTGTAGCTCAGTGAAAATGAAAATATAACATATATCAATTTGTGGGTTGCCGTATCAGTCAGTATTTTACTAGAGAAACAGATATAACAAAAGATACGCAAATGTGCAAGAAATTACAATATTGGCTTATGATGGTCAGCCACAGAGTCAGATGAGGAAGAGTGGAAAGGTTGTCTGCACGTTGGAGACCAAAGGTTTCAGTCCAAGGTTTGGAGTTCACTGTGGCGTTCCAAGCAAGTCTGTATCAGGAGGCCGATGGATCTGCGATAGAAGGCTGAAAAGTCTACACCAGAAGGCAGAAGGATCTGAGGCAGAAGCAGAAGAGTCCACGCGAGAAGCCAGGAGATGAAGTCTAAGCTGAAGGTGAAGACTGGAGCTCTTCCAAAGAACAGAAGCAAGTCCGTCTTTCCTCCTTACCCCTTTATATGGTCCAAGTGAGGAGCCTCCCCAGGGCGAGTCCTTTACACCCTAGGGTGTAGAATTGCTAAACTGATTTAAACTTCTGACTTCTCAAGTTGACACAATCAATCAACCATTACAGCTGCAGAAAACATATTACCACTCAGAGAGACATTTATAGAATTCAGTGCTTGTATTAGAAAAGAAAAAATATTTTAAGTCAATGACTTTATTTTAAAATATTAGACAAAGAAGAGAAAATTAATCCAAAGTAAGCTGAAGAGTAAATAACAAAATAAAGAGGGGAAATCAATAAGATAGAGCACAGGAAAACAATAGAGAAAATCAATGGAACAAAAAGCTGGTTCTTTGAGGAGATCAACAAATTCAATAAATGTCTAGACAGGCTGGTCAGAAAAAAAGTAGAGAAGGCATCATTACCAATATCAGGAATGTTAGATTTGATCTAACTACAGATTTTATAGGTGTCTAAATAACAGTAAAGAAACCTTGTGATCCTCTCAAATGATAAATTTGACCACTTAGATGAAATTCATTGACAATTTTAAACTATCAAAGCTCATCAGGAAGAAATAATTCCTAAATGTCTTCACATTAATTACAGCTGTTAGGTTCACAGTAGACGGTCTTCCCACAAAGGAACCTTGAAGTCTACACAGCTTAACTGATGAATTCCACCAATTGTTCAAGAAGGAAATAACACAAACTCTACAGGAGTGTTTTCTAGAAAGCCAGGAGCTTAGCATTCCTAGAGCTCAGCATTTCTCTGATATCAAATCAAGATAACACACAAAAAGAAAACTGTGTTCTCACACGCCTTGCAAAAACAGACATTAAAGTTGTCAACATTTTAGAGAATCTATTACAGTTATTTTTATTTAAAAAGGATAAAATATGATGATCAAGTGGAATTTATTAGAGGAATATAAGTTTACTATTCCAAAGTCCATGATTGTAATTCACCATAGGCACAGACCTTAAAATCCTCCCCCTTCTCTGACAGGATCACTTCAGTAGACATAGAAGAACCATTTGACAAATCTGTCAACAAGAAAGAGAAGAATGTTTTCAACCTTAGTGAGCAGAGACTGAACGCATTACCAGGAACAAAGCAAAAATGTACATTCCTTTCTATCCAGTATTGTATAAGGATTTTATTCAGTGTAACTGGATGATTAAATGTATAAAAGCATTCAGATTGGAAATGAGCAAGTGAAACTATATTTGCAGACACCCTAGTTATGTACAAAATATTAATAAATTTATTTTAACAATGAAATTAACAAGGGTGTGTGATACAAGCTTAATCCATAAAATCAGCTGTTTTACACTAATCATAAGATATCTGAAACTAAAATTTTAAAATAGCACTTAAATTAGGATCAAATAATGAAAATCTTGGTTACAAATTTTTCAGAAAAATGCAAAACTTGTAGACTGAAAACCACAAAACACTACTAAGCCAGGCATGGTGGCACATGCCTGTGGTCCCAGTACTCAGGAGTTCGAGGCCAGCCTAGGCTATATAGTGAGTTCAAAGCCAACCCAAACTACACAGTAAGACCCTGTCTCAAATAGACAAAGAAACACACACACACACACAAACAAACACTGCTAAAAGAGAAATAGTTGTCTTGGTCCGTTAAGACTGCTATGAGAAAATATCAAAGACTGGGTGGACTAAATAATAGAGGTTTATTTCTCACAGTTCTGGAGGCTGAGAATTTCAAGATCATTATGCCCACTGATTCTTTTTTTTTTTTTTTTGTGGGTACCAGGGGTCGAACTCAGGACCTTGCATACCAGCAGGAGCCCGTGCCACTGAGCGATATCACTGGCACTTTTTTTGTATATGGGTTCCAGGAGTTGAGTTCAGGACCCCCTTGCTTTCCAGGCAGGCACTTGTGCCACTGAGCCATCTCACCAGCCCTGCCCACTGATTCTGTTTCCTGTTTTTTTAGGTCATTCTATGATTTTAAACAACCACTCGCTTGGTGTGTTTTCACAGGTTACAGAGAAGGAACGCCCTGACATCTTTCTCTTTTCATAAAGTTTTTAATCTCATCATGGGGTCTCCACCTTGATGACTTCACCTAAATCCAACTATTTCCCAAGGAACCCACCTTCATATTTTATCACACTGAATATTAGGACTTGAATATATGAATTTTGGGAACACATATTCAATACCATACTAAGAGGTAAAACAAAACAAAATGAAAATCCTAACCCTCAATATTATTAAGATAGCAGTTTCCCCCTGAAGCTATAGCTTAAATGTGTTCTTCAGTCACCCAGTAAAGACTCAAAACACTTTTTTATTTTTATGTAAATGGACATGCTGTTTATAAAATTTGTATAGTAAAAAATTTGACATGAAATCCACAATGACTTTGAAAAAGAATAAATTTGGAAATGTAAGCATAATTTCAAGGTTTATCATGGTAACAAATTAAACAGAGTGTTATTGATTTAAAGGTGAAAGAAATTGATAAATAGGTCCAAAAATAGATCCACACATTGGTGTGGATAAATACGGTAAATTGATTTTTTGACAAAAATGACAAGGCAATTGTCTTAGTTACTTTTCTCTTGTTGTTGCTGGGACAAAATACATGACAACCAAAGTTTAAAGAAGGAGAGGTTTATTTGGCTCACAGTTTGTACAGGTTTCAGTCCATAATCGGCTGGCTTCAAGGCAGAGTGGCACATGGCAGAAGGGCAACAGTTCATGGCAGCAGAAAACAGCAAAAGCAACAAGTGAGAAGGAGGAGCAAGCCTCTTTTCCTCCTTTATATTGTATGTAGGCTACCCGACATAGGTGGGTGTAACATTCACACCCCCAATCCTAGCACTAGACAATGAACCAATCACAAACTAGATTCAGCTGCTTCCGAAAAGCCGCACCCCATGACTTCAGAGGATTTGGAGGGACATCCAGACAAAAACCATAACAGCAATTCAATGAAAGAAAAGATAAACATTTCCTGGAATAATGCTATGACAATGGTAGCCATATGTAACAATAAGAATATTGATTCACATACTACAGCTAATAAAAAATTCACTCAACCAGGCATGATGATGCATGCCTGCCACCCCAGCACTAAGGAGGCCAGTGCAGAAGGATCGGAAGTTGGAGACAATCTTGGGTTACATAGCAAGTTCAATGCTGGCTTCAAATACATAGAGAGACCCTGCCTCAAGAAAAAAAGAATTGCTCAAAATGAATTATCAATCTAAATGTAAACTCTTTTAAAAATAAAACATCTAGAAGAAAATGTAGAAAAATATTTACATCCCTTGATTAGGCAAAAAATTTTCTAAATTCAATAGGAGGAATATCATTATAAAAGAAAAAATATTGATAGATTTTACACAAAGAGCTCTTCAAAATACATTGTTAAGGAAATGGAAAACACAATTCACACAGTGGAAGAAAATATTTGTAGGTTACATATTTGAGAATTCTCAAAAGTCAGTAAAAAGCCTACAACCCAAATTAAATAATTAATTATTGACATTATTAGTCCTTGTGGTAATGTAAATTGAAGCCATGATGATAGAGGATGGCATACATATTAGAATGTCCAAAATTAAAAAGATCTTATTGATTGCTAGAAAGAATGTGAACAAATTTGAATTCTTATGCATTTTGGTGGAAACAAGTTTGGTAGTCCTTAAAAAGTTAAACATATATCTAAAGTTAAATGAAGTCAAACTCATAGTCCAGGCATTTCACTCATAGTTATTTGTCCAAGAGAAATTAAACATATGTTTTCACAAAATCTGTGCATGATTATTCAGAAGTGCAACAGTAAAAAGCTGGAAACAGCACAGACACCGATTTACAGGCAAATACATAAATAAACGGTGGTAAGTCTATCTGATGGAATGCTACTCATCAATACAAAGAAGTGAGCTGCTTATACCTACAACATAGAGAAATTAAAAATAAGCTACCTGAAAAAAGCTAGCTCCTCCACCAAAAAGATACATTGTATGACTTCACTCATGTAAAACTTACATGAATTGTAACTAGTATATTGTAACCAAAAGCTAATCAGTGGTTTGTCCAGAATGGTGGTGTGAGGTGGGGGAGGGACAGGAAGAAAAGACAACAACAGGTCATGAAGAAACTTTGTTGGGTTTTTTGTTTGTTTGTTTGTTTGTTTGTTTGTTTTTGAGACATGATCTCCCCATGTGGTTTAGGCTGGCCTTGAACTCACTATACAGCCCAGGCTGGCCTTGAACTCAGTGATCTTCCTGCCTCAGCCTTCCAAGTGCTGGGATTATAGCCATGCACCACCATTTCTGGCTCATGAAGAAACTTTTGAGGGTGACAGAAGTGCTTATTATCTTGACTGTGTGGCTGATTTCATGATTATATCCTCTTTCAAGAGCCATAAATTACACACTTTACAGAGGTAAAGGTTGCTATATGTCCATTATACCTCAATAAAGCTATAAAACAAACAAACTCAAAATCAATGACACTTATTTATTCATGACTCACTGATCTAGACTGTGCTCAGTTGGGCTGCTTGTCTCTGCTCCTCCAGTGTCAGCTT
Organism: Erethizon dorsatum; assembly: GCA_028451465.1. NCBI lineage: Eukaryota > Metazoa > Chordata > Mammalia > Rodentia > Erethizontidae > Erethizon > Erethizon dorsatum. The sequence continues at coordinate 40,235,446 of CM051839.1, forward strand.
GTGTCTACACTGAGCCAAGATGGCCTCACTCACCTTCCGCCTGTCCAGTTGGGATGGCTAGAATAAATAGAGGATTTGGTGGGTCTCTTCTCTTCACAGTCTTTCATCTGGGATTCTCCCTCATCTACCGGAGACTTGCCCAGACTTCCTTAAATGGAGTCTCAGACAGTGAGAGAGTGAAAGTAGAAGATGAAAATCTTTTTGGAATTTAAGCCAAGGAAGTATTCTATTGGCCCAAACAAGTCATAAACCCAAGCCAGCCTAGAATAAGTGTGAGAAGAGACTACAAATGATGACTTACTTGAAACTATTTTTAATAACCTATTACAATGTCAGTAACTTTCAGCTTGGAGTTTTTTGCATGCACAGCTTCCTCAGTAGCATCCATGTCACAGAAGTTTATTAGCATATGTAAGCAAATCTCAACATCTAGAGTTGAAAATTCAAAATTAACTCAATGATTGATATTTAAGGGTGGCAACTGCCATTTCTAGACTCACCATATTCTGTGAATTTCTTCCTTTATTCAAATTTCCCTCTATTTAGAATGGCATAAAGTGAGACAGTTCTTCTATTTTATTTCTATGTTTGAGGCATACAACAATCACTGAATGCTTTTTCTATTTTTCAAAAACATGGATAGTATACACTTTTTTAGTTTCCATGGATGAAAACAATTTTCATCATTTCTCCCCTTTACCATGTTTATTTTCTTTCCTCCATTTCTGTACTTTTTTCAGTGAAAACAAATTTATTTTAGTTTATAGATCTCTTTTAAATCATTTGAGTATGGCCTCTTTATGTATTTTTTATACCTTTATCAGCTTCCATAAACAAAATTAAACTTCAATTTTTGAAATATATAAGCTAACTCAAAAGATTTGAGGCAAAGAGTCATCAGAAACATGTACTTATTTACCAAAAACTGCTGAGAAAAGCACTTAATGCTGCAGATAATATCTGATCCAATTATTGTAGCCATAATAGTCATGATCAAAATAATTGCACTAGGCTAGAAACAAGCCAGATTCTTGACGAATAGTTGTACTAAAGAGATGATGCTTCAAATCATCCTTACAACCAATATCTATGCAATACCAGTTTCTAGAGCATACCAACATCTCTTGAACTAGTTTTCCATCTAAATCAGAGTCATTTGAACTTGTCAAGAAGGTAAACAAGCATGGTTCTTGGTTCTCTTCCAGGCATTCTGTTGCAGTCGAATGGTCGATAATAATCCAGGTTCTTGTGTACAACAGGAAAGAATTGCCAACTGTGCACCCAGTAGTAAGTACGAAGTAGCTACAGTGATGGAATATCATGGGAAAGGTAGCAGCAGCAACATAAAAAGGGGAAAAGGGGAAAGAGAAGCTGGTAACTCAGGCTTTCAGAATTTCAAGCCCAGACACCTCTGGTTTTAGGTGCCTCCCAATGAATCTCCCTTGGTGCCAGTGCAGAAGCCACCTAAAGCGTGGAGATCTCTTAGACCTTTTATTTTATACCTCATTCAGGACAACGGAAGCATGAATAACCATAGGGTGCTGTTTATAGTTGAATGGAGGGAAGGGAGTGACTCACTCAGCTCCTCTGTTTCTCACTGTACTAATTCTGCATTGAAAGGATGATAAAATCAAAGAATAAGGAAAATTCATGAGTTAACCACAATGTGAGGAGGATCCACCTAAAGTGATAGGTGCTGGGGTGGGAAGGGGTTGAATTTGAACATGGTGGTGACAAAATAAGGAAAGTTTTAATACTTTTTCTTTTAACTCTTTCCTTATTGTTTTTACATAATTATTTCTTATTCTTTATTACTGGAAATTGGCAGCGACACCCCAGGCAGCTGATGTTGGTGCTGATGGAATAATTACCAGGCAGGAAAAGGCCTGCTGAGGTGATGGAAACATTCACTGATCATTCAGGCTTTTGCTCCTGGGCCACATCCCTTTCCAGATATCAGGGTTGAGATTTATTTCTCCCTAAGCACTTAAGGATTAAATTTGGATCACAAAATTTGCCAGATACTGAGAAAAAATAAGATACAATAATTTAAACTCTCAGATTGGATTCAGAAACAGAATTTATTAATATGCTCTCTACAAGAGATCTCCTGAATAGGGTGAGTGATGAGGGAAACAAAACCTTGGGAAACTGAAACTTAAGACCAAAATGGATACCTTGCACAAAGCAACTGTCTCGATCTGCTTCTGGTACCTTGCTTGTACAGCCTGGTTCTGGAATCTTGCTTGTACAGTGCTCCTCAAACCCCCTGTGCTTAACCACACCCTCTTCTGCCTTTGTAACTCAGCCTGCACATTCTCACCTAAAATCTCTATATAAGACAGCTCCAACAAATGCTTGGGGCTCAGACTTTGGAGTACATAGCTCCTCTGAGCCTGCCAGCATAATAAAGTTTGGTTCCTTCCACCTCTCCAACAGCACCTCCATTTCTTTCTAAAACTGCTGTAACATGAGTACACAAAATATTTTTAAAATTAGCCAGGCATGGTGGCACACACATGTAGTCTTAGCACTCAGGAGGCTAAGGCAGGAGGACCACCACTAGTTCGAGGCCAGCCTGGGCTACATAGTGAGCTCATAGCCAGCCTGAACTACATAGCAAGACCCTGTCTCAAAAATATCAAAAAAGAGCTGAGCACGGTGGCACATGCCTATAATCCCAGCACCCAGGAGGCTGAGCAAGGAGGATCCTTGTGAGTTTGAAGCCAGACTAACCTACATAGTGAGAACTCAAGTCCTGCCTAAACTACATAGTGAGACACTGCCTCCAAAAACAAAAAACAGAAACAAAAAATTAGATCATACATGATTCTATAATGGAAATTAAATAAGTTCCAAAAGACTGATATTTTCTAGATTTCTTCTCACCAAAGTGATTTAAAATTGGAAATAAATAAATAAAAAAGAAAAATAAGAAAGGAACTCAAATGTTTTGAAAATTAAAAAACCATATTGCTAAAAAATCTTTGGCAAGCCCAGAATATTATGGAGATGTAAAGATAGTTACAATGTGGTAATGAAAAAATAGACATGTAATTAGAGAGATTTAGGTACTAGAACATAATCATTATGTAAAGAGATATATAAAGTCAGTATTGATGGGAAACAGCATACTTGGAAGACTACTGATTGTCTTAAATATTTAAGAAAGGTTCATAAGCTAAACATATTTAATTCAAAAAGTTGAAAATAGAACGAGAAAATAAACTCAAAGAAGGTGGGAAATAAATATAAAAAGACCAAAAAGATGAAGTACATAAAGAGCGAATAGGGAAAGTTAACAATTTCACAACACATTTTTTAAAAGCTTAATAAAATAGGTGACTGGGAATTTGAGTAAAAGTGTGAGGGATAAAAAATAAAAGATGAAAGTAAAAAAGTAGCATTAAGATAGAAAAATCATCATTTAGATATCAACAACTAAAATAATAGCAAGACTATCAAAGCATTATTCAACAAACTAAGAAGTGGGTACAGGGATTTATTCCTAGAAAAGCAATAATTACTAAATATCAGATTAAAACAAATATAAAACTCAGTTAGAGCAGAAAATATTTAAATAACTACACTTTTAATGAAAAAAAATCCCCTTTTAAAAAACTCAATATCTATTTGATTTATGAAGAAATTCAGCCTCCCTATAAAACATCAGCTAATTACTATCTTATATGATTTTTTAAAAAATTGAAAAAGCTCTGAAAACTACACACCTTATTTTATTAGTAACTATTTCATTTAGTCAAACCTAATATTACATTTGTGACTATAGATCCAAAAACAAATAGTATAAGAAAATAAAATTTTAGGGCTATTTTCTTGTAAACCTAGATGCAAATTATAATACTGATGTAGGGGAAAAAATATGTAACTCCCAACCTGCTAGATGTCAGATATACCGAGTTTGTGTTCCCCAAAATCGAAGAATGAATTTTAAGGAACAGCAGAGGTTAAAAGTAGGCAGATTTATTTGGGGAATAGGAATGAGGAATAGGAATCACTCCCAAGAGACAAGGGGGCTCCTGAATGGGTTGCCAATGAGCCCATTTCTCTCAGAAAGTTTTATAGAGTAAAATCATGAGGTGGGTACAAAGTGGGTCAAAACTATAATCAACCAATAAGATTACAAGTATAGCCACTTGGCTAACACTGATCTAATAGTAGCAAGGGCATGTTGTGGATGCCATCATTAACCTTGGTTGATAGTCTATAGTCTTAGTCTTGTCTTTAGTCTTAGTCTTAGTAGTCTTAGTTTTAGTGGGTGGGAGAGGATGACCCACCCCAATGAGATAATGGTTTATTTATACAGGAAATCTCAAAAGGGTGGTACCAATAATCTCAAGATTCCATTTATCACTTAAGGAAGTATGTAAATCTGGCCTTTGTGATTTTAATCTTCTTTAGATGCACCTCTAGCCACAGTTCCAATGTGATCTAATTTTTTGCACTGACTCCCTTGAGGGCCTAGCCCTCTCTGACTACCTATAATTTTACTACCTAACTTAGCTGTCTATAATAATACTAGATCACAAAATTCAAAGTATAATTTTAAAAAAAACAATGTAACATGATCAAATACTATTTATTCCAGTATTTATGGATGTTTCAACATCAATTTCTATAATTTATCATATTAATACCCTAAAGGAAAAGTGTTGTGGTGTAGCTTAGTGGTAGAGTATGTGGAAGGTCTTGGATTCAATCCCTGGCACAAAAAGAAAGAATTATAGCCAATAGGCTTGATCTAGCTTTTTTTTTTTTTTTCGCTGTTGAGCTAAGAATCGTTTTCACATTTTTTTTTTTTGTGGGTACCGGGGGTCGACCTCAGGACTTCGTGCACCAGCAGGCGCCCGTGCCACTGAGCGATATCACTGGCCCTTTTCTCGTATGTGGGTTCGGGGAGTTGAACTCGGGCCCTCACGCTTGCCAGGCAAGCGCTTATGCTGCTGAGCTGTCTCACCAGCCTGGTTTTCACGTTTTAATAGACTGTAAACAAATAAAACAAAGAATATTGGCATAGTCTATATGAGCTCTGTAGTCTAAAATATTTACTATCTGGTCTTTTGCAGAAAAATGTTTGCCAATCTCTGTTTTAAAAATAAAACAATCAATATAGAAAATGCATTTAGTATTTATATTGAAAATTATTGGCAATCCAAGAAAATAAAGAACTTTTTTAACTTGATAAAAATTCTATATATAATGCCTAAATTCTATATATAAGTATTAACATAACAGGGGAACATATGGTGCTTCCTTTTAAGATCAGGAGTTAAAAAGATAACTGTTATCACTGCTATCACTTAACATAATCCTAGAATTCTAGGTCAAATCCATACTGAAAAAAAGAGAAAAAAAAAAAAAGAAGGAAGAGGTATTACAGGCAAAGACTGAATTTCTTATTTCAAAATTATATGAATAAAGGAAAAAATAGAATCAACTGATAGATTATTTGAAAAAGTAAGAGTTCAACAAGTTTTCTGGACACTAATTACATATCATTTTTAGCCCAGCAATAACAGTTAAGTTACTGCAAGTAAAAATAAAATATAATAGGAAAAATCTCAGTCCTCTAGATAAAAACTTCAATAGGAAAGACTGTCAAGGTTTTGAATGAAATGGATTAATATTATAATAATATCAATGGTGTATAAATTAATTTATATCTTCAATGTTTCTCAGTTAAAATTTTAGCATCTTTGTTTTGAGGAATTCAATAAACTTATCTTTTAGCATATCTCAGGAAATGCTCACCATGAGCCTTAGGTAGCATGTAAGAGATCATCCTTTGCAGCTTTAGTTTGGGGAAACAGCTGGGGACATTCTGTGGTTCCTTCATGCAGACAGTGGAAGGAAGGGAAAGGAAGATGCACCATAAAGTATTACGCATCAGGAAGAAGCAATGGAGAACACACAGCAACATGAGTAACTTAAAAGTCATGATATTGGCTGGTAATAATAGACAAAGATAATATGACACAAAAAGAAATGACCAGGAATAACATTGTTTTCATGCCTTCCAAATATAAACACACAAAATGATAATACAAGTTTTTCAGCACCATAATGAAACAAAAACACTGGACTGATTCAAATGGTTGCCTGTGAAAAAGGGGAATTCAGAGTGGGGCAGGAAATAGGAAGAGATAGATACAGAAGTAAATTAACTTGTGTCAATCCATGCTGCTGCTGCTGTGGTATGAAGCAAGAAGTTAAATGCACCAGTGCTCTGAAGACCACAGGGATTAAAACAAACAGCCAAAAGAAAACATCCAGAAAGCACAAATTAATAAGAAGCCATGTAACTATACATGGTCTACATAAATTTATTGAACAAAAGTAATTGATTTTTTTCTACATTTCTGTTTAATCTATCATCTCTTACCCTTCCCTTGCTCTTTCACCTGAATCTATACTTACTCAATTTGCTGGAATTGTAAATGATGGATGGTAAAGTATGCAGTAATTCTTTTTTGACCTTATCCCCCCCTCACTCTATTCTCATTAGTCAGGGTTCTCTGGAAGAACAGAACCCAGAGTATGTATGTATATACTTATTAGAGGAGATATATTAGATGAGCTCACCCTGTCAGAGGCTGGATAGTCACACAATGGCCATCCACATGCAGCAGAGCCAGGAAAGCCAACAGCTGCTCAGTTTGTTACAGCAGAAGTGAGGCATATACCTACAGGAGACACACGGGAGACTGAGATTCAAGAAACAAGTGAATTCTTTTATTAAAAGAAGCCTGCTGTCAACAGGTCACTCACAGGAGTTGAGTCTGCTGACCCCGAGCCTTGGTTTCACAGCTCCTTAAATGCACATTTGGGGGTTTTACAAATTTCCTTGGTTGCCATAGAGACCACATTCTTTACTACATCATTTCTTTAGAATTTCACAAGGTCCCTGTCAAACATCAGGTTAATTAACACACAGAATAGGGGTAATGGGTACCATCCTGTGCTAAAACTGTTTGTTTCTCCTTTATGGTTTTATGACTACAGGACTGTGATAAAACCATTTGTTTCTCCTTTTATGGTTTTATGACTAACTGGGAAGGGGTCTGAGGAGTGAGTGCTCTAGAGGTTAAACAAAGATGAACTGGCATCTAAAAAGAAAATAGAGTCACTTTAGCCATATCAAGTTCAAGAATTTGGAAAGCCCAGAATAAGAGGAGCCAGGGATGCAGTACAGTTCCCTTGAGGGTTGCCGATACAAGTTCGTGTTCAAAGACTAAACATTCTAGAGTCTGTTGTCAGTGGGCAGGACAATAGCAAAAATAGTGCCTGTTCAAGAAAAGTCAGGTATATGCATGTGCAAGCTTCCCTCTTCCTCCTTTTTCTGTCCCATTTGGATCCCCAGACTGTTGGATGGTGCCAAGCACATTCAGGGCAGGTCTTGACCCCTGAGTTATGCTGATTGTCTCTGGAGACACCCTGAACATGCGCCTGGATGTGTGCTTTACTAATGTTCTAGGGAGAGCTCTCGGTCGGGTCAAGTTGACAACCAAGATTAACCATTATACCTTATTTGTGAAAATTCTTGGTGAAGCTGCCTCTGCTCAGCATTTTGTTTTCTCACCTCTTATTTGCTTTCTAGTCTTTAGAAGTGGGCCAGCAATCCACTAATACACCCTGACTGTCTTAGTTACTTTTCTCTCATTGCTGAGACAAAATACCTGACACCCAAAGTTAAAGGGGGAAAGGTTTATTTAGCTAACAGTTTGTAGAGGTTTCAGTCTGTAATCGACTGGCTCCAAGGCAGTGTGGCATGGCAGAGGGGCATCACAGAGGAAAAACAGTTCATGCTGGGCAGAAGGCAGCAAAGCAAGCAATCAAGGGACCTTAGATTTTTTTCGACCCCTTTTATACTCTATCTAGGCTATCTGGATTAGGAGGGTGCCAAACCAATCAGTGGACTGATTTACTAATCACCCACCCTTAATCCCAGCATCGTACCATGAATCAATCACACACTCTAGATCCAGCCACCCCTGAAAAAGCCCCACCCATGACCTCATGAGGCTTTGGGGAGACATCCAAACACAAGCCATAACACTGACATACATTCAATACTTTAGTGTACTGATATTTTAATATATTTCACATATTTAATATAGTGTATTTTAATATGCAAATATCCCATTTAATTAATCACTTTCCTTCTGTTAGATAAGAAGTTGCTTGAGACTACACTATGTGTTATTCATTTTTTAAACTATTCACCCCTCTTCAGAGTGCCTTGAAATATTTAGCATCTCAAAAATGTATGACTAAATAGCTCTGATTTTTAAAAAACAAAATATGTACAAATAGACAAAACTGAGAAGTTGGCACATTTCACATTTGAATCCCTATCTACCTTTTCCTAGTTTTGTCCCCATCATGCAGTCTGAGTCTATATTCTGGCCCCCACATTTTAGGGTCTACATATGCTGAAAAAGGTATTTAGCCACTAAGCTTCCATTTCCTCACCTGTGAGAGAGAAAAGCACATTATATCATTTAGAATTGTTGTGAAAAATCAGTAAAACAAGGCTTTATGGTGTTTCCTGGCCCATCTTAAGGGAGAGCACAAAAATGACTGGTGGCACTGTTACTGTATAGAAGGCCCTCTGTTCTTGTTCTCACCTTTATTTTTTTATTTTGGTTCTATACTCCTTATCAAAATTGTAGACTATCAGATCTCAGTTATTTAAGTCTGAAACAGAGGCTGCCAATATTTATCTTAGCTTCCATGGAAAATCAGTACTCCAGTCTAGAGGGTGCTCTGACAGGTCAAACTGGAGGAGGACTGCACAAGAAGATTAAAATCAGAAAATATGCCATTAAGACACAATCAGTTGGTTTTGCAGAGTTAGAGGGATGAGAGATTGGAGTGCAGATGCTATCAACAGAAGAGGGGCAGACAGTTCCCAGGCACTAGAGCATAGCAGTAAAAGAATTGAAGTATACTGCACGTTGAAATTTAGACACAGTATATGTCTTCACTGGAAGCTTGGGGATTTATTTAAAATCCCACAAGGATTGCACAAGGGCAGGGGGTTTTGGAGCAAGGGAGAATTCAGTTCCCATAGAGACAGAGCTGGTCTTCCAGGGACTATATCTTCCTCCTTCCTCTTTACTAACAAGACAATTCTGCAAGTATTCCTTGTTCTTCAAATAAAATTAACCCACCCGATTCCAGAAAGGAGGATCAGGCAAAGAGTGATCTCTTCCTTTTGTACATTGATTATATAAGAAGTGACAAGCAGCATTTCCCTGGCTTAGCCTAACAATCTGCTCAATAATTCACTTAAGACTCTATTTATTTGTTTGTTTTTGGTACCGGAAATCAAACTCAGAACCTTGTGCTTGCCAGGCAGGTGCTTGTAACGCTGAACTATATCCCCTGTCCTGGAGACTCTATTTGTACAAAGGAGATAAGTGGAGGCACGGAGGAGATTTTGGAAAAGAAGTGTTCTTATTATCATTCCCTTTCTGCCAGAAACCATCCCACTTTTTGTTAATGATGATGTGGTGTGGGATATAAACCTTGAGTATGCTATAGCCATTCCTCCCCTCCACTGAAAGGTCACCTATAGCTGGAAGTGCAATGTGTTCACTCAACCCGCTTACCATTCCTCCTGAGGCTAAATGACATTTTTATACTGTGTCCACTATACTTAGTTCACTCCTTTCTACTGTAGAAAAGAATACCCCAGACTGGTCATTTAATAAACAATTCAGATTTATTTGGCTCACAGTCTAGGGGCGATGAAGCCCAAGATTGAAGGGCTGCATCTGATTAGGGTCTTCTTGCTACATCATAGGGTAATAGAGCCATCATATGGTGATGGGGTGGAGAGAGAGAGGGGGACAGAGAGAGAGAGAGAGAGAGAGGGAGATGGAACTCTTCCCTTTTGTAACTAACCCACTTCTGTGATAACAGATTCGTGAGGGACCATGGCTCCATGTTGTATGTAACCACCTCTTAAAGGTCCTACCTCTCAACACTGTTAGAATGTCAGTTAAATTTCAGCATGAATTTTGGGAGCACATTCAAACCATGACACCTTGGTACTTAAGGATATCACATATCCATGTGACCAAATTCTGTCAATTGTAACATAAAGTTAGGTACTTTCCCACTTCTGGCCAAAGTGGTAAGAAGTACGTACGCCTCCCTACTTCCTACTTGTGTCCCTAAATGACACTATAGAAATGTTGCTCAACCAGAAGTATTCAAATTGGACGTGATGTGAGCAGGAAGTTAAATTTTGTTGTGTAAAGTCTCTGAGAATTGAGGATTTATCTGTTGTGGCCAACTAAATCACTTGCCTTAGAATTCAGCCAACACTAGGAAGACAGGATAGAGATGGAAATGCAAATAGGCCCAAAATGATAACATGGAGCTGCTGAATCAAACTAGCCCTGAAACTCAAATTATCCTGAATTTCTAGTTAAAAAAAAAAAAAAAAACTCATTAATATATGAATAGTGTTGCCTAGTTTTCTGTTAGTTTTGGCTGAAAGGTAATTTCATGAATTATAAGATAGAAACCAATCAGTGGACACTGACTAGAAGGCAAAGAGATGTATTAAACAGAAGAGAATACAAGAGGAAAGTCTAGCAACAAAGCAATAACAAAGCCAAATTATTGTTGAACTGCCAAGCTATGAATCCATGGATCTTTATATTTTCTAATGTCCCTGAGCCAGAATCATCCCATAAATCCCTTTGGTGAGAGTGAAGTTGTAGGTGGAGATTGTGTGGGCCCAGGTGTGGTGGAGGATGGCCTGTGAATGTAGGAAGCCAACTTCCATTAGATCAGGGACATAAATCACAGACTGATTGAATTGCAGCAAAAATAAATCTATTTCAAGTAGCCTATAGGAACAGAATGTTATTTTTAATGCTTGTTCTGCACTAGCAAAAAACTAACCTGTAGGTCCTTGTTCATTCAAACCTCTTTACCTCTTCTCCTTACGATATATTCTTTATCAGTAACTGTGAATATTTCCCCTCTCTCTATCTTTCTCTCTCCCTTCCTTCCTCCCTCCCTTTTTCTCTCTCTTTCTCTTTCATTCATATTTTTGGATACATTTCATTTTTCATTAATGCAGTACTGTATCTTACTTAATACATAATCCTTTTTATTGTACACTGGGTACATCTCTCCATCCTGTATCATTTTGGTCTCTAGTTATGTTACTTGTGAGAAACTATGCAATTGCAATAAATCATGTTCATTGTTAAAAGTGCAATGGTAATGTTATAGTAAGATCTTTCATTAACAGTGAAAACAACTGGACTATTCCAAGCAATCCTTAAAGGTAAAACTTTCTACATATTTGAAGAGAATGGGTTAACAGTAATGAAGAACACTGCATCGATAAACATAATGTATTTGAGATAATTAGGTCATATGCTAAATCTGCTTCTAAAACCTAATGGAAATGGCATACTTTCTGGTTAAGTCTATAGTTTTAAATATAAATTAGGATTGATTTTAAGGTTTGTATTAACAGAATTTTTGTTACCTGCAACTATGGAATTCAGTGTATCTTTACTACTGTATCTGCAGCTGATAGCAATATAACATTTGACTGTTGTCCTAAGGAAGGGACTACAACATATTAACATCACTTTTCAGTTAATCATGAGTCATATGATTAAAACGAGGCTAAAAGAAAATCACTCCTCAATCAGAAAAATATCTGAAGCATAATAAAGCAGAATTATAAAATCATCTAAATTTATTGAATAAGCTTAAAAATAGAAATAGACTTTGAACAATAGCCTAGACCATCACCAGTTAAATCAACAACTATGTTCTGAGTATTTACCAGAAAAGAATTCTTTTCTTGGACCACTAGTAAATTAACAAATGTTAGATAGAATCTCTTCCTGGAAGATTTTTAAAATCCAGTAGTTTTATTAAGGCTTTAGTGTTCTTGTTGAGAAAAACATACATAATTAAATGAAATATTACACCAAACATAAAAAAGAATGAAATGTTTTAGAGAATGTGAGTATTCTCTGAAAACCTGAAGGGCTCATTTTTCTTGGAAGCATTATAATTCTGCACCTTTCAGTCTTTGGATACTGTGAGTTTGGTTGTGTGATCATGCCCATGCCAAAACAATTCACTATAATTAAAAGAAAAAAATTCAACACATCCAAGTATTTGTATAATAGTAAGCAATGTTTTCCAAATCTTACTTGTGAATAACTAATTATCTAAGGAACTCTTATTATGGCAGAATATTTCATTCTTATGAAAAAAAATCCCAGATGGATATCTAAATAAAATTTCAGTGCAAAAACAATGTATTCTGGTGTACCATCATAGATTTGAGTCAACCTGAATGTGACAATGGTTAAAGCTGCTAATCAAATAAAGGATTTGTAATGGAGGAAATCTTAAAAATTAGTCTTGAGTAACAAAGAACATTCCATTATTCTGCTCAGGCAAACATAAGAAAATAATATTTATTAAATATTATACATTGTAAAAATATTATTTTCTTAGAATTAAATTTTTAATTAAAGATCTAAAAATGGAAACAAATGTATTTAGAAAACTTTTTAAATTTTAGCCTGATGAATGGAATTTTGAAGAAAACATGGTAGCTTCAGCTAAATAAAACCTTGATCTGCACTGATTCATGACCTTGTCCTTAACTAATTCAAGTGCAGAAGGCATTGTAAACCATATTGTACTGGTATGGAATTGATTTCGCTATTGAACTTTTCCAATTTTCCCACATGTAGAGGGAAGAGTTTGAGATTTATGAAGTGAACTACAAAAAATAAAAGCAAAAACAAAAACAAAAACAAAAACTTGAGTATATCACACAGCTGAATTCACAGCTCCTCAACCAGAAGGAGTACTTTACATTTTGCACAAGACATCTGTTATGTTCATTATTTCACTAAGACAGTGGTTTTCCTAGTAGTGGACACTGTGGAATCAGGGCAGTACAAAAGGTGATTGTAATAAAAATTATATAGAACTACATGCACTCTCTTCTGAAAGAAAGGGCTGCTGATATTTAGTTAAATTGAAATGATGGTAGTTCTTTTACTACTCTCAAGCGAACACTTATTTCCCCATAGCTTGGGATGAAGAAATAGTAAACTCCAATGTTTTTCTTAGAATAAAGTAGCACTTATCTTTATTGCTACTCTTATTATCCTCTGCCCCTTGAGGGAAGGGTATCCAGAGCTGGCCTGCACCACACAGAGGTCATGGTGCTCTGTCGAGTGCAAACCATCTCATGGGCCAGCCACACCAGACAAGGACAAGCGAGACAAAACAAAAGCAGTTCATAAATGTGTTTGAGCCAGCAACAAATCAGGTCACTGTAAAAACACAAAAACTACCAAATGCCTCTCTCTCTCGCAGCTAAAATTAGTGACTGACTTTATAAATTTTAAATCAATTGCAGGTTTATCCTCACTCGTCTAACATCCAAAATAAAGTCCATTAAGATACCCAATTATAGTGCTGCACCCAGTACAGAACAACAGAATCCTGACAGCACCCACTCTGTTTCTTTGAACTCTCCCGCAGATCATCATTCACAAGCTCCAATCCTACAGTAAGTCCCTCCTGCTACCTTCTTACTGAGTGTCTTAGTCCATCGGTGCTGCTGCAACACAACATCTGAAACTCGAAATTTTGTAAATAATAGAAATTCATTACTCATAGCCTGGAGGCTGAGAAGTCCAAGATCAAGAGCCAGCAGATCTGGTGACAGGTCAGCTTACCTTTTACTGCAGGTGTGTTCTTGGAGGGTTTTTCTACTAATGGACATCACCTTTATGACATTGGTCTGAGTAATGTAGCAAATTTTACTTTTCAAGACAATGTAGCCTTTGATAACCACACAGGAACAAAAGAGATTGAAACCCAGTTATTATATGTAGATTCAAGATGTCCAATCCTCACTTCTGTTATTATCTGGTTTATTTCTTTATCTAGCATTACTGTATTCCTGATCTAATATATAAACTAGTTCTCTTTGATCCACTGAAAATCTTCTCTTGGAACATTAGGCAATGAAATAAATTTTTTTAAAATGTGCATTAATTAACAAGAAAAGCATAACTGCAAAATAACAAAATAATCACAAACCCTTTACTGCACAATTTTAAAATGTGCATACTTTTATACTCAAGTGCAAGAACTATTTGCAGATTTTTTTATATTCAACTGAGGCCATAATCTCATGATGAATGACTGCAACAATTTACACAGTGTTAAAAATCTTTAAGAACTTGATTAATTTAAGACAAGTCAAAACAGAAATTAAGTGGAGTGGTGTCATTTGGAGTTTTATTAACTCCAAATAATAAAGAGGATGGTCATCATCTCTTGCCAATCACTCATGATCAATCCCAGCTGGTTTCCAAATACTTTTTCACAAAAACATCAACACTAGAGGGATCAGATGGCCTTTTATTTCATATTTGAACAAGTATCAATGCAGATTTCTGGTAAAAGCCTAACCTAATAACACAGAGTCTAACTTTAAAGCTTCACTATTGACATTTTCCAAATAGAAGGATTTCTGGGGCCCAGGTAAGACCTTGTGTCTATTTCCTAATACAGTCGAAATGTACTGAAAACAACTAAAATGATACAGTAACATAATTTCTAGTTAAAATATATATAAAATAAATATATACAAAATATATATAAAATAAATATATATAAACTAATATATATATTATTTTCTATTCACTGGGGAGGCCATTCATTTAGAACTACGTGGTAGTTTAGCTCAACTACAGTGCTAGTTAAGGGAGAACGCCTCCAAACTGTAACCTTGCTCTCCTCACTAAAGCTTCACAGAAAATCATATATATATAAACATTATATATATAAACACATATATATATATTCAAATGAATGTCTTACACTCACGTCCGTATTACTGGCGGTGCCTTTTCCTTGAGGAATTTGAAAACTAGACTCTGTATGTTTGTATCCCAGCTCTACTTCCTATGAACTGTGATTTTGGGCAAGTTACTTTCCTTATGCATAAGTTTAGGAGAATAAAATTACCCATTCCATGGGCTTTTGAGGATTAAATGTATATATATGTAGTATGTAAATCAGTGCCTTTTACATAGTAAGGCCCATGTGTTAGACTACACCATCATTACTTGCGGAAACTTAGGAAAAGTATACGGAATTGGTGTGGAAAGAAGGTGGACGACCATCGTCTCTCCTGTGCTTGTGTGGTTTTTAGAACCCCCATAGGATGAGATGCTGAAGTGTATCAAGGTATTTCTGTTCTCATCCTCTTCTGTTTACTTCTCTAATACACACATCTGCTACTTTTGTATTCTTCCTGGGAAAAGAGAGATGGGCAATTTGCCTGGGAAATGCATCTGAACAGATGTTAATTAGGTTATCTCCAAGGCTGCAGGATATACTTGATTGAAAATATCACTCCCTAATGTATTATGAGTTGCAAAATATGCCTGGTCACATGTATATCAAAAATCATCCCTCCCTAATCTTTATCAGTTTCTATTCTACTTTACAGTTCAATTATTTTCAGCTTCCACACATGAGAAATATTTGTACTTGTCTTTTTTTTTGTGGCTTATCTCACTTAACATGATGTTTTCTAGTTTTATCCATCTTCCTGTAAATGACAGTATTTCACTTTTCTTTGTGGTTGAATAACACTCCATTGTATGTGTGTGTGTGTAGGTGTGTATTTTTAATTTATTCATCTATTGATGGGCACCCAGGCTTATTCCATAACCTAGCTACTGGTAATAGTGCTGCAATAAACATACGTATTCTGTTTTCTCTTTTGTCTGCCGATCCGATTTCATTTCCTTCAGAGGTACACGCAGGAGCAGGAAAGCTGTATCATATGGTACATCTATTTTCAGTGTTTTGAGGAACCTCCATACTGTTTATCATAGTGGCTGTACTAATTCACAGTTCCACCAACAGTGTATAAGTGTTCATTTTTCTCTACAACCTCACCAGTATTTAATGGGGTGTGTGTGTATGTGTGTGTGTGTATGTGTGTGTGTGTGTGTTTTCTATTTTGGGGTAGAATGGAATCTCAGTGTAGTCTTCATTTGGATTTCCCTGAAATGCCATGTGCTTTTTTCCCAAAATCATCATAGCCAAGCCCTTTGCTCGGCCCTGTGATGCTGCCATTGTCATTTCTGAACCCCGTAAACCCCTATATTGGAAACCAAGTTTGACCTTTGCACAGCGGCAATAGTGTAGCCAATGAGGTTTATCCAAGGCATGATTATTGCTAACAGAAACCAAATTTAAAGCAATGACATCAGTCAGTGTTGGTTGTCAAGCATTGTCTTTCCTCTTCATTTTAGAAATCTTTTTCTTGAGGTATCATGTCATTGCTCTATCTTTATTTCTGATTATAGAAAGACCTGATTTTCAACAAAGAATGATATTGTGTGCTTAGTTTCAACTAAGAAAGACAAAAAGCCAAAAAGATGAGAAAAAGAAATGACATATTGACTTTGAAAATAAAAAGCTACAGACTCTGAGAATTCTAACCACACACTACACACTAATTCCAAGAACTAACAATACAAATGCCAAAAATCTTTTCACACTTACTCTCTGTTAGTGATTTCTCTGGACCTGCCAACTTTGGCTGCTGAAGAAAAAGTTCAAAAAATTAAACAAAATGCTTTATGGTGAGTGTAATCATTCATTAGCAAGAACCATTCCTCTTATTTCCAGGATCCCAGAACAGGAAGATAAATATTTATCTCTGGCCAAGATGCGAACCTTGTTTTCTCATGTTAAGGTCCCAAGTAAGCCTGCTCGGCTGCCAAATCAATCGTTTTTGCAAACAAATCCAGGCTGCCATATTTCCCCCAAATCTTCCATCTCCTCATGCAAAAATTACTTGCAAGTGCAGCTGCTATGAAGCTCCATACTCGGAACTGAGGAGGTATGAAATGGGATTTGCTGGATGCTATTTTGAAGGAATTGAAATGTCCAAAAAATGATGTCTTGGACAAGTTACAGTTGCTTCTGTGTGATTGGATATGAGGGTGACCAGAGTGAGGATGCTGAGTCTAAAAAGACATGCTAAACCCACACTTACGTTGCCTAAGTCATTTATGTTATCTGTGCCTGCATTTATGGTACCACATAGATTTTACTCCGTACACAAAGAGGATTTTTATATGGTCAAAGTGTGATGTGTTTATATGAAATTCAGTATTAAAAATAACTTTTATTAAACACATATCTCTTACTAGACATAATATTCAGTTTAAAAGAGAATGTAAGTAATTAAACTGCATGAGTTCAGAATTAGCTTTTGGTATTTAATATGTGAGCCAGTTGGAATTGGGAATTTACTCTCATTAGTGCCACCTTGTTATATTATGAAAACATTTCAGTACTTTATTCGTAATATTTTTAGACAAGTCCTGAGAACATTACTCAACTCCAAGAGTTAATCCCTTAGAAAGTATGATAAAATTTTGCTGATTCTTTAACAAACTGAACAATTTATGCCACTGAGTAGAACACTTGAATCTAGGTGCCAACAACACAGACCTAAGGTGTTTTTCTGAAATGACCCTGAATTCTTGGGCTCCATTAGATCACCTTGCAAAGTACATCACGAAGAGTAGTAGTATTAATGTTTCTTGTAAGGAACAGAAATCCATTCAAATAAGGAGATCTGTTGAAGGAATGTGAGGAAAAGCAAAACCAAGCTTCATGGAAGTAAGTCACAGATTGTAAAGCCATCAAAACTTGAGGTATTTGGTGTTTCCATTTGTATGGAGCTACATTATTTCTCATTCTCCTTTCTTGATATGTCATCTGCTTATTGCTACAAAAGGGCCTGTTGTTATAAAAATTCACATAGCTTTACAAAGTTTACTGTGACCTGAATCCATTCTTTGCCCTATTTGAAATTTCCATGGAAGAAGTTTTGCTTGATCACTGACCATTCATTGTGTTATTCGTAGGTCATCCTCCTTTTTGGTCACATGATACTCTGAAAGCTGACCAGCTCAGCCATAAAGCTGGGCCCATTGCTAGTGGTGGGAAGTTTCTAATGAAAGGGAGGAGAGCCTGAGATGATTTATTAAAGTGGTCGATAATTTCTTTTTTAATAAATGAAAATTGAACAAATAGTCTATGATGGCTACTACTCTAGCTTTGATCTAACTTAGCCTATACCCTACAATTCAAGTCAATAAGTGTAACCTAAAATTTTGGTCCCATTGTTTCTCCTTCCTCATTTCAAATTCAAGTACATTAAATAAAATCAAGAGTCCAAGTGTCATTTCTAAGGATGTCTTCAATTTCAAAAGTTCTAATGAGTCTTACCTTGGAGTTACATAAATTTTTATCTCATTATTATGAATAATTATTTTTCACACAATTATAATTTGAAAATTAGAGAAATAAAATAAATTTATAAAGAAAAGGGATGACAGCTATGAGAATGAAACCCAGACTTATCACCATGGTAACTAAATTTTTACATGCACTAATGGTACTTCCAGAAAAAATAACAAATAGATATTTAGTGGAAATAAAATATTATATTTCCATTTGAATTAAGATATGTAGCTCTAATGTTTTATATGTTGTGATGACACTAAACAAACCAATATTCACAAATATATTAATGGACTCTCCTTTCTGCCTTTCTATTAATCTCTAAATAAACATCAGATAGCTGAAGACAGGAACACTCAGTCATAACAAAGCAAACTGACAAGATTCTACATGCGTGATGCCTACAGTTTCTTCCTTCTCCCAGATGCAGGAGTGGACAAGAATACATAAATGAGAATTTCTTAATAGAATTAACTTGATTTTCCAACAAAATCATTCCTCAAACCAGGAGTGAACATTTTGAGACTCTATTATTGTTTAGGTCAATAAATTAAATGCTTCACCTACAAGATCATAATTCATGTCAGTAATAGCCATGTGTGTGGAGGTTCTATTTTTATGCTTCTCACTTTACAAATGGGGAAATTGAGGGTTGCAGAGACTTTTTTTTTTAAATTTTTTAGTAGCAGAAACTCATGGACCCCAGAAAAGAGCAAGGGAAATCCCAAGCACACCGGGGAAGAGATCCTTCCGACAGCAGCTGTTGCATGAGAGAGCAAGTCTTTGGCTAGAGTGAGCATTTGTAAATAAGTCATCCTGTTCAATCTAGTTTTGGCATTAGCAGAGAATTCCCACACATACTGTTGAAAAACAAGCTATAGGAAATATTAATAACAAACTTTACTGCTCGCCTTCCTAATTGCTGAAATATACTTCAAATGGGATCAGCTATGAATGGTGTTTAATTGGCACATAAATTATTCAGACTCAAAGATAACCCCATAGAATCTCCTATGCATATAATCTTTGGCACATCATTTAACTGTCTAATTATCCTTTCCTTTATCTGAAAACTAAGTTTCTATGGAAACCATAAGTTCCTACATTCTATGATCGTATGGGTACTTCACCCCCCTTACGTCCACTTATGTTTTCTTACAATGAGGTAAGTTCAGAGATCTGTTTATGAAATCAAGCATTTGGCTTTACATCAATCTTAAAGGAATTCACTTTATTCATATTTAAGTAATCAAATTGGTGAATCCAACCCTTATGAAACCAAAACTCAAGTAAAACTGTTCACATTTCCCTGCTTTAAAAAGTAAATACATCAGTATGATTTTTTTCTTTAACAACTAGCAGCATAGAAACTAGAAAAACTATGTGATCTGGATAGTATTCTTTACCAAGAAAGTCAAGATAGCTTTGAACAAACAAATGAGATTCTCAGTCAGGCAGGGGTATTCTGAGTCATTAAACCAGAGTGAATCTGAAACATGCTAAACTCGAGGGAATTGGTAAATGAACACAACAAATACAAAATCCACAGATTTAGAATTAATACAGATCTTGAGAAATACTTCATCAAATAATAATTTAAGAAGCTAGAACTGTAGCTGGTTATGCCTAATCATAATGAAAGCATACTAACTAGTATGTTAACCAACTAGCAGATATTTGAGTTTGATTACAGAAGAAGAAAATTTTATATACACTCTGCATCAACATTTATCTAAACCACCATGCTGTGAATTTAGTCATGAAATTGTTTATTAAAGATCAGTAAAGTTCTTATCATTAAAGCCTTTATAGATTGCATGGTTTGTTGTATATGAGAAACTCAAAGTATAGAAGAAGAGCAAAATAGGAGACAGATAATAGGAAATAGAGAGACAGATCTTTTGCAAAAGGGAAGGGGACCAAGAGATGCGGGCAGGCAAACAGAAAAGGGAGAGGAGATGAAAAAAAAAAATTAAGATGCATGTACATGGATCCATTCCCCATGAGGAATATACTCATTGTGTACTACAAGCACATACCAATAAAAATAAAAATTTAAAAAACTACTTAAAGAAGAAAATAAAATAATAAAATAAAATAAAGCCCTTATAGGTCTTAAAAAGCCAGATTTGGACTACAGGCTCCTCCTGGAATTGACTTTCTCTTGCTCTAAAATGTGGTTCAAAACCCATTTCATATACATGGAGATCTAAATAAAGAAGAAATGCTGTTCTTTTCTCCAGAGGCTTCACACCCAGGGTCACAAGCAAAAATTGAGAAAGTCAATCAAGAATTACTAAAGGTATTTCATATTATTTAATTTGAAGTTATTCTCGCTTTGATTAGATTAGCATCATTCAAACATGCTTAAGAAGAAAATACATTTCCTTCCTTCGGTTTTCAGTAAACATTTATCAAGTTCCAGATAGATGAATTATACTGTTGGATTTAGGTTATTCAGTGAAAGTTCATACATATTACCTCATGCTGTTTGGAAAGTAGAAAAGTGTGTTTGGTTTGTAGCAAATCATTATATTTTATAACGTCCAAAGAAAATCTGTTAGCATTCTAGAGCATTAATGTCCATAAGATCATAACTCAGAAAAAGCTGGATGTGTTGTAATTATGATTCCACACTACAAGGTCTCCTTCCCTGTGGTATAAAAGGTCAACCAAAGCCGGACTTCAACATCCTTCCCTGCTGTCATAATGACCTATGCTACAAGTAGCAACACAGTCTTTGTGACATTTCTTTTTATCCTTTATAAAGGCAAAGAGTTTATTCTGAGGACATTCCTTGTTTCTTTGTTCACAATGTGTGGCTCAGTTTGCTAGGGCTGCTAAAACAAAATACCACAGGCTGAGTGGATTAAACAACATAAATTTATTTCTTCATAGCACTTCAAGCTAAAGGTCTAACAGCAAGGTGTTAGCAGCCTTTCTTTTCTTGGACCTCTCTCTCTCTCTCTCTTTTTTTTTTTTTTTTTTTTTTTTGTGGGTACCGGGGTCGACCTCAGGACCTTGCACGCCAGCAGGCGCCCGTGCCACTGAGCGATATCACCGGCCCATTTTTCGTATGTGGGATCTGGGAGTCGAACTCAGGCCCTTGCGCTTGCCAGGCAGGCGCTTACGCCGCTGAGCCATCTCACCAGCCCTAGGACCTCTCTCTTGAGTTTACAAAGGGCCGGTTTCTTGCTATGACTTTTTCTGATCATTTTTCTGTGTGTTTTCCTCTGATTCTGTGCCCAAATTTTCCCATTTGGTAAGTACATCTATCAGATTGGATTAAGGCCCACTCTGGTGACCTCATTTAATTGTCTCTAAAATTTCTGTCTCCAAATACAATCACATTCTGCGTTTCTGGGTGTAAGGCCACCAATGCATGAATTTGATGGGTTTGGGCATGAGGTGAAATCTGTGGTGTAGTCCCTCCTCTTCTTCAGCCTGTACCCCACAGATGCTTTGAAATTTTCTACTTAGTATTTTTCAGAAATTTTCATGACCAAATCAAGGGATAAGCACTGGATCTATATCCTATTCACTTCTGTCTACCATCCAGTTTCATTCTTTGAAAAAAATTAATGAACACATGAAATGAATGAATGAATGCATGAATAAGGAACTCAATGCTCAGGTTACAGATTTGAAGAAATAATGTACTATATACAAATAATTAATAAGACATCATCAAGTAACGAATAAGGCATTAATAGAGTAGTCTCATGTTTATATTATTTGTAGCACATCCTCTGTTTATCCCAGAAATAGAAGAGCCTGTGATGCTAAGGTTCTTTGAACCAATGTTTAGCTCTCAAGATGCTTAAAACAAAGATACCACTTATTATAAAATTGTAACTCAAACTTTCAACCCTGATTTTTCAACATACAACCTTTTGAAAGTGAGTAATTGCCAAGAATTTTGGAAACATGATTTTTCAGGATTCTGAGTCAAGAAGTCTGTGCAAATCTGTGTGGTTTTGATTTAGATTTATGTCTATTTACATATGCAGCTTAAATCAAATATTTCCTGATTACACTGCATTTGCTTTATTTAGCTTGGTTTTATGCTTGTTACATAAACATATTTTAGAATTGATACTTTATAAAACTGTAAAATGCAGTTCTAACTAATAATTTGGCTATGTGTGTTTTTGTACAAATTCCAGTATATTTTCTGCCTAAGTCTTACTAGCAAACATTTACTGAAGCATGACACCATATTCCAGCACATAATGCTACAAAACGATTTCTTCCAGTGATATGCCTGCTGCTGCAGGACAATGCTAGCCTAACAAGAGTAACCTTCCCCTAAAGTCAGTCAGAAACAGACTGGTGCAAGTCTTCCACTAAGACAATGTAAGTTCTTTTTAGAGTGCACCCAATGCAAGACGGGATATTAGAAACTTTGGGGTCCCTCTCTTGCTTCTATTCTTCATACCCCTCCACTCGGTATTGAGAGACTTCCACTGCCAATGTATGACTTAACTTCAACTATGGAATTCTATGCTTTGGCTTCATTTCACTGGAACCAGGTTTGTGTAGATTGTTATAGAGCTGCATAACTTACACACATTCTTATTATAGTGCCTTCAGTGCCAACAAGGAAGTCACCAGAATCAGACAAAGATTTATTTTATGAAAGTGTAGAGGTACCTGGTAGAAATTTGGCCCTGACATTTTCACCAGCTTTATTGAGCTATAATCTGTATACTATAAAATTCCACACATTAAATGTGTGATTGAGTGTTTTTTTAGTTAATTTTATAAAGTTGTGCAACAATATTGCTATATTTTTCCAATATAGCATTTCCTTCCCCCTCTGTTTTGCTATTATTGTCATATATATTACTTTTATGTCATATATATATTTCATTTTTCTCTTGTTGCTTTCAAAATTTGTTTTGGGCTTTCAAAATTTGACCATAACTTACTTGGGTATGACTCTCCTTGTATGTATCCCACTTAAAGTTTGTGGAGCTTCTTAGATGCATAGGTTAATGGATTGTATCAAATTTGGGGAGTTTTGGCCATTATTTCCTCAAATATCTCCTTTGTTCGTTCTTCCTCAGCTCCTCTTCTGGGACTTCTATTACATACACATATTGGTTTCCTCAGTGTCACCCAGGTCTTTAAAGCTTTGTGCATTTTTGTTCACTCTTCCAATTGCATCATTTCTTTTGTTCTTCAATAACACTGACTGGTTCAAAGTAGCTTCTAGTCCATCTTTACTGTGATTTTTAACCTCAAAGCATCCTTTTTAAAACATTGTGTCTTTACTTTTATTCTCTATTTGATGAATAATTGTTATTCTTACCTTTAATTCTTTAAACATAGTTTCATTTAATTCTTTGAACACATATCTAATGACCTTTTGATATCTTTAACTGCTACAAACAATATTTGTGTCCTTTCAGACACAATTCTTATTGACTCCTTTCTTTCTGGATAAGGGTCATGATTCTACTTTTTGTAAGTACAGTAAATTTTTTGGGGCCGGTGAGATGGCTCAGCGGCTTAAGCACCTGCCCGGCAAGCGCGAGGGCCCGAGTTCAACTCCCGGAACCCACATGCGAAAAAGGGGCCAGTGATATCGCTCAGCAGCACGGGTGCCTGCTGGAGCGCGAGGTCCTGAGGTCGACTCCCCGGTACCCACAAAAAAAAATTTTTTTTGAAGTTGTACACTTTAGATAATATACAGTAACAAGACTTGGTTGTTACAGAACTCTAATACAATCTAGAATTTCTACTTTCTGGTGTAAATGTCCTCAGTAAGCTCCCTGAATTTGAACAGAACCTGTGAAAATGATGACTATCACTACCATGATTATTTAAAAATGAAAGGGGATTTTTCCAAATAGAATAAAGATATGTAACCACTTGACATTGAATCAATCAAAATGGAGATGATCTTAGGTAAATAATCTCTCAGGAAGCCCTTAAAAGACAGTTAAGAAGCAGAAGGTCAGCAGTTCCCTCTCTCTCTCTCTCTCTCTCTCTCTCTCTCATTGATCCCAAATAAGCAAACCAGCATGAATTTTACAGAAGCAAGAAAATGAATTCTCCAAACAGTGATATGAGCTTAGAAGTCAAAAGCCTCAAATGAGACTGCAGTCCCAGTTGATCACTTACCTCCGCCTTCCATACCCTAAGCAGAAGATCACCCGCATGATGCCCATGTCCCAACCAATAGAAACCAGATAGCAAATGTCTGTTGTTTTAAATCACTAAGCTATAGCAACTTATTACATAGCACACAACACTAGGAAACAACCATAAGAATTGTTATCCTATTGGTTTGTTTAGATTTTTATTCACTTGTGTGCCCAGATTAGTTCTATATCATGCACGTCATAGACAAGATCCACTTTTGTTTCTTATTGAATTAAATGCATACATAATATTAAACCTGAGGAAAACATCTAGTATTTGAAGTAAATCTCCCACTTTTAAAGGTGAGTTAAGCACCCATTTCATAGTGATAAAATATTTGCATGTGCATATGGGCATCCAATATAAAAACTGTATTTCTCAGTCTCCTTGAAGTCACTTTGTCTATTTGATTAAATCTATTTGGAAGAATAAAAGCCAAAGTATATTGAGGTAGTTTCCAGTAACCTGATGTTGCTTATTCTGCTCGGTTTTATTATTTTTTAATTCTTAGTTTTATTTTTAAGCCTGGCTTCCTAGGTGTTGAAACTTGGTCACCATAGCGTAGCCATCACCTACTGATTTGTCACAGGTTGTGTTTAAACACTGCACACCAAGCTATTTACTACTCTTTGCCAGTAGATCTCTGTGTGGGTTGAGGAAAATGCTCGAAGCAAAGGGAGTGCACAAGTCTTCCTCCACATTTACTTTCTGCCAAATCTTGTCGTCACTCTTCTCCATAATAAATGTCATCAAGGATGGTGGACCTAGAGTGCTCCTACATTGCTGGTGAAAATATAGAATGATCCAACTGTTTTGGAAATAGTTTGGCAATGTCTTTAAAAAGCTTGACAAACACCCATCATATGATGTAGCCATTCCAGTTTTATATATTTGCACAGTATAACATTAAGCACACATCCATACAGAGACTTGTACACCAATTCTCCAGTAGGCTTATTTCTAACATCTCAAACTGGAAATAATCCACATGTCCTTCAATAAAAAAAAGATATTAAAAAGAGATTATACTACTTAGCAATAAAAGGAGCAAACATGTTAAAACATGGTAGTAATTATACTGAGTGAAGAAGCCAATAAAAGTGAAAGCTACTTTATATTGCCATTTATATCAAGTTCTAGAAAATGGAAACAAGCATATGGGGATATAGAAGAGCTTGGTGATTACCTGGTAACTTATCAGGCTCTAGGAGTGGCAGAAGGGAGGCAACACTGAAGGGCAAGAGGAAATTTTGAGGGGTGAGAGATACTTTAACATTTTAATTGTGAGCCTGGAACTGAGATGATTGGAGAAAGATATTAATCGCAGGCACACAATTGAAGTGGGTGCAGTTGGGGGAGGCACCTTTCATGAATCAAGATGAATAACATTTCATGTAACATTTTCCAAAAAATCCAAATTATTTTTTAAAATATGATGAACAAAATATCAAAATTTTAAAGACAAACTGACTCTCACATGACCCTATTTATTCAACTTGCCCTATCTAAGCTCTGCCTCTAATACAGCGTTACAAAAATAATCAGATGGCCTAATGGCTGTAGTTTGTCAATTTGATTTTTTTTTAAATTAAAGCATATAAAAATTTTGATAACTGTTTTTTGGTATCCCCTGAAATACATCTGTGGTGAATGATTCCATGTAGTTGTGTGTTAGTTGGGGTTTCATTTATCTGTGGATGACAGCAGAGTTGAGGGAAGGAGACTTCTGCCTCATGTAAAGCAAGAAGAAGACAGGCTGTTCTGGCCAGGACTGGCAGTGCCCTCTCACAGACTCCTCAGGATGTGGGCAGTCTCTGAATTCCTGGGCTGCAGCCTTCATTCCTTTGGCCTGAATGTGCAGCCTCTGGACTCCAGGCAGCAAAATAAGGAAATGTACAGAAGAGTGCAAAGGGAAATTCCAGTTGTTCCTTTGGGAAAGCTCTGGAAGCTACCATAATAAATCTCTACTTTCATTCCTCTCAGGGATTTTAGTCACAGGGACACACGTGGTGGCAATGAAACTGAGACACATAGTCTTTATTCTGGGCATTCAGATGAACACGAACATGATATCACAATGGAACCTGCACGCTCCTCACCTCTAAGTAAGGGGATTTACTTCAAGACCTTGCTGTTTTCCCCAGTTTTAATATTATGAATTTTAATTCAGCCAGAAACATAAGTGGACTGGATTTCAGGGCCAAGGGGAAGGAGAAGAGGGAAGAGTAATAAAACTTTCCTGACTAAAAACGGGCTCTCTACTTAAGAAGATAATGCATATACATAGATTTTCTAAGGAGAAAATGTCTAGTTTGAGGTCTGTGTTTAGATATTATAAATTCTGAGGCAATTATTTTAATACCATGTGCCATTAACATTTGAAAACATACTTCACTTTTTCCCAGCAATTAAGACATACAATTCTATCCTTTTTGTCTTTATCAAAAGCTCTTTAGCCTGTCTAAAATGTGCAAGTTTAATTTGACTTTTTATTTATCTTTTTTGGAAGATTTAGTGAATAAATAAATCATTTAGTTACACATCACAGCAGGACACTGTGACAGTGCTGTCGAGCATGTTTTACACACATGGCTTCTGCTCAGCAAGCCTCAGCCCAGGAAGATTTGGTGACACTGGAAACCTCAATGCAGTCTTCTGGAAAGAACCTCGGCTACCTTGCTGTGGAAAATGCAGGATGGATATGGTTCCAAAACCAGCTTTCCTCGAGTGATCAGTCCTCGGATCAGCAGCTCCTCCTTGCTGCTGTGCTGTCTGTGGGTCTTGTGTGTGGAGGGTGATGCACAGTCCAGCCCTCCCTGGTCTCTTCTCCGATGTCATTAGAAACCCCCAGTACCCTCCATCGCATGTACTAAGATGCTTTCTTATGAGCTTAATTATAAATTCCATCTTTTAACCTTAACAATCAATGAAACCTAGGAAGGGAGGAAAAGGAAAAGGCGCATTAACTAGCTACATCTCAGCGAGCATTACGGTAACACAGCGTTGTGCTGCTGTCTAATTACATAGAAGAAAGCCAGGCAGTCAGTTCTGCAGTGCTGAAGTCACGAACGTGGGTATTAACACCTCTTGGTGAGTACAAAAGCAGTCACCTCACCAGTGCTGGCCAGTCTGCGTGGATTTCTGGGCTGTGTGTGTGAGGTTGGAACCCTGGAACTCCTTGGAGAAGCTCCGTGCACACGTTCACAGCCGACTTAGGGTAGCACAGTTATTTCTGTTTATGTGCAACAAGTAATTAAAGAAAAGACAATCATTAACATTAAATTTTCCTGAAGAACTTTGAAATGGTTAATTAATGACTTTGATCACATCTAGGCTCAAAGCAATAGAAATATATTACTCTGATACTCTCTTCCTCAAGGTATTCCACAAAAATGAAAATACACAAAGTACAGTATATTACCCCAAAGTCTAAACTGATAAAGACAAAGTGGATAAATATTACTTCGTTTCATACTAGACATCATTATATAATATTTTCCAAAATGACTCTGTGTTTAGTAGAAGTCCAAAAATATATTTACTGCATTAAATAATTATTATGAAAAATATTACAATTCATCTGATAAATCTAGACCTCTCAGCCTCACGGTCTCTTGCAAAAAGGGTTTTTTCTTTAGTAGCACAGTGGTTTAGCTATTGCCTAAATTTTGATAAGCATAAGTAGATGTTTGCTGAGGATTAAAGAAACTAATTGGTAGCAGGAAGATCAAACAAGAAATTGAGATAATTAAAGTGAGGGTTCAACAAGCAAGGCGAGTCACCTCAGAGCTTTTCTATGTCCATTGCTGCTTGTATCATTACATGGTTACGTGTGTTTGCATAGAAGAAAGAATTTAGAAATATAAAATAAATATCAAAGGCAGTTAGAAACAGAATGTGACTATGGTGTTATTGCTCCCTCAACATCTGGGCAATGGAGTAATGGTCATAGGATTTGGCATGTGATTGTACGCTTTCATAATCCTAGAAGAAACCATTTCATTCTTCTTTAGGGCCTGTCCATGAGTCCAGTCCCACACACTTACTTCTGCCATTATCTTACCAATCTACTTCCAAGAAAAAAATCATGTCCCTCTTCATATGCTCAGGGAAATTATTGGAAAAAAATGTGCTTTCAATTCACAACAGCTAAATCTTGCAAACAGCCTCTATGTTCATTAACAGATGAATGGATAAAGAAAATATGGTATTATTTATACATGAAAAAGTACTACTCAGCCATAAAGAAGGATAAATTTAAGTCATTTTTAGGAAGATGGATGCACCTGAGACAATAATGCTAAGCAAAATAAGTCAGACACAGTTTCAATGTCACATAAGTTTCCTCTTATATGAGAAACCCAAAGTATAAATTATTTATTTATTTATTTATTTATTTTTGTGGGTACTGGGGTCGACCTCAGGACCCACGCGCCACTAGGCGCGCCACTAGGCGCCCGGGCCGCTGAGCGATATCACCAGCCCTTTTTTTTTGTATGTGGGTTCCGGGAGTCGAACTCGGGCCCTCGCGCTTGCCAGGCAGGCCCTTATGCCACTGAGCCATCTCACTGGCCCAATAATTTAAAGAGTAAAATAAAAGCCAATAAAAACCAGAGAAGCAGACCTTTTGCAGATGGGCAGGGGATCGAGGGAGGGAGGGAGGCAGAGAGGGAAGAAAAGGAGAAATAAAAAGACTAAGATGTGGTATGCATATGTCCCAATTTACCACAATAAATGTATTCAGCGTGCATCACAGACATGTACTGATAAAAATATTTGTGAAATTATGCTTTTAGGCTTTTAGGCCTCCTCTACCTTCTCCTCTCCTCGTCCTCTTCTTATTCTTTCTGAAAATCAACAATAGCAATTTAAGGTAAGAATATAAGACACTTAAAAATAGACATTGGCCGAGGAATGATCTCACAAAGAAAGCAGAATGAGAGGTCGCCGACTTCGCAGCTTCCACCAAAAAGAACAGCTATTGACTAGACACAGCTCTTTGGTGAAAAATGTAAAACTTGGAAATAAGCCTGAGAGATCTACGTGGGCCACAGAACTGGATAAAAGCCATATTAAAAGGGTAAGAAGAGTGCACCAGGGCTGCACTCCGACCTGGCGCCCCTCCCCCAAGTAGACACAGCACCGCAAGAGCGCTTTGCAGTGAGCGCATCTTCACCATGGGGAGGAGGAATCCGAGGCGGACGTTCAGCCTCCCCAGCGTCCCGCGATGATGCTCCGAAGGCGTCTGGCCCCGCGCACAGGAAGCACACAGTGCTGCAATCCTGCTGGACCTGGTTGGGTCAGATAGAAACCAAGAAAGGAGGCGTTGTTCAGGAGACCAGCCCGCAAGTCTTAGTTGTTGGCTGTGTTACTGCCCGCAGAGGCAACCAATCAGCTTCTAAAGGCAGAGCCCCCTGTCTCCCTGGCGACGGAAGCCTAGGCGTGGCTTGAGTCTGTGGACTGCAGCCTTGGACCACCCCACTGGCTGGCCCTGGCCGCAGAGTTTCAGCAAAGCATAGGAGCTAAGCTTGCACCACGCAGGGTGTTCAAATGACGGCTGGAGGCAACCCCAGAGCCCGCCCAGCACCACATCCAGGGAAAAAGAAAGAGTAGAAGGGTGGTTTCCGGGGGGAGAGACTGGGAGAATGGGAAGATGTTGGTCCAAGGTACATAGGAAGAACCAATGATAAGCACAGAAGGTGAAAGCATATGAAATTTCTTCATCCTGCATACCAGGTAATATCCCTTTCACATGCCTTGGATTCGAAGTCCCTGGGATCTTAAATTTTCCTCCACTTGTGCGATGGGAATCGCATCTACTCCGTATGGACGGAAGCTTTTTGCTGACTTCTGTGCATTGAAAACCAGTGAGATTAGAAGCTGAAAGATTTTCCCAGAATATTTTCCATATGGTTCCTGAACTCCGCATGTCCTGCCTGCCTTGTATTTTCACCTTATCTTCATCATTCTTAAATGCATTATTCAGAAATGAACCACAAAACTACTTTCGCGGAAATTACTTTCAACTTGCTCAAGTAGAAGCACTTTAGTCACAAGCTACAAAAATATCATTTTCATAAGTTAAAAAAAGGCGGGATTGCCTACACTTCGACTCTGAATTTCCTGGATAGTATAAAAAGAAATTATTTAGATTAA
Source organism: Erethizon dorsatum (assembly GCA_028451465.1). Classification (NCBI taxonomy): domain Eukaryota; kingdom Metazoa; phylum Chordata; class Mammalia; order Rodentia; family Erethizontidae; genus Erethizon; species Erethizon dorsatum. Next base: position 40,266,133 of record CM051839.1, read on the forward strand.
GTCAGCTTATTATAACGAACTCACAAAAAGCATGGAAATAAAATGTATGCAGTATTCTGAAGCCTCCTACATTCATCCAATACATATCTACTACATGCACAGAAATTATTAGAGTTACATAAGACAAAAGTATAAGTAAAACATGCTCTTTGCTTAATAAAATGTAGAAGAATGAAACTAAATATCATTTATGGAAACTTCCAGTTTGCCTTCACAAATAATATGCTACACCATTCATTGACACAACTGGTTATGAGCAGACAGAAGGAAAAGTTTATGGGGTTCATAAACTTAGAGGGTATTCACAAATAGGTCAAGAAGTTAATGGGTAAAAATACGCTAATAAAGATTAATGAGGTACACCAAAATGGGCCATTTCTAATAAAAATATTCTAAATATGGAAGAGGAAAAAAAGTTTCCTGATCGTTGATCATAAATAATTATTTTATACATGAGAAAATTAAATCACAGTAAAGTAGTTTCCTTCAGTGACAAAAAGAGCAATCTGTGGGGCAGAGATTGAAATGGATACACTGGAATGAAAAAATTGAACAAGAAAATAATTCTCAAAAGCTCAGCCTTGCTAAATTCTCCTAGACTCTTTGCATGTTAATATTCTCATATTCTTCACAGGATCTTTGAATGCTGTGACAGTCACTGGTGTAGTCTTCTGAGTGAACAGAGGCATGGAGAGGAACCCTTGGCTAGCCTTGCCAACACTTCCCGTGCTGGGGAGGCACCATCCAAATGCCATCACGTGTACAGCTTTTACTATTGTATTGGCCATATACGGTATATGGCATGTTGGTAAAGACAGAGGTGCTTTTAACATCCAGGTATAATAATATTCAACTAGATTATTCATTTACACTTATAATTGATGTAAGAACATATTTAAATATGGAAAAATAAAGATTGTTGCTGACTAGGAAGATGTAATGCCTTTTACCTTCTTGTGTAAAACAATTTGATAGTTTCTGTTACATCTAAGTTATTAAACAGATACTGATTTTCCTGAGAATAGTAGAAGATGAACTTGGCTGAATGAATTAAGTTGTCTTTTTAGTAAGCAAAATGATGGCTTCTTACAGAAGTCTGAAACCTGTGGTTAAGTTACCGTATGTGGGAAAAAGGACTTTGCAGATATGATTAAGAGTCAAGATTTGACATGGAAAGATTATGTTGGATTTTCTAGTTGAGCCACCTCTAACCATATCAGCTTCTATTATGTCAGAAAGATTCACCATCAGAAGGGTTTGGTGAGTTGGCACTGATTTTGACAGTGGAAGAGGAAGCCAGAGACAAGGAATGAGGGTAGATGTAGAAGTTAAAAATAGCAAGGAAATGGATGATCCCACAGAAGCTCCAGAAAGGAATCAGCCCTGCCAGCCCTTTATTTGTAGTTCAGTGAGAGACATGTTAGATTTTAGGCATCCATAACTATCAACAATAAATTTGTGCTGTTTAAGCCACTAAGTTTGTAATAATTGTAGCAACAAAATATAGGCAGACAGTACAAGCGATCGATAATAGACAAAAATATATAAGAAATAGAAATAATATTAACTATTGTGTTAGTTTTCCATCACTGTGACACAATACTTGGAAAAAACAATGTAAAGAAGAAAAAATGTATTCTAACTCACAGTTTCAAAGGCTTTAATCCATGGTCAGCTGGCTCTGTTGCTTTTAGGCTGTGGTGAGGCAGAAACATCATGGTGGAGAGGCATGGCAGGGAAAGCTTCTCACTTCTTGGAAGCCAGGAAGCAGAGAGAGAGAAAGCTAGAGAAGGAGCTAGGTACAAGATACAGACCATAAGAGCACTTCCCCATCCTATGACCCACTCCCATCAACTAAGTCCTACCTCCTAACTTTCCTTCACTTCGCAATAACACCATCAAATGATGAAGGCATCAGGGATTAATCCACGGATAAAGTTAGAGCCTTCAGGATTCAATTACCTTTCAAAAGCCCCACCTCCAAAATTTGATGCCTCGTGGACCAAGCATTGAACATATATATGGCTTTGAGGCAACATTCTGGATCCAAATTATAACGAGATATATCTTACACACTGCAGTAGTAAATCTAAATGAAATATAATATTTAAACAATAGTTCACCTTGTTAAAAGGAATAAGGATTCTAAAAATAAAATTAGAAGGTAATATAAGTTACTGTAACCAAGTACTACTTTGTATGATTCAGAGAAAATATTTTACAGTTAGAGAGAAAGACATATTTGAGTATTAAAATGAGTTCATTCAATTGGATAGGGCTTATTGCTGAGGAAAGAGTATGAGCATGACGTGCAAGATAAGAGAAATATCTCAGACCAGGAAGCCTAGCTGGCATTAAAAAAAAAAGTGCATTCTCATTACAGTTCTTCCAGATCACAAATGAAGAGTAGTATTTTTGTTTGTTTTTTGTTTTTTGTTTTTTTGGGTACCAGGGGTTGACCTCAGGACTTCGTGCACCAGCAGGCGGCCGTGCCGCCGAGCGATATCACCGGCGCTTTTTTCGTATGTGGGTTTCGGGAGTCGAACTCAGGCCCTCGAGCTTGTCAGGCAGGCGCTTACGCCGTTGAGCCATCTCACTGGCCCTGTTTTGTTTTGATTCGATTTGTTTCTCAAAGCTTGTTTTGGTGGCTAGTAATGCTTTGAAGGAGGTTTGAGATAGAATCTGATAGCTTGTTTGGACTGAACAGAAAGTGGTACCGTGATCAGTGACAGATGTATGTTAGAGCTTCCCAGAGAAGAAGGAGTGTCATGCTTAGTTTGATGTTGATAGGGCTGATAGTCAATTTGCACCTTCTGGTAAAACATAGAACTCTACTGAATTATAGGAACTATTCAGGTTGGTTAAAAGAAATGGTCTCCTTCTCCTTCTAGAGCGTCAATACTACCTCGGTCACCTGGCTGCTTCTCCAGGGCTCTGAAACACTCCTAATTCAGCAGCTAGAGTACCAATGTCTAACGTTGTGGTTAGACTGGTTGTTCCATATTTTGAATATTATTGTTAATATTATATTGAAGAAGGTTGGGTGATAGATGATTTTTTTCAAGCTCTATTTGAGCTCTATTTCAAGCTCTATTTGAATCATGTATTTATGTAATACCCAGAGTATATATAACATGGTGATTTATGCTCCTAGATGTAATTTATTTGGAATCAAGCAGAGAAGTAGCTATGTTAAATTTACTTCTTAGGAAAAGCCTATTAATTACCAGCATGGAAAGCTCCCAGCAGAAGCACTTAATAAAAGGCTTAGTAATGACCTCACAACAGTAGCAGGAATTGGCAGATGCATGTCATTCAGCTTTCTCAGGCCAAAGAGTACACTTTCTTGGCACATCAAAAAAAAAAATTCTAAAAGTAGCATTTTCCACATACAAAACAATGAAAGAATGGAATGTATTTTTCTGTTACCACCATATATGGAAGAAATCCAGAGATTTTTACAGACATGTGAAGTTTGTTCTGAGAGCTAGGCTCAACACCAATATGTGGTAGATGGAGAAACAGACATTTAGAATTATCTCACAGAAGAGAATTTCCAAAACTTTTCCATCACCAGTCATGCTGGGAGAATGTAGGGCTGTGTTTTGGTCATGATCATAGAAAAACAATAGAAAGTGGCCCATCTCCTACACTGTTCTGCATCCAGGAACATACACCTGGTGTTCTCACCTATGTACTCACATATGAAGCCAATGATGATTTACTACACTAGTCAGAACTTGAAATTTTCTATAAAAAGTAGAAAGTTTCCTCCACGTTTTCCAAAGCTATGCAACATTTACTCATTACACATGTATATCGAGGCTCCATGTAGATTTTCTACTTTCCATGAAATCTTTGAAAATTCTGGACAATGAGCTGGAGGAATAAGTCTAAGACTTAGCACATATATCTTGCTCAGTTTGTGGAAACATTCATCAAAGTATGAGAAAGTGAGAATGTCCCAGAATTTTATTACCCTGTCATAGTCTTCCATTAATGATACATGCATTTCTCACCTGCTGAATGTAAATATGAAAATCCCCTTACTGCTTATTAAAATACTTCTGGGATGGGAAATATGTTAAATTTTAAATATGAGCTATAAATGTGTATGTATAATTTATGTGTATAGTGTTGAATTTTAACTCTTGCACTTATTGAAGTTGTATTCATATTATAATTAGTCATATATATGTGTATATATATTCTTTATGAGACTGGGCCTCTTCTGGATAGAGGCTTAGCTTATTCGCTTTTGTTTACCAAGAATGTAGAGTTTTCCTGAAAGAATTGAATAAGCACTGGAAGCATCTTTTTCCAGTCAAGTTGACTTGGACCAAATTTCATTTTCAAAGCTTTATGATGCAGATCCTCTTGGGACCAAGCAGCTCAGATGATTTCTAGCATTGCTTAAGCAGAGACATATAGTGGAGTATAACAGTTAGAAACTGATTTTTTTTAGTGAATTCTGGCAAACCAAAAATATGTTTTCACACATATTGCTTTTGCTTCTAAGCTTTTGGTAATATAATATTATTTATAAAAGAAAGGAAAGTCTATATGCTAAATATATGATTCTTTTCCTTTCAGTCTTCAGAAGAATGTTTGCCAAACATAGAATGTTATTAAAGAAGTGAGTGCAGCCTAATATTTGTTCCTAATTAGTGTTTAACTTTAAGCAAACTTGTTGAGGCTTAAAATGGCAGTGAAATTTAAATGGGAAAATTGGTCTCAATAATGGCTAGTGTCTCTTGAAATTCAAAGTTGTTTAATTTTCTCTCATGTCATTTTATGCTTAAAAGGTCCAATAAGATATGAAGAACAAACATCGGTCAAGTCTTTCAATTTCATCCCCAGTTTATGAAAAGAAAACTATATAGGTCATTATTCCCCATTTTATCTTCCCTTGCAGCAGGTGTGGGCAGGTAATGGGATCCCACTCCCTCAGGGAGACAAATAGAAGCACAGATATAGGAAGAGTTATGAACAAGCTCATTATATCAATAGTAGAGATAGGATTGGATCAGTTATCCTGAATCAAAAACCTTGTTTATTTAATCAGTGACTTATTTTCCCAAAGGACCTTATTTATTTTTTTCTCATTGCTCTACCTGATAAAGTCCCTTCAGTTTTATTTGCCACAACTCCTTTTTTTCTATGTTCTTTTTTCCTCTTTAGACTTATTTATTTTTTAATCTTCCATCTTCTTCCCATGTTACAAATTATTGTGGGGGAAATTCTAGAAGTAACACTGTTTAGTTATTTTCTCCTTTTAAGAATAATCATGTCAGTAAAAGCTAAAATAAACACAAATCAAATGACACATTTAACAGCGTGCCAGAAAGTCTGCATTTTTATGGGGTTTGAACAATGCAGAAATACATAAATTCTTTCTGTCCTCTCACTTCCTTCCATAAACTATAAAATACTATCTGGAATGATTTAACCAGGGCTGAAATGAAACCTTTTTTAAAGTAATTGAGTGCTAATTACTAATCTGTTCTCAAATTAAACATAACCTTTTGAGATAAGAATTCATGCTGAGCACTTAAATTAGTTGTACTAAATTTCTAGCAGTGGCCAAATCTAATGGAAAAAGAAATATATATTATTGAAATAACAGAATAAGGAAGATATGAAAAGGAGACAAAAGGAGCAGGATTCAAGAAGATAAAAAGCATTGTGACTCTATTAGGCATCTTTCCTGTCCTCAGGACAAAATTACCAACAACCTCCACTTTAAAAAGGAGAAGTTTATTTTGGTTCACAGTTTTCAGAGAATTCAGTCCATGGTTGGCTGTCTTGGAGGTGGAAACTGTATGCATATGGTGGAAGTGGTGGTGGAGGAGAGCTGCGCACCTCATGCAAAAGGGGATCAAAGATAGAACCTTCCAGGTTCTGCCCCAGTGACCCACTGCTTCCAACCAAATCGCAGCTCCTAACAGTGTATTCAACCACCCCATGGTCCACTCACCTTTCAGAAGCCCCACCTGGAACAGGGGACTTTGAGGAGACATTTTAGATCTAAACCATAACAATACCCTTTGTTCTTTTTTTTTTTTTTATGTGGGTACTGGGAGTTGAACTCATGACTTCATGCTTGCCAGTAGGCGCTTGTACCACTGAGCGATATCACTGGCCCTTTTTTTCCTCTATGTGGGTACCGGGAGTCGAACTCAAGACCTTGCACTTGCCAGGCAGGCGCTTATGCTGCTGAGCCATCTCACCGGCCCATACCCTTTGTTCTTTTGAGTTTATGGCAATTGTTTCCTTTTGGATCCTATAACTGAAGTGTTCTCAAACTGAAGGAGAATACAAATGACCTGGAGGGTTTGCTACATACATATTACTGGGCTCCACTCGCCAAGTTTCTGATCAGTGAATCTGAAGCAAAGCCTGAGACCTTGACTTTCTAATTGCTGTCCACATGACGCCAATACTGCTGTTTGAAAGACTGCTCTGGAGAACTTGAGAACTAGCTGGTGTAGACACACAGTGACTTCTAGCTTATGGGGAAATATTTCTAAAACTAACAATGTCTGCAACACTAAGTTTTTAAAGCCACATTATTCACTGTTTTTTAATAAGTTCTTAATGCAAAGGTCATTTTTAAAAAGAAATTCTAGCTTGATAAAGTAACAAAGTGTGCTGGCAGAAAATGTTTATAAGAATATAGGGAATCTGAAATCATTGTATCATTAAAGTAAGTATCTGAGATACATTAGCATAGTGCCCAGACAAAATTCATCTACTACTTTCATAAACTTGAAATTATCCCAAATTCTTGAAAAGACTAGTAGAGTGCCACAAAAATTGTAACATAGGCACATTGACATACACACACTGTGCTGTGACTCTACCATATATATACTCTTGAAAATTCCTCAAGAATAAAAATTACAAAAGTTATGCCATGAAGTTTGCAAAAACTGTTATTTAGAACCAGGGATGTAGCTCAGTGGCACAAGTTACAGTGCCTACCTGGCAAGCACGAGGTCCTGAGTTCAATTCCTGGTACCAAAAAAATAAAAGTTATTTTATTTAATATAAGTAGAATGATTTGTTATACTAATAAAAGGATTTTTTCAAATAATCATCTTATAGCTTCATTTACATCAACAAATACCTTAAAATATTTACTTGGATATTTTTTATATCTGAAGCTATTTTATTGAGCGTAGATATACTTAACTGTGTCAAAGCTAATTAAAAATTATAGCTCTCATCTATTTGATATTATGCCTTCAAATTAGGACTAGAATATGCTCTTCTTTAAAATGGCTTAGCCCACTATCACTGGATTCAAACTTATATTTTTAGATTTTAGGGGCCCAAGAAGTGGCATAATTTCACATTCATTTCTGTAGAAAGTGATCAGGTTGCCAAAATGTACCTCCCTTTATGATTCCCTTTATGTCTCCCTAGCCTAGGCAAAATTTACTAATTTCATGTGTATATCGAATTTGTCTAGATTTTCTACTTCTCATGAAATCTTTGAGAATCAGAAAAATGAGTATTCATCAAAATATCAAAAGTGAGAATGAGAATTCTTGTTTAGATAAGAGAAAAATTTTTGTGAAAATCAAGGCTTCTCTCTCTCCATTCTGCTCTGTTTCTCTCTTTCCTTCCCAATTATGTGTGCGTTATTGATTAAAATAGACTATTATGTTGTCTTTAAAACACTATGGGGGCCGGTGAGATGGCTCAGCGGCTTAAGCGCCTGCCCGGCAAGCACGAGGGCCCGAGTTCGACTCCCGGAACCCACGTACGAAAAAAGGGGCCGGTGATATCGCTCAGCGGCACTGGTGCCTGCTGGCACGCGAGGTCCTGAGGTCGACCCCCCGGTACCCACAAAAAAAAAAAAAAAAAAAACACTATGTATCTAAGTTTAGTATTAGATAATACCACTTGTTATTGAATTTAAACCATGATTTTTCCCTAAAGTTACAGACACTATCTTCCTTTTCCATTTTTTTGTTTTTAGTAAACTAGACTTTGAAAAACAAATTTGGAAATCTGTATTATAAAGTTTTGAAAATGAAATTCAGTTTTTGTCCATCAAGAAAGCAGCTCTGAAAGATGCTAAAGTTAAAATTTAAAAATTAGGCATAAATTATAAATATACACATTTATAATTCAAATTTGAAATTTAACATATTTCCCAGCCCAAAAGTAGTTTAATAAGAAATAATAAAAGAAATTCGAAGTCTAGATTCAGTAGTTGTACATATGTATATATTTTTCTTATGATACTTGGCTTCATATGGGTAAAGCCTATAACTTACTCACTTTTGCTAACAAGAATGTACAATTTTTCTTGAAAGAATTCACTAAGCTCTCGTGCATTCTTTTTCAATACAGTTTCATTGTCAGTTTGTCCTAGTGACAGGTAAACAGCTGGACATACTGAAAAGTCAATTAACAGCATGTTTTATATCCATCTAAGAAGTCAGGTACAGAGCAAAACACTGCCCCGCAAGTTGAAGAGACAGACCCACACACTGGGGAGTCATGGCTACGCCAAGCAGAAACACCAGGCACAACCTCCATGGGAACTAGAACCTGGGTGGGAAAATCTGAACTGCAGTTGATTGATTGCAGGAGTCTCAGGGTACACAAGTCTGAGAGTTAAAACTTCTAGGGGGACCCAGTTATGAGACCCCCACACATCGGTGAGTTTTAACACAGGAGAACTAATAGCTGAGGAAAATCCCCAGCCTTCCAGCAGGTGGAGGAGAAAGGGAATATTTTGAAACCCAGCTTGTTCTTGACAAGGCCTACCTCTGGGAAAAATTAAAAGAGCCTAACTTATTGGAGTTTATCAGACCCAATCGACCTGGGGAAATGAAACACCAATTTCAAATCGCTATAACATTTTGCCTTTGAGAGGACCGAGAAGCATTTGTGAAGTTCACATTTCAGAGGCACAAGCAAGACTGATATCGAAATATGATTATTATTATTGCAAACATGTCATGTCAGATTCCACTCTTGAGGAGATGGAATGTAACTCCCACGTCTGAAGTGTGGCCTGCACATGACGGCCTCCTCCCGAAAAGTAGGATACAAGAAGTGGGAAGATAAAAGTGTAACTTTACAGTGGAGAAACCAAGAAAGAACTCCCTCAGCCCCACCCTCAAAATCATCAGCAACAGTAACAAATCATGTTTGTAGTAGGTGTCCTTGATGTGACCTCTATCATCTTTCTCCCAAAAACCTATAGTCCCAATGTAACAATAAGAAAAATACCAGCAAAAAATTCCACAAAATACCTAAGCTACACTTCTCAAAATTGTCAATGTCATCAAAACAAGGAAAGTATGAAACTGTTACAGTCAAAAGCAAGCTAAGGATATGTGAAAACTAAATATACTAGGATGTCTTGGATGAGATCCTAGAATATAAAAGGACCAGTAGTAAAAATTAAGGAAATCTAATTAAAATATATGCTTTATTTAATAATAATGCATCCATTTCTTATGACAAATATATTGGACTAATAGACACGATTAATGGAGGTAACAATGTATAATTACTTTACAACATTTCTGTAAATCCAAATATATTCCAAAATTACAAGTTTGTTAAAAAATGTTAAAATCCTGTGTAAATAGATAACTTGACTTTTAGAGGTACAGACCTGTAAAAGGCTTATGAATCAACTATTTCAACTTCCTTGCTTTACAATACAGGAAAATGGCCCCTAGAGTGAGTGACTAAACAAGATCACACAGACTACAACTCTGTAATAGTGAGCTTTGCCACTGTGCTTGTTGCCTGAGAAAGTTTTAAATTTCTTTAAAGTTTAGTGTGAAATCCATTAATATGAATAAATATGTGAGCAATTTAAAGCTCTTTTAATGTAACAAGTTAGTTTAAATTTTTTAGTTTGTTTTGTCAGACTCATTGGTTTCAAGGGAAACCACAAGAGCTTAATCACCATGACCTCAGCATTACTCATAGGACAGAACTCTTTACACAGAGTAATAACACCATAAATCATGCTACCTTCTGACTTAATCATCTTCGGGAGTCATTTTGCAAGACAAGCCTTAATTTCACAGGAAACTTCCAACTAAAGAAAAGACATGAATGCTCAAAAGTATTTTGTGCTTCTAAAATTTTTATGCCTAAAAGAGAAATAATTATCTTAGGAAATCGTGACTGAGAATGGTTACATGGATTCCTTGTCATAATTTATGAAATCACTAGTGAAATTTCTTGTCAGTTTATTTAATTTACATATTAAATCCAGTATACTATAATCATACTAAGATCACTGAAACAGGGTTTCATGACACAAACTAAATTGGGTATATCGGAACCCAAGAAATAAAAGCGATATTCATTAAGGGTTGAGGGCTTCACAGGGGAACTGGGAACCTGCTTTTACCTTTCAATACTTTTCTTCAATGCCTACTTTGATTTCCTTTAAATACTTGAATACTTTTGATTTCCAGAAACAAAAGCAATGAAAAACATGATACCTCTTAAACCCTATAGAAATATCAAATCTATTTTGCTACATTAGCCTGTAGATAAAGCATTCAACATTACTCAATTACTTTCAGCCATCTGTCAAAAATGGTAGAATGACCTTCCCAGTCAGTATTCTCTCCGTGAAAATGAAACAATGCAGAGAAAATTTTGATGGATTTCACAAATTAAATCGTAAATAAATCTATTATTATTAAGTCCCATGAACTGTGCTTAATAAATTACCTCTGTATTTTAAATATAAATATAAGAGTACTGCAGGGCAAAAAACACAAAATAACAATACATTTATTTTTTAAAGTCCTTAAAGCAGAAAATTTGTAGGGTTTCTTGTTTTTGTTGCCTGATAGACTATATAGAGGTTATATGTGCTGCAAAGATCTTTTTAAAAATCTTAGGTCTTTCATTGCACATTGGAGGCTGTAGTACACCATCCACTTCTTTTGTAAGAGAACTAAATATCTAGGTGATGTAAGTAAACAGTTACTATAACACCTCTTTAAAAAACAAAAGTATAAAACTGATCTCTTGAGTTCTAAATCTTTTACATTTTTCTAGATTGTTATGAATTCTGTGAATATTGTCTTTGTCATTCTTCCCCATTAGTGTGGTCTTTCTGTGAACATTATTCACCGATTTGTTTCTCCCTTTCACCCTTCTCTAGAAAGTCTTGATGATGTTGCTTTTTTAGTTATTTTATTGACTAACCCTAAACCAATTCTATTATTTTCCTCTTTCTATATATTCCTCCCTGGCTGTATCCTTCTTTGTGACTTTGCATTTTTTCACACCAGACCTTCTTTCTCTTAACTCTGAAAATCATCCCTCAACTCCATGAAGTTCATATTATACATTCAGTTTAAGGACACAAAATAACATGCAGAACACTGACTTTCATTTTCACCTTGAGCAACTTAATTTTGATAAGCTCGGTGGGCCAATTGTAGTAGCTAAGAGGTTGAAAATCTGGTTCATTACAATTTCATGAGCGAAGAAATAGTTTTAATAAAGTGAAACTATCTAGGAAAGGAGAAGCCCTGAAAATGACATGTGTTGCCTCTTCCGTGTCACATTGCTGGGCTGACTGACAATGCTGAACCCTCTTGAAATCGCCAGCTTGCCGGGTAACACAGTTTAATGCAGAAGATAGCGAGGGCGAGGCTGTCTTGAAAAATGATTGACAGAGACATTAATTTGAAGTTTCCTCCTTTCCCTTAAATGCCGAAGCAAATTAACTACTGAAAAATACAAGACAGTCTCTCACTTCTTCCTGTTGCGCCCTAAAACAAACTTTCCGAAAACTAAAACACAGTTGACTATTTCATATTAAAGTCTAAACCAATCATTTCTATGTTCTGCAAAAGATGTGTGCATATCTGTGTCTATAAATGCATGAATAAATGTACATCATTGTATAACTGGCATAGGTAAAATAAAAGCTCTCCAAAACCTGTTCTCTGTGATCCAATACAAAAATAGCGTACCTAGAAAAGAATTCAAATATAAAATTACATACTATTTAGTATAAATAAGTATTGGTTATTTTATATTTTTTGCATTATATATTATTTTTCTGGGGATGCACAGATAAATTAAAAATGTTTGAATTTAAGGAATTTAAAACTCAGTTGGGTGGAGAGGTGAGTTTGGCTTTACTAAATATAATGTAAAGGCACTCATAGTGGCTCATGCCTGTAATCCCAGCACTCTGGGAGGCTGAGGCAGGAGGACTGCAAATTTGAGCCCCGCCTGGGCAACTTAGCACCTTAGTGAAATCTTGTCTCAAAATTTAAAAAAGACTAGGAATGTAGCTCAAGGCAAGACCCTGACTGAGTTCCTTCCCCAGTACCACAAAAAACCATCTTGATGTTGACAATTTTGACAGCAGAGAGCAAGAATGATAGGTGAAATAAGATGCTGAATATTCATTACTTTTTTTTTTTCAGTTGGTGGTGAAAGGCAGTGCAAAAAACATAGAGACTTGGCTAGAAGACCAGGAGATTATTTTTGTTACCTCCTGTTTGGGCTGAAAGATATCACATCTTTATTGTCTTCAAGTGGATATAAATTGAAAACTACACCATCAGATCTAAGATGGAGAGATTTAGAGGATGCCACTGTATCCAGATAGTAATAGTTCTTCACAAGAGGATCTCGCAGGTGTGCAAGAGTCTCCAAGATGGGGGAAGGGAAAGAATGGCAGGCGAATGACATTTCAGCGTTGGAAGGAGTACCTGGGAATTCTTCCACAGCTCTTAGCTGTGTCTCTGGGATGCAGGTGGAAGTCAGGACTCACCCAGAACCACTTTAATTATCAGCACATTTCGTGATCTGAAGATAAGCAGCCAATTTCCATTTCCTCTCCAGAATCTGAGGCCCAGCAGTCTAAACAGAACCATCTCATATCGCAGTCACGTTGTCACCATAAATAGTTGGTGAAGCGCAGTATGAAAGCCTGATGTCTACACCCTGAATCTCCTCAGCCCTGAAGCCCCAGAGTCATGGGAAAGCAGCTGAACCTTCCCTGGCAGAGCAGTTGGAAGGCATCTGGGGAGCCACTCTAGTGGACACTGGACTGCACATTTGAAGCCTGCTGACCCCCAGGTACCACAGCAGAACACCTGGGGTGAGTGCGACGGCTGGAATTCCTGCTTTCTCTGGAGTAGCCTTCTGCTACTCACTGAAGGTAACTCCCTCTCTGTGTGTACCTGGCATTCACATTTTCAAAGACAAATATATAATTTGTTTAAAGAGAAAAGTTTATTGAAATGTAGAGCATGATAAAGAAGAGATTTATGTAAAAGTTTAAAAAAAAAAACGATCGGCAGTACTGTAATCCCCAAAACCAGCAAAGTACACAACGTGCATGGGTGGCAAGCCAGGGAAATAGAGGCAGAGCGCGGTTCAGTGGTGGACCACCCTCCTGGGAGCAACTGATCTACGCTGAGGACATCACTAATGGCTGTGTTACCTTGTCCGTGAGCTCTGGTTTTTCAAGCATCTCACGTAGCGTGAGGATGGAACCTTGGTGGAAATGAGCATCTTGACTCTTAGATCTTGAGAGGTTACAATTTGCTGCTGTAACCCATGGGTAAATGCTGAGCGGGTCTGATCAGGAGACATGAATCTTGATGTGCATCAGTGAACTTGGCTTATGTAGTTCCCTCGGTTCCTCAAGGAATTGTGTTCAGATTGGAAGCAATGTTATTCTGCCTGAACCAGGTGCAGTCCTGCCATGATAAGGAACTCCAAAATAGATTTTATCAAATCTTTTACACCCTAACAGGACTACCTTGAAACTTTACATCTTTGTACACAAATAGCAAATATTCCCCTTAACACATCACATTACCCAGATACATAGCTCTTGGTTCAGTTTCTTACTACATCCCTCGTAACCTCTTGATATAGTGTCCAGAGATTATACAACACATTTTGAGGATCACACAGGGACATCACATTAGAGCTATGTAACAGTGGCCAAGTGGTGAGCAAGTGAAATTAGTCCCAAACCAGTGTATCTGGCTGAGGTAAGCTGACAGATTGGGCATGTGTGATTTTGGGCTGTTTTCTCCTTTCCTTTCTCCTTTTCTATATCCCCTACTTGCTGTAAGCCTACTGAGCTTTGTCTTTCCAGTTTCAAACACCTAGTGAACTCTTCAAGTCAACCTAAAGTCTTAAAAGTGAGTACCTTCAAATAAAAAAGTGCTATTTCCCATCTTTTCTGTATAAACTCTGAAAAATTTTCTTCTTTTGGACAACACGTAAATTCATTTATACTACTTTATTGCCATCATTATTGCTGTTATTTGCTTATTTGCAGCAAACTTTTTTACCACTCTTAATGAGGAGTGTGAAAAATGTACCCAGAAAATCATATATGTTAGAGCATATTTTTATGTTCCTAAAATTGAATTTCATTTCTTTTTGAATCATCTTTTACTTGAAATCATCCAGTGTGTCCATGTTGCCCAATAGGATGATGACACTCTCAGTAAGGTCAGCTGCAGCAGGGACCAAACTGAGAATGCAACATCCCTCCCACAAAGCCCAAGAGCTACATCAGCCCAGGGAGGAGAGGAGAGGCAAAATGCCGGGATTTGGGATAAGTCAAAACCTATGTTAATCTGGAAATGACTACTGTACACTAGTTTTTGAAGCCTAAAATAATTACTTCTAATAGACAATTTTGCTGTTAATCTAAAAAATGTGATTCAAGACAAACTAGGAATTCCATTCCTCTTCCCACAATAAAAATACATTTTGCAGTTATTTCAACTGTCTTTTAACTTTGTTTCCTGAATCCATATTGTTTTTAGAAATATGTGGTATCCAAGGAATCTTATTTAATCATTCAAAACTAAGTGAGTGACACTAAAAACTAAGTAAGTAAGCACATATGTTTAACTATTTAGCTACCTATTACTCTTAGTTCCTCAGCCAATCATAAAATAATAAAAATTTTTAATTCGTCCTATCCCGTGGTTTGTCTCATAAATTAAGTCCCAATCTCCCTTCATTTTTCTTCTCCTAAGATTTTTATCATAAGTAAAATTATATTAAATTTACTATAGCACATAAAGTCTATTACTACAAGCAATTTTTCCTCTGTTTCACTTACTTTTTAAACATTATCTAGTAAGTGCTCAATTATGAATGAACTGTAAGGTCTTCATCAATGAACTGCAAAGTTTATGTGGCAAAAATATACGAGTGTTGCACACAGTACTACTCTGCATCGTGTAATATTCATTTTGGAGATGTACACAGTGGTGTTCCCAGCTGCTCACTCTCTGAGATCCACATACATTTGCTTCCACTAACTGCTCCACGCATACTGGATACTCCAGCCTGCCGGCTGTGCCCCACTCCATGACACGCACCATGCTTCTCCTCTTAGTGTCCGCCCTTCACTCATCTCCTACTTAAAACCCACCAATCCTTTCAGGTCTGTTTATATTAGACTCTAGGTCAACACAATTAAAGCTGTCTGATCAGACACAATTCCACTTAAAGTATAATTCACCTAAAAAAGTCTGAAAAGTCAATTTTGGAAAATAATATATCTTTCCTATGTAGAGGATGAGTTTCACCTCTTGAGAATTTTGGCATGTGTATCTTTACTTTGCATGCTTTGAATATTTCAAAATCTAAATAATTACTTAGAGCACTCCAGCTTTGATTCTACATTGATAGCAATAGGATTCAATTTAGTGCATTATATTGACAATGAAATTAATGTTTTACTCATTTAAACATTTTCTTGGAATTTTCCAAATTATCTATGTTTTTAATGAAGATCAAAATTAATATTGTGTATTTTATGAGTTAGTATTTTAATTAATTCTGCACTCATTAAATTATCCCATTTGCATAGCTCTGTGCAATCTAAATGACTTTTGTACAATAATAGTATTTATTCATATTTAAGAAGGTGTTATAATTTGAATAATAATGAAAAGTTACAATAGATCATTTATGAACACTTTGTTACATTGAAGAGCTATATTTGATTACATAAATATATATAGAAAAACAGATATAGTATGTATAGATAGTGTATATTATAAATACTGTAATATATAATTTGTGCTCTATATTATATAAGATTTTCAAAACAGGAGTCGGTGAGTTAGCTCAGCAGCATAAGCACTTGCCTGGCAAGCGCGAGGTCCTGAGTTTGACTCCCGGTACCCACATATGGAAAAAGGGCCGGTGATATCGCTCAGTGGCAGGGGCACCTGCTGGCACACAAGGTCCTGAGGTCGACCCCCGGTACCCACAAAAAAAAAAGATTTTCAAAATAAAAAAATAATAAATATAGACACATCAACCATGAGAACTACTTATAAATTTTGATTATTTTCTTCCAGTTTTGTTTTTATGAGCAGAATATTTTTCACCATAATTGAAATCAGTCTACACACACTCATAGTTAAGTACAGTGTTTTTTATTTAACAGAGTATTTATTTTACATGTTATTTTATGATTTCCTTAAATAGGAATTTTAGTGGCAGTCTTGTAAGTTATTTATAAAATTTCATAATTATTCCATAAAAATTCAGAATGTGTAGATAAATCAAAATCTGTTTATTGATGCTAAAAGTTTGGAAAACTTTCCATTTTTTACCAAGCTAGTTCTTTATTTTAATTAGATTTTCTTCCAATTCTTAGCAATATTTAACCCTCTACTTACCTATAGTGAAATTCTCTGTAATAGAATTCTAATTTTGAATAAACTATCTGTCACAGTTTTAATTTTAAATTTATTTATGAAATATGCTATCCATTTATCATATTTGAAAAATCATTTGGCAGAAAAAAATTGGAATTTTTGTTGGTTTTGTTTTAAAGCCCTGGGTATGTTGAGTGGTTGGTAAAGCCAAGAGAACAGAGTATAGGTTTTGACATGACATTCAACATAAAAGGATTGAAAGATTCTCAGTTTACGTAACAATGTTATTTGAGTTCACATGTACAATTTAGAGTTCTTCCCATTAGACACTAAGTGTGCAGAAGTAAAAGTAATAATTACGTAGCCAGATAACACTGTAATCACTGACCCCAGTTCCACAGGTAGACAGGAATGACTGGGTAATCTCAGTGATGTGTTGCTTGAGGGACTAGACGGGCTAATTCAGGAATATGTACAGATCCATTTGAACTCCAGTGAAAGGAAAGGAACAGCATGCAATAAGCCAGAGAAGATATGTTCAATTTAGCCTAGAGATCTTTTAGGTAAGGTCTAATTTTTGAACTTTAGTTTCAAATGCTCTTCATGGACTCATAGACAATCATACTGAATCTTGCCCCAGATATCTCTCCTAGTTTATTCAGAATTAGAGCAATATTAGCATACATAAAGTTCCTAAGTCCCTGAGAACCAAGGATGGTGCCATCATAACACATTGCTCCACCAGTTCATACCTGAATGAATATTTAGTTCCAACATTTGCTTGAGAGTGTTTTGTTTATATTAGATAGTTATAGTGCTATTTTCTATGGCTTTTGAAGAGGCATTTCAAAAAGGTTAAGAAGGCAAACAATATGCGATTGTCTAAATTAATAATCCTTCCTGGACCACATTCTTTAGTAAAACTACAACCTTACAATTTTGTCAGGGACTAGAAGCCATTCATCAATATTTAAGCTGGGTGGCCTTACCAGTTTATAGTTACTGTGTACCAATGTTTTGCAAAGCCAGTTATGTTCCCACAACCCACTTTTTACTCCAGCTGTCTCATCCAGGGAAACACTGACGCTAAGAGACAGAAGCATCATATAATGAGTGGATTTTAAAGACTTGGGGAGCATCTCCTAGGAAACATTGTGTACAAGACAGTTTCTTTTTGTCTATCTCCAAGTAGAGGTGTAAAATTCCTCCTACTTAAGAAGCATGAGATATTCAGCAGCAGTGCTATAAAAAGAACATATATATTTTTGTTTTGCCTTCAGTTTTTGCAAGTGTTAGTGGGACATATTTTCATAAGAATAAGGTGAGTTCCTGAAATTCTTAACATTTGCAGAAGAGTTTGCAAAAGCATGTAGAAACAAAAGTGGTACAGTAGGAAAAAAAATTTAAACAGCTGGGGATATGGCTTAATGGTAGAGGAACACTGGGTTCAATCTTCAGTACCACAAAAAAAAAATGGAAAACAACACTATTCTTACTAAGTTAATCCTGGACCAGATAACCAGACACAGTGAAGATTATGAACAAAGTAGAGTCTTAGCTCAGAAGTTTCTGTACTGAGTACAGGAAAAATCCCACATACGTATAGACACAGTATATGACAGAAGACACCCTGTAGGCAAAAGCAGGAACCTTCAGTAAATGGTGCTAAGAGAAATAATTAACCAGAAAGAAAAAAGAAAGAAATTGAATCTCAAATGTCTAGAAAACTAAAGTATTAGCTCCATATAGACTAGATCCTTAAATATGAGAAGCAAAACTTAAACCTTTTAAGAAGAAAATATAACGGAAAAACCTCTTTTTATGTTTACACTCCATAAAAAAGCATTTTTAATAGATCACAAAAGTTATGGTCCATTAAAATTTTAATGAATTTGCTTATATTAAATTAATAACTATTGGAAATCCAACATGGCTGAATAGAGGAGGAGCCTCATTCAGAGCTACTCAGAGAAATTCAACTAAAACACAGGTAATTGGAAGAAAGGGGAGAGATATACACCCTGAAACTAAAATCAATCTGACATAACAGACTAATAGATCAAGCCAAACACAGATAAAGGACTTAATGAAACAGTGAGCCAGCTCACCGGCTGCTGGTGTGTCGTCAGATCAGGACGACTGCTGCCATGTTTGGAATCTTAAAAGAAGAAGAAAGACAAGGATACACTAAAATAATGTGCCTAAATCAAGCCATACAGGGTAGACTTGGGATATAAGGTCCCCTGCCTCTTCTGCCTTCCTCCAAACAGAAGACGCTACAGTCCAGCTGTAAATTCTGCCAACACAAATTGCTCCCTCCCTGACAATCAGCCAGTTTTCCTTTTTTTTGTTTTTGTTTTTTTCCCTTTTTCTCTTTTCTTTTCCTTTTCTTTTTTCTTTTCTTCTGACTCCTTTTGTGCACCAGAGGGCTAACTGGAATCACCAGGAACAAGATTAAAGACTACAGGGGTGTGTGGTAAATGGAACAGCTAACCCCTCACCCATGACCTGTGGTTAAAGAGGTGCCAGGAATTAAACAGTCTTGCACCTTAGGAATGTGCAGCCCCAGGCTTCCCCACAGTGCCAGGGGCAGGAACAGAAAGGCATCCCACGGCACCCCCCCCATCTCATGGTGACAGCAGAACTTGTAAAGCAACAAATGGGAAGTTAGCATGCCACCTTGGGAGAGGAAAAAGAATTGGGACTAAGCAGCCTTGGACTGCAACAGCAGGAGCAGAGAACCAGACCATATCACAGCACCCCACCCCACCCTGCAACAAATGACCTGAGAGGACAAAGACTTGCCAGTGGAAGAGGAGCACAGAAGGCAGAGCAAGGACCAGGAGGAGCCAATGGTGCACCAGACTGGGAACAGCCCCCTGTCTATGTCTGAAAATAGCACAGCAACTGGGAGAGAGATGCCTCCAAGAGAACAGGGTAAGGAGTGAGAGGCCACTAAGGAACATACAGAAAGTCCTGGCTGAAGACTCTGACCTCAGGCCCCCACATCTGGAGGCAAAGATCAGCCTCAAATCCAGCACAAACTCTACTGCAGGCTTGGCAGTGTTATCCAGTAGTTTTGGACTCTTGGTGGACACCAGAGGAATTATTTTTTATTTTACTTCATTTGTCTTCTTTTTCTTTTTTCTTTT
The DNA here is from genome assembly GCA_028451465.1 of Erethizon dorsatum. Taxonomy (NCBI): domain Eukaryota; kingdom Metazoa; phylum Chordata; class Mammalia; order Rodentia; family Erethizontidae; genus Erethizon; species Erethizon dorsatum. The sequence continues at coordinate 40,285,961 of CM051839.1, forward strand.
TTACTGGTTTGTGGTTTCTTTCCTGTTCCTTTTCCTTTTTAAAAATCTTTTATCTTTATTTTTGTTCTAATCTATTCGTCTTCTTTCTCTCTTTCCTCAATTTACCTCTCCAGACTTAATCATATTGTCATATGAGTGAACAGTCTCTCTAATTTTTCTGGTCAACTTCAATAATCCCTTGCTTACTCCTTCATTCTTTCTTTTCTGCCCTTTTCTCTAGTTTCCCAAAGCTTGTGTGATCATCTTTTATCCTCCAGCCTGGCTTCTAATTTATTTCTTTTCAGTTATCTCTCTTCTACCCACTATCCTTCTTTAATTTACCCACCATGGGTAAAACCACTCTACCAAGGGGAAACACTTTGCATATAAGCTCCCAATTTATGATCAGTTCTTCTACATAACTATAGATTTTGCTTCTATTGTTAAAGGTACAAAATTAATAGTTACCACAGTTTGTCAGTTTCTAAACTGTGCTTGGTGCTATTGTCAATGCTAATTTTACTACTTTAGCTAGGATGTCATATCTGTTTTAATCAGTTGTTCTCACTTCTGTAACAATACTGGGAAGTTCTGGGATAATAACCTCACCACACCCCAGTACCAAATGACTGGGGACTGAGCCAAACAGATGCCAACATTTCACTTTTAATTAATTGGAAAGGTAGGATCTTGGGACAGACATAAACCAAGAACCTCCTACACACAGAAGCCATCCCTGAAGAACAGTCTTTTCCTGGAGAGGCCTCGATACTAGTGATATACCTACCTACTACAAAAACTTAGAAGAATCATCACAGAAAAAATAAGAAATATTTTGAAATACAAAAAAAAAAAAGATAAAGAAGCAAAATGCAATCTCAGACCTCAAGCCCACCCAGAACAAGTCCTAAAGACAATAAGATAGAGGAAAATGGAAGACACACTCCTGACATTTCTGAAATGTCATCAACTGAAGTGAAGAAACAAATCCATGAGGCTATAGAAGAAATCAGATCAGAAATAATCTCTCAAGTAAAAAAAGAAATGTCATCATTTATAAAGAAATTCCTCAGCAAATCTAGAGTAGAGATAGATAAAAATAGATGATATAGGAAGAGGATGGAAACAGTGAATATCATATAGGAAAGAAATAGAATGCATGAAATAGATTTGAACAGATATCCAGGAAATTAAAAATTCCATTGAAAGCTGGCAAAACCACTTGAACAAAACTGAAGACAGACTTTCAGACCTTGAAGACAGGATTATGGCTAGTGATCATGAAAGGAAAGAGCTCTTCAAAATAACAAAATTTCAGGAAATAACAATTCAGCAGCTGCCAGATGATGCAAAGAAAAATAATATAAGAATAATTGGTGTCAAGGAAAAAGCAGGAGCCAACTCAAATGACATAAAATACTATTTGCACAGGTAATAGCAGAAAATTTCCAAAGCATGGGAAAAGAATCTGACATACAGATAAGTGAAGCATATAGAACTCCAATTAGCTATAACCAAAATAAATCTACACCTAGACATATAATAATAAAGATCCCAGAAATTCAGCACAAGAACAGAATATTAAAAGCTGTTAGAAATGGGGAAAAAAACAAAAAACAAAAACAAACAAAAAATACATCACCTATAAAGGAAGCCCATCAGAATCATGGCAGATTTCTCAACACAAATCCTCAAGTCAAGAAGAGCTACAAGTGAAGTATTTCAAGCCCTGAAAGAAAAAAACTTCCAACCCAGATTGAGGTACCCTGCAAAACTATCTTTCAAAATTAATTGAGAAAGAAGATGCTTCCATGACAAAGAACAACTGAAGAAATTCATGACCATTAAACCAACCCCACAAAGAGTTTTGAAAGATATTCTAGACAGAGACAAAAATGACCACAATTCCAAGAACAACAGCAGAAAGAAACAACCAAGTAGGGCAAGCAATTAAACAGAGGGAAAAAGCAAGGAACCAACAGCAGGAAAATAGCATGACAAAGATAAGCCAATACATATCAGTTATAACCATCAATGTAAATGGCCTCAATTCACCAATCAAAAGAAATGGACTGGTAGAGTGGATCAAGAAACAATATCCAACAATATGCTGTTTTAAAGAAACATATTTAACTGAAAAAGAAATTCATAGACTAAAAGTCAAAGGATGGAAAAACAATACTCCATGCAACAAGGACCCAGAGAAAAGCAGGGATAGCTAATCTGTTTGCAGACAATGTAAACTTCAAACCAAGAGTAATCAAAAGAGATAAAAATGTCACTACATACTTGTTAGGGGAAAACTTCAAGAGGAAGAGAGAGCAGTCATAAATGTGTATGCACCAAATACAGGAGCACGCAATTATATAAGATAATTATTAATAGACATGGAAAATCAAATAAGCAATAACATAATGGTAACAGGAGACCTTAATACTCCATTGTCACAAAGAGATCGATCAATCATTAAATTCAGTAGCATAGCTGGATACAAAGTTAACATTCAAAAATCAATAGGATTCCTGTACACAAACAACTAATTCCCTGAGAGAGAAATTAGGGAAACCACACCCTTCACAATAGCATACAAAAATTTGAAATAGTTAGGAATCAACCTAACAAAGGAAATAAAAGATCTATGCATTGAAAATTACAGCACTCTGAAAAAAGAGATAGAAGAGGATATCAAAAAATGGAAAGATATCCCATGCTCATGGATATGAAGAACCGACATTGTGAAAATGGCCATACTCCCCAAACTGTTATACAGATTTAATGCAATCTTGATCAAAATACCATTAGCGTACCCCACAGATCTAGACAAAATATTCCTAAAATTCATTTGGAAACAGAAGAGACCTATATTAGCAAAAACAATTCTGGGCAACAAAGGCAAGGTAGGAGGCATCACAATCCCCGAATTGAAATTATACTGTGAAGGTAGTGTGATAAAATCAGCGTGGTACTGTAAAAAAAGAGACCTGAGTATCAGTGGAACAGATTAGAAGGAGCAGACAGAACCACAAACACACTCAGCCACCTTATCTTCATGAAAGGGACCAAACATGTCCACTGGAAGAAAGACAGCCTCTTTAATAGATGGTGCTGGAAAAACTGGCTCTCTACATGCCAAAGACAAAAACTAGACCCATGTCTATCATCACACACTAAACTAAAGTCAAAATGGATCAAAGATCTAAATATTAAAACAAAAACACTAAATCTACTGGAAGAGAAAGTAGATAGAAATCTTGAAAACATAAGTGTAGGCAAAGAGTTCATGAACAAAACCCAAACTTCATGGGAAGTACTTCAAAGAATCAACAGCTGAGATCTCATCTTATTAAAAAGTTTTTGCACATCAAAAGAAATCACCAACAGAGTGAAAAGAAAACCCAGAGTGTGAAAAGATTTTAGCCAGCTGTCCCTCATTCAAAGGACTTCTGTCTAGAACATATAAAGAATTGAAAAAATCAGATCCCCAAAATTCAAAGACCCAATCCAAAAATGGGCATCTGAGATTAATATGCACTTCTCAGATGAAGAAATACAAATGGCAAATAAATACATGAAAAAATGTTCAACATTGTTGGTCATTCGAGAAATGCAAATTAAAACAGCACTGGGATTTCATCTCACCCCAGAAAGAATGGCTGTCATCAAGAAATCAACCAATATCAAATGCTGGAGGGGCTGCGAGGAAAAAGGAACATTTCTTTACTGTTGGTGGGAGTGTAGACTGGTGCAACCACTGTGGAAATCAGTGTGGGGATTCCTCAAAAAGCTAGGATTAGAGATCCCATTTGACCCAGCTATTCCCCTTCTGGAAATTTCCCCAGAAGAATTAAAATCATCATGCCACAGTGATATATGTGAACCCATGTTTATAGCAGCACAATTTGTAATAGCTAAATCTTGGAAACAACCCAAATGCCCATCAACTGAGGAATGGATAAAAATGTTGTGGTATTTTTATACAATGGAGTACTACTCAGCTATAAAGAAGGATAAACTAGAGGTATTTATAGGTAAAGTGATGCAACTTGAGATCATACTCATAAGTAAAATGAATCAGTCTTCCATGTGTAAACATTGTATTGTCTCCTTAGTGTAAGAAACTGAAAGAGTAAATAAGATCCAAAACGTACAATAGATATTGTGAAAGGGGAAGAAACTGCTCAAAAGGAAAGAACAATGGGATGGGGGAAGGAGAAAAGAAGGAAGGGAAAAGAAAAAATATATATATATGCAAGATAGCTAAGACAACTACACTACTGATTTCTATTAGTTCACTGAAAAGAATGACTTGTGCTTATATTATTTGATCAGTTTTTCATGCCTATATCCTGTAATCTGAGCAACTACTTTGAAGATAACAATATGCAATATATTAGCCATTGTTAATCTCCTATTAGCTTGTTTTGAAATTCTGTATTATCATTTTTATTTTCTCTTTAAAATTAAAAAAAAACTATTTTTAATACCCCACCAAAAAATAAACAAATACACAAAAAGAAAGAAAATAAAAAGAAATAACGAGCTTAAATTGGAGCCAAGGTACTTGAAAAACACATAATTGGCCAAAGATTCATAAACAAGAACATATAAAAAATGTTCAAGTATGTTTTAAAATGACAAAGAAATCCAATTTAAAGAATGAATAAAAGGGGCCAGTGAGATAGCTCAGCAGTGTAAGAGCCTGCCTGGCAAGCATGAGGTCCTGAGTTCAACACTCGGTACCCACATACGAAAAAAGGGCCAGAGATATCGCTCAGCAGCACGGGCACCAGCTGGTGTGCAAGGTCCTGAGTTCGACCCCCAGTACTCACAAAAAAATAAAGAAAGAAAGAATAAAAGACAGGAAGAAGGGCCAGTGAGATGGCTCAGCGGCGTAAGTGCCTGCCCGGCAAGCGCAAGGGCCCGAGTTTGACTCTCAGAACCCACATATGAAAAAAGGGCTGGTGATATCGCTCAGTGGCTCAGGCGCCTGCTGGCACGCGAGGTCCTGAGGTCGACCCCCGGTACCCACACAAAAAAAAAAAGACAGGAAGAAACAGTCCAATGAAGAAAAGACCAAATTATGAATAATCATTTATAAAATTTTTAGAAATCAGGGAAATATAAATTAATAGTAAAAATATCTATATGTGCTAGGGCCCCAGAAAACATTACTTTGACAATTATAATCCTTAGAGAGTTTGTAGATCACCAGGGAGAAAAGTAAAATGACACTATTACTTTGGAAAACAATATTTTGTAAATGAATATTCATAGACACCATACCCTCAACTCCTCAAAATATAACCTAGATAAGTTGCTGTACATGTGTACAATACAAATAAAAAATTAAAAGTTCTGGTACTATTACTTATTGTAGAAAAAATATAATGCTTTTAAGCAATAATAGTGTTCATGATAAATTGACATAGTTGAATATCACATAGCAATGAGATGAATGAACTAGGACCACCTGCAATAAGTGGGTGGATATTAAAAGTACAGTTTTGAAAGTAAATGTGATTCATGAAACCTACATGAATAGTATATCATTTTTGTGAAATTAAAACAAAACTAAATAAATAATGAAATAATGTATCATTGGGAGATGCAAAGATGAGCAATTAATTTTAACAAAAAGAAAGCAAAAAATACAAACAGTAATACACTGGGATATAAAGGGAAGAGGACAGTGAAGGAGCCACTAACATTTATGTAACACGCAGTTTTTTATTTGTCCCAAATTACATAGCAATCTACAATTGGAGCAAGCAATCATAACAGCCTAATCAGAAACGGCAGTCCAGGTCTTTATACAAGAGGTTTTAGCTTGAAGTGGTGAAGGTGCTTAGAATTCCCAGTTCGAATGATGGCCTAATCTCTGTAATTTTACAGGCTGATAGCCTAGTTTTTCTAACCATTTACTTATTAAACTTATGATAGTGTATTTGGTATTTAGACATATTACACCTAAATGCTTTATATTTAGCTAGCTCTCTTTGCCATATCAATTATATTTTCCAGTTAATTAAAGCATAGCAGTAACATTTGCTATTTTATTTTATGATTAGGAATCATAGGCAAAATTAATCATGGTTAAAGACCGAATCAGTCCCAAACTTAACAAATTAATTAAAATCGGATGAACTGGTGCTACCTGTATTTCTTTCACTTTCTTTATTTGAAAATTCATGTGCATAGTTGCCTGTTTAGCTCAGTTTATACAATTTTTGTTTGTTTCTGAGCATACTCACTCAAGGATGCATACAATTTTATTCTTGGAACTACTTATCCTATTTAAAAACCCTGAATATAGCTTCTTAGTTTGTGTGTGTGTATGTGTGTGTGTCTGTATGTGTGTGTGTGTTATGGGGGATTAAACTCAGGACCTTTGCACTGAACTACATTCCCAGTCCCTTTTTTATTTTAAATTTAATATTTTAAATTTTAAGACAGAATTTTGCTAACTTGCCAAGGCTGGACTAAAATTTGCAATCGTCCTGTCCCAGCCTCCCAGACTTCTAAGATTACAGGTACGCACCACCATGTCCCAGCTTCTTGTTCTTACTTTTGCTTTCTTAGCTAGGCTGGGTTTATGGATTCCTATAATTGCAGAGCTGCAGCCCTCAATAAGGGTGCATTATTTTTCAGTACTGAATGAATCCAGGGCCTTCAGTCTGAGCTACATCCCCAGCCATTTTTAACTTTTTTATTTTCAGACAGGGAGTCACTCAGTTGCTCAGGCTGGGTTTGAACTTGTGATCCTCCTGCTTCAGCTTCCCAGAGTGCTGGAATTACATTTGTGTGCTAACATGGCCAGCTTAAAAATACATTCTTTTCTTGCGTATTACATGTATAGTTTCTACAGATTAGCTCAGCTGTTTCAGGGTAGAGGAAAGGTCGTTGTATGTAGGCAAGTATTACTGTGGGCAGAGATGTTTAACATATCCACACACTGAGGGTAAGGGAAAGACACAGGGCCTAAAGTAAAGGCAAAATCACACAAAGTCTTTCGACACAACTGAGCACTGTGTTCAGTCCTTTTGGAGAGCAGGTGTTGGAAGACCTGAGGCAAATCCCCCAGCTGAAGAGAGAACAGGGAGGAGATCAGTGAACCATATCCTGCTTGGATCCATCAGCAGGATGATGAATGAAAAGGCAGACATCTGCAGAGCAGACGGGCTTATAAAATCGTTTCTATTTGATCTGAATTTATAGTGAACAGTATTTTTAATTGCAAATGACCAATGCTTAACTTTTTGCAAAAAATTATTATAATGGTTTGATCCACATAAGAGGACAGTTACCCAACTGGACTTGGGCAATAACTGGATGCAAGGAATCTGTTATTATTTTCCAGAAATTCTCCTTTCTCTCATCTCTGATTGTCTTTATTCTCAATACAGTGGCAAAAAGGGCCTCAGTAAGTCCTCATTTCCATACTCCCTTTTCAGAGGTCATTTAAGATTCATACTTGCATTTTAACCACTGTGAGCTTTTGTCATTTAATGAAAAATTTCATGTGGTTATCATATTGCATTAAAGAATTCCTTTAAGGTATTTGGTATTTCAATAAAGTGTAGTATTAAATTAGATTTGTAGTAGAACCAGAACTCTTAGAAAAATCTTAAATACATAGTGTGTTTTATATTACAGCAGAATGATTCTTTTTTGAAGCAATGCAGTAAATAAAATCTGTTTCACCACATTTAAGTTACGTGATCATGGAGAATTATTCATTTGATTTTGTGCCTGGAATCAATATGAACCATTGTATTTGTGCTTCAAAAAATGTATGTGAAGTTTGTTTAACAAGGAATGTTTCTATATGTTGTATCTCTCCAGAGCCAGGGAATTCTGAGGTAATTAGAAAGGGAAGTAATATTGGTAGTCATAAAAAGAATCCCTTTTTGTTTACGTATGATCACTTGAAACTTGTACAGTTAGAGTTTAGGTTATTTTTTTCCTGCAATTTTGCTTTTTAGGTAAAAGTGAGGCTTGTTCAAGAGTTGGGATCTGTGTTTTCCTGCTACTGCTTGTGTTTGGGAAATGGTCTTGAAGTACATAGAGAAGAGGCCAGGATGTCGTGTCTATACGGATACCTCTGAAGCATAGAAACTGTAGAGCAGTTTTTGCCTTCCTGGTGACCGCACAGGTAGTGAGCATGAATGAAAAGCACAGTGTACATCTTCCAGCTAATAGCACCCAGGCATGTGCCAGGTGTCCCCTAAAAGACCACACAGCCTGGAGCTCTAAGTGCATCCCAGTGGACAGACCACAGTGCATAGGGCAACCAACCAGCGGGAAAGGGAGCCAGGGTCTAAGTGGAAAGTGTGTGAATCAGCAGTCTTAGTGCCGTGTTTTGCCAAATCCTCTCAAAGGTCTCCTGAGACAAGAAACATGTAACCTTTTTTCCCTCTGATATTTAAATTTTGCTGCTGGGGCTCATTTCTCTCCCATTTTGCATTCTCTTCTGCTAGCATCTACTGTTTGAGGATTCATCAGTCAGACTGAAGAATTGGTGGCCAAACAGGGCTCTGGTTTGGGAGCGGCTGCCTGCCCTCATGTTATTCCCATGGCTCTGCTCCTCCAGGCTCAACTTTCCTAGGTATAAGGAGAAAACTTACACCTCCCTTTATTACTTTGAACCACCTTAAGTCAGAATAAAAGTATAATACCTTCATGAGTGTATTATATCTCAAAAAATACTTACATGTTCTTATGTAGTAGATTGTGTGCTATTGTTTTTTTATTACTCCCAAAACAGTTACCAAAAATTTAGCAATTTAAAGTTATCCACATTTATTATCTTCCAGTTCTTTAAGTCAGAAGTCTGATAGGGTCTTGTCAAAGTATCTTCAGGGCAGCATTCCCAACTGGAGACTCTAATGCAGATCCCTTTCTTTGCTTATTGAGGTTTATGGCATAATTCCTTTCCTTGTGATTGTAGGACTGACACCAATTTAATTGCTGGCTATTTAGAAACCATTTGAATTCCATGATTCAGGCCCCCCTTTCTCTCTCTTTAAAGACAATAGCTGTTGGCCAAATTCCTTTTGTGCTTCAGATCTCTTCTGCCTCTTCTTTAGTCAAAACATCTTTCTCACTGAATTTCCTGCCTTCATCATCTACTTTTAAGGATAGGTGTGATTATATTGGGTCTATCCCCACAATCCTCCTTTTTGCAGTACCGGGGATTGAACTCAAGGCCTTTGAACTAAGCTATATTCCCAACCCTTTTTTATTTTGAGACAGAGTCTCACTAAGTTGCTAAGTTGTCCAGGGTGGGCTCTAATTTGTGATACTCCTGCCTCAGCTTCCTGTAGTCCTGGTATTACAAGCATGCACTACAATCACCCATTGTATTGTCAATTGCTTAGTAACCTAATTCCATCTTTAAAGTCTCTTTTGCCTGTAAATCAACATATTCATAAGTTCCAGAGATAAGAATGTCCCCATCTTTGTGGGCGATTATATCGCCTAATGAATATAAAAATATTTTGTGTCATAAAGATTGATTTTTATGGTTTGGCATCTACAATATCCTCTGTCAGTGTTAGGCACCTAAATTGAAAACATCCCTTTGATTTCTTTCCCTACAATCTATTGGCCCTTATTTTCCTCTGTTGGGAATATCTAGGAAGCAGCCAAATTCTATAATCTTTGTTTCAATCCCAGAAATCTCTCAGGAAATAAACAAAAACAAAATGAGTTGATGTTTGTACATTAATTCATTTAATGAATTCATAAATCCTGCCAACAATTTTGAAAGGTTCTTCTAAGATCTCCCAGCTAACAACATTCCTTCTGCCTCCTCTCATCTGCTTCTTGGCAGATATTCCCTAAATGTGGTGATTCTAAGTAGACAAAAATCTCTACATTTCTTTAATGAAATTGAGGGAGGTTCTAAAGCTTTGTTTTATCATTATTTTTTCATGCATATTATACACTATTATAAGGAAATCTCTTTTTGCATTGCTAGAGAAAATTATTTAATAACACTTATTGAAACACTCTAAAGAAGACTTTATTTAGGATTATCCTAGGAGTGGTAGAAAGATATAGTGAATGGTTAAATAAAAAAATTATCGCAGTAAAAGACTCATTGTCCAAAACAATAGGATAATTATGTTTAAATAAGGGGGAAATTATTGAGTATTTTGAGGGGCATTAAGGGCAATGTATATTTTACCATAATAATTTTTAAATTCAAGCATTCATCATAGTTTTGATCATCCCATTTCTCAAACATTTATGGCAATTTCTTTCAAAATAAAAATATTACAGTGTATCCTCATCCACCTTATTCACTGGATCTGGCACCATGTGACTTCTGGCTTTTCCCCAGAGTCAAAATGATCATGAAAAGTAAATGTTTTGAATCAATTCAGGACATCAAGGCAGCCAGGACAGTACAGCTAGACATTCAGGTAAGAGGACTTGGAGAACTGCTTCAATAAGTGTCAAGAAGGATGGGATAAGTGTGGTCAAAGTGAGGGGCAATAATTTGAAGGGGATTAATGGCAATGTATTTTTTACTGTAATAAATATTTAAAAATTTAAACATTCACCATATATTTCGATTATACATTATACAGAAACCATTGCAGGTGGGGAAAGAGATTGGGCTTAATTCCAAATATAGCATGGACAAGTAGAAATTTATACTCAAGGAGCAGGGTAGGGGTCAGCGAATGAAATATTACTAAGAAAATACTTCAGGGAGAAGAGGAATTCTGGTTAAACTGACCTAAGAAGGATGTTATAAAGGCAGGCCTCAGTGATCAGGGAGATGAGCTATCGTTGAGGGTGAAGAGGCTGATGATCAAATGTGATCACACATGGAGAGAGGTGGAGTCTTGCTGACCTTGCAAATTGCTTTGCTAAAACTGGATTTTACAAAGGAGGACACAGACATCCCTGGGAGAAGGTTCAGGAAGCTGACTAAACCTTGGTTAAGCAGAGGGTTTTTGCCAGTACTTAATCAAAAAAATTCCCTGATATATAGATTTTATCTTGTTTTTTTAGAAATTAGTATTTTCCTATCTTTAAAGTGCTAATGAAGTTTTATAATTTCTGATCCTTTATTTCCAAAAAGTCTCTTCAAAACCCAGAAGTTTCAATAACATCAAAATAATATTCACAGGAAAACACTGGAACAAAGTCTTACTGAAATTATACAATTATAACAATAAAATATTTATGAATAATATCTTGAGGACTTACTAATGAGCAAGACATTGAAAAGAAAAATAACGTATTATTCAAAATGTCAATCTAAAATTACAATTAGGATGCATAAAACTATTTACATGTCTCTAGTAATAAAGAATACATTTTGTGTAAGAAAAGTATGTCAATTCTATTGCATCTACCAGTACTAAAAATAAGCCTCAATTCAGAAACAGATATTAGTGAACAGCTAAGGGCTTAGCTCTTATGCATTCTTTCTGTGTCAAGAGTGTTAATAACAAGGAAATTCTCCAACTCAGGATAAGAATTAACTACCCATAATGGAGTGGAAGAAGATATTTGTGAACCGTACATGTGATAAAGCATTAATATCAAACATATATAAGGAACTCCTACAACTCAATAGGAGCCTCTCATATACATATCAAATAAACCAGTTTAAAAATGGGAAAAGGACTTACTTACATGAGGCATCTAATATAGTTAAACTCAAGAAACAAAGAGTAGAATGGTGGCTTCTATGGGTTGGAAAAATTGGGAAACGGAGAGAAGGTGGTGTAACTGATATAAAGTTTCAGTTAGGCAAGAAAGCATATTGCACTCAGAATGCAAGATAGAAGTTCTAGAGATCTCTACAACATTGAGCTTCTAGCTGACAATACTACATTGTCACTTAAAATGTAAGAGGGTAGAAATTTTAAGTGTTTCACCATAACAAATAGAATGACAAAAAGAGAAATTATTTAATGAGAGAATTAGCTGTGGAAAAGGTAAGATCATGGGAAAGGAAAGCCAACTTCCTTTTATTCTTATGGAAACATACAATATATGAAGAATCCCTACTTGTGAATTCCCTTGGCATGTGTTTCCTTGCTCGTTTGACTAATATAGCAATTATTTAATTTTACACTTTTTTATTCTAGTTTTTAAAAGTTTAATTGATGAATAAAAATGGTATATATTTAACATATAAAAACATGATGTTTTGTGCTCACTTTGGCAACACATATACTAAAAACATGATGTTTTGATATCCCTAGTATGTTGTGAAATGATTGCCATAATCAAGCTAGTTAACATTTTCATTACCTCATAATTATCATGGTGTTTGTGCATATGTGTGTGTGTTAAAAACACTTAACGTGCTCTCTTGATAAATTTCATACTTCTTACTACTTTTCAAATCAGCTGTATCAATTTATAAAGGCTGATCAGAATATGTGGTGAATGTTTAAATTTTAAAAATTGATTACAGGGCTGGTGAGATAGCTCAGCGGCATAAGCACCTGCTAGGCAAGCATGAGGTCCTGAGTTGGACTCCTGGTACACACATAAAAAAATTGATTACAATAAAAGTCACACTGGCATTAATCTCCATCAAAATTCTCCCTCTTGCTTTGAACACACTTATTTAACATTTTTGCCACTTTCTAAAGCAGTTGTTCTGGAAGTCTTCTTTGATGATTGTCTTTAGTGTGTTGTTGTGGCTGCTTTGATGTCCTAAATCAATTCAAAATGTTTACTGCTATTTTTGTCAAATAAAAGCCTTATGGTGTGTCCTCATCCACTTTATTCACCAGATTGGCACCATATAATTTAAAAGTCAAAATGGCCATGAAAGGAAAACATTTTGAATTCAGGATATTGAGGCAGCAAAAAGAGCAACACTAATGACACAAAAGATGACTCCAGAACTGCTTCAGAAAGTGCCAACAATCATGGGATAAGTGCATTCAAAGGAAGAGGGAGTATTTTGAGAGGGATTAATGCAAATATGTCTTTCACTATAATAACTTTATTAAAATTTAAACATTCACTGTGTGTTCTGATTACACCTCATACATTCCCACCAACTGTGTACATTTGTTCACATTTCTCTACAACTTCAACACTTGTTCAATTTTCTTTTTGTTTCATTCTAACAGATGTGACATATCTTACTTTAGTTTTGATTTTTATTTTTCTGATGGCTAGTATATGGAGTGCTATTTCATATATCTGTTGTTTTTTATGCTTCTTCAAAGAAATATCTATTCAGGGCCCTTTCCCACTTTTTAATGAAGTTACATAATTTTATTAATTCCCTTTATTATGTTACTAACACCTTATCAGGTAGTAGCTTACAAATACTTTTTTCCCATTCTGCAGGTTTTCAGTTCACTCTGTTGACTGTTTTCTTTGTGGTGCCAGTTTGATGCAATCCCTCATGACTATTTGTGCTTTTGTTGTCTGTGCTCCAGTATCACATCCAAAAAAATTACTGTACTGTTCAATGCAAGAGACTTTTCCCATATGTTTTCTTCTAGGGATTTTAAACTTTCAGGTCTTATGTTCAAGTCTTTATTTTGATTTGATTTTGTAAATGATTTGAAATAAGGGTCCAAATTTATTCTTCTGCACAAAAATAGCCATTTTTCCCAAAGCATTTATTGAAGAGACTGTTCTTTGCTTATGGAAGACATAGAAAATGTGGGCGGGGAAGGAGGGGAGTTGTTACTGAGCTGAGCCTGTGGTGTGGGGGAGGGAGGGGCTGTGGGAAGCACAGCAGAAGCATTACCTTCCGAATTGGGCATGGAGGACGAAGCTGAGCATATGAATAAATTGGAAAAGTTTTGCATTTCTTTACAAATATCTTGTAAAAGTGAATTTATTTGATCATCTACACTTTTTAAATAAGCTTTCTTTTTCTCCAGCAGCCCATTTGCAGGCACATTATCATGGTGATCTGATTTTTTTGTTATGGTTACCTCAGGTACCTTTTCTCTGTTAATTACTTTATTGGTAGGCATTTGGTCAGCACAGTTTGAGTCTTTATTGAAGGTAATCTGTGACAGGCCTGCTTTTTTTTCCAACTTATTTTGCAAAGACAATAGAGCTACCTTCACCAGGTACCACGTGGATACAGTTTGTGGATAGATTTTTTTATTTTGGGTTTTAGCTTTATGAAAGCTTTTACCTATTTTATCCCAAATTCTCACATCAAGTGTACCGGCTTTGGGAAAGGAAGGATAGAATGTAGCTATCTGATGGAGTAATTGAAAAACTTGTTTAGATGGCACATTAATGGCCACATCATTTAACAGCTTCATAATCAGCAGGCCAAATTGTTTCTCTTTTGCAGATAAAGAATGTGCTTGCCCCATCGTTACCCTTGATGAACAGACTCCTACTTGCTACTTGTGTCTGAGCACTATAATTAGTAAAATGCTCCACTTACCTTTAAATTGGTCATGCAAGGTCTAGTGGATTGCCAGCACCTGATTCTGGATAGTGTTCATTGTACCGAGAAGGTCATGAGTTCCAGCCCCACGTTGGGCGCCAAATATAGAGGGCCCTTCCCAGTCTTTGTCGCGGTCTGGGAAGTTTATATTTGTAATCCCATGGAAAAGTTACTGGAATTCTAGTGAGTTAATTCCAATCTACCACTTCCAGTGCAACCCACACTGAGAATAAAGACACTAAGTCATATTTATAGTTGTGGGGAGCCAAGGGGTCCTAAGTCCAGTCAAGATGGTGGTTACTGGAACAAAGGCCTCAACCCAGGGCTGAACCCAGGTTTTATTAATTCTCAAGGAGGGGAGTGGCTCAGAGATGAGTGACTGTGAGAATGGTGGGAAGTCTGTGAGTACCATGAGCTGGGCTATGTAGGCGGCCTGAAATCACCTTTGCAATATGCAGAGGGAAGGATATGCAGAGGGAGTAATCTGTATAACACTGTATAACATCTGTATAATTCAAGATAGTATCTAATGTTTTGGGGTTGGTGCTTCAGCTCTGATGTGTAATCTTCTATGCCCTGGGAAGTCATAGCCTCTTTCTCAAGGCTCAATCCCAGACAATGCCACGGAGCACGGCTCTCCATCCCTCCAGGCTCAACCATACGTTTTGGGAGCTACAGGGGTGGGGAAACACTGCCCTGTCACTTGCTTCAAAGACTATACATCAACACCTCAGCTGGACCAATTTGCATTGCTTAAAGCCAAATGAAGGGAGAAGGAAAAGCTCTAGCCAGCTCTGTACATATCAGTACATGGAAATAAGGCCAGATTTAGCCAAAATGGAGATAATTGCTCTTCTTTCAAGGAGAGTCATCCAGGTGGTCCTCCACACAGAAAGATAGCCATTTTTCCCAAAGTATTTATTGAAGAGACTGTTCTTTCCCTATGGAAGAGATAGAAAATTAAGAAAGACCAATAATGAGCACAGAAATTGAATCACTAATAAATAGTATCCAATCAAAGAAAAGCCCAGGTACTTAAAATTCCACTGTTGAGTTTTACCAAACACTTAAAAAAGAAAAATAAATTAAGATGTATTGTGTTCATGTACCAACTCCCCACAATAAATATAATCATTATGTAGTATAAACATATACCAAAAAAATAAACAAAAATAAAGAATTATTTACTTCCAAACTCAGTCTATATATTATCCTGACACTAAAGCCAGACAAAGGTACTATAAACAAAGAAAATTACAGATCAACACCACTGATGAATATCGATGCAAAAATCACCAAAAAAAATACTAACAAATTCTGCAGTGCATTAAAAAGATCATATACTATGTATAAGTGGGATTTATTGCTGGAATGCAAGGATGGTTCAACATACACAAATTAATAAATATAATACATTCACGGAATAAATGGTAAGTACCACATGATTATGTCAATAGATGAAGAAAACGTATTCCACAAATTTTAAGGCAGCCTTTCATGATTAGACTGTCGATCAGCTAAGTATAGAAGAAATGTATCTCAGCATAATAAAGATCACACATAACAAGTCAACAACTAACATTATAGTCAGGTGAAGAATCTGAAGGCTTTCCCTCTAATATCAAGACCAAGACAAGGTTTCATCACTTTTATCACTTCTGTTCAGCACAGTCCTAGAAGTTCTAACAAGAACATTTAGAAAGAAAAAGAAAGAAAAGTCATAGACATTAAAAAGGAATAAGTAAAATTGTTTGGGTTTGCAAATAACATGATCTTATGTGAGAAAATCCTAAAGATTCCACCAAAAACTTGTTAGAACTAATAAATGAATTCAGTATTGTTGACTGATACAAAATCAACATGCAAAAATAAGTTGCATTTCTAAACACTAATAGCAATTTATCTGAAAAAAACTAAGAAAATAATCCTACTTGAAATACCATCAAAAAGAATAAAATACCTAGAAATAATTCCAACCAAAGAGGTGAAAGGACTGTACACTGAAAAGCACAAAACAATCATGAAAATAAGGAAGACATGATAAAAAGAAATATATTTTGTGTTATGCAATGGAAGATTAATATTGTTAAAGTGTCCACACATACAAAGTAATCTTTAGAATTCAATGTAATTCATACCAAAATTCCAATGGCATTTTTCACAGAAATAGGAAAAATAACCCTGCAGCATTTTACCTGCATTTGTATGGAACTTTTCACTAATTACTTTGTGTCATAATTATTGTGAACATGTCCTGTCTTTGGTTTTGTTTTGTTTTGTTTTTGTTTCTTTGAGACAGGGTCTCACTATGTAGTTCAGGCTGAACTTGAACTCATTATGTAGCCCAGGCTGGCCTCGAACTTGCAATGATCCTACTGCTTCAGCCTCCTGAGCACTGGGATTATAGGCATGTGCCACTATGCCTGGCTGTATGACCTATCTTTTAAGCTTTCAAACAACAGATGTCATTTGGCTCCTGTTTTTAAAACTCCAATCATGTCAAGAATTTTATATACAATGGAAAAAGACAGAGTATCTGCCTTTGGGTTAGTACAATATACTAATTCAGTGGGGATAAAACTCCATTTTAAAAATAGTCATAGGAAGTCAAAGAAGCTCAGGAGCAGCTCACCTAGTCTGAAATTAAAGACCTTATGGAGAAGGTAACTCCATAAGGTAACACTTTGCTAGATTTTAGCAAAGTGAAGAAGGATATGTTGGCATGGTAACTGTCATTGGAAATAATTTTACTAAAGGTGGAGAGCTGAGAAGTGTCCTTTTAGAGGGTAGTGAGGAAGCTTCATTATGTGAAGCAGGAGTGCAAGAAGGTCAAGCTGGAGAGGAGGACCAGAACCAGAGGCAAGAGAACCCAATGTACCTAGGTAGTAGACCAGGTATCTTGAATTTTTATTTTAAAGACTGGATGACTTGGGGCAATTCTGTGTGACTCGTTTCTGTATCTATAAAATGCAGATAGTGCTGACTTCAGATGCCATTCAACAAAAGAAGCAACAACACATGCAAGGAGCTTCATGGATGCTTGTCAGAAGGATAGCATTGGAGGTGTTAGCCTTCTGCCCTTTCTCCTGTTGGCTTATCTCTAAGCAGCCTGAGACCTTGGGCTTGCCATTTAAGATGGCACCTTCCTCAATGACACTTGGTGGGCTCTCCGCCCCTCTGAGACTTCCTGCTGCTCCCCTCTGCTCTGGGGCCCCTCCACCGTGGACGTGGACTCATGTGACTTAGTAAAAGCAACTTTCCTGCAAGTAATTTTAGATCAATATGCAAAGCTAAACCATGCTTTAAAGAGAACACTGGTAATTTATTCTTTCATGGGTCACATTAACTCTTTGTTTTAAGCTCTTTGAAGAATCTTAAAGAGTTTTATTTTTTTCATTTCGGGACTATAATTCATAAAAGGTATACCACACTGCTCTGTCCATCCTTGGGTTGGGTTACATATTTGGAATTTTTTCCTAATTAAATATTTCTCTAAGTTTCTAGTGCTCCAACTCTGCCCAGAAAATATACAAAACATGGCACACTAGTCCTTCCTCCTTAATTAAATTTTAATATAGGGTTGAAAGCCTACTTTCATTTCCATGGTCTTCTGCACCATTTGTCTCAGGAAGTCTGGAGACAGTTGTGAAAATGGAATTTGTTATGGTTCCTTTCTTCATACTAGAATCCTACAGGTGGGAATACCAAATATATGTACACATCTGTACATACTATTTATTTTGTACCTCAAGAATATAGCATATGTTCCATAAATATTACTAGAAAAGAGACTGAATTTTTAAAATGAAAGATGAAGGATATAAAGAATGACCATCCTCATACTAAGACATTCAAGGAACAAACCATTAAATACTATGTCATTCAATAATTATTAAAAGCTTAGGTGTTGAATAAGTATCCTTACATGGTGTGAATGTCCATATAATAAAATACATGTCATGGTTATCTCATGAACATGTAAATGAAACCACTTGAAAAGATGAAACCAACATATGAGAAAATATCATTCAATTCCAACTCACTTGGCTAAGATGAGCAATTTTAATTAATTAAAAGAGGATGGTGAAATACAAGAAAGTGCACGAAGAATTCGAAATATAAGTTGTATGTTAAAGAACAGCTAGGTAGTGATTTTAAAACACTCTGTTCTAGAGATGAATAGTGGATGTAAGAGATGGAAAGATTAGAATGTTTCCTTGAGCAAAATATATAGAGGGGATATTTGTGGATCCCAAATCACCTGCGTCCTGTTCTCTATCTGTAACAGAGGACCGACTAATCTTTGTGCCTATGCCCCATTCCGCTGCTCTCCATAACCAAAAATTCAAAGTCTGAAAATTAGATAGCTTCTTTTCCCTGCCACAAACCTGCCAGCAGTGTCATCAATTGCATTCACCCAGGCCGAGACACAATAACTGCTTTACGGTTCAGCAGAGATTGATAACATGCTTCACAAAGTAACAATAAAGACTTTAGATCAATGATTTATAGATGTAGATTCCTGTGCATTTTTTCCAGTATCCCACAATAATATGCAATGCAATTGGTCTTTTGCTGTGAACTGAGGGAAGATATATTGGACCATACATCAGACCTAGCCGAGCAACAGGCCTTTTGCTAAACATGAAATCATGATCTAATTTCTGCAATAAAGAGTGATTCAGTGATTCTCTAGCAAGATTTTATATTGGGAAAGCTAGAGGAATGGGAGGAGAGTACAGTATACATAATAGAATTAACCAGTGATATACTCCTCGTATACACAGGTTTATGGAGAGAATAAACAACAGGTACAAACTTGAAGATCCAATACGAATTAAAAGGATCATAAAACCAAATGGCCTTAACTCAATTTTCCAGAAAGAAAATGAGGAGTGACTTATGCTGTCTGTCTGTCTATCTATCTACCATATATCTATCTTTGAACCACTCATCTATATGTCATTAATATACTATGTATAATTTTAACTAATGGTTTTCTGATATTGATTTACTTCACAAAAAGAAACACCAGAAAATATATAAATTCTGGAATAAAATTATTAACTGATATGTCAAAAATGCCTTATTTCTTCTATTTATTTTAGGTTTACCCTTGATCTTAGTAAAAAGAAATAAATGTACAAATGAGGTGATGATATTTCAGATCAATATACTTATGCTTTTTCCACATTTTATTGAAGAGAACTTATATTATATTACACACGTTTTAAAAAGTATTCATAATAATACAGTAAACCTAGGCAGAAATCACCAAATAGTCCAACATATTCCTTTTTTTTTTTTTTTTTTTTTTTTTTTTTTTGAGACAGGATCTCCCTATGCAGTGCAGGCTGGCCTTGAACTCACTATGTAGCTCAGGCTGGCCTCAAACTCATAGTGATCCTCCTGCCTCAGCCTCCTGAGTGCTGGGACTACAGGCATGTGCCACCATGCCTGGCCCAACATATTCTTAAATATGTCTTAGTTGTTTAAAAAATCAAAATATCTAATCATGTATATTATCTAAGTAAATGCTATGGAAAGCTCATACAGTTTTTGAAATTTCACTGAGCTTTTTGGAACACCTTATATCATAATTGCCATTATATTCATGGTTCAGCTCTATGGTTCAGCTGAGATTGATAACATGCCTCAGAAAGCTAACAATAAAGACTTTAGACCAATGATTTGGAGATGTAGATTCATGTACACTTTTTCCAGTATCCCACAATAATACGTTGTGCAATGTCTGTGGGTCAGGGGTCCCAGCATTGTTTAGGCTTAGCTGGGTCTTCTGCAAGACAGAACCAATCAAGAGGGGAGCTAGAGCTGGTTCTCACTGAGCAGTGACTAGAAAAGAATCTCCTTCCAAGCTCAGGAAGTTGTTAGCAGCCTTAGTTTCTCAGAAGCTGCCAGACTGAGGGCAACCATTTCTTGCTGTCTGTCAGTCAGTGACTGTCTTGAGTGGTTTGTTGCACAGGCCTGTTCATTTGGCTCCTGGAAACTTATAGCAAAAGAGAATCTCATTGGGATGGGTACTGCTATCTATGTAATGTAATCATGTACATCTTCAACTTTGCTAGGTCCCATTAATCAGAAGCAAGTCATGGTGGCTTTAATTCTGTGAAATTAAAAAAAAAAAAAAGCACTCCCAATCAACCCCCCAAGTATGCCTATTAACATAGCTGGGAGAGGTTAAGTCATAATATAGCAATGAATAGTTCCTAAAATACCAGTGATTTAAAACAAAAATACCTGTTTTTTTGTTTACAGCCAAAAGTCCATCTGTTTGACAGTCACGAAATAGAGAACATAATACTCAATTTTTAGAAATATAGCTACAAAAAATTATCTTCAAATAAGATACATTACTTTTGAATAATTTTATTGAAAAACAAATCCTATAAATATTAAAACTCACTTTTTCAAATGAATTGATACATGACTTTGAAGAAATTGCCTATTGTATACAATGAGTCAATGGCATCATAGATATAAGCATTTTTCGTGAACAAAATAAAGTCATTAGTGAACATTTCCTGAGGATTTTAAGTAAGGATAGACATGGTAAAAGAATGAGGACTTTTAAAGATGATTTATAATTACGATTTTATTCCTGTTTCTGTGCAGTGGGGTGTGCTAGTTAGCCACACTAGATTTCTTTCAACATCAAAAAAGTGATTATATAATTTTTAAAAAACAATGCAATTAGAATAAGCTTCTTGAAATAAATATCTAAATAAATAAATATAATATCCTTTTTTACATAAAAAGGTGATGAGTATTTCTTTGGACACGAAAGATTTAATGGTGTCAATCGTTTGAACAATTGCATTTTCATTTTGTTAAGTGACTGGTGCTTTTCAGGCATCTTACCAATAAAATTTTCAAGCACAGGATAAAATTAGATAAAAATATTATAAACCTTGACACAATTCCTGTCTTATATAAATCTGTTCAGGTAGTCACTGAAAATAGAACTTAGAAAAAATTTTTTTTTCTGGTTGAGGTAATTATATACTCTATATTTGAGTACTTGTTGACAGTATTCTTTAGGAATTATCATTGCACAAGATTTGCTTTGGCTAAAGTAATTGAAGATCACCACTTAGCCTTCACCACAACATGATTAAATGATTCAGGCTTAAAAAGTAGTCAGTGTTATACAAAATAATTCAGATAAAGATAAAAAATGTCAGGGTCAGCAGCATATAGATAAATCCACACATATAAGAGAAAAGGAGAGATCAATCCCTGAGGAGAAATTAGAGATTGTAGAAAAGAGGTTAATCTGGCAAAGAGGATGGTGAGGAGTGTTCACAATACTAGGGAAAATAAATGAGGAACTTGTAAAGATAAATGGAATTTCCATGATAGTGTACAGTGGTGGTTTTTAGAGTATGATCCCCAGAAAAAAGACATCAGAATCTCCTGGGATCATGTCAGAAATGCAAACTCTCAGGGCCTGCATCATCCAGTGTAGCTCTCGAGAAACTACCAGGGGGAGAACAGTGAAAAAATGAAGGAAAGAGTGAAAATGCAGAAAGCTGAGATCAGGTGGAGCTCTCTCTCTCGGTGGAGAAAAGAACCGCCCAATGAGTGCAACGCATTTATTTATATACTCGGCAGGTTGATGTCAGGTGAAACCCCTCTGTCTACCAAACAACTGGCCTCTCACACCTGGTGTTCTCGGAGCTGGGTCACCTGGCTTGCCTGGGCACTTCATGCTCTTGGGGCTGAAACAGCTTGTTCATGTGGCTCGCCTCGGGCGCTCTGTGTTCTCAGGGCTGGCCTTGCTCTAGCCGTGCACGTGTGATTGATCTCCAGCTTAAGCTGCTCACCACAAGGGCCCACATCAGATCTACTGAAAACAGAAATCCGGGAATTCTGATGCACTCTAAAGATTAAGACCCACTGGAACAGACTCCTGGAAACTAAGGAGCAAAGAAAGAGGAAATGACATGTTGAATGCCTCTGAGAGCCTTAGTTTAAAAAGATGAGAGTCTATTAGAGTGGAGAATGAAAGTCATAGAGGGCTGAGATGCCAGGTACACAGGTGCAGACACACCAGTCCCTATGATGTGCCTATTAGGGAAACATAGCTGCAAGAGAGTCAGCAGGAGGCACATACTGTGGGCTTCATGCTCAGCCACTTAGAAAAGTAGGCATATTGCTGCCTATAGTTACACAGCATCTGAGAAATGTCAGGGAAGAATCTCTAGCCAGGGGTGTGGTCTTGTGAGACAGTAATGTGGGTAGGACAGGTCACATACAAATGGCACTGGTCTGAGATGGAGAGATACTATGTTTTGTTTTGAAGAGGTTGTCCTGTGCTGCTGAACCAGCTTGCTACTGAACAATATAAAAAGGGAAGAGAGGATAACTGGAACTATGCACCAAGGTCACGTAAATGATGAATGTTTCTACTCTCTGATCTTGAAAGCAGAATGCTATAGACCAAAGTTTGGCTACATCAAAGAAACAAAACTTGCTGGTAGTTGAAAAAAGGGTGTGCAGCAAGACCTTTTCTTTTTAAATATGGAAGGTAGTAGACCACGTTGTCATCCTGAAGGTGGAGGGTTAGGGAAGAGAGAGAGAGAATATGAATATGAATATGAATATGAGTATGAATATGAATATGAATATGAAAACAGTGGTAATGCAAAGCTGAAAGAAGACACCTGGCATAGGCAAGATGTTTAAGAGATAGGCAGAGGTGATGCCCACTGTATCTGTGGAGAGTACTGCCATCAAAGTTCAGTTAGGTGGGAAGAAAAGGAAGAGTATAGATGTTGTAGGTTTTGGAGGTATTCTTGTCTGCTAACCCGATAATCCACTTCTAAATTTAAGTGGGTTGGTAGTTCAAGTGGTATCGATGCCTCTTTCTGACCATGGTTCAGTTCTAAATCACCAGGGTTTTGTCTGTGGAGAGATAGAGAAGCATGGAGTTTCAGGGTGGTTCAAAATTAGATGATGAACAAAGCTACCAAACCTTAGGAACTCTGGCTTAGCACATTTGAGGGCTCTCTGTCTATGCACTGACCGTGGTCAGTGGTCCACCACTGATCCCTGTGCTTGAAAGCTGCTAGAGCCAAGTGAGGATGGCAGCTTGACCTTGATCTAGTAAGAGAAAATGGTCTTGATCCCTATTAAATAATGATCACCTTCACACAGAGCATGGTCCATTTGTTTAGGAGAATGCAAGAACAAAAGCATTCTTCCTTTCCCTCTTGATACCTTCTTCCTTCTCTTTTCCTCTACTTTTACACAGAAAGGAAACAGAAGGGAAATCGCAAACTGGAATAATAATAAAATTTGAAATTTCTTTTTTTTTTTTGTGGGTACCGGGGGTCGACCTCAGGACCTCCCGCGCCAGCAGGCGCCCGTGCCGCTGAGCGATATCACCAGCCATTTCCTCCTATGTGGGTTCCGGGAGTCGAACTCGAGCCCTCGCGCTTGCCAGGCAGGCACTTACGCCACTGAGCCATCTCACTGGCCCCAAAACTTGAAATTTCTTATGGAAGAATCTTATTCTTCAGGGTGTTTGGGAGTCACACTATACACTTGAACTTACATATTGAGAGTTGGAAATATCTAAAAAAGGACAGCAAATATAAATGTATAAAAGATGTGCTATAATTCCAGCTCTATTAACACTTCAGTGGAAACAGGCCAAAAAATGTTAATTATGTATAGCTGGTCCTTTTTTTTTGTGGGTACTGGGGGTTGAACTCAGGACCTCGCGTGTCAGCAGGCACCCATGCCGCTGAGCGATATCACTGGCCCTGTATAGCTGATCTTTAGAGAGGAAAAAATTCCTTTTACTTTACTCAGTAAGTTGAAGCCCCCATAAAATGATATTAAGGCAAATGCACTAAGTGCTCTTTTGCAGTATTTTATGTATTCTGTAGACTATTTTTAACAGTGATTTATTGGATGTGATAAGTGAAAGTAAGCCATAACATAGCTCGTCTGATAGAACCATCTTACCATCAATCATAAATTATATGTAACCACTTTAAACAACACTGTGTTCTCAGTAAAATCTAACCACACCGGAAATTACTCTCATTATAGAATATTTATAGAAAGCCGATAATACCTCAAGCATAAGATGAAGTTTGAGTTCTCCACTGTCTTATATTTCAAAACTCTAATAGCAATTCTAATAGAAACACAGATTAAAATGTACAGGTTTTTAATACTGACATCAGGCTCTGTATAGGAGATCTCAGATTCCAGCAGCAATGAGGACAATTGGGTGAAGCCATGTGAGAATATGAGCAAATCAGTTAGAAGATTAATTTACTAGTTTCAGCAAGAAAGATGAGATCTTGGTGTTATGAACCAAAAACCCCCTGCCCCAGTTCTTGAATTGTAGTCTAACTCCTTTGTGACTATATTCTGTATTGAAAATAGATAGAACCTTTAAAAAGATAATTAAAGTTAAAGGAGATGGCAAGAGTAGAACCCTGATCCCTGAGGAACTGTCATCCTTATAAAAGAGGGAGGGGCACCTATGATCTGTCTCTGTCTGCCACCAAGTAAGACATTAAGGGAAAGCATCCATCCACAAGCCAGAAAAGTGAGCCCTCATCAGAACTGAAACCCTTCCAGAACTTTTATCTTGAGTTTCTCAACTTCCAAATTCTGAAAAAAAAATTTCCATTCTTTATAAATTATCTAGTCTCAGGCATTCTGCTGTAGCAGCACAGAACTGTCTAAGGTGGTAATATGACCCTGTACGTACATGTGTATGTCACACATATGTGTGTCAATAGATATTGGCATTCACTGCTGGTACAAATTCTAACAATTTTTCTGAAGGCAAAGATGGCAATTTTATTGGATGCTTGAACCCTATTGCAAACTACCCTGAACCTCACCTCAGTCCTGACACTGCTGACAGCATTGTTGGGGTACAGCCAACAATCCTTCCCCTCAGGCTTTACTGCCTCTTTCTTGCTTTAGAAAGAGCAAGATACTCCGATGAAAGTTTCAAGGAGAGCCTTCATTGAGCAGTCTTCAAGTGAATGTAAGTTAAAGCCTTCCTTGACCAGTTAGGGAAGGGATGAATTTCTTCCCTGAGGACAAACACTGGGCTGAAACGGTTCCCTACAGTTTCTCATAAGGTTTCCAGGGGCTTCAGCACCAGTGCCTGAAGTAGTGACCAGTTAGTAGTACATTCTTGTTTCAGGTTTCCCTTCCTCCTGTTTACCACCCTATCCTGTGTTGCTACTTCTTGTGATCATGTTTCCAAATAAATCAAGTGTGCCAAAGCCTTTGTTCAATGCTAGACATTTAAGTGAACCTAGAGTAAGGAACCGTGGTGTACAAAAACTTAAGTAAGGGATGGGTTGAGAAAGGGAATGAGAAAAGGAATTAAGATATGTTATATGTGTACCAACTCCACACAAGGAATGTAAACATTATGTACTGAGAACATGCTCCAAAAAAGGAAGGGGATAAAGACATGGGTGAAGGGGGGATGGAGGGAAGGAAAGGGATGGAAAAAGGAATGAAGATGTGCTATGTACATGTACCAACTCCACTCGAGGAATGTGGACATTATGTTCTACACACATGTACTAACAAATAAAAAATTAGTAAAAATAAATATTTACATCTAAAATAAGTGTGTGCCATTTTGCTTGCACTCTATTTATTGTAACTTCTGCAGAGGTGAGGAGGAGGAATGAACACAAAAGATTTGTGTTCATCTATGAATCACACACCTTACAGCTCTAGTTTTGTAATTGCTGCAACCCCAATGCTTGCCTTTTGGGGTAGTGTAGCTTTTCTTTTAGATAGTCCTCCATTTGTTGATATCATTAGAAAATCTATCATCAAATTTTCACATTGTTATTAAACAGATGTCTGAGTACCACGAAGATATTGCTGAAGACCCATGTCTGTGATGCTGATAATGACAGCCCTAGCTTTCACTATGTTTATATTCAGTCTTGCATTGTTTATGGACTTGTATTACTTTCAGTAGAAAAAATATCTTTCAATTTATGATTAATTTGAGGTTCAATGTAAACTTCACAGAGTCTATGAATAGCATGTGAGTACTGTGATACTTTTAGTATAATTTCATAATTATAAAATTATGTAATATTTTCACACACTAGTGTCTGTACATAACCTTTGTATTTAAAAACATTACAATAAGATTACTGGGAATTTTTTCCTTAATTTATTTTATTGTACTTTATATATGAAACAATAGTAAAGGAAGTTGATAATTATTCTTTAGGGCACAACTAAAAATAATGGCAAGAATTCTTTTAAAGCTTTAAAAATCTGAACACCAATATAACATTAGCAGTGTTTCTGCTGACACATGCAATATAAAGAAACAAGGAGAAGTCCAGAAATAAAGATTTTAAAAGTAATTTGCTTGGTATAAGCAATTTTAATAGTTTCAAGTCAGCTACCCAGAAAGCTGACCACTTTTTTTTTTTTTTGTGGGTACCAGGGGTCGACTTCAAGACCTCGCACACCAGCAGGTGCCCATGCCACTGAGTGATACCACTGGCCCTTTTTTCATATGTGGGTACTGGGAGTCGAACTCAGGAGCTCACGCTTGCCAGGCAGGCACTTATGCCGCTGAGCCATCTCACCGGCCCACATATTTTTAAAATAATAAGTTTTCTCTAAAAGTTTCAGGGATATGTATATGTTTTAGTGACTTCATTACATTTATTTTTTGTCTCTAGTCATCATCTTAATTGTGAATGAATCTATATAGCTTATTAATTTTGGAGATAGAAGTTTTTCCATAGTAAGTTGTTTCAGAAGTGCAAATCTATTTTACATTTTGATTTATAGGAAGCACAGGTATTTAATTTTTAGACCCTTATTTTTCATTTTCTTGATGTATTCTTATCCCTAAACTCACAAATCATAGCAGTTCGGCAAACACATATTAACAGTTAATCAGGCTGTTGATTAGCAAAAACCTTTGTGTAATAAGAAGGGAAAAGGACATAAGAAACATGGCAGATGTAAGATAAAAATATCTTACAAAAAAATTTTTGTTCCTATGCAGAGCCTATTTAAGAGACATTAGATCTTTCCTAACTAGGATATGGTAGTAATTTTAATATTCAGATTTATGTTATTGAATAATATATGACCATGCTTATTTCTATGTAGTATGTATTATATTATATTATATTATATGAAGTATTACTTAAGCATACATAAATGTATAAGGTAAAGGGAAACAAGAAGAATCATATAAAGCTAGTATAATGTATAGATTACTGAAAGTTAGGTGGCTAAGAAATATGAAAAAAGTTTGGATTATATTGGTATTTTTCAAAAAAATTATACATTTCCAGAAATACTATAAGCTGAAAGTTATAAATTGCTGACCTTCAGGATAATCTCATCCCACAAATTTATTTCAGTTGTACAACATCATGTCAATCATTCTAATTTCTTAACTTTTAACATTTCTTTAATAACGTGAAAATATATTTGATTTTCATAAAATCTGGACCTCTGACCTTTTTCGAAAAATTAAATTTTTGGCAATCCTGGATCTGAGTTCCCACAGAGCAAGGATTACCTGGAGCTACACTGCAGTTTAACCTCCTGCTTTCGGGACACCACAATCTTCCTATCGCTTCTGCCAGGGTCAGTAGCCATTCCTGAGCTTTGCTAAAAGCCTTTCATAGATGAGGGTTTAAAAGAGTGATGTATTCTTTGTCTCTACAATTTTTCAAAAATAAGAAAAAAAAAGATTAGCAGAGAAGACATTTAAAACAAAAGTCAGCTACCCAGACTTTTAAGACAAAATAGGTCAAATAAATAATAAAATAATAACAACAAAGGAGATCAATAAAATGGTTAAGATGCAATATATATATGCACTACTTCACCAAGATGACTACAGTTATTATGTATTGCAAACAAATACTATTAACAAAAAAGTAGGTTATAATTTCAGAAAAAGTAAAGGAAGGATGAATAAAGGGAAGAGCACATGGTAGACACATAGACTGATTCTATATGTTTAATATCAAACCCTGAAACAGGGTTTTGTAAAAGGACAGTATTGTTCCTGCTATTAATTTACTCAAACTTAGCCTCTGCTGGCATCTGAACTTGTAAACTTTAAAAATGTATTCATTTTTCGTTACTCCATTAACTCTGAAAAAATAAGAATGTACTAATGCTTACAAATTCAAAGTACACTTGTTTACTATTTCTTACCCAACAACACTTCTGCTGCCCCATTTGTGTTAAAAATATTACCAAGTGGTTAACTCCATGGTAGTAGTTTTCAACACAGAGTGCACACTAGAAATCACTAGGAACACTTTAAAATTAAGACTTCCACAAGAGAAGAAACCCAGAGATTTTGACTGAATGTACGTGCAACATGACAGTTTGCTTAATGTTTTCTCTTTAAAGTTGGAGTTCATGCCATCCAACACTTCTCTCTCTCTCTCTTCTGTCTCCCTCTCCCTCTCTGTCTCTCTCTGTCTCACCTCCTCCCCCTCCTCCACCCCTCTGCTCTCCCTGTCCCTCTCCCTCTCTCCCTTCTTTGCAAAATACATCAGTAGTTCTAATCTCTTAACTTGCTTAAAATATTAAGTATCTAATTTTTTCTTTATAAGATGGTATAAGCAGGGGCCGGTGAGATGGCTCAGCGGCGTAAGCGCCTGCCTTGCAAGCGCGAGGGCCCGAGTTCGACTCCCGGATCCCACATACGGAAAAGGGGCCGGTGATATCGCTCAGCGGCACGGGTGCCTGTTGGCGCGTGAGGTCCTGAGGTCGACCCCCCGGTACCCACAAAAAAAAAAAAAAAAAAAAAAGATGGTATAAGCAGTGTCATAGGCCCAGTTCTTCCAGAAGTCTACCCTAAGGCAGATATCTCAGGGAAAGAATATTATATGCTACCAGGAGGAAGATCTGGAGGGTGGATTGCACCTCAAATTGTCACACACAGAGCCCAAGAAGCAGGCCTTACAATCCCTGCCCTGGTCATCAGCTGTGCAGGGCTGGCGGGGGCCAAGAGATGTCCTAGGAACTCTAGGGCTTCCAGCACCACTGCTGCAAGGGACTGCTGCCCATGGGTCAACCTTCGAGGGCACCTACGGGCCACAAGCAAGCAAGCACTAGGAAGCGGAGGACGGGTTTGCAGAGCTGGAAGAAAGGCTCCTAGGGTATCTCTGTGGGCCACCATGTGACAGCATCCCCTGGAGTCAACTTACACGCTCCTCCCAAAGTAGAAGTGCGGATGGTGTAGGAGGACTTGGTGGTGTTGCACTAGCAGATCTCCGAGACTTTTCCTAACAAATGCATTCATAGAATGCTGTCTGAAACAGACCTTGAATTTTCTAACAAATGCTCAAAGACTCCTCTCTCTACCTGAATCATCTTTAGACTCTTATTTGAGTAGTTGTATAATAGTTGAACAAGGATATTAATTAAGAAATAAACAATTCTTTCAAGGAGCTTCAGCAACACACCTTAGAGATTTAGTGAATGTGGGAACACGTTCTTTGCAGCGGCAGTTGCTTGGTCTCACTTCAGGATGCTATTTGTACTAAAATATGGAGATAGCCAACACAACCAAACATTTATCTAAATGACCATATATGTGGAAGGCATGTTACATATTCATACTTGGGAATTATTTATTTGAATGGTTACACAGAGAACAATAAAATAAAGAGTACATTAAACAAGAAGCATCTATAGTATGTACAATTTAGTCTGTCTTAACCTGTTTTAGTCAGAAATCCCATAAAAGGCTGTGTAAGACTTAGTTCAGATTACTGAGGTTTACAAAAATTATGTTTTCCCACTTGCAAAGACAGAGAGCAGGCAGCAAGAACAGTTTTTTCAGGCCCTTCAAATCTTTTCTCTATGGAAAACTATAATAAATAAAGCAAACATTGTCTCTCAAAATAAAAAAAGGTAACAAATTTACCCTAATAAGCACAAGGGGAATCTTAAGGACATTATATTGAATCCTATTAAACTATGACTAACCTGGAGAATAATGTCTTGGAAAAGTATCAGTGCACAGCGATTCATGGTACAATCACAACACTCAGCCACAGAAACACTGACTACATTCTCTGTAAATTTATTTACAAAAACCCTTTAAAAACTATGCCAGTGTTGCATTTTTGCTATTGTCAGCAAATTACCAAAATACTGATTTTAAATAAATAAGGCAGGACTAGAACATGGTCAAAATTTAAATTCCCTGACATCCTTTTTATGTTTGTTTGTTTGTTTTGAGACAGGGTCTCACTATGTAGCCCAGGTTGGTCTCAAACTCACAGCGATCCTCTTGCTTCAGTCTTCCTAGTGCGGGATTGTAGGTGTGTGCCCCTACTCCTGGCTTTTTTCTTTAAATTACTTACTAAATGAAATAAATTATTAACATAAGAATGTGTGTGTGTGTGTTTTAGGGGAAGAACTAGCAATTTTAACTATCTACTTGCCTATTTTATACAACATAGTTTACATAAACCATCTCATTTACTACTCCAAGTAGCCATATAAGACATGTAAAGAACAATTTATGGGGCCGGTGAGATGACTCAGCGGATTAAGCGCCTGCCCGGCAAGCACGAGGGCCTGAATTCGACTCCCGGAACCCACATACGAAAAAGGGGCCGGTGATATCGCTCAGCGGCACGGGCGCCTGCTGGCACGCGAGGTCCTGAGGTCGACCCCCTGGTACCCACAAAAAAAAAAAAAAAAAGAACAATTTATGATGTAGGAAAAAGAATCAAACAAGTAAAATCAGTTGCTCGGGATGATATAGCTATTTAAGTTTCCACTTGAGTTTGAAATTTCAGTCCGTCTGGCTTCAAAGTGCAAGCTCTTTTTTCACTACAGCATGCAAAGAAAAGGAAGTTTGTGGTCCAAAAATATATGAATACTGTATCATGAATTCATTCTGCCTTTTCTGAGATCAAAATCTACCTCTACAAATTCTGGCTTAAATTTAGGTGAAAAAGTCAATCCTGACCATACTTGTTATCTTTTGAAAGACTTACTTTTCACATTTCGATGAGGAGAGTCATTTTTTTAGATATTTTTCTGAAGATGTATCGGGAAAAGTTAGAAAAAAAAAAGACAAAAATTTTCAGCTGACCTTGGCCCTCCAACTCTGTGCTGAGCAAAATGGAGAAGATTTATGATGGATTCCTGACATCTGAATTTCTTTATACCTTGGTAATGAATTCCAAAAACAGCCCACACTCTCTTTGTGACTTATATTTTGTTGCATAAAAAGATATAGAGGGCTGGTGAGATAGCTCAGCAGCTTAAGCACCTGCGTGGCAAGCACAGGGTCCTGAGTTTGACTCCCAGTACCCACATTAAAAAAAAAAAAGATATAGAAAACACTATTTCCTTGTTTTTTTTTTTTTTTTTTTTTTTTTTTTTAATTTGGCAGCACTGACAGGACCATTTGTTTTCTAACAAAAACAGACATTTACAATTTCAGGTGTTCAGTGTTTTGAAATGACAACTGAAAGTAAGGACAGAATTGTTAATCAGGACTTGGAGACAATGACTGTCAGTAAAAGGAGTGATTTTTGATGGGGAAAATAGAATTTGACTTTATTTATTTAATATATATGTAGGTGTTCTTTCTTCCAAAAATGAGAACTTATTTATGGCTTTAGATGAAGAAATTTTGCTTCTTTCATCCAGCTTCAGAAGCATATTTTCTTCACTTGATACAACTGAGGCAAACAACTTTTTTGTGGGAAACACAGTGATACCTATAAGAAGTTCCCACCATGATCCAGGACTTCCTATCCTTGGGACAGAAGGGAAACCAAAACAAGCAGTAAATCCAGGGAGCTTTCCACCTAAAAGGGAGACAGATGATAAGAAAAATAAATAACTAAAATGCACATTGTGTTAGGTGGTAGTAATTACACACAAATTTTAAAAACTAGAAAAAGATATGAAGGGCTGGCTGCTGAAATGTTAGAAAAGGTAGTCAGAAAAGTCTGTTCTGAGAAAGTGACTTTAATAAAGAAAGTGAGAATGTGACGACTGGGGAAAGAGAATTTCAGCTAATGTAATAGCAAGTCGAAATGGAAAGTTGTAAAGAAACTTTGGAAATGGGTACTAGGGTGTATTTGTTGGTGGCTTCATTCAGGAGAATTGAAATTATGAGGTAGTAAGTTGTGTAGCCTTTTAAATGCCTCATACAAAGATCTTAGACAAGTTTCCTTTGTGGCAAGGAAATTAAACTTTAAATCTAGCTTAAATCTCAAAAAAGGACAAAGAACGGAAATTTACTGGAAATCCACAAGAGTATTTCAAGAAACCAGGAGATATTGGACCATAACGAATTAGGATACTGAAAACAAACAGGGGTATGGAATATTCACTAGAGAAGGGTCGTCGTCACTTAGACAAATTGGCACCTAGCATAAAATCTTCTCTAGCTAATTGCTGTCAACTAAAAGCAATGTGTGGAGCAGTCTCACTTATGGCTATGTTTGGCTTCATTCTTCATTTCTAATTCTCTGAGCTGTTGTCTCCTGGCTTCCAAAACAGTGGAACACTTTGAGCCAAGCCCTTTTTCCCCTTTTCACTAGTTGCACTTTAGGCAAATCTGCTTCACTGTCTTAGTGGTGTTAATTCAATGACCACTGCATTTCCTTTCAATGCTAATATTTTCATTTTACTAAACCTGGAGGAGCTGATTGACTGTGTTCTACTGGGCACTAACCCTTAAAGAAGAGAGCATTCAAGAAGAAAAATTAAAGAAAATGAAATCAAAATTAAAATGTTATCTAAAAGAAGACCTAGGGTAGAGGAAAGAGGTTAAACTGGGCGTGGTTGTGCACACCCGTAATCCCAGCACTTAGGAGGCTGAGGCAGGAGTGTTACCATGAGTTTGAGGCCAGTCGGTGCTACATAGTGAGTTCAAGTCCAGCCTGAGCTACATAGCAAGACCTTGTCTCAAAAAACAAAAACAACAAAAAAAAGAAGAAATAAAAAGAAAAAGATTAAGAGATTAGAGGAACTAGAGTTTTAACAAAATCAGAGAAATTAATAGAATACAGTTACAAGAAAAATGATAGAACTCAGTAGCATTTCTCAACAGATATTGAACAACCACTACATAAACAACCACTACAATTTGTGATAAATAATCTAATGACCATTGAAGATGAAAAGGTGTGGAGGGGGACAGTGAAGGTGGAAAGCTGGAGGTGGAGAAGCCACATTGCAATGGTTAGGTGATGACTCCCATTACTTTATCTTTGAAACTTTGCATTCACTTGTTTAAACCAGTTTTAATACTGGCCCCAACCCTCTGACAAGCTCTTTTTCTTTCAAACATGACTTCAGAGCAATGCCACCAAGTATAACTCATGGACAGATGCTAGGCAGATCCAGATAGCATCATGCCAGTGTGAACATCATGGGTTACCTGTAAGCCCTAAGACTTTAGTCCACAAAATTTTGACTGGAAAATTCCTTGTAAGAAGTGAATGGTGTCTCACTGAAATTTCTGCACCTTTAAAAAGTAATTCAGGAGAATAGTTTCAGTAGGTTCTCCGCTGCCATCCCCATGCTGGTGGTCACCTGCTGTGTGACCAGGATTCATGCACTCTGGTTATTAGTCCTCAGGATATCATTATTTGAAAATACTCTTTAAATATCCACATGACCCAAAGCTTCAGAGTTTTCAGTTATTTATTTGAAAGAGCTAAGAAAATGACTTCCTAATAATTGGATATGAGTTCTAAAGTCAAGTGGATACAATTTACAAGGTCAACTGAAGAGAAGCACTAATTCTTGAGTTCTTTTTTCAAACAAAAGACAATTGTAGATTCATTCAATCAAAGAGCAATCAAGGGATTCAGTTTTCCTCCTGAAATGGATTATAATTTATAACACAGTGTTATTAAAATCTCTTTGTCTGCATCTTGAGACCTGAATTATTACTTTTGCCATTTAAATATAAAAGCGCAGACTAAGAGTTTGTAAAAAAGTAAAAGAACGCTCTCCCTAAGCATCAGATGTAGAAATAAAATTTTATCCCAGTGTTATTGAAATAAAAAGTAGAATCTTACCTTTTCTTTGTCATTTCCTGCTCTTTTTTGCTTTTTTTTATAACTCCTCAAGTTGGATGCAATCATACTATTTTTAGTGCTACAAGAGAATTTAACAACCATTCCAGTTGAGATTCTTATCATTTTTATGAAACCATTTGAGAAACACTCTGGTACTGTTGCTAAAAAAATACATATACACACATAAAAATATGACTTGCATATAATTTCAGTGGCCTCTGGATTCCAGAGTAAGAAATCCTTGGCCTAAAACAACTCTAATTTTATAAATAAGTAAAGTACTAAAAGAGTGCCTTTACTAAGGCTAGTTAATATGTAGCACAGTGAATTTCAAAGTTATATGTCCAAATAACTTATTACATATTCTTTTAACAGTGCAGCTTTGCTTCTTTTTTCTGAGATTTTTCATTTTTTAAAATCTTTTGCTCTGTATTATTAAAATCTTTGAACCATTTTCATGTTATTTCATGGACATATAAGAGCTGCATTTTCCTTTTAAAAGAATTCTTCATTCACAAGAAAACTGCTCAGTTGACAAGTAAATATCTGCAGCTAGAAATAATTTCAATCCCTCTTGGTTTGGATTGGTTATTATGTTTGTTAGGCATGAAAAAACCACTTTAAACATTTTGCTAAATAAAGTATAGACTCTACTTCACCACTGGCATCAGAATTAGACTTATCCGGTGGAGAAAAAAAATAACAATGTATTTAAAATAATAGAAAGCCAAACTCACTATTTCATAGACAGGAAGTGTCAGGACACACAATTTCTTAATGTTTAAAATTTTTAGAGTCCTGTAATATAATTATACACAGGGTTTTCATGCCATTGTAATAATTTCTTTCTTTTTTATTTTATTTTTTTTAATTCTATTTTATATATATATATATATATATATATTTTTTTTTTTTTGTGGGTACCGGGGGGACGACCTCAGGACCTCGCGCGCCAACAGGCACCCGTGCCGCTGAGCGATATCACCGGCCCCTTTTTCGTATGTGGGATCCGGGAGTCGAACTCGGGCCCTCGCGCTTGCAAGGCAGGCGCTTATGCCGCTGAGCCATCTCACCGGCCCTTTAATTCTATTTTAAAGAGAAGAAGAAAAGTAGAAATAAAAAACAGAGTTTCAAATCAGGCTAATAGGAGAGTAACAATATCTTGTATTCTGAGTAACTACTATGAAGATAACAATGCACTTTGTTTCTTAGTGAGCATGTTTTGTGCAAAAGTAATTATCTAATATGTTTAGACCAAACTCAGAGTAGAGGACAGGAAAAACAGTGATAAAGGCACAAAGGCATTAATAAGGATTAGATCTGAGCCAAGCAGGACTCCAAGCCCAGTCCCAGGCACTCACACACACAAGCTCTGTGATCCTGAATTGGAGATCATCTGATGAAAGTGTTTCTTTTCTCATCTGGTGTGAGCAACAGTTCTAAAATCCACCTCATAGGGCTTTTGGAGAATTACATGGGATGATGTGCGTGCGTATTTATCATAGTAGCTAGTAGTAGGCACAGAAGCACTGCTATCATTAGGGGATGCAGAAGTTATATCAATGAGAGCCTCTAACTTCAGGGATTATGAGCGGATTAGGGTTTTTGCCAACTTTTAGCAGCACAAGCTGACATTCTAGACTTGCCATTAATAATCACTTTGACAGGTGCTCTGCCTTCCATCCTAACATTTACCAGGTACTCCATGGCTTGAGGAGAATAGGAATAGCCCTGCTTATACCTTTTTAAAGTTGAAAGTTGCAGTTCAAGAAAAAGTCACCAGGGAGGCACAGTTACCGCTTCATTGTAGAGCTTTATGATCTATGCGTCTATTTCCTCATATATTTAAATATGTAAGAGACATTGCAAGCTAAGAACTTATACCCTTTTAAATGGTCCTTACTATTTAAAAATGGTAGAGGTTAATTTCAATAATTTTAAACAAAT
The DNA here is from genome assembly GCA_028451465.1 of Erethizon dorsatum. Classification (NCBI taxonomy): domain Eukaryota; kingdom Metazoa; phylum Chordata; class Mammalia; order Rodentia; family Erethizontidae; genus Erethizon; species Erethizon dorsatum. The sequence continues at coordinate 40,322,387 of CM051839.1, forward strand.
AATTTATGGAAACTATTTAATTCAAGCAAGTGGGAGTCATGGCACTCCTATTTTAAAAGTAGATAAGTCTCCACCCAAAATTTGGTTTCATGTCCAGACTAAGGACCCCACACGCCCCACAGTGGTGTGTAAAGTTTTACTACATCCATGACTGAGGCCTTCTGGGAAGAGGAGGACAGGTCTGAGAGGGACAAGAAAAGGGCTTGGGTATTTTTTGCCAGCACAGTGATAGTTCCTGTGCAGGGACAGGAGCTGGTATGGTGGGGTCATCAATGCCAGAGAAGTGAATGGCTGGGCTCTCAACAGCTTGCCTGGCACTGGAGCTGAAGAGAAAGAAACAGAGTGCTTAAAACATGAAACAAACAGCAAAACCTGGGATTAGACTCTATTATACTGTGCAAGGTGAGGTGTCATCACGCCCTTCTACTGTCAGTGCTTAACCATCCTCACTAAGTTATTTCAGTCTTATTTAGAGAAAATAGGCAACTCATCTTCTGGGATCCTGAAGCCTCCTTCGCATCAGCGCCAAATTTCCAAGGCAGCGTAAGTGTCCCTTTGAAACAGGTTTTCTACAGCACTCTCTAGAATCAGGCTCTGCTCTACAAATCCTTTAACTATATTTCTCCAAGATGAAACAACAGCTTCTACAATATTCCTTCCATATGATCCAGGACAAAAGGAAACAGTGAAAAATATTATCTGTGTTTGGCATATCTCTTCATGACTAACTTTTCTTATTAGGAAAATAATTTGCTCATGCTCCAAGGATTTCAAGTGACATATATATATATGCAACTTCTTCATCAAATTACATAGATTCCTCCAAGTTGATTTCTACTTTTAAAGGTACCAGGTACATTTTCTCCTGAATATTTTAAAATCCCATGCATGACAACACTGAACAGATATCAACTGTAAGTAAGAATGATAGACAATCGTTTCTTCTCCCTGTGTCAAATGACCTTGTGATATAGAGCTTATGTGTTTTAGGGGCTCAGAAGGGTGACAGGTCTGCTTGAGACGAAGTGAACAAGGACAATCCCTCCTGAAAGAAGGGATTTAATGGATAAATAAGATTTAGAGAAATTAAGTGGAGTAAATTTCAAATTGAGAGTAAATCACAGCACCACACATAAGTGTTGATGCAAGATGCCCAATTTGTAAGGACAATGTGACCCGTGTTCTTAAAATGCACAGGCACATGGATCCAATGTAAAATGGCAGCAGAAGAGGAAGTAACTTGCGTGTTCAAGGAATACATATATTCTTTATGTCATCCATAAATCCTTTTTATGGTAAAGGCATTAGAAACCAGCTAAAATTGCTATGCCCGTTCTGAAACAAGATTTACAGAATGTGAATGACAGGAGAAATATGAAAAGTTATAGAGATTTCATAAGGTTTTTTCAGACTAATGGACTACAAAAATATAACCTGGATGAAAGAAAAGGGCTACCTGACAATTAACAGGTTCCCTTGAGAGAGGTAAAATCTGCCAAGAACCACGTCTGTCTGAGGTCAGCAACATGCTGGTGGTGCTTAAGCTAGTGCCGGAAACATAATAGGTGCTCAAAAATTATTTTTTGAACTAATTAATGAATTTATTTTCTCAGGAATCATGGCAGAAGTTTTGGCACAATATCATGTTCAGCAAAATCTTTTGCAGAGCATGGTTAGAGTCTAATTCAAGTCAAATCCTTTCTAAATGGACCATATGTGTGCAACCTGCCAGTCACCTTAATTAGAAGTCAAACTATTGCTAGGGGGAAGGTATCCTGTTCTTGAAAAAAGTGAATTAATGTAACGATTAAAGATTTTGAGAGGACAAAAGGCACTATGTGAACATGGGAACTATTGGGACTGGTTACAAATCTAGCAAAGCAGATGTTCCATTTTTATTAAATGTGTGAATCAGCAGTTAGAGCTGCCATCAAGCAAACCGAGAGTAGAAAGTTCTGTTCAGCATTCTGGGTAGGACATATTGTTAAAAAGCTGTCTAGCTCTAAGCTGTCTGTCTTAGAATTATTCTTCAGAGTTTGTGATTCCCTATGTAGTGAATAAATAAGGTATGCTCATTTTAGAAAACTTGAATAAACCCCTCAAATACATGTAGATGGAAACCCACAATCTGAGATAACCACAACCTATAGCATGCATGGCTTTATATCTATCATCGATCTATACACACAGCCATATAGCTGTATGGTTTTTATATATATTATATGCATATGTTCTTTTATGTATATATAGTGGTTATTTCACAGTTAAGAGATTATAAATATTGACCTAGATATAATTATATCTATATGTGTGTATATATATTAAATTCACACGCACAAATAATTATCAAAGCCAAGAATATAAATGAATCTATCAAATCTCTCTCTGCAGTCCACCCACCTACTACTTTCCCACAAAACATACCAGTTTGGGCTGTTACATTTGTTGATTTTTAGATATTATTTTCTAGATCCTAGGATGCATATCAATCACATTCACTCTCATCTATAGTGATAACGATTAGAGAAATATGTATAGGATCTGTACAGGAAGAAAAATGTAGTACTTTTTATTTTTCAAAGTACACTTTTGTTGATAAATCTGATTTTGGGAAATTGATCCAGAGAACAAAATGGAATTTTAATTCATTTATTCTAAAGATACTTACAGAAGTATGCCGAAAACTATTTTAAGCATGGGGCAGTTAATTTATATTGTAAGAAAATTTGTCTTAGTTTAGCAAAGACAGACAATAGGAAACTATAAATGATGAGGCATGTCAAGGAGGCATGTAAGGAGTGCTAGCTCCTTCCACTTGGAAGGAGTTCTTTCAGCAAAGACCACCTAAAGATGCCTGTGTATCGGGCACTAGCATTCTGTACAGGGAAGAGTGAATGAGAAGAAATCAAGATGGCAGCCTGGGTGGTTTTCTATTCTGCCTTGTTGAAATGCATTGCTTTATCTACAGCTGGAGAACATGAGAGGAGTGCAGAAAAGCAGCATATTGGCCCCCAGCCCAGCACACCCTCTGAGTGCTCCATGCTGAGTGCTCCTGCTGAGTGCTCCTTGTAGGAACAGAGCAGGAGAGGTCTATTTTATCTGCCATCTGTTTATCAGAGAAAATCCAGAGCCATTGCAGAACAATGTTCTCCAATTTCACCAGGTACAAAAAGACAGCTGTCTCCCCATGGCCAGGAGACTATTGTGGGAGGAAGACAGGCACCAAAAGTGACCCTCCAGAGGAATTGCATGTGACTTCTACCTCTTTCTGACTGTGGGAAATTAAGTGTTTTCTTCTATTTTAATATTTTTACCATATATATTTCTCAGATATTTTAAATATAACTTAATTAACGTAAGTAAAAATTCTTTCTTCAGTATGGGAATTATTATCTTTTCTGTGACTATTATCCACCCATTTGGGTCACTCACTTGTAGTGAATAAAAATGTGAACAGTTCTGTACACAGAGAATGAATCCTTGCCAAAATCTCTGAGAAAATCTTGTTCTCATGTCAACAGTTGTCTCCATCTTTTTTATGGGAATTTATTTCTTACTTCCTTCAGTTCAGCTGAAAATTGAGGGACAGGAGGCGCAGAGCACTGACTTAGAGCTCACTGGGGAAAGTTAGATGAGGACAAATTATGTCATTAGGACAAATGAGGAAGGAGCCAATGCTTCTGGCCACATTTTCTTCTCCAGTAGAAATCCGGGCAAGTGAAGGAAAGCAGCAGACATACATGGGGTAGATGGAAGATCACATACATGTCCATTTTGATGATTTGGAATGAAATAGTTATTAGCATTCCAAAATAAGTTATGCAATTAACCCACGCCTCCAAGGAAACTTGCAATTTAGCATTTCAAAAGGCTTCCACCATTGTGAAGTGAATTTCCTATACTAATCACTCCAGTTTCCATACAGATAATGTCATGTTAATCCTGAACATCAAAGATTGTAGATCGAAAATTGAACTTATTGAATTAAAGTAGTTAATTGAATCTAGATCTGGGCAAACATTTACTGTTATAAAAAGCACTCCAGGCTACATCATTTTACATGCCATTTCAGCTCTAGCTCTTGGGTAAAAAAGAACGAAATATTTTTTCAATAAATAAAAGAATTCAAGTAATGTTGAAACATTCTGTGGACAGAAAATTGCCAAATTAGAAACAAGCCTTGTTCATCTTGCTTTATGGAAATTGCAAACTATACTGGAAATATTTTTTCAAAGATTCTTATGGAAGGTTGTCTAAACAACATGTCTGTAATTTCCTCTCTTGCCTTATTCTGCACTGCAGCAACTCAACTTGTATTTTGAGCAAAGCCTTCCAGGGAAGTTGCTGGACTCCCAAACACATCTGAAACGTGCACAGCAGAGAAAAGTGGGGTAGCAGATTCCAGCAGAGAGCAGCATCAGGAGGCCCTGCCTATGAAGCAGAGACGATCTAGGGTTAGAAGACAAACTCATCCCGGGCCCTGAACCTGTCACTCATTAAATGTATGATTGGTGTTTTCTTCTGAGGCAATCGAGGACCTAAAAGTGTTTTTTGCTAAAAACTGTGATTCTTCACTTGGGCCACAGATGTCAAATGGGTAACTAAAAATTGAGCAAAGCTTGATCTTTATTTTGTAAAACTCTGGTCAAATTCTTTCTTGGTTGTGCATATAGTCACGCTGGTCATTTAGGGAATATCTGTCTAAAGTTGGCAAATGAGTTTTATTAGCCCTAAATTTAAGTATCCTATCTCATCACTCTTCAAGACTGAGGACACTGAGAGATTTAGAAGTCTGTACAGCTACTCCCTGAATCTTCATTTCCCTAAACCTACAGACACCTTGGGCTCCAGCACAGCCTCACAGGACTGGAACCGCACCAAGCAGAGACGATCCACTCATGGGAACCAAATCGCCCCTCAAGTCACAAAGATTCCTCTGGAGCTATGAAACCAGGACTGAGATAACGATGGACCAGAACCCAGCCATCACAGCAGCCCACAAAACTGGGCACTTTTCTTCACTAATTGGCCAGTTGGACCCAATTCTTCAATCCCGTGTCCCTTCAGTCTCTGACACTGAAGCCCTTTTCCTATCTGCTCTTGTTTTGTTAAGGGACAGGCTTGATCTTTGTCAAAATTGTGTCCCTCCCATTCCTTCCCCCCTCACTTTCTCTTACTTCCAATTAAAGCTTATTTCTGTAAACTCATGAATGCCTCAGTTTTAATTTATATTATAACTGAAACAAGGACCAGTGCTAGTCAGAGACACATACTGTTCAACAGTGGGACTCAGGGACAGTGGCCTCAGAGGTTTACCTCCCTGGTGGCACTGGAGCAGAATTCTGCTCTCACAGCTACTAGAGTGCCCCGCTCAGAATGGCAGCAATTTTGTTTAGCACACAGGGTAAACTGGCAGCCTGCTCACAGTGCACACTCTGCTGGATCACTCTTAATGAAAGAAAGCACTTGTGTTGATATTAAAGCACATTCTGAGATAAGTGAGATCATTAAACTATTACCAGCATTTGATCATATATTTAAAACATCATGAGAAACATCATGGTTGGGCTTTCTTACATGAATTATTTATAATACAGTATTTTTAGAGCACTTTTTAATTCACAGCAAAATTAAGTGGAGAAATATGCTTTCAAAGACATTCTCCACCTCCCAGTTTGCACGTTCCAACAGGTAACTAAAGCATGTCAGAGCAGGACACGGAATCAGAGTGGAGACACTTAGGCAGACTTGCATGTGGACCTGGCCAAAAAGGGTGGGGAGAGCTGATGTCCTCAGCAGTGCCCTCCTGAGACAGCAAGGCTCCGGCTATGCAGTGAGTATCAGCCAGAAAGGGCCACCCAGGTAAAGCCTTCGTAATTTCTCTGGTTAAGCTTAAAGATAAGACAGGATTTGGCCTGAATCCAGATTCTTTAATGATGAAACAAGAACACTTGTGCTTTCATCCGTGCTGCTATCTGTCATGTGTGTGCCTGTGTGTGTATGTAGGTGTGGGTAAACACTTAGCTCCATGTATTTTCTGGAATTTATTTTCCTACATTGTGTTAAAGAGGGAGATACCATGTTTCTAAGCTAAGGTTCTAAGATTATTACTTTAACTTACATACCTCTAAGAAGAAAAAAATGCCTTCGATTAAACTATGACCCTCTGTTAACAAACTATACTATAGACTGATTCTGGAAATATTAAAATATGAGAAGTGTTCCTAGAACCAGTGAAATGTAGTGACTTTATTTTTTTACAAATTGACAACCAATGGTTTCCCTAATTGAACATTTCATGTTTTTTTCTCACTGTTGTGAAATACAATTTACTTTTTTGTTTTGTTTAAGATGAGTATCTCACTATGCTGCTCAAGCTGGCCTTAAACTTATGATTCTTCCTCCTCAGCTTCTTAAGTAGATGGAACTGCAGGTGAGAGCCACCATGCCTAGAAAATATAATTTTGAAATAAATTATTGCTTCCCATAAACATAGGTTGTCCTGTCCTCTATTTTGTTCTATCAATCTTTCAATCTATTATTACACTAACAAAATTCAATCTCACTTCCCATCTTTATTTTACTTTTCAATAATGGGTAGTATCTATCTTTGTTATTCTTTTTCTTTTTTTTTTTCAAAATTTTATTTTTTTTGTTTGGTATTTTCTCTACATATGAAGTTTTAAAGTACTTACAAAATTTTTTAGGAAGAACTACTAGTGGTTGATTATTATAACTTTAAATTTAGAAATAACTTTTGTAGTATTATTATCATTATATCAATTTTTACAATAAATATTTAAATCATTTGAACTTTTGCACTTACAATATAAATTTAAATTTGTATAGATTAAAATTTTGTTAAGTTTCTGAAAGTAAAATAATTTAGTCAAGATGTATAATATTTAAGTCTGATAAATATTGCCAAATTTTACTCCAAAAATTAATGTCCAATAAACAGTGTATAATGTGCTTGTTCCCCCAGATCCTCTTTAACAAATACAATAAAATTTTAAAATATTTAATTTTATCTTAATTTTAGTAGCTTTATTTTCATTTCCTGAATTATGGGTGAAACTGAGCAGCTTTTCATATTTTTACTGGTTAATAATATTTCTTTTCTTCTACTCATTTTACTAGATTTGTTATTCATTACTAATTCTTTTGTTTCCCCAGCCGATCAACATTTATGGACATGTAATTTTATCTTCACTTAGTAGGAGAAATTTTATAGTCTTACTTATTCTTCCATATATCAAGTTTGTTATCTACTCTCTTTTTCGTATTCTGATAGCTAATATTTTTTGCCTTGAGAATGTTAGCCTCATTTACCCAGATAGGAAAATGAAACCCTTTTATGTCAACGATCAATCCTTTTTTTTTTTTTTTTGGCCAAGTTTGTCTCAGTCATGACTGCCCTGCATTCCTGAGCTGACTGTTGGAGACTTGGCTGGTTACCTAACAATAGAGCATGTCCCTCTGGAAGTAATTTTTTCTTTCCATACTCCACCAAACATTTCCAAAGCACAACTTTTAACATAAATGCCAATACATTATCCTTCCCATGATAGCGTTTGACCTTCAGTTCAGTATCTTGGGTTCTGTTCCTTTCTGTTGGAATCATGTATGATCATCTTGCAATGTATTAGGTCTGTTTGTTTGGTGTTTTATTAAGGATGACCACTAACACTATTATAGCCTCCAGACTGTGTAACCTCAGAAGCTGAACTGCTGGACAATGCCTGAGGAGAGAATGTGCTGACTCATCCTACAGCCGCATCAGATTGTCCCACATCCGAGAGTTCAACACACAGGTAAACCTCACCAACAGTCACCTGGAAAGCTGTGCTAATGGAGAAGACAATGATAAGAAGATAGAGGAGAAAATGCCTTTGGCAAATGTTTCAAAGACAGTGTCAGCATCACAAAGGTAGGGTTTCAGATTCCCAGGTAATCTAATGGGGGTGGTACTTATACACTTTATGAGTAGCCTACACTGCTGCAAATCTTTATTGTGAGACAGCTCTATGCTGGGTTGTATTGTGAGTCTAGCAGTATACAGTTGTTTTGTGGGTCTAGCTGGGTTGCCCAATCTGGTCTCCAAACCCTGAAATCCAACAATGCTCTTGTCTCAGCCTCCTGAGCAGCTGGAGCCATGTGACACATACCACCACATTTGTGTTGTAGCTTTTGAGGTGGCCCATTACTTTATGTTTCATCTCAACGTGGTCATGATGGCCAAGACAAAATTACTATAGTTCAGCAAGTGTACTGAGACTATCAGGCTCTTACTATGCCTCAACATCACTAGAACTTCAACCCAGAGGAATTGAGCAGTCCTCTAATACATGATGACCCTGTGAATTAATATGGCCAAATCCTGCATTCTATATTGCTTCTCAACCAAGAATGCATGGTCTTTATTCAACTGTAGATCATCATCTAGTCTGTTGCATTTTACTTTATTCTGTGAAAATATTCCCACAGGTGAAGACTCATTTAAGATCTGCTTTTCAATTCAAAAAGATATTTGTCCAACATAGTGTATAGGATGAAGCCTGTACTTGATGATGTGCTAAGCTGTTTGATTGCTAGTGGATTTTAGTTATCTGCAACTCAAAGTGAACACAGAGTCCTGAAAATTGAGACTACGTATTTAAAAATACTAACCAGAAATGAGAAATAAGGATGTATTGGTGTATTAACCAAGAAGGAGATATCTCAGGGCACTACACAGAATGACACTACAAGGAATACCATGTAGCTTTCTTTCCACATCACTCCAGCAGCCGGCTAAGTTGCCAGAGGAGTTGTGAACACCACATAAGGTGCCTGCTCTAGTGCAGCAATGTGCAGGGACATCCCAAGACCTGACATGGAGGCCTCATCAACAAAACAACCATGTGCTCACTAAAGGAAAACAAGAATAAGAAGGCAAAGAAAAAAGGGCCAGGAATGGTGGTTCTTTGGAAGCAATGACAACAGGTTCCAATTTCTCCTTCAGTCTTTTAAGAAATCTTTGTTCTCATACAATTCTCATTCTGTTGAGCTTTCTCAATTACTTAGATGAAAATGGTGTAATTTTAGCTTCCTTGCATGTCTCCAAATCCCCATCTTTTGCTCTCAAATAAGAATTAAAAATTGCTAGGAATATCATTCTTGGATGAAGCCTCTTTTATCTAAAAATCTGCTTCTTTACATCAGGAGCTTGATACTCTTGATTCTCCTTCTCCAAGTAATCTATTCTTTCTGTAAAATCATAAAATTTTCACTTTATCTCTGTCATTCACAAAATTCTCAAACACACATCCTTCTAAATTAATCCTATTTTGAACTCAGTAAGACTTTGTACATGAAAATTTAAATATTTTGATTATTCCAAGAAGTTTTCTTCCTTTATCTATGTGATTATTATTTTTGCCCAGTTATTCTTCTGCATAGAAGCTCTACATTATCTCCATGTCTCATCTTTTTAACTGTGTCTTCTCTTATTATTTTTTAATGTCTGTTTTCCATTTTATCTGCCAAGAAATAACTTGATTTTCAGAAATTTTGAGTTTCTATATAGAAATTTCAAACTGGGAAACTACATTTTCCATTTTCTAAAACTCTACCTATTTTATAGTTTTCTGGTTGTTCTATTGCAGTATGTCATAAGTGAATTTGCCTCACAGTTCATTCAAGGTCTTCTCACTTTTTACCTTAAACGCCCTCAGTGGGAACTACTGCTGTGAACATATGGCCTGGTCTACCTGTTTAAAATCAGTGTGTTCTTTATCCCTTATTCTGGGTTTCTCTTCTACAGAAATACTTGTACATGGCAATAACTTATAAATACAAAGATCTTCCATTCATCATTGCCTATGCTACTAACAAATTAGAAATAATCAACAAGATACTGTTAAACTAAACTCAGAACACCTATAACTTGGTGTGACATGAATCCATTAAAAACAATAAGGTGAGCCGGTGAGATAGCTCAGTGGCATAAGCGCCTGCCTGGCAAGCACGAGGTCCTGAGTTTGACTCCCGGAACCCACATATGAAAAAAGGGCCAGTGATATCGCTCAGCGGCACAAGCACCTGCTGGTGCATGAGGTCCTGAGTTTGACCCCCGGTACCTACAAAAAAAACAAAAACAACAACAAAAAAACCAATGAGGTTCAGAGATATGAATTAGAACGGAGGAACGAAATTAGTCTGCTCCTTTAATACTAGTGAAATGTGAACAAGCAGTAAGAGAATGAAAGAGTGAAGAAGATAGAGGGCAAAAGCTGAGAGGAGTCTCTCCAGCTCTTGCAGCTTAATAAAGATGTGGCAGAAATCTACTGCTTTTATCTGTTCTCTCATTTTCATCAAGAAAAATGAAGAAGTAATAGAATTAAATAAGACAAACCAAACATATCTGTCCTACCAATTAGTATAAAAGGGATAAATTAGTCTATCAACACAAATACAAGCAGATTAAATGTAAAAGTAAGACCCAAGAGTAACAATTGTTTAAGGGAAAAAATCGTCAAGGGAGATGTTGAAGCAAAAAGGACTAGAGACAATGTTAACAATAAATGACAAAAGACACAGAGATGATTGCGGATATTTGTTCACCTGGTTAAACAGAGTCTAAATGTCTAAAACAGGCACTTTAGAAATAAAATAGAAAATAGAAAAAAATATTAACAAGACATCTTTCTTAGCCTCTAAAGAATCAAGCAAATAAAAAAAAAAAAAACAAGAATAGCTAACATAATAAAGTGGATCAAAAAGATACCTTAAATCCTGCATTCTGAAAACAAAAGACATAACCTTCTTTCAAGTGCTTATATAATATTAAAAAACCTGACTGTGTGTTCTGCTACAAAAAATCAATATATTATAAAAATGAAGGCATGAGATAAAATAAACTAATTATAAATTACTAAAAATATAAAAGAATAACTAAAATAAAATACTAAAAACATCTAGGACTTTAAAGTTATTTTATATTGGTTCAGAAAGAAAATAACTAGTCAATTTTCTAGAAAATAGAAAATACGAAAAAATATATAGAAGAATGTATATTTATTCAAATGCTAATTTTAGTTGAAAACAGAGTCATATAAATTAACTGTTTAGACAAAAACTTAATAAAGTTAAACAAAATAAGCTTAAAGAAATAATAAATCTACCAAGTGAACAAAGATAATAATAATAATTTTGGAATAAAAGAAAAACTAATAAATGAATTCCAAAAGTATCATAAAATAGTAATAAGTAATAGTAATAAGTATACAAACTCATGAAATGATGTGACCATGAAGAAATCATTACACATGGATAAATAGCAATGTAGTTTGCTCATATAATGTGATTATATTTGGTACCCTGGTAAAAAGTAGATGTTTTTCTTTTCTTTCTTTCTTATTTTATTTTTTTTTTTTGTTAGTTTTTGAGACAGGGTCTCACCGTGTAGCCCAGGCTGCCCTTGAACTCACAGCACTCCTCCTCCCTCAGCCTCCTGAGTGCTGGGATTACAGGTGTGTGTCATCATGCCCAGCGATGCTTTTCTAAGAAATCAATCATTTCTAAAATTGACCACTGAAGGAAGATGGATGCAGAAAACTATGTGACCTGTTTTGAATGAGAAAAACCACAGAGCTGTTCTGTAGATGTGATAGGAGCCGAATAGATGGACAGAAGTCCACACTTTCAAGAAAAAAAATAGCTCCATCTAAAATGCTCTAGAGTATGTGAAAGGGGAGAGCTTCCAAATTCAGTCTACAGTTCTTCCTAACATTGATCACAAAATGAATAAAAATAGCAAAGAAAAGAAAAAATACACTGAGCACATTTCTTGATGTTCATGAAAAATGTTGATATGTTGATGTAAGTGGACTATCAGAAAATAGCATAACTTGAATTAATTCTGGAAGTGAGATGCCGTTTCAACACGAAAACTCTCTAAATGTAAGTCCCAGTATTAGCAGCATGGCAGGTTTTGTGCACTGTCCTGCTTAGCCTTTGAGCCCCCTTGGGATCTCCTCTCCTTGTACTGCAAAGACTGGGGTGCTGGCTCCTTGCGTTAGGAGGCCGAGTGTGATTTAGGATCTACCTGTTGGGGGCCAACATCACAGTTAGGCCTCGGGCGCGGCCTGTATTTCTGACTCAAAGCCTGCGCTAAATTACCCCTCCCATCGACCTGGGCAAGATGGCGCCTGGTTCCTGCTTCCTGGTTGTGGTCATTGCTGCTCGCGCCCTGTAAATGTGTGAGTCTGCCTAGAGACTGATGAGTATAGCCTATGAGCTTTCATTTCCTGCTGTATTGCTATTGGTGCCCCTATCCTTATAAAAACATGCAAAGCTGCCCTTTAGAAGCAGAGCACAGATGGAGCCGCCACAGGGCGGATGCTTGTAGAGGCTCTGGAGCTGTGAACGATTAAAGCAAGCTTTCACCGACCCGTGTTGTGTGATTCTTCTCGCTGGACGAGCAGAAGCACGCGACATTTGGTGGCCCGTACGGGGAACTGATCACCCTTCGTGTGGGGTCTGGTGGAGCTGCATCGAGTCACAGGACGGTACGTACCTTCAGGTAAGCGGGAGGCTTAACCTGGCCCTGGGTGGACGCACTTTCAGGGAAATTCTGCTCTCAATTGCTGAGGCGGGGGTTGCCCATATATCGGGCGTGCTCACGGCGGGGACTGTGTCGCTGGAGCAGTTTCGTTTTCACAATGGGGAACTCCGACAGTGCCCCGATGCACAAGCCGATGCGAGACTTATTGAAAGCGCGAGGCATTAAGGTGAGTTCTAAAACTTTTCAAAATTTTTTTAAAAATATACATGAGATCGCCCCGTGGTTTTGGCCCACTGGGCACCTTACTTTACCCTGCTGGGAAAAGTTAGGACATGATATCAGCTTTGCTGAGGAAGAGGGAGTCATTGACCCCTCCGTGCGCCCCCTCTGGGAGATGGTTAGATATTGCCTTAAGGTAGAGGACAGCCCAGGCGGGTCTGTACCGCTTTCAGAGGTGCACAAGGCTTTTGAGAGGGCTCGCTCGGAGAGCTCGAGGGCTAATTCTAGGGCAGGGTCGGATTCTTCCTCTTCAGATTCGGAGGCGGAAGGGACAGAAGGGTTAGAGCGGGGGCCTCAGGCTGCTGTCAATAAAGACTCGGCGCCAACGAAGAGCCTCCCCTCCCCGAGACGTGGCGCTATGACTGCTACGTGGCAGACTTCCAATCCTTTCCGGGATTTGTGTGGTGACTTTAAAGAGCTAAATATAGGCCGGCCCCCATCAGGGGGGGGCGGCGGGGGGGCGGACCTATGCCCAGTGCCCCGCCCTGGGAGCCGCCTCCCCCATTCCAAGATGGCCCTTTGCCCTCCGCTTGCCGTACCTTCCACGGCCCCACGTGGGAGGTCATAAAGAAAACAGGGACCAGAGATGTCCCCGGCATTGACTGGGGCCCGTACGGGATCTATCCGGTCCTCGCCGGCCAGGGAGGGCAACCATACCATCAACCCCTTGACCTTAAGCTTCAGTCTCTTCCTATGGCCCTACAAGATTCCCCACGGATATTAATATCCTCTCAGATTCCAAATATGTAGTCAATGCTTTACAGATTCTGGAAACCGCAGGCCTGATAAATTCCACCTCTTCGGTGTTCACTATACTCCAAACTATCCAGACACAATTACAAAATAGAACCCACAAAATTTATGTGGCTCATATCAGAGCACATACCCAGCTCCCAGGCCCACTCTCGGAGGGCAATGCAATGGTAGATGCAGCCACGCGCCCAATATGGATATGTACGCTCTCATCCCCGGCTGAGAGAGCCCAACAGTTTCACAAAAAATTTCATGTCAATGCTCAGACCTTGGCAGCTCACTTTAAGATCCCCAGGGCCCAGGCTCGAGACATTGTCCGGCATTGCGGTACCTGCGCCGTGATGCGCCCCCAGCGGTCCGATGGGATTAACCCGCGAGGACTCAGACCGGGTCATATCTGGCAAATGGATGTAACACACATCCCAGAATTTGGGTCTGTCAAATATGTCCATGTCTCAGTAGATACTTGTTCTCAAGTTGTTTTTGCCACGGCAGAAACGGGAGAAAAGACATCTAATGTTATCAATCACTGCCTTGTGGCTTGGGCTGCATGGGGAAAGCCTAAAATACTAAAAACAGATAATGGGCCCGCGTATACAGGTGCGGCCTTCAAAAGCTTCTGTGCAACCATGGAAATAGTCCTTAAACATGGCATTCCATACAACCCAATGGGCCAGGCTGTTATTGAAAGAACACACCGAACGCTTAAAGATACTCTAAATAAACAAAAGGAGGGGATAGGCCGTGGCCTCTCATCAAAAAGGAAGCTCTCCCTTGCTCTATTTACCATCAATTTTTTGATCTTAAATTTGGACAACCGCTCCCCTGCGATGGAACATTGCAATCCTTCCCCCCAAAATAAGGGGATGGTCACTTGGAAGGATGTCATCACGGGGCAGTGGATGGGCCCGGACCCGGTGGTCAGCTGGGTCCGAGGTGCGGTTTGTGTCTTCCCACAGGATCCTGGACGGGAGCCGGTGTGGGTCCCCGAAAGACTGACAAGGACCGCAAATATACCAAAAACCCACCAAGACCAGACCACCAAGGAAGATGGGTATTCCACCGCCACCGATGGTGATTGTCTGGCTCCTGCTTGGCACCTCGTCATCTCTGACCCTCCAGAGTCGGAGTGAGGGCACAGATGAGTACCTGTGGGCTTTGTGGCACCATCCACCCAGTTTAGCCCCTTTCCATTGCCTTTAATACCAGCTTCCCAGTTACTCCAGATACCTTAGTGTTTTATAAACTCTCCTTCGGGGTGGGGGGTATGGACAACCAGGCCCGTAAGGCCACCCAATGTCACCAAGATAAAAAACTGCAGTTCATCGGGGGACGTATGGGGGCATTTTATGGTATGTAGAGAGATCCAGCTCCATTACCTTAATTGGGGGGTCCAGGTTTTCAGCCAATATCAAGCTTGCAACCCCCTAGGAGGATGTGTAGACCTCCGACCCTTTAAGACTAATAGGTCACGGACCTTGTCCAAGATGTTTGACTAGCTCAAAAATACATACTTGCCCTCATTCAAAAATCTCTCAGAGCAGGTCTCTATTGGCTTAGATAATGTAAAAAAGATACAACTACAGCCTGTTACTTTTGACCTGTCCAGTTTGGGAACTGTCATCACAAAATTGTGGGAAAAGGTCACCTCCTGGTTTAGCTGGCCCAGTCTGGCAACTTGGGTTGCAATCGGAGTTGGTATTCTTGTTGTCTTGGTTGTTATCAAGTGCCTGCTGGATAGATTAATGCAGACTCAACAACAGGTGCTCTTGACAGCAATGGCTGCCATGCAGTTGGCGGATGGAGGCCCTACAGCCAGGCCAGCGGCTGCCTACCTGCTCAGGGTCGCAGAACATCGCTTTTAGCTGGGTGGGTGAGCCAAAGACGGGTAAGAGCAAGGATCCCCAGCCTTGACTCAACCTAAGACAGGCCCCATCCCATTGCGTGGCGACCGCCGTCGAGTGTGTGACTAGGAAAGTCACGAGGTGCTCCGCAGGGGGGTTCATGGCGGAACACCTAATACATGCCTGCATGCATCTAGGTTCCATCCAGTTACTTCCTAGCCCCACAAAAAAGGATGAGGCCCAGGATGGTCGATGCTGGACTGCAGCTGGCGCAAACGACCACCGGGCTAATAGTGGGGTGCAGGCCAATACATTCACTTGAGACGGGCTACGTCTGCCTTATTATGTGATTTTTAAGGGGGAAATGTTGGGGGCCAACATCACAGTTAGGCCTCGGGTGCGGCCTGTATTTCTGACTCAAAGCCTGCGCTAAATTACCCCTCCCATCGACCTGGGCAAGATGGCGCCTGGTTCCTGCTTCCTGGTTGCGGTCATTGCTGCTCGCGCCCTGTAAATGTGTGAGTCTGCCTAGAGACTGATGAGTATAGCCTATGAGCTTTCATTTCCTGCTGTATTGCTATTGGTGCCCCTATCCTTATAAAAACATGCAAAGCTGCCCTTTAGAAGCAGAGCACGGACGGAGCCGCCACAGGGCGGATGCTTGTAGAGGCTCTGGAGCTGTGAACGATTAAAGCAAGCTTTCACCGACCCGTGTTGTGTGATTCTTCTCGCTGGACGAGCAGAAGCGCGCGACATCTACCAGGCAGGCAATCAGGCCAGGAGGTTTGAATCTGGAACTGGGTTAAACTGGAAGGGATTCATGCAAGGTTCTGCTCTGGTACAGGAATTGAGGCAGAACCTTCTGTCCCATGGACACTGGCTTCTTTATTCAACAACTTCAGTAGCAATAGTAGTTGACTGACAGCAAGTGTGACACTGAACTTGGAATCCCAACTAGAGCCAACTACCTGAGCTCATACCAAGATTTTAAAGCCATGCAATATGAGTTAAGGAATCCTTTCCTGCCTAAACTAGCTAAAGTGCTAAGTATTGCCCACAACTGATAAATAGGTTAAAGAAAAAAGAATATAGGACCAACTCCCTTGATGTCAAAAGTGTGAAGGCCCTGGGTTAATTGATAAAATTCAGTTATCTTGATTCTTGTTAGACTTTCCTAATAAAATTGTGATCCTTGTAGATACTTCTACATGTAGTATGTCTTTAAAATAAGTTGATATTATGCTTACTGGATAAACACTAAAGACATACACACTAAAGTACAAGTTTGCCTTCTTCATTAGTATTTCCTGAGATATTTTTTGGGGGGAAGTATTAGCCAATACAATTAGAGAAGCATGAACATTGGATGGAAGAAACAAATTTTTATTATTTTTACAACCAGAAAATTCAAAAGAAACCTGGGCATGGTGGCACATGCCTGTAACCCCAGCACTCGGGAAGCTGAGGCAGGAGAATCACAATGGGTTTGAGGCCAGCCAGTACTACATAGTGAATTCAAAGCTAGCCTGAATTACTTAGCAAGACCCTGTCTCAAAAACAAAAAAAGAAGAAAGAAAAGAAAATTCAAGATTACCACAGAAAAAATGGAGAGGAGGCTGGGCATGATGGTGCATACCTGTAATCCCAGCTATTTTGGAAACTGAGTCAGGAGGATCAAAATGTCAAGGCCAATCTGGGCAACTTAGTGACACCCAGTGTCAAAATAAAAAAGGCTGGTGTGTAGCTTAGTGGTAGACCACTCTTAGATTTGGTCCTTAGTACTGCCACAAAAGGGGGTGTGTCCTTTTTTTTCTTTTTCAGTATAAGACATTGAACACGGGACCTTCACACTGAACTTGCAATCCTCCTGCCTCAGCCTCACAGACTGCTGGGGTTACAGGCATGTACCAACCATACCCAGTTGGGAATCCTATATATAAGCCAAAAAGACAAAAGAAAACTAATAGAACTGATAAATACAACAAGCAATGCATCAATTCCATATAAGAGATGTTTAAAATACTAAGACATAAAACACTTGAATAAATGGAATTCCATTTCTTACTGTATATATGTATTCAGTGTTTTAAAGACTTAACTACAAATATACACATTTTTAAATGATTCCAATGAAAGTAACAAGTGTATTCAATGTCTACTTTTTGAAACTAGATTAAGTGATTGAAAAGTTTAGAATACAAAACAAGCACGTGTAACTACCTAAAAATTCTGAAATGTTAAAAACGAGATAATTAATGACCAATATGATCAGCTTTAAATCACATTTTGGAACGATCGAGAAAAGAGGGCAGATTTCTAAGAAGCAGGCAGTGAAACTCTCTAAAAGTTGCCCTTCAGCCACCAGAACATAGTGACTGGGAGAGCACAGGAGGGAGGGAGGTGGCTCCCCCGGACCCAGGAAAGTTCTGAGGTGCAGTTCGGGACTCACGGAGTGAGTGAAGAGTGGTTTTGAGGAAGAGGAAGGAGGAGACCGTGGGCAACTTCTCCCTGTGTCAAGAACCGCAGCACAACAGAAGTTCAAATCTGCGGACACACGGCGACAGCCGGTGCACCCGGGGGCCTCCGTGGAGGAACGTGGGACAGCGGTGGTGCAGGGGAGCAGTGGAGGAGTGCGCTGGCTGGTGGTGAGTGCCTCAGAGGCGCAGCCCTCCCGCATGAGAGAGCGATTGGCCAGGCACCATTGTGGGGGGGGCAGTGAAACTCAGCTTGGCGCCAAAACACAGCGCTGGAAACTCAGCACGTCAGCGCAGCTGTCATACCCGTGGAAAGTGAGCTAAAAGTGACAGGTGAATGAGACTGGTCTCTGCCAGAGAGTACAGGCTACTGTTCACCACCCCGCCAAAGGGCTGCTCCTGGCTTGCAGGGACAGACCTGCATGGAACAGGACTCTGTCACCACACAGTGCCTGCCTACAGCAGAGTCAAAACATGGAACTGATTCTTTTTTTTTTTCCTCTCTTTTTCTCTCATTCATTTTTTGTTCTGGTGAAGGTGTTTTTTTGGGGGGGATTTTTTGTTTGTTTGCTTGTTTTGTTGTTTTTGTCTTCATTTTTGTTTTTGTTTGTCTGTTTGCTCTTTCCTTCATTATTCTATCTGGTTTTTATATGAGTGTAAACAAAGACTCTAACCTCCTTATGATTATGGTTCTGATCTGTACTTCCTTTTACCCCTTTCTTCTCTTTTTCCCACCAGTCCTCTACACCAGCTTCCCAATGTCAGCGGGATCCCTCTTGGTTCTAAAGCTTTACATCTAATTCCTTTCTCTTCTCCCAATTCTCTATTTCCTCTTTAACTCATTTTAAATTTAAACTCCTGGGGGCAAAATTGACATATTAAGGACTTACGTACTGCATATAATTTTTCTGGTGTGTTTTAGATTTTGTTATATAACCAGAACTCTACTTTATATGGTTAAAAGTGACAAATAACTGGTTAGCTCAAACTGTCATTTGCTAGGCTGTGTTTGATGCTTTAAGTACCATTATAGCCAAAAGTGACATAATTGTTCTAAATGGCTTTTCTTCCTGGTATTCCATGACTGAGATTGACTAAGGGTCACAGAAACTACAGTGGCACAGTACCAAAGAACCAAGGACTGGGCCAAACAGGCAGCAACTTCTCATACCCAAAAAACTGAAGAGGTAGGGGCTTGCAGCAGGCTAAAAACCCAAAAATAAACTACGCCTGGAAGATACCACAGAGAAGTAGTCATCTCCTAAGGATTTGAAACACTAGCAATAAAGCAACCTACCATAGGTAATTTACAAACATCACCCCAGGAATTTAACTAAAGAAAGAAAAGAAAATGAGACAACACTTAAACAAGATGCAACCCCACACATCCAATTCAGCAAAGGCAAACCTAGGGGGCAATGAGGTGGGACAATCCAAAAGCCACCCACCTGGCATCTATGAAGTGGTAACAACAAAGCAACTGAATGAGGCTCTGGAAAAAATTAAATCAGAAATAATTTCACAGATAACTGCAGAGATAATGTCCACAATGAAGACCACGGTTAAGGATGCTAGAGCAGACACAGACAGAAAAATAAACAAGCTTAAGAAAATGATGGGGGGGGCGGTGAGATGGCTCAGCGGTGTAAGCACCTGCCCGGCAAGCATGAGGGCCCGAGTTCGACTCCCGGAACCCACATAGGAAAAAAGGGTCAGTGATATTGCTCAGCGGCACGGGTGCCTGCTGGTGCGTGAGGTCCTGAGGTCAACCCCCGGTACCCACAAAAAATAAAAAAAAGAAGAAAATGATGGAAACCATGAATGCTCAGCATAGGAAAGAAATCGAATTCATAAGGCAGATTCAAGCAGATATCCAGGAGAACAAAAATTCCATTGAAAGTATTTGTAACAGATTAAGCCAATGTGAGGGCAGAATCTCAGATATAGAAGACAGGCTTGCAATTAATGATCATGAAAAGAAAGAATTCTTAAAAATAGCAAGGGACCATGAAAAATCACACAAAAAGAAATAACTTAAGATTAATTGGAATCAATGAAAAAGCAGGAGATAGCATAAATGACATCAGAACCCTGTTTATACACATTATCACAGAGAATTTCCCTGGTAGAGAAAAAGAATTTGATCTTCATATAAATGAGGCTTATAAAATGCCTACTAGCCATGATTAAAAAAAAAAAAATCTTCTGCCAGACATATCATAGACAAGATCCCAGAAATTCAACAGAAGAACAGAATCTTAAAAGCTGTTAGGGAAAAGAGACAAATCACCTATAAGGGAAAGCCCATCAGAATCACAGCTGACTTTTCAGCACAAACTCTCAAGTCAAGAAGAGCTTGTAATGACGTTTTTCAAGCTGTAAAGGAAAATAACTTTCAACCCAGATTGATGTACCACGCAAAACTATCTTTCAAAATTGATGGAGAAATAAAATACTTCCAGGATAAAGAACATCTGAAAATATTTATGAACACCAAACCCGCACTCCAAAATGTTCTGAAGGATATTCTAGAAGGAGATAACAAGGACTACAACTCCAGGAACCACAAAAGAAGGAATCCACCAGGCAGGGCAGATAATTAAACAGAGGGAGGGGGGAAAGAAAAAGAGGGGGAACCAATAACAGGAAAATAACATGACAAGTATAAGTCAATACATATCAGTTTTAACCATCAATGTTAATGGTCTCAATTCACCAATCAAAAGGCATAGACTGGCAAAATGGATCAAGAAGCAGGATCTAACAATATGCTGCATACAAGAAACACATTTAATTCAGAAATAAATTCATAGACTGAAAGTCAAAGGATGGAAAACAATACCCCATGCAACAGGAACACAGAAAAAAGAAGGGGTAGCTATTCTTTTTGCAGACAAAGTGAATTTCAAGCCAAGAATGATTCAGAGAGATAAAGACAGTCATTACATCCTTGTAAAGGGAACAATCTAAGAGGAAGAGATAACGATCATAAATATATATGCAATAAATACCAGTGCACCCAGCTATATAAAACAAGTATTAAAGGACATGAAAAATCAAATAAGCACTAATACAATTACATTGGGGCATCTCAATACTCCACTGTTGCAAAAAGACAGATCAACTAGACAAAAAATCAATAATGAAATAGTAGAACTGAACCAAACTTTTGAACAAATGGACTTAGTAGATGTCTACAGAATGTTCCACCCCACAACATCAGAATATACATTCTTCTCAGTTGCACATGGGACGTTCTCCAAAATAGACCACATACTAGCTCATAAAACCTGCTTAAGTAAATGCAAAGGAATTGAAATTATCCCATGCATATTATCAGACCATAGTGCAATGAAATTGGAAATCAATGGCAAAAGAAATCACAAAAACTCCCTAAACACATGGAAATTAAACAGCAC
Organism: Erethizon dorsatum; assembly: GCA_028451465.1. Classification (NCBI taxonomy): domain Eukaryota; kingdom Metazoa; phylum Chordata; class Mammalia; order Rodentia; family Erethizontidae; genus Erethizon; species Erethizon dorsatum. The sequence goes on from CM051839.1 coordinate 40,343,703, forward strand.
CCTCCTGAACAACCAATGGGTCACAGATGAAATTAAAGAAGAAATTAGACACTTTCTACAACTGAATAATAATGACAGTACAACATACCGGAACTTATGGGATACAATGAAAGCAGTCCTAAGAGGGAAATTTATACCATTAAATACCTATATCAAGAAAATAGAGCAAATGCAAATAAACAGCTTAATGGTTAACCTCAAACTTCTAGAAAAAGATCAGGCTAAGACAAAAGCTCAAAGAAGGGAGGAAATTATAAAGATCAGAGAAGAAATTAATGTATTGGAGATTAAAACACAGTTCAAAGAATCAATGAATCAAAGAGTTGGTTCTTTGAAAGAATAAATAATATTGACAAACACTTATCCAACTTTATTAAAAAAAGAAAAGAAAAGACTCAAATCCATGCAATTGAAAATGAAAAGGGCGATATCAAGACAGACCCTACAGAAATCCAGAAGATCATTTATACCTATTTTGAAAATTTATATTCTAATAAGATGAAAAATGCAGAAGAAATGGACAGATTCCTAGATTCGTATGAATTACCAAAGCTGAATCAAGAAGATTTAAAAACCCTAAATAAACCAATATCAACCAATGAAATCAAAGATGTAATTAAAAACATCCCAACAAAGAAAAACCCAGGCACTGATGGATTCACTGCCAAATTCTACAAGAAATTTAGAGAAGACCTAACACCAATACTTCTCAAACTTTTTAATGAAATCGAAAGGGAAGCAATACTCCCAAATTCATTCCTGGAAGCAAGCATTACCCTGATACCAAAACCAGAGAAGGACCCAACTAAGAAAGAGAACCACAGGCCAATCTCCCTAATGAACATAGATGCAAAAATCCTCAATAAGATACTGGCAAACAGAATCCAGCAAATCATCAAGAAGATTATACACCATGACCAAGTTGGATTCAGCCCAGGGATGCAGGGATGGTTCAATATATGTAAATCAATAAACGTAATACACCATATTAACAGAACCAAAGACAAAATCATATGATTACCTCAATAGATGCAGAAAAAGCTTTTGACAAAGTCCAGCATCTATTCATGATAAAAAAAAACCTACAGAAAATTGGAATAGAGGGTCTTTATCTCAATCTGATAAAAGCTATCTATGACAAACCAACAGCCAATATTATACTAAATGGACAAAAACTGAAAGCTCTCTCTCTCTCAAATCAGGAACAAGAAAGGATGTCCACTGTCCCTACTCTTATTCAACATAGTCCTGGAAACTTTAGCCAGAGCAATTAGACAAGAGAAAGAAATAAAACGAATAATGATTGGGAAGAAAGAATTTAAATTATCATTATTTGCAGATGACATGATACTTTACATAGAAGACCCCAAAAACTCCACTAAAAATTTGCTCGATTTAATAAGCAAATTCAGTAGTGTAGGGCCGGTGAGATGGCTCAGCGGCTTAAGCGCCTGCCCGGCAAGCGCGAGGGCCCGAGTTCGACTCCCGGAACCCACATATGAAAAAGGGGCCGGTGATATCGCTCAGCGGCACGGGCGCCTGCTGGCGCGCAAGGTCCTGAGGTCGACCCCCCGGTACCCACAAAAAAAAAAAAAAAAAAAAAATTTCAGTAGTGTAGCTGGATACAAAGTCAATACTCAAAAGTCAATAGCCTTTCTGTACATAAATAACAAACTTACTGAAAGAGAAATTAGGGAAACAATACCTTTCACAATAACATCCAAAGAAATGAAATACCTAGGAATCAACCTCACAAAGGATGTAAAAGACCTATATACTGAAAACTACAGTACTCTGAAAAAGGAGATTGAAGAGGATATCAGAAAATGGAAAGATATCCCTTGCTCCTGCATAGGAAGAACCAATATAGTGAAAATGACCATACTTCCAAAATTGATATACAGATTTAATGCAATTCAAATCAAAATTCCAACAGCATATCTCACAGAATTAGAGAAAACAATCCTAAAATTCATTTGGAATCAGAAGTGACCTAGAATAGCAAAGGCAATTCTGGGCAACAAAGGCAAGGCAGGGGGCATCACAATCCCCGACTTGAAATTATACTATAAAACTACTGTGATAAAAACGGTGTGGTATTGGCAAAAAAACAGACCCAAAGATCAAGGAAACAGATGAGAAGATGCTGAAACAACTCCAGACATACTAAGCCACATTATATTTGATGAAGGTGCCAAACACATTCACTGGAAGAAAAATAGCCTCTTTAATAAATGGTGCTGGAAAAACTGGCTCTGCACATGCTGAAGATTAAAACTAGACCCATATCTTTGACCATGCACTAAACTAAAGTCAAAATGGATCAGAGATCTAAATATTAAAACAGAAACATTAAATCTGCTGGAAGGTAGGATAGGTAAATCCCTTGAAGACATTGGTGTAGGCAAAGACTTTATCACTAAAACCTCAACTGCACAGGAGCTATCACAAAGAATCAACAACTGGGATCTCATCTTATTAAAAAGTTTTTGCACAGCAAGAGAAACCACCAACAGAGTGAAGAGACAACCCACAACGTGGGAAAAATTGTTTGCCAGCTGTTCCTCAGACAAAGGATTACTATCGAGAACATACAAAGAGCTCAAAAAATTCAGACCTCCCAAATTTAAAGACCCAATCCAAAAATGGGCATCTGAGATGAATACACATTTCTCAGATGAAGAAATACAAATGGCAAAAAAATATACAAAAAAAGTGCAACATCACTAGTCACTGGAGAGATACAAATTAAAACAACACTGAGATAGCATCTCACCCCAGAAAGAATGGCTATTATCAAGAAATCAACTAATAACAAATGCTGGAGGGGCTGTGGGGAAAAAGGAACCCTTCTTCACTGTTGGTGGGAGTGTCGACTGGTACAGCCACTGTGGAAATCAGTGTGGAGATTCCTCAAAAAACTAGGATTGGAGGTCCCATTTGACCCAGCTATTTCTTCTGGGTATCTTTCCAGATGAATTAAAAGCATCGTACCACAGCGATATATGTGCACCCATGTTTATAGTAGCACAATTTGTAATAGCCAGATCTTGGAAACAACCCAAATGCCCATCAACTGAGGAATGGATAAGAAAGATGTGGTATTTTTATACAATGGAGTACTACTCAGCCATAAAGAAGGATAAACTGGAGACTTTCATAGGTAAATGGATGCAACTCGAGAAAATACTCATAAGTGAAATTAACCGGATGCACATGTGCAAACATCGTATTGTCTCCCCAGTGTGAGAAACTGAAAGAGTAAATAAGATCCAAAATGTACAATAGATATGATGAATCAGAAAGAAACTGGTCAAAAGGAAAGAGTCTGGGATGGGGGAATGGGGAAAAGAAAGAAGGGAAAAGAAAAAATTGTATTTATATATAAGATGGTTAAGATAGATACACTACTAATTTTGCTTAGTTCATTGAAGAGAAAGGTTTATGCCAGTAATGTTTGGACAATTGAATGCTGATATCTTGTACCCTGAGTAACTAATTTAAAGATAACAATACATAAGGTGTTAATCATTGTTACCCTCCTATTATGTTGTTTTGAAATTTTGTTCTTTTTTTTCTTTTTTCTTCTCTTTAAAATAAAAAAATAAATATAATAAAACACATTTTGCAGCTACAGTCATTAAATAATATACTACAGTTTCATAATTAGATGGAGAGTTTTCAGAAATACTCTTAACTGTCAGCAGTAAGTATGTGATAAAAGTAACATTTCCAATCAGAAAAAAAAGATATTTCTGTGTTTTTTGTTTTTAATAATTACATATAGATTGAAGATTTAAAATTGCTAAGATTTTTTAAGAATACTCAAACAAAAAATATGAAAACATGCACTAACATTTCTATAAGCAATTAATTTTAAGTAAGGCACACTGCACAATAGCCATAAAGAAAATTATTGTGGGCTGAAGACGTACTGCAGTGGCAGAAAGTTGTCTACCATGTGTAAGACCATGGGGTCAAGCTGTAAAAAAACTGATTAATTCCAATGAAATAAAATTTTACATGGTAAAAATTCTATAAGTCAAATGTAAAAGGTGGAAAAATATAAAATTACAACACATTACTCAATATTTTAATTTCCATTTTTTCATAAAAGCTTTAAGACATAGTTTATAGGCCATATTATTCAGATTAAAGTGTTCGATCATATTTAGAATATTCAGAGTGGTACAACCATCACAACAATCAATTTTAGAATATTTTAATCCCTCAAAAGAAACCCTTTGCATATAAACAGCTTCTCTGCAATTCACCCCAACCCCCTTTCTCAGCCCTAGCCCACAAACACACATATGCCATCATTCTTGCCACTTTCTGAAGCTGGCCTGAAAGTCCTCTGTCATGAGTGTCATTAGTTGTGTTGTCATGGCTGCCTCGATAGCCTGGATCCACTCAAAACATTTACCTTTCATGGTCATTTTGACATTGGGGAAGAGCCAGAAGTCACATGCACAAGGATGATGGCTGGGATGTGATTGGAGCCATGGATGCTGTATGGTTATCATTAGTGCCTTCATTGGCAGTGTATCTGATGTTTTTCTGAATGGTTATTTCTAGCACACAAAATAAAAAGTCTGTTCTATTAAGGGCACAAAAAAAACATATCTTAAAAATAAATGTTAGTCATCAGAAATATTCACTCCACCACCACCACTTTTTTCTATAATCCAAATTAACTTCTTGTCTTCAACATGTTTTGTACTGAAAATCTTTTCCTATCCACAAGAGAAAACTTGAATTTGATTGACGGTATATGGTATTGATGTAAAAGCACAAGCAAGATTGACATACTGGGGATGTAAATACACCAATAACTGAATGCTAATTATTAGATGTAGCAAAACCAGTATCACTCATGAAAGTTAAACTGCTGGCTGTAGCTAAATATAATAACCAAACCTCCTCAAATTTCCAGTAATTTCACCAGCCCACTCTTACTGGTCTCACATCTATTCCCTCCCATTGCCAACCCTGGGCTAAAAGAATGCAAACATACACCCAAAGAGCAAAAAAGCCACACACCTTTTTCCTCAGCCAGGCAAAATGCCCAGTTGGCTGACTTTCAGATCACGCCTCAAACCTATTTATGTAAAATATCTCTTTGAGACTAGCAGTTTTAATATATTAATTTTCAGTTTTGAATTGCTGCTGAGTTTTATCTTATCTGATCCTTGATGTGGCTTTTGAAAAGATACAATCAAACAGCCACTAAAATGTTATATAAATGAGATAGTGTAGGATAAGATAAAGGAATGGTGCAGTGCATTTAAAGGATATGCATTATTTAAAAAGAAAGAAGGCAGAGAGACTGGAAATATAAAGGAATGAAATTATGAGGGAGAAAAATTTTAAGAGCAAAGGGGACACTAGAGGGAGAGGAATTGGGAAAAATGAGAAAGCAAATAAAATGATGGGAAAAATTTAAACCCATTAATAGTGTAGTTTTGACTGATTTAATTTCATCCTTTCTTGTGCTAATATTTCTAGTCTTGTTAATCATCAGTATTGATGTTATTTTTGTCTGTTCCCTCTTGGCTGGAACATGAAGATTTGCAGGATGAAAACAACATGTTATGACTTTTGGATAACTTTGTGTTATGATTCCAAACTTTAAAATAACATCTACATAAGAGTCACAGTTAGACAGGCAAAACTTCTATAGGCAAATGATGCAATTCATTTAGTATTAACCTGGATGTTAAACACATCAGAAGGAATTATAAAATATTCCTGCTAGGTTAACTATCTCTTTCTTAGAATATAAAATATAAATGTTAACATGAATTGGATAGAATATGCCTACATAACTCCCTGAAAAAAAATGCAGGAGATTTGTTCAGAAGCTAAGATTTGTTTTGGCATTTAAGCAAGTTTTTATACAAGTATTAAGAATAATTGTATCATTGTGGTGTCTTTCACATTAAAAAATTTCTCAGTGTGTGAGATGTTATTGAATTATTCCTACTGTCTGCTGTTAATAGGTCAGCAGAGCTTGCTTACCTGGTTTTCCTACCCATGAGACATTAGGTGATGTAAATTTGAAAGCAGAGAATAACTCCTTAAAACAGATAACTGCTTCAGGTTAAGAGATTGCTGATGATGACAGTGAGGGAAGATGCTCCTTGATCTGAAAAGAAAGCTCAAGAATAATTTTTACAAAAAATATGGAACCTTGAGAGTAGTGAGACACAGTTAACACTTAGATTAATGAGTAGATAGATGATAGGGGATTAATAGATGATAGATAGAGGATTGATAGACAATAGATAGCTAATAAATGGTAGATGATTGATAGATTATAAACAGATAAATGATGATAAATATATGATAGATACATAAATAGATAAATGATAATAGATTGATAGATGATAGATAGCTGATAGATAAATGTAGATTAATGATTTATAGATGATAGATAAACAGATAAATAATAATAAATAGATGATAGGTACATAAATAGATAAATGATGATAGATAGATCCTGGTGACTTCTGGAATTCTCTCTTTACTACAGTAGAGTAAGGAAGTTGATCCATTAAGTTCACCCATGGGGTAACGGGATTATCAACACTAACATTTTGCTGCTTACCCCCCTCCATAGGACCTGTGGCTTCAATACTTCCCAGCAGATAAGCTGGAGGGTTTGGTTTGTTTCATCCTAAACTGGCACAGGAGGATGTAAGCAGCCAACATAGCTTTCTCTTCCAGCTCACCTTTCACTGGGAACTCAGGTTCTGTGTTAGTGTCTGGCCTGGCCCTATGACCAGTGCTCAGAATTGGCTGAGCACTGCCTCGTTCTCCAGTTGTCCTGGTCCTTCCATCGCACTCTGTGTGGCTGAATCTTAGCTCTTTTTGTCAGAACTCCCTGGTGCCACAATCTCACCCACCTAGATTTCAGCCTCCTGTTCCGTGTCTGGTCAGCCTGATGTGGCTTCCCGATGTGCCACCATCACCAGTCTCTTGCAGCCCAGTCTCCCCTCTGCTTGCTGTTAGCACTGCTCACTCTTCTGCCAGCTCTGATGGACCACAGCCTCTGGAGATGCCAACCTGCTACAGCCCAAGCCTGATCCTCACACTCTGACACACTGTGAGGAGCGAGGAGCTGTCCATTGCCTTGGATTTAGAAGACAAGAGTAACAGAAAACTTCTATATAAACTGTCATTAACAAATAAAAAAGAAACACACATCTTGAGTCATAGATTTCCAGATATCTGGAAAAACAATTCATGTGAAGAATCTTATTGTTATTTTTGAGAATCTCATTTTTTGACAGCAAGCACAAGTAAATATTTTTTCATTGTTCCAGTTGGCACATATATACTGAAGATGAACACTTAAAGTGCCACTTAAGATAAGCTCAATGCCAGTGGTGGAGGACATTCATGTAAATGAAGACCTGTCTCTTTTGGCTGGTGTGGGGGACTGGTTTTTACTTATGAAAATATAAAGAGCATTATCTGAACCAAAAAGTCTCAGTGTCTGTGTAGGAAAGTGGCATCTCTTGCCTCCTACTTGATATTTATTTGAAAAACAGAGACGTTACACCTCCAAATCACACTCTAGATTCTTTCCCATATGAAGGATTTTCTCTTTCCAGTGTGGGTTGCAGGACAAAGTCTTTACAGGAAAAACCTGGCAAATATTCGGGTCATCCTCTACCTGTGGCTGCATCTTTAGGCTGGACCCGGATATAAGTGACTCGACAAAACCACATGGTACAGCGCGCAGGTGGCTGTCCACACCGGTCTGTGCCCTGCACAGGAACCTGGCCCAGGCTTCTCCTTCGCAGAATCAGAACAAGTTGTCTTGTTGAGAAAGCAGCAGCAGATGAAAGATCTTGGGACTCTGCTCTTTTGTACCTCTTTCCATTTTAATGTACAAAATAGCGCATTTCAGTTCCCTGTACTAATGTTTTATGATGACTTATATGGGGAGGAAAATTCATTATAAAGCTCTTCATAGAGAGAATATAAGGAAATTTTCCTCATATTTGGAAGGGTATTTATCAAAGGAGAGGCTTTTTGTCTATATCAGAACTTTTTATTGCTGGATTCGCATGACTGGCGGGTCAGCTAAAAATCTTTGTTTTGTTCAGAAGTAGCATTCTGATGGAAAAAATGAGGAGCAGGATTCCTATCAAATGACCAAAGCAACCCATTTATCAAAAACAGAGAAATTTTAGTAGAGAAAATAAAATGAATTATTCTGTGCTATTAATTATGGCCTGGCTATAAATAACATTAGGATCAACAGTGGTTATTCTTATATTGCCCTTGAAGAGAAAATCACTGAATCAACTTAGAAGTGATCACGTTTAATGTAGTGATGTAGGTGAATATCATCCTCGCCTTACAAATAAATCTTGGCTAATTTGAGATTGCTTTTCTTTGAGCTGCCTCTCAAGTGTATTTTCTATATTTTAAACCTTCTTCCTTATGTGCAATATTAGAGCAACCTAACATCACATTGACACAGACTGTGTGGAAGGAGCCCAGTCTGCTATGTTCCCCGCTGCAGAGATGGAGTCATTAATCAACTGACTGATTGTAATAAGTTGAGACTCAATGTGGACTCAAGGCTGATGCTTTGCCACTAATGTTACAACACGATAAGTGCTGTGCTACCAGCTAGATAGAATTTTTACTCCAAACAGTCAAGATTTCTGTGCCCATATCTGCTTAATGTATCTATGATCACCAGGTAGAATTTTTTAACCAGGTAGATTTTTATCTGCCCAAGTTGTACTCTCCTATGATGACAAACATCAATCCCAGAAGGACCTATGTCAGCTAAGGGATGAGGTATATTGATGGCTAAGCATGAGTAGCAGAGTTTCTTCTAGGGTTTGAATGACTTATGCATTAAGAATGATCCACATTTATGATCTCAAAACAAATTAGATGAGCTACCGTGCACAAAATTGCATCATAAACTGCAAAGCTTTGCTGATTAAAAAGCATTTGTAGTTTTCAATGTTGATTTTTGTAGGAAAGAAAATATAGAAGAAATGAATTATACTTGAGTGCTCATTACTGACAGTCATTCAATCATTACAACACATTTCAGGCAGTCAGATTTGTTAAAGTTTAATAAGAATGAACAAGTCTAGGGGTCTTGCTTGGAAAAGGAGAATACATGTTAGTGAGTCTATACCTGTAAAAGTACTTCTACTTACCTCCAGGAAGGTGGGTATAACCTCCAAAACTACATACTAATCACACAGCCATTCGACCAGCACAGGACTACTCCTAGGTTTTTATGTGAGGAATAAATTTATGAATTTGAATTGCTTAAATTTAATTTGAATCTCTGTACAATTTATCCTATTTTTACTAACACAATTCTAATAAGCATGTATGTATTTATTCACACATGTTTATTCTGAAAAATATATAATGTTGTCTCATTTATGGTCTTGAAAATATGTTTATTATGCCATAAATTTCATTCTAAATGCTCACCACAACCAACACTATAATAAATGTTCTCACACATTACTTAGATTATGTCTTCAAAGATTTGTAATTTTTCAAGGTATAATAAAGATGTAATTGCAAGATATATAATTACTTTATATATATATAATTACTATGTAATATGCTTTCCTAAATACCTGCCAAATAGCACTTTAGAATCTGCAACAGACTGCATCTCACATAGTCCCTCTTGCCAGCATTCTTGCCAGTGCTTGATATCACCCACATTTATAATAATTTATCAATCTGATTAGTGGAAATTGATATCTGCTGGTGTTATTTGCATGCATATTCTTATTTTTATTTATTCAATTTCTTTTTTCTGTCTTCTTGAACATTTACCTAATTTTTCCAATTTTTTTGGTATCTGAAGTATCATATCTATCCATTTTTTCATAACTGCTGCATTAAGTGTATTTCACACATTTTGATATATCATGTTTTCCTTGACTTTCAGTTCTATAGACTTAGTAATTTTTCTATTGAGTTCTGCTTTAACTAGGCAGTCACTTAGGGGTTAAAAATTATATTTTCAGTCACATAGGATTTTTATAGCTATTATTCACTATGGTTAGAGAATCTGGTTTATATAATTCTTTTGAAAATTACTTGAGCTTTGGGGGGAACTAGTCCATTTTTGATATTTAAGGATATTCTATATGTTTTTGAAATATGTATGTGGGAATTCTGCATTTTATGTATTATAAAATACATTTTTGTGGGTGTACCCACATACAAATACACAAGTTTATTGATCTTATTCAATCTCTTATACTTTTAAATATTGTTTATTTTCTTAAACTACCAGTTTCTGAGTGTGGTCGCTAAGATTCCCTAGCTCTCTTTTGCACCATATCCTTTGCAATGGGGTCCAGCACTATTAGTTAGCATCATTACTAAGGAATAGTTCAAACAGCCTTTTCCAGAGTCTAGAAGCTGAGCTTCTACTCAGTCCCTGCTTTCCTTGTTTGTGTAATTTTTTTCCTATAGATTCTTAAATGTTATTTTTAACTGTACCTTTGGGAAGATGAAGATGCACTAGGCTATGCTGTTTCCATCACAGTCTTAAAGAGAGATTTTTAAATGTGTTGTTAATTAGGAAGCATTCTCTGTGCAGACCCAATTACTAAGAAATAACCGAGCACTTTTTTAATTGAAAAAACATGATGTGACTTAATAAGAAAGAAAATAGTTAAATCATACATTAAAATATGTCTTCCCCTTCATTTCTTCTTTGCATTTTCTGATCAATTTCCTATGAATTATGGCCACATCACAGTAAAGAAACTTTAAGTAAAATACCAAGTGCAAAGGAAGGACAGGGTTTGGCTGACATATGTAAATGTAAAGGGAATGTATTCTGTAGGGAAAGTGAGACTTCATTGAAGGTGACATGCTTGTGGAAAAGAGATGTGCTGAGCAAGCACCTCAGCTGAACAAGCAATTTGGGGCAGTGCCATACACTGCAGGCATTTTAGAAAAAATGTATTGAAAAGGTAATAGGGAATGGCTTGGGTAATTAGACCTCAAAACGGTATCAATCTTGAGGACTGCAAAGCCAGAAGAAAGCAAATTGGCAATCCAGAAGAAATGGTGATAATGCAAAAACAACAACAGTAAATATACACAGGAGGAGAGGTATGTCCTGTTTTAATTTTTGAGTAAACAGCATTATAAATTGATTTTTACTCTTTTAGTTAAAAGTATACGGGTACAGATTTATACGTATTTGTATGTTCCCTTATGTGTGTATACACAAACAAAGCAGATGTGTAACACAAAATAAGCTGTCCTAAATGTAAATTGGTAGTCTGCAGAGCCCAGATTCTTAAAGTCTTTTAAAAGAACCTTATTCTTCTTTACCACAGAAGTTAGGATGGGGAAGGGAGAAAATAAGACAGTGCAGGAAGGTTTCTTGAAGAGAAAATTTCATCCTCATTATCAGCTTTTCCCCTTTAGCTAATGAAATCTTGTTACAATCAAAGCACAGACAAAAAAGAAATTATTTGTGCCCTCAAAAATAAGAAAGGAGATGTGTGAATGTAGCAAACAACAATAAAAATTCATTTGGTGCCAGGGATATAACACAGTGGCACAGCGTCTACCTGGTAAAAGCAAGGTCATGAGTTCGATTCTCGATGCCAACAACAACAAAAAAAATGTGAACTGGCGAAAGAGTGAAGAAAGACTCACTAGAAAAGGAGATCTCCCATTCAATTTTCCTAAATGGCACGTACTTTAGAGGCTGAATACTTTCAGTTCTCTATTTTGGAAAATCATCAAGTCATAAATATAATTTACATAACCTTAAGCCTTGTTAAACAGAGACCACTGAGAAAATCAAGATTTTGACTTTTCTTGCAACAGGCAGTTCACTTCTTTATATTTCCTTTCTTAAATATTGGTGGATTTGAACAGCATTTATATGAAAAGATAATTCCAAAGTGACCTTACCTAAGACCAAGCACATGGTTGAATAACAATAACTGAGGAAGCACAATAAATAAATAATTTCTCCAGATGACAGACAGAACATATGAGTCCCATAATCTAGTTGTCAAGTCTTCAGTACTCACAAATGCAAGATTGTCTATGTCATTTGTTCTATCAATTGTCTTAATCAACAATATTTACTGAACCTCCACTGAATTCAACTACTCTGGTAGATTGTATGGAAAGAGCAGTTAAAAAATGAAAGTACAGCAATTCTAGCCCTTATGGAACATATATTCTCATAAGAGACAGATGATAAATAGTGAAAATAATAAAAAATATAAAATACATTAAAAGGTTGTGATTGCTGAAGAAAGATATAAAGCAAGGGACAGGAATAGGGAATGGGGTGGTAATAGCAGTTTAATAAGTGATACTAATAGGGGTATAAAATATAATTGCTGAAACAAAGACATAACTATTACAGATTAAGTGAAAACATGAATATAGCTAAAGGATGAAATAGTGAGTTAGAAAACTAGATTAAGAAATATTCCCATAAAAATGTTACAAAGGGTGATAATGAAAATATAGTAGTAAAGAGATAGGACCAATGTAGACAAATCTATATTTGAATAGTAAAAATCCTAGAGATGGAAAAAATTAAAAAGAAAACAAGGAACATATCTGGAACAATAGTGATCTACTTTCTTCAGACTGAAAGTGGTCGTACTTCAGCCACTTCTCATATCTCTGCTGCTGCAATCCCAGTTCATCCACCACCTCTGGCCTGAATAGCCACAGCAGCTTCCTAGTAATTGTCATTCTTATTCTTCCAGTTGCAGCAGAGCAAGCTGAGGAAATATTTTAAATTGATTCAAATATTTTAAATCACAACATATCTTTCACACCTCTAAGCCCTGCAGAGGCCACTATGATTAAAAATTACAAATCTCATAGTGGCCTCTAGGTCCAGATCTTTGTTTCTGCTAAAAAGAACCAGGGATCTTTGGGAAAATGCCTGACTCAAGTACTGGGGCAGGTACTATACAAGATGAGTGTGGAGGAGTGGGCTTTCCCATCACCTCTTAGCCACGTACCCAGGCGAACCGAAAGGAAGGCCTAGAGAATGGCCCCTCCCATCACTACTGCCATGACTGGGGTGAACTGCTGGGGAAGGCCCAGAGAACAGAGCGAACACAAACGACCCAGTAGGGTCCCAACTAAGGCACACAGGATGCACAGGTGAGACTAGTGGTGTGAAAAATCCAAAGCAACAATAACAATAGGAGCCAACAGGTGACTGAGGCGTCCAAGGGAATGGCAAGCACATTGGGAAGAATCCAGGACTCAAAAAACAGCCCTTTTCTCTCAATTATTTTCTCTCCTTTTTTTTCTTTTTCTTTTTCTTCTTGGATTTTCTTTCTTTCTTTCTTTCTTTCTTTCTTTCTTTCTTTCTTTCTTCTTTTTCTTTCCTTCATTCCTTATTTCTCTCTTTTTGAAATTGCTGGGGAGAACTCCAGCCAAGGAAAACTAATCCCATCTCCAAAACCCAGAGACCAAGTTCAGATAATGCATCAAATAGTCCTTCATTCTTTCTTTTCTACCCTTTTTTTCTAGTTTCCCAAACCTTGCATGATCATCCTTTGTCCTCCAGCATTGCTTCTTCCTTTTCACTTATGCTTGTTTTATACACTATCCTTCCTAAATTTTCCCACCACATGGTAAAACCACTCTACCAAGGGGAAATAGTTTGCATACAAACTCCTAATTTATGATTGGTTCTGTTATATAACTATAGACTCTGCTCATATGGTCTAAAGTACAAAATCAAGAGTTACCACAGTATGTCAGTTTCTAAACTGTGCTTGATGCTGTTGCTATTGCTAATTTTATCATTTTAGCTAGGATGTCATATCTGTTTTAATCAATTGTTCTCCCTTCTGTAATAATACCGGGAAGCTCTGGGTTAATAACCTCATCACGGCTCTACATCAAAGGACTGGGGAATGAGCCAAACAGGTACCAACATCCCACTCTTCATTAATTGGGAAGGTAGGATCTTGGGACACACACAAACCAAGAATCTCCTTCACACAGAAGACATCCCTGAAGAATAGACTTTTCCTAGAGAAGACTTGATACTAATGATACAACAACCTACTACAAAAACTCACAAGAATCATCACAGAAAAAACTATTTTCAAATAGAAAATGACAAGATAAAGAACAAAATGCAATCTCAGATATCCAGCCCACCCAGAACAAGTCCAGGAGACATAGACATAGAAGAAATTGGAAGAACACACGTGACATTTCTGAAATGATAGCAACTGAAGTAAAGAAACAAATCCATGAGGCTATAGAGGAAATCAGATCAGAAATAATCTCTCAGGTAAAAAAAGTAATGTCAACATTTATAAAGGAATTCCTCACCAATCTAGAGTAGAGATAAATAAAAAAATAGATGATGATAGGAAGAGGTTGGAAACCATGAATGATCAACATGGAAAAGAAACAGAATACATGAAATGGATTCTAACAGATATCCAGGAAATTAAAAATTCCATTGAAAGCTGTCAAAACCACTTGAATGAAACTGAAGACAGACTTTCAGACCTTGAGGACAAGATCATGTCTAGTGATCATGAAAGGAAAGATCTCTTGAAAATAACAAAAGATCAAGAAATAAAAATTCAATAGCTGCAAAATGATGCAAAAAATACAAGAATAATTGGTGGCAATGAAAAAGCAGGAGTGAACACACATGACATAAAAACTATTTGCAGAAGTAATAGTAGAAAATTTCCCAAGTCTGGGAAAAGAATCTGACATACTAATAAGTGATGCATATAGAACTCTAATCAGCCATAACCAAAATAAATCTATACCCAGGCATATAACAATCAGGATCCCAGAAATTTAAGAACAAGAACAGAATATTAAAATCTGTTAGAGAAAAGAAACAGATCACCTATACAGGAAAGCCCATCAGAATCATGGTAGACTTATCAACACAAATCCTCAAGTCAAGAAGAGCTACGAGTGAAGTATTTCAATCTCTGAAAGAAAACAACTTCCAACCCTGATTGAGGTACCCTGCAAAATTATCTTTCAAAATTAATGGAGAAGGAAGAAATTTCCATGGCAAAGAACAACTGAAGAAACTCATGACCACCAAACCAACACTAAAAAGAGTGCTGAAAGATGTTCTAGACAGAGACAAAAATGACCACAATTCCAAGAACAACAGCAGAAGGAAACCACCAAGCAGAGCAAGCAATTAAACAGAGGGAAAAATAGGGAACCAACAGCAGGAAAATAACATGAGAAAGACAAACCAATACATATCCGTTATAACCATCAATGTAAATGGCCTCAATTCACCAATCAAAAGAAACAGACTGGCAGAATGAATCAGGAAACAAAATCCAACAATATGCTGTATATAAGAAACACATTCAACTCAAAATAAATTCATAGACCAAAAGTCAAAGGATGGAAAACAATCTTTCATGAAACAGGAACCCAGAAAAAAGCAGGTGTAGCTAATCTGTTTGCAGACAATGTGAACTTCAAACAAAGAATGATCAAAAGAGATAAAAAGGGCCGGTGAGATGGCTCAGCGGCGTAAGCGCCTGCCTTGCAAGCGTGAGGGCCCGAGTTCGACTCCCGGAACCCACATACGAAACAGGGGCCAGTGATATCGCTCAGTGGCACGGGTGCCTGTTTTCGCACGAGGTCCTGAGGTCGTCCCCCTGGTACCCACAAAAAAAAAAAAAAGAGATAAAAAAAGGTGACTACATAATTGTTAGGGGAATCCTTCAAGAGGAAGAGATAGTAATCATAAATATGTATGCACCAAATATGGGAGCACACAACTATATAAGAAAATTATTCATAGACAAGAAAAATCACATAAGCAATAACACAATTGTAATGGAATACCTCAATACCCCATTGTCGCAAAGAAACAGATCAATTGCACAAAAATCAGAAAAGAAATAAACAGGGCTAGTGAGATGGCTCAGCAGCATAAGTGCCTGCCTGGCAAGAGTGAGGTCCTGAGTTCGACTCCCAGTATCCACATACGAAAAAAGGGCCAGTGATATCACTCAGTGGCATGGATGCCTGCTGGCATGCAAGGTCCTGCATTTGACCCCCAGTACCCACACACACACAAAAAGAAACAACAGAACAGAAACAAACCTGTGAACAAATGGGATTAGTAGGTATTTAGAGAGCGTTCCCCCAGCAACATCAGAATACACATTATTTATAGTTGCACATGTGACATTCTCTAAAATAGACCATAAACTAGCACATAGAACATGCTCAGTTAATGCAAAGGAATTGAAATCCTCCCGTGCATATTATCTGACCATAGTGCAATAAAATTGAAAATTAATAACCAAAAAAACTTCAAAAACTCCATTAACACATGGAAATTAAATAACATCCTCCTTAACAACCAATGGGTCACAGATGCAATTAAAGAAGAAATTACTCAACACCTACAATCAAACAAAATTGCAAATAAAACTTACTGAACTTGTGGAATGCAATAAAAGCTGTCCAATGAGGGAAATTTATAGCAATGAATTCTCACTTCAGGAAAACAGAACAAGAACAAATAAACAACCTAAGGCTGCACCTCAAGCTTCCAGAAAAACAAGAGCAAGTCAAGCCGGAAGCCCATACAAAGGAGGAAATTATAAAGATCAGAGCAGAAATTAACACAATTGAGACTAAGAAAACAATGGAATTAATGAATTGAAGAGTTGGTTCTTTGAAAGAATAAATAAAATTGATAAACCCTAGCCAACCTTATCAAAAAAAGGAAAGAAAAGACTCAAATTCATGCTTTGAGGAATGAAAAGGGTGAAATCACTACAGATCCTGTGGAAATTCAGAAGATCATCAATACCTACTTTGAAAATCTTTACTCACATAGGATGGAAAACAGAAGAAATGGACAGATTCCTAGAAATGTATGAATTACTAAAATGAATGAAGAAGATATAAAAATTGTGAGTAACCCAATATCAGTTAATGTAATTGAAAGTATATTTAAAAACTTACCAACAAAGAAAATCCCAGGTCCTGGTGGATTCTCAACTGAATTCTACAAGAAATTTAGAGAAGATTTAATGCCAATACTCCTCAAAATCTTTAATGCAATTGAAAGGGAAGCAATTCTTCCTAACTCATTTCTGGAGGCAAGTATCATCCTGATACCAAAACCAGGGAAAGACCCAACCAAAAAAGAGAACTACAAACCAATCTCCCTAATGAACATAGATGCAAAAATACTTAATAAAATACTAGCATACAGCATGTAGCAAATCAAGAAGATTATATACCATGATCAAGTTGGATTCATCCTAGGAATGCGAGGATGATTCAACATATGCAAATCAATGAACATAATGCACCCATATCAACAGAGCCAAAGACAAAAATCACATGATCATCTCAACAGATGCAGAAAAAGATTTTCATAAAAGTCTAACACTCATTAATGATAAAAACCCTACAGAAAATTGGAATAAATGGTCTTTACCTCAATCTGATAAAAGCTATCTATTACAAACAGCCAACATCATACTAAATGGACAAACACTGAAAGCTTTCAGTCTGAATCATGAACAAAGATGTCCACTATCACCATTCCTATTCAATATACTTCTGGACACATTAGCCAGAGAAATTAGACAAGAGAGAAAAATAAAAGGAATAAGGATAAGAAAGAAAGAAGTTAAATTATTATTATTAGCAGATGACATGATACTGTACATAGAAAATCCCAAAAACTCCACCAAAAGTCTTCTAGAATAATAACCACATTCTGTGTCATAGCTGGATACAAAGTCAATACTCAAAAATTAATAGCATTTCTGTACAAAAAGAAAACAAACTCACAGAGAGAGAAATTAGGGAACCCACACCCTTTACAATAGCATCCAAAAAAATGAAATAGGAATCAATCTAACAAAGGAAGTAAAAGATCTACACATTGAAAATTATAGCACTCTGAAAAAAAGAGATTGAAGAGGACATTAGAAAATGGAAAGATATCCCTTGCTTATGGATAGGAAGAACAAACATTATGAAAATGGCCATACTGCCAAAATTATTGTATAGATCTAATGCAATCCTGATCAAAATAACATTAGCATACCTCGCATATCTAGAAAAAACATTCCTAAAGTTCACTTGGAAACAGAAGAGACCTAGTATAGCAAAGGCAATCCTGGACAAAAAAGGCAAGGCAGGAGGCATCACAATCTCTGATTTGAAATTATTCTACAAAGCTACTGCAATAAAATCAGCATGGTCCCAGCAAAAAAAAAAAAAACAGACCCAAGGATCAAAGGAACAGATTAGAAGATATAGACACAATTACAAACTCAGCCACCTTATCTTTGACAAAGAGGCCAAACATGTTCACTGGAAGAAAGATTAACTTTTTAACAAATGGTGCTGGAAAAACTGGCTTTCCACATGCCAAAGACTAAAACTAGACCCATGTCTACCACCATGTACTAAACTAAAGTTAAAATGGATCAAAGATCTAAATATTTAAACAGAAATACTATATCTACTGGAAGAGAAAGTAGGTAGAAATCTTGAAGACATAGAGTTAGGCAGAGAGTTCATGAACAAAACCCAAACTGCATGGGAAGTACTTCAAAGAATCAACAGCTGGGATCTCATCTTATTAAAAAGTTTTTGCACATTAAAAAAAAAATCAGCAACAGAGTGAAAAGAAAACCCACAGAGTGGGAAAAAATTTTAGCCAACTGTCCTTCAGACAAGGAACTTATATCTAGAATATATAAAGAATTGAAAAAAATCCAACCCTTGAAATTCAAAGACCCAATCCAGAAATGGGAATCTGAGATTATGCACTTCTCTGATGAAGAAGTACAGATGGTAAATAAATATATCAAAAAATCTTCAACATCATTGGTCATTTGAGAAATGGAAATTAAAACAACACTGAGATTCCACCTCTCCTCAGACAGAATGGCTATCATCAAGAAATCAACCATGGGCTGGTGAGATGGCTCAGCGGCTTAAGCGCCTGCCCGGCAAGCGCGAGGGCCCGAGTTCGACTCCCGGAACCCACATACGAAAAGGGGCCGGTGATATCGCTCAGCGGCACGAGCGCCTGCTGGTGCGCGAGGTCCTGAGGTCGACCCCCCGGTACCCACAAAAAAAAAAAAAAAAAAAGAAATCAACCAATAACAAATACTGGCAGGGCTGTGGGGAAAAAGGAACTGTTTGCCACTGTTGGTAGGAGTGTAGATTGGTGCAACCACGTGGAAATCAATGTGGAGACTCCCCAAGAATCTAGGGTTAGGGGTCCCATTTGACCCAGCTATTCCTTTTCTGGGTATTTTCCCAGAAGAATTAAAGCTTCATACCACAGTGATATATGAGCACCCATGTTTATAGCTGCACAGTTTGTCATAGCTAAATATTGGAAACAACCCAAATGCCTATCAACAAAGGAAGGGATAAAACAGATGTGGTATTTTTATATAATGGAGTACTACTCAGCTATAGAGACAGATAAGCTCAAGGTTTTTATAGGTAAATGGATGCAACTAGAGATCATACTCAGAAGTGAAATAAATCAAAGTCAAGTGTGTAAACATCATTTTGTCTCCCTAGTGTAATAAGCTGAAAAAGTAAATAATATCCAGAATCTACAATACAAATTGTGAAAGGGAAAAATCTGTTCAAAAGGAAAGAACAACTGGGATGGCAGAAAGGAGAACAGAAGGAAGGGAAAAGAATGTATGTATGTATATATATATATATATATATATATATATATATATATATATATATATATATATATTTGTTAGCTAAAATAATTATACTACTAACTTCTTTTAGTTTATTGAAAAGAACGGTTTGTGCTTATATTGTTTGATCAATTTTTCATGCCTATACCTTGTAATCTGAGTAACTACTTTGAAGATAACAATACATGATATGTTAACCATTGTTAATTTCCAACTATCTTATTTTGTAATTCTATATCACTATTTTTATTGTTTTTTTTCCTCTCTAAAAAAATTTTGAGGTTGGAGATTAAATAATACAATGACAGAAAGTGCTCAAATTAAGCACAATGGGGTATTAGTCAAGGGGATGTAACACTGAACTGAAAAAGTTTTTAAAGTTTTTAGTATATTAAAACCTGAAATTTAAGGAAAATCCACAAGTCTGTACTGGTATCAATAAATGCCTAAAAAAAGAAATGAGATAGAGAAGATAAATTACCCTTGAGAAGAATTTCAAATAATTTATGCATATACTTGCCCTCCAGAGAGGTGGAGACAATTCTACACTCCTTAAATATGGCCTGCATATTATGAGTTCCTCGCACCAAGTACCTTTACAGTGGAGAACCTGATAAACAGTACTTCCAGGTGATCAGTGCTAACATTAACAATGATAAACTACTTTGCTTACTTCCTTTACAATCTGTTTTACTCCATCTTCCAGTTAAAGTGTTCATCTAATCTAGAAACTCTCACAGACACATCCAGAATAATCTTTTTCCAAATGTCTGGGCACCTAATGTCCCAGTCCATTGTCAATTGGGTAGCCATATGAATTTCCTCAAACCTTACTTAATCTACAAATGAAGAAAAAATTTAAAAGTCATAATTCTACAAATATTATACTGCATGCAACAAAAAAAGTGCTATCTTTTTTCACAGAATATTCCATGAGCAGTGGTCTACTGCTGCATTTCTTTTACTGTGAAATGAATTCCGTGATCGAAGCAACTTTGTGTTAAATACCATGATGGTGGATAAGGCATTCCCTATATCTATGAGTGGTATTATTGGAAGAAGTAGATAGGAAAGACAAATTTGTACCCCAGAGCAAGTGTGCTTTCCAGGAAGAAGAACAACAAAAACATGTTTCTTTTTCCATGATGGTAGTGGTCAAATATAGTCAACCAGCCAAAGAGGAACTGGCTGATCATCCCTGAGGATGGAGACCATATTGGGGACTCACTGTTTGTCTCTGCTGCTGGCAGATTGGCACTCAGTGGTGGCCATAGGTAAAATGTTGTAGAAATCATACAGCATCTTCATCCCAGTGCCCATGGGATGCCACTTTGTTCATGAGCTCATTGAGAAAGGTCAAGGGTCACTAAGGAAAGAGGGTAATGGATCTCCATGGTCAGATCATCCATTCTACTGAATTATCAAAGCCCTCCTCTGCTGAGGTCAGCTTTAGTGAGCATCTGAGATATATATCAAATCACAGGGAAGGTTTGTCTCAGGAATGTGAAGATGGCTTAATATCAGAATAAATTAACATTTCATATATAAAGGCTATTCATTGTCGATCATTTCAATAGAAAGAGAAAATGAATCTAGAAATTACAGAGAATTTGATAAAATTTAGCATAAATTCTTGAAAAAATTCATAGTAGACTTGGAAAAAGGAAAGCTTCCTTCAGCTAGTCAAAAATTCTACCAAAAATGACATCCTCATAGGTATATTATTTAATTCAAAGTTTTTACTAAGTTTAAAAACACTGAGCCATACAATGCATATGATAGAACTATTTTTAAAGCTATGGGCTGTTAAAATTCAGTTTGGCAGCTACCCATGATAAGGGTGGAGAGAAGACAGGGTCATCACATGGATGTAAAGCTAAGTTATTAACAGCCCTACAGATCTCAGGTTGAGGAGTAGGTCCATGATAATGTGGCCATTCATGGTTCAGCATTGACAGTGTTTAGTGAATCAATATCTATCATTACATTAACTCTGAATACCTAATGTATATATTTTGAAATAAGATGTATATTTAAAGCTCTTCTCATTTAAATCTCATCTTTTGATAAAGAGAGAGAGCTTCTACAAAACACACACTACAAACAAAAGTAAAATCAAAGAACTTCTTAAACACTAACAGTGGCTTATAAATAAAAATGTTTTTATATCAAGCTTTTAATATAGTAAGATGTGATCTGTAGATGTAATATATCTAAGGGCATATCGAAATATTCTAATAGCTCATACCTTTATTGATTTAAACCACAAAGGGAAAATACACAAATTATATACGTTATGAGATGTCTAATGAATATTAAATCTAGCATTGTTTAGCACACTTTGTAAAGAACCTAGCATTTTATAAAACTTTCCTAGCGGCATGTAAAGAAAGTATTTTAGTGTTTGTGCCTTCAGTGAGTGGAATTTTAATCTTATTCTCAAGATGTCATCCAGTGGAGAAAAATGTATTAAAAATCTTTTCTTTCTTTTTTTCATAAGGAGCCACATTTTACACACTTTCTACTGAAAACACAGTCTCCTTAGTTCCAAGGATTTTTCTGTGTATAAAAGCCAGTCTTTGTTTTCAGCTGAAACAAACCCTTGTGCTCCTTGAAACTAGATCCAACCACAAAATCCTCCATAATTGGCTTCCTGTAAGGACCACCTATTAAAGCACCTGGATCTTGCCCTAACTCTGGATGGAAAACACACCAGGAATCACTGTGTCACTGTGCTAATGATCTGATGTGGTCAGAGGAGTTAAATCTGAAGCAGACAAAATTTCTAAAATATGTAAAATAAGCATTTCCTCTAAAGACTTTCCTCAGGAAAATATAAGGCCTATAGTAGATTTTCCTCATTAAAATTCTACAGCAGTCACTTCTGGCTAGTTCTCCATTCCTTCTCTGATTCTAAAACTAAGAAATTTGTGAGTTTTTAAAATTTATTTTTTTTATTTTAAAGAGAAAGAAGATAAACATAACAATAAAGCCAGGTTGCAAAACAGGTTGACATTTGATTGACAGAAGCCTTTTCATCAAGATTTCTGAGCAAGTGGTAGTCTAAACCTGAGGTGCACATGAGGGGAAATCTAGGATATCAGAAGGGAGAAGGCACTAGAAAGATTTCTCTGAACACTAATTTGGACTGGATTGAATACTATGAATGTAATCTGTTTTATTCCACATTTAATATGACGAGTCATATTGCAGGTACCTTTTAAGCCTAGGGATTGAAAAGTATTTTATTGTATCAGATTTGTTTTTCTTAAGAGAAAATCACATAAAGAAAAACACTCTGTGTCATTCTTGAGGCTTGACCATGCAGTTTAATCAAGGAATACCCCCAAGTCTCCAAAAGCATAAAATGCATTTTTCAAACCACCATAGAAATCAAACTTTCCTAAAACACTGAAAATCAAATACTGTCCATGATAATAGGAAAACACTGTAGTTTTTATTGGGACTTGCCTTACTGGTGGTGGAACCAATCAACAAGATAAAAAGAACTTCAGTTTAACATGGTACTTACATATTATTAAGTTGAAAATTGTGCACCAGAATATTCCCACACTAGATATCATAGACTAAAAATGAAATAGAAACTTAAACAGAGGGAAGAGAGCAGTTTTTAGGGAGGAATACAAACCTGTGGACTCAATGAACATGTAAAAAAGTAAACATCCAGGATTTATTCCAGCAACATGAGAGGCAGAGGGAGGAGGATCACAATTTTGAGGCCAGCATGGGCAACTTGGCCAGACCCTGTCTGAAAATAAAAAAAAAAATATTAGAAAATTAACAAATGTTAGAGAACTAAGGCTACTAGGAGCCTAGATTTGCAATCCATATAATTTATATGAATTTATGTGTAATGAAATAGACCAACATCATTGAGATACAACATTAAATCATAAAACCTTTATGTATACATTGCTTGACTAATTTCTAATGAAAATATAAACTTAATTTGAATGAGAAAAATTTTAAGTATATCACTATTTTATGAAATGCCACTTTTGAAGGAACTAAAATAAGTGCTGCCTAATGTTATGTGTATTAAACCTATTTGTTAGGCAATACTTGAAGATTCTCAAGAGTACACAAATTCAAGGCCTTGCTGAAAGTCACACTAAAATTCTAGGACAGATGCAGAAATGTAAGAGCTGTAGTGTGACCAGGTTGATGGCCAAACACAAGGCTCTGGGGAATGAGAAAGCAAAACTGAAACTACTAAGGTTATCTTTGATTACTATTATTACAGGAACTTGAGAAGTATCTGTTTAATAGTAATATTTTACTTGATACACATAAGAGTATGAGTTATACTTAAAATTATATTTTGGAATAAACATACATTCTTGTAAAATTGCAAAAAAATTTGCAAGATGGTCCTGCACCCCTTTTGCCCAGTCCCAACCATCTTATATAAGTATAGTACAATATCAAAAATCTGGAAATTGGCATTGGTATAAACCATACAGCTTACTCATATTTACACAGTGGAACATATGTTTGTCTCTGTGTTTGCATGTATTTGTCAGGAATTTTATCACATGTGTAACTTCATGCAATTTTCAGCAGTATGAATATGTTATTCCAGAGCTTCCTGGTTGCCACAGTTTCTGATTATACAATAGCTGTTGATCTTACTGAATGAATTTCTATGTAATAAATTACATCTCTTTTGCTCTCAAGATTCTGCTTTTCTTTTCAGCTTTTAACAGTTGAATTATGATGTACCTATGTTGATCATTTTGAATTTATCCTACTTGGGGTTTGGAGCTTCTCTACGCAGATTAATGTTCATCAAATTTTAGGTTTTCAACCATAATATTGAAATAGTCTTTCTCTCCTTTACTCTGTTCTCTTTTAATTCCCAACATGCTTATGAGGAATGCTTGATGTTGCTCTACAGGGCTCTGGGTCTCTCTTTGTTTTTCTTTATTCTTTTAACTTTCTGTTTCTCGCAGTGGATAAGTTGTCTTATCTTCCAAATTGCTAAATTTTTTGTTCTGCTTATTCAAATCTGCTGTAAAGCCACTGTAGTGAATTTTTGTTTCAGTTATTATACTTTTTAACAATCTCT
The DNA here is from genome assembly GCA_028451465.1 of Erethizon dorsatum. Classification (NCBI taxonomy): domain Eukaryota; kingdom Metazoa; phylum Chordata; class Mammalia; order Rodentia; family Erethizontidae; genus Erethizon; species Erethizon dorsatum. Next base: position 40,368,540 of record CM051839.1, read on the forward strand.
CTCTCTCTCCCTTTTAACCAATATTCTCTATTTTTGAAGACATTTGTTCTCATGCTCTCCTTTGGTTCTTTGATAGCTGATTTAAAGTCTTTGAGTGGTAAGCTGAACATTTAGTCTTTTCCATGGATAGTTTCCATTGACCTTCTGTTTTTCCCATGGCTTTACCATGCTTTCTGGTTTCTTTGCATGTTATAATTCTTTGTTAAAATGAAACATTTTAAATAACATAACATGACAACTTTGGGAATCTGTTTCTTCTTCTCTCGAGTTTGTTGTTGCTGTTATTGATAGTTTGTTTAGTAACTTTCTTGAACTAGTTTTTGTACAGCATATTTTCTTTGTTATATGTAAACTCTGAAGTCTCTGCTTGATTATTTAGCAGCTAGTTACTTATTGGACAGAGATTACCTAAATGTATGAGCTAATAAGTCTCCCAGTCTATGTCAAGACTTGCCTTACGTGAGGGAGTATGCCTTCAACACTTCTGCTAAGCACTTTACTACACTGACTTAGCCTTCACTTTCTACAGAGTCTCATGACCACCCAAAAATGAAATGTTGAAAACTCAGGTCTTTCCTGAGCACAGGCAGAGCTGTTGTGGGCTTCTGTATCCCCATTAATGTGTTAGAACTTCTCAAAGTCCCCCATGAAATCTTATCTCCACCTTTTCAAGTTTTCTCGTTAGATATTAACCCAATTCTTATTGCCACCTCAGTAAGATGTGAGGTTAAACAACTATTGTTGATTGGATCCTCTTATATAAGAAATCCAAAATATAAATAAAGAACAAAATAAAAGATAGATAATGGGAAACAGGGAAGGCTGGGAGGACAGGGAATGGGGAAGGAAAAAAAGAATTGAAGGAAAAATATGGAAATTTAGCTTTTGTAAGTGGGAAGGGTACCAAGAATTGGAGGTGGCAGGGAGGGATGGGATGAATAGGGGGCAAAAAATATTAAGAAGTGCAATGTACATGTACCAATTCTCAATGTTAAATGTAACCATTATGTACTGCAAACATTTACTAATAAATAAAAGACTAAAAAATGTCCTGGGGAAAATGTAGTTCATACTGGATGAGCTCTGAGACACATCAAATAAAGACCAGCTTTGCAAATGAAGAGAGGATTTCTGGGAACTGCCAGACAGATGGTTGTCACTGTGACTTGGGGCTATTGGCTTTCAAGGCTATCATAGGACTGGGGATGGAGAGGATGATATGTAAATACAGCAATATAAAATGCCATAAATCCCATACCAAAATTCAATCATTTTTGTTGAATGAACTCTCCAAAGATGATTTTTAAGCCTTGTTAATTTTCAGTTACAAAAAGTTGATTTTGACCATTTTTGCCAATGTTCTTGTAGTATTTAATGAAGGACAGGATTGTTATAGGTTTTTACCTTGTTGTGTCCCATAATGCCACCTCCAATCAATAAAATTTTATTGAAGATTATTGCATCTATGTTCATGATAGTTGTTTGTCTGTAGTCTCTCTCACTCCCTCTCACTCACCCTCCCTCCCTCCCTCCCTCTCTCTCTTTCTCCCTCTCTCCTACTATTTGTTGTCATGGTAATAGTAGCTTTATAAGATTAGAAGTTAAGAAGTGTTTCCTCACCTATTTTCAGGAAGAGATTGCAGAATATTTTTATGAATTATCCTTTAAATATTTGGAAAAATTCCTCATTGTAATAACCAGGGCATGAATATTGCTTTTTTGGTAGCTTTTAAAATACAAATTCACCATTACCTCTCCACCACTGTGGGAACCCAGGTGAACGAGGCAGAGATGGGTGGCCCCTCCCATTGCCATCTCCCCCACTATGACCCAGGTGAACTGCACCTCAAGGCCCAAAGAACAGCCCCTCCCCTCACTACTGCCATTACTGAGGTGAACTGCTCCGGAAGATGCAGAGACCAGTGGAAATGTCAGCAACACAGTAGGGTCCCAACTAAGGCACACAGGATGGACAGGCAACACTAGTGGCATGACAAGTCCAAAGTAACAATAACAATATGAGCAAACAGGTGACTAAGGCCTCCACAGGACTGGCAATCAGCTTGGGAAGAATCCAAGACTCAGTAGCCATCCCTTTTCTCTCAATTTTTTTCTCTTCTTTTTCTTTCGTTTTCTTCTTCCTTTTCTTTCTCTCTTTCTCTCTTTCTTTTTCTTTCTTCTTTCTTTCTTTCTTTCTTTCTTTCTTTCTTTCTTTCTCTTCTTCTTCCTTTTATTATTTTTTTCTCTCTTCTCTAAATAGCTGGGGCAAACTCCAGGCACAGAAAACTAATTCCATCCCTCAAACCAAGAGACCAACTTCAGATAATCCCTTGAATACTCCTTCATGCTTTCTTTTCTACCCTCTTCTCTTGTACCCAAACCTTGCATGATCATCCTTTGAACTCCACCATTGCTTCTACTTCCTTTCCAGTTATCTTTGTTTTATACACTATTCTCCCTAAATATCCCCACCACAGGGTAAAACCACTCTACCAAGGGGAAATACTTGGCGTACAAAATCCTAATTTACAATCAGTTCTGTTATATAACTATAGACTCTGCACATATGGTCTAAAGTGCAAAATCAAGAGTTACCATAGTTTGTCGGTTTCTAAATTGTGCTGGATGCTATTGTTATTGCTAATTTTATTACTTTAGCTAGGATGTCATATCTATTTTAATCAGTTCTTCTCACTTCTTTAAAAATACTGGGAACCTCTGGGTTAATAACCTCACCTCAGCCCTACACCAAAGGCCTGGGGAATGAGCCAAACAGATACCAACAACCCACTCTTCATTAATTCGGAAGGTAGGATCTTGGGACACACACAAACCAAGAATCTCCTTCAAACAGAAGGCAGCCCTGAAGTATAGACTTTTTCTACAGATGCCTCGATACTAGTGATATAGCTACCTACTACAAAAACTCACAGGAATCACCACAGAAAAAATAATATTTTCTAATAGAAAATGACAAGATGAAGGAACAAAATGCAATCTCAGACATCCAGCCCACCCAGAACAAGTCCAGGAGACATCAACATAGAAGAAATTGGAAGACACACATGTGACATTTCTGAAATGTCAGCAACTGAAGTAAAGAAACAAATCCATAAGGCTATAGAGGAAATCAGATCAGAAATAATCTCTCAGGTAAAAAAAGAAATGTCAACATTTATAAAGGAATTCCTCACCAATCTAGAGTAGAGATAGATAAGAAAATAGATGATGATAGGAAGAGGATGGAAACCATGAATGATCAATACAGGAAAGAAATAGAATGCATGAAACAGATTCAAATGGATATCCAGGAAACTAAAAATTCCATTGAGAGCTGTCAAAACCACTTGAATGAAACTGAAGACAGACTTTCAGACCTTGAAGGCAGGATCATGGCTAGTGATCATTCAAGGAAAGATCTCTTGAAAATAACAAAAGATCAGGAAATAATTCAACAGTTGCAAGATGATGCAAAGAAAAATAATATAAGAATAATTGGTGTCAATGAAAAAGCAGGAGTTAACACAAATGACATAAAAATATTTGCACAAGTAATGGCAGAAAATTTCCCAAGCATGGAAAAAAAACTGACATACATACAACAGAGACATATAGAACTCCAATTAGCCATATCCAAAATAAATCTACACCCAGGCATATAACAATCAGGATCCCAGAAATTCAGCACAAGAACAGAATATTAAAAGCTGTTAGAAAAAAACAAACAGATCACCTACAAAGGCAAGCCCATCAGAATCATAGCAGACTTCTCAACACAAACACTCAAGTCAAGAAGAATTTGGAGTGAAGTACTTCAAGCCCTGAAAGAGGACAACTTCCAACCCAGATTGAGGTACCCTGGAAAGCTATCTTTCAGAATTAATAGAGAAAGAAGAAACTTCCATGACAAAGAATAACTGAAGAAATTCATGACCACCAAACCAACACTACAAACAGTACTGAAATATATTCTACACAGAGACAAAAATGACCGCAATTCCAAGAAAAACAAGAGAAAGAAACCACCAGGCAGGGCAAGCAATTAAACAGAGGGGAAAAGTAGGGAACCAACGGTAGGAAAATAACATGACAAAGACAAGCCAATATATATCAGTTATAACCATCAATGTTATAATTGTTAATGGCTTCAAATCTGCAATCAAAAGAAACAGACAGACAGAACGGATCAGGAAACAAGATTCAACAATATGCTGTATACAAGAAACACATAATCAGTGTGGAGGTTCCTCAAAAACTAGGATTGGAGGTCCCATTTGACCCAGCTATTTCCTTTCTGGGTATCTTCCCAGAAGAATTAAAAACATCGTACCACAGTGATATATGTGCATCCATGTTTACAGCAGCACAATTTGTAATAGCCAGATCGTGGAAACAACCCAAATGCCCATCAACTGAGCAATGGATAAAAAAGATGTGGTATTTTTATACAATGGAGTACTACTCAGCCATAAAGAAAGATAAACTGGAGACTTTCTTAGGTAAATGGATGCAACTCAAGAAAATACTCATAAGTGAAATAAATCGGACACACATGTGTATACATCCTACTGTTTCCCTAGTGTGAGAAACTGAAAGAGTAAATAAGATCCAAAATGTACAATAGATATGGTAAAACAAAAGAAACTGTTCAAAAGGAAAGAGAAACTGGGATGGGGAAATGGAGAAAAGAAGAAGGGAAAAGAAAAACATTGCATATATATATGATAATTAAGATAGATACAATACTAATTTCACTTAGCTCATTGAAAAGAAAGGTTTGTGCTAATATTGTTTGGACAATTGTATGCTGATATCTTGTACCCTGAGTAACTAATTTAAAGATAACAATATATAATGTATTAACCATTGTTACCCTCCTATTATGTTCTATTTTGTTCTATTTCTTTTCTCTTTAAAATAAAATTTAAAAAAAGAAGAAACATATATAACTCAAAAAGAAATTCATAGACTAAAATTCAAAGGACGGAAAACAATCTTCCATGTAACAGGAACCCAGAAAAAAGCAGGGGTAGCTAATCTGTTTGCAGACAATGTGAACTTCAAACCAAGAGTGATCCAAAGAGATAAAAAATATCACTATATACCTGTTAGAGGAAAACTTCAAGAGGAAGAGAAAATGATCATAAATACATATAGACTAATGCAGGAGTACTGATTAATTTCCACAAATATTAATACACATGAAAAATTAAAACAGCATTAACAGAATTGTAACAGGGGACCATAATACCCCATTGTCACAAAGAGATAGATGAACTAGGAAAAAAAAACAACAGCAGAGAAATGACAGAACTGAATGAAACCTGTGAATGGACTTAGTAGACATTTACAGATTGTTCCACCTAAGAACATCAGAATACACATTCTTCTCAGCTGCACATGGGATGTTCTCTAAAATAGACCACATACATGGCCCATAGTACATGCTTAAGTAAATGCAAAGAAATTGAAATTACCCCATGCATATTATCTGACCATACTGCAATAAAATTGGAAATTAATGACAAAAGAAACTGCAAAAATTACATAAACATATTGAAATTTAATAACATCCTCCTGAACAACCAATGGGTCACAGATAAAATTGAAGAAGAAATTAAATAATATCTACAATCAAATGAAATAGCAAATACAATTTACCAAAATCTGTGGGATGCAATGAAAGCAGTCCTAAGAAGGAAGTTTATAGTGGTGACTTCTCACATCAGGAACAGAATGTGCCCAAATAAACAACCTAAGGCTGCACCTCAAGCTTCTAGAAACACAAGAGCAAGTCAAACCCAAAGGCCATATAAGAGCACAAAACATCAAGATCAGAGCAGAAATTAATGCAATTGAGATTAAGAAAACAATAAAAAGAATTAATGAAACACAGAGTGGGTTCTCTGAAAGAATAAATAAAATTGATAAACCCCTAGCCAACCTTATTGAAGAAAGGAAAGAAAAGACTCAAATTCATGCAATGAGGAATGAAAAGGGCGAAATCACTACAGATCCTGTGGAAATTCAGCAGATCATCAATAACTACTTTGAAAATCTTAACTCACATAGGATGGAAAACAGAAGAAATGGACAGATTCTTAGAAACATATGAATTACCAAGCTGAATGAAGAAGACATAAAAATTCTGAATAACCCAATATCAATTAATGTAATTGAAAACATAATTAAAAACTTACCAACAAAGAAAAGCCCAGGTCCTGATGGATTCACAGTTGAATTCTACAAGAAATTTAGAGAAGATTTAATGTCAATACTCCTCAAACTCTTTAATGAAATTGAAAGGGAAACAATACTCCCTAACTCATTCCTAGAGGCAAGTATTACCCTGATACCAAAACCAGAGAAAGATCCAACCAAAAAAGAGAACTACAGGCCAATCTCCCTAATGAACATAGATGCAAATATCCTCAATAAGATACTAGCAAACAGAATGCAGCAAATCATAAAGAAGATTATACACCATGACCAAGTGGGATTCACCCAAGGAATGTAGGGATGGTTCAACATACACATTTATTCAAATCAATAAATGTAATAAACCATATCAACAGAGCCAAAGACAAAAATCACATGATCCTTTTAATAGATGCAGAAAAAGAGTTCAATTAAGTCTAACACTCATTCATGACAAAAACCCTACAGAAAATTGGAATAGATGGTTTTTACCTCAATCTGATAAAAGCCATCTATGACAAACCAGCAGCCAACATCATACTAAGTGGGCAAAATCTGAAAGCTTTCAATCTAAAATCAGGAACAAGATAAGGATGTCCACCATCAGCAGTCCTATTCAATAGAGTACTGGAAACATTAGCCAGAGAAATTAGACAACAGAGAGAAATAAAAGGCATAAGGATAGGAAATGAAGTTAAATTATCATTATTCACAGATGACATGATACTCTATATGGAAGACCCCATTAACTACACCAAAAGACTCCTGGAATTAATAACCAAATTCAGTAGCATAGCTGGATACAAAGTCAACATTCAAAAATCGAGGGCCGGTGAGACGGCTCAGCGGCTTAAGCGCCTGCCTTGCAAGCGTGAAGGCCCGAGTTCGACTCCCGGATCCCACATACGAAAAAGGGGCCGGTGATATCGCTCAGCGGCACGGGTGCCTGTTGGCGCGCGAGGTCCTGAGGTCGTCCCCCCCGGTACCCACAAAAAAAAAAAAAAAAAAAAAAAAATCGATAGCATTCCTCTACACAAACAACAATCTCACTGAAGGAGAAATTAGGGAAACCACACCCTTCAAAATAGCATCCCCCCCAAAAAAAGTAATACTTATGAATCAATTTAAAAAAGGAAATAAAAGATCTATACATTGAAAATTACAGCACTCTGAAAAAAAAAAAGATCAAAGTGGATATCAGAAAATGGAAAGATATCCCTTGCTCATGGTAGGAAGAACCAGCATTGTGAAAATGGTTATACTCCCAAAATTGTTATACAGATTTAATGCAATCCCAACCAAAATGCGATTAGCATATACCTCACAGATCTACAGAAAACATTCCTAAAATTCATTTGGAAATAGAAGACATCTAGAATACCAAAGACAATCCTGGGCAACAAAAGCAAGGCAGGAGGCATCACCATCCCTGACTTGAAATTTTACTACAAAGCTACCGTGATAAAATCAGCATGGTACTGGCAAAAAAAAAAAAAAAAAAAACAGATCCGAGGATCAGTGGAACAGATTAGAAGATGTAGACACAACTACAAACACATTCAGTGACCTTATCTTTGACAAAGGGGCCAAACATGTACACTGGAAGAAAGATAGCCTCTTTAATAAATGGTGCCAGAAAACTGGCTCTCTACATGCCAAAGATGAAAACTAGACTCATGTCTACCACCATGTACTAAACTAAAGTCAAAGCGGATTAAAGGTCTAAACATTAAAACAGAAACACTAAATCTACAGAAAGAGAAAGTATGTAGAAATTTTGAAGACTTGGGTGTAGGCAGAGAGTTTATGAACAAAACCCAAACTGCATGGGAAGTACTTCAAAGAATCAACAGCTGGAATCTCATCTTATTAAAAAGTTTTTGCACATCAAAAGAAATCACCAACAGAGTGAAAAGAAAACTCATAGAGTGGGAAAATATTTTAGCCAACTGTCCCTCAGGTTAAGGACTTCTATCTACAACATATAAAGAATTGAAAAAAATCAGACCACTGAAATTCAAGGACCCAATCCAAAAATGGGTATCTGAGATGAATATGCACTTCTCAGATGAAAAATACAAATGGCAAATAAATATATGAAAAAATGTTCAACATCACTGGTCATTTGAGAAATGCAAATTAAAAAACACTGAGATTCCATCTCACCCCAGAAAGAATGGCTATCATCAAGAAATCAACCAATAACAACTACTGACAGGGCTGTGGGGAAAAAAGAACTGTTCTCCACTGTTGGTAGGAGTGTAGACTGGTACAAGTACTGTGGAAATCAATGTGGAAACTCCTCAAAAATCTAGGGTTACAGGTCCCATTTGACCCAGTTATTCCCCTTCTGGGTATTTTCCCAGAAGAATTAAAACATCATACCACGTGATATATGTGCACCCATGTTTATAGCAGTGCAATTTGTCATAGCTAAATCTTGGAAATGACCACTGAGTAGAGGGCAGTGAGAAGCAGGCTTCACAAGTGTCACCAACGTTGCCTGGCTGGAACACTCACCGAGGCTCCAGCTGTGAGTTGACCTGTGCCATTATTGCTCTGCTGTTAGAGGGTTGGGATGCCTAGGGGCTTAAATTGTGGAGCTGTGTTAGGCCCCTCTACTAGTTCTCCGTTGGACTTCCCTTTGTTTAGTCATCTGGCTAGAAAAAGCAGGCTTCCTCATGAGTTAGTTAGTTTGTTTGTATTTTTTTCATCTGTTTTATTTATTTATTTATTTTTTCATTTTTCTTTTCCTTTTTGTCTATGTTTATTGATTCCAAATTGCAGCCCCTTGGCATATATGGGAAATACAAAGAAAATCAGAAAGATCACCACATTGTCATTCTTCAATTTATGTGAAACTAAGGAAGTCCATGGTCGTTTTTCAAACTTTCTGAGTCCTTTTATCATTGTATGTTGAGTGATTTCTAAGGTGTGTGCTTTTTTTTTTTTTTTAATTTGGAGTAAAGAAACAGGGAAAAAAGTTTCTGTGACTTCTTGTGCCAGAACTAGAAGCCAATATTGTAGTTATTTTAGTTATACTGTTCTGGACAAATTAGAATTTCCATGCAAAGAATAACATTGCCAAAAGCTAATGAAGTGACTAGTCTAAGAATGCAGGCCAAATCATTTAGCAACATGAGTTAAGAACATTTGCCTTGGATATTTGCAGGAAAATAATGTTGAGTGAAATAAGTCAGACACACAAGTTTGAATACCATACAGTATCCCTCATCTGAGTGAGGCAAAGTACAAAGAAAATGAAAAAAAGTGGATAGAAGAGGACAGATATCACACAATAAGGAAATAGTCCAAGGGAATAAGAAGGGTAAGGGGGAAGGAAAGGGGAAATGAGAGAAACAAAGATATGTCATATAAAGGAATCTAATAATCCTAATCAATGTAAGGATTATAAACCAAAACACATGCTAAGGCAAATGGTATCAACAGGTGTGAAAAAAGTGATTGGGGAATCAGAGGAGGAGGGAAAGGGAAGGGGATAAAAAAACTATAATATGTACATGTAACCACTCCCCAAGATGACAAACATGCACTAATAAAATAAACAGGAAAAAGAGAATATTTGCCTTGGAAAGTATGGAATAGAGCACAATGGTGTACTACTCAGCCACGAAAGATAAATTTGAGTGATTTTGTAGGAAAATGGTTGGCTTTTGAGATCACAGCACAGTACTAAGTAAAATAAATCAGACACAGAAGGCTAAATATCTCCTGATTTCTCTAATGTGAGAAACGAAGTATAAATAACATAAAGAGCAAAATAAAAGAGCCATGGTAGGAAACGGAGGTAGACTCTGGAGACGGGAGGGAGGCCTGAAGAAAGAGGTACAAGGATAGGCAGGGCCTGTGGGCAGTAAAATATGTCAATATATCATATGTGTACGTTCCCAAAATGAATGTAATTGTTATGTTTTACAAATATATACTAATAAAAAAGACAAAAAATTTGCTTTTGAGCCAGTGAGATGGCTCAGCCATGTAAGCGCCTGCCTGGCAAGTGCGAGGGCCTGAGTTCGACTCCCAGAACCCACATATGAAAAAAGTGTCGGTGATATCACTCAGTGGCACGGGCGCCTGCTGGCATGCGAGGGCCTGAGGTCGACCCCTGGTACACACACACACACACAAAAAATTTGCTTTAGATTTTTCTGTCATGTCGCTATTACAGAAACATTTTGGTATATTTAAATAATCTGCATTTTATTATTAAAACAAAAAGATCATTAATCATATCTGGCAGATAGCTAGGGTAGCTCTAGCAATGAAAGTTTACCCCTGTGGATCGCTATTGCTCTCTGTAGCAGCTACAGAGAGTGTGAGGGAGGTGAGTGAATGTGAACAGGTACAAGTGCTTCATATGTTTGCTAATATTTGTTATGTTTATCTCTACATAAATAGAAACAAAAACCAAAATAAACAGAAGGGGCATTACTGTATACCGAGATGGCTTCATGTTAAAAACATAATGGGAACAGGGAAGTCTTTTAAGATAATTTTAGGGCCGGTGAGATGGCTCAGCGGCTTAAGCGCCTGCCCGGCAAGCGCGAGGGCCCGAGTTCGACTCCCGGAACCCACATACGAAAAAGGGGCCGGTGATATCGCTCAGCGGCACGGGCGCCTGCTGGCGCGCGAGGTCCTGAGGTCGACCCCCCGGTACCCACAAAAAAAAAAAAAAAAGATAATTTTAAAGGTATGTGTGTTTTATAATAAACTCCTGGTCTCTTGATAAATTTTTACTTAGGAAAACAAAATTTGAAGTTACTGATATTTTTGCCAGAAGATAGCACATAGAGCTACCTGCAATTCCATATCTCCCTGCCCAGATAGTGTTTCACTACATACTTCCAACCTTTTTATATCTTACAGAGGTGCCAATGTAGAATTAAGGAGTATTTATGTTCGTGCTTCAAAAATTACTTCATTTCTAATTCGTATGACTGCCGAGAACCTGTTAATGTCAGCAATCAATGTGGAAAAATCATCTATAAGCTTTACTAACATTAGTATTTTAACTATGTTCATTTTTCTAATTATTTTTGAAGGTCTATTTTGAAGATAAAAATTTGAGCAGAAATATTACCAGACACTGGTAACATGATTTTTCCACTTATAAAGTGAATGGGTACATAAGTAAAGAATTTAATCAAATATTATATTTAAATTTTAAAATGCCCATTCCATGTCTTTCAGGTTTTTAGTGACCATTTAGTTATATTTCCAAGAAGGGAGCCAAGACTTATAGTAGAAGGACTTAACTAAATTATTACTTCAGCTTTTGAAATCCATGCTGAAATAACATTAAATATCTTACTGCTTCGGGTAATGAGGCATTAAGGAACCTGAATTTATGTGAAGTGAAATCCAAGGTTTGAAATAAAGATGTTTCAAACTGATGATGTAGAGATGAAATATACTGTTTGAATCTGTTTTTATTTTTTTCTTTTTTAAACTCAACAATTGTGTTGGTGCATAATTAGCATAAAATAAGCTGCACATATTTCACTTGTCTAGTTTGATAAATTTGCACAAACACAATCAAAATATACATTGAATGTCTAAATACAAAAATAATTATTACATTGCCATTAATCCTCCTCGAAATACTTCCCCTCATTTTGAACATACCCCATCATTATTGCAACTTTCTGAAACAATTCGGAAAGTCCTCCTTCCTGAGTGTTGTTAGTTGTGCTGCCTTGGCTGCCTTGAGATCCTGGGTCTATTCAAAACATTTACTTTTCATGGTCATTTTGACTTTAGAGAAGAGCCTGAAGTCACATAGTACCAGACCTGGTGGATAAGGGGGATTAGGACATAACTTAATGTTTTTAGGAGCTTGCCTTTCTGTTGGATGACACTTAGCAGCAGCATTGCTGTATTTTTTATCATATTTCATAAAATTATCAACATAGAAAATTTAGTGCCTTTGTTATATACCAAGATCTGAAATACAAGTCAAAAACAATACACTTATGAATGGTACAAAAAAAAAAACCCCTAAATAAAATAACTTGGAATAAATTTAACCACAGGTGAAAGACCTCTACAATGAAAACTATAAAACATTGGTAGGAGAAATTATGTTAGGAAAGACATCTGTGCTCATGGGTTAGAAGAATCAGCACTGCTAAAATGTCTATACTACCCAAAGTAATCTATAGAGTCAATGCAATCCTTATTAAAATACCAATGATGTTCTTCACAAAACTGGGAAAGAAACTGTTAAAATTTGTATGGAACCACAAAAGACCCTGAATAGCGAAAGCAATCTTGAGCGAGAGAACAAAACAAAAGATGCTACCTAACTTGAAATATACTGCAAAGCTGTAGTAACCAAACCAGCATGATATTGCAATAAAAGCAAACACGGTGGAACAGAATAGAGTACTTAGAAGCAAATCTACACATCTAAGGCCATTCAGTTTTTGACAACAGTATCAGGAACATGCATTGGAAAAAAGTTCATCTTTTCAATAAATGGAACTGGGGAAATTGGTTATTCATATGGAGAAGAATGAAACCCCATCCTTATCTCTTGCTAGTCATCAAAATCAACTCAAAATAGATTAAAGACTAAAAAGTAAGACCCAAAATTATAAAACTACTAGAACAAAATGGCAAACATATATCAAGACATTAGTCTAGGCAAAGATGTACTACATGTGTCTATAAAAACAGAGGAAAAAAGTTAAAATGGACAATCAGGGTTATATCAAACTAAAATGCTTTTCCACAGCAAACAAAACAGTCAACACTGAAGAGACAACATACAGAATGAGAGAAAACATTAATAAACTATATATCTGGCAAGGGGATAATAACCAGAATGTGTAAAAAACTCAAACAACTCAATAGCAAGGACAGAAAAGAAAAAACATCTATTTTACAAAATGAGATAAAGTTCTAAATAAACATTTCTCAAAAGAAGGCATACGAATGGCCAAAAGGTATACAAAAAATAAAATGTTCAGGATCTCTAACCATCAGGGAAATGCCAAAAATGGCTAAAATTAAAGAGACCAAAAATGCTGACAAGAATACTGAGAAAGAGGATATCTTATCTATTCTTGGTAGGAATATAAATTAGTACAACCGTTGTGAAAAGTATTATGGAGCTTTCTCAAAAAATCAAAAATTGTACAATCTAGCAATCTCTCTCCTGCGTATATATCTAAGGAAATTGAAATCAGTAAATTGAAGAGACAACTGCATCCCTAATTTTGTTGCAGCACTATTTACAATAGTTAAGATATCAGCTCAATCTAAATGGCAATGGAAGAATTGATAAAATGAATGTGAGATTCTCTCTCTCTATGGGATACTATTTGGTCATAAAAAGGATGAAATTTTGTCATTTGCAGCAACATGAATGGGCCTGAACAGTATCATGTTAAATGAAATAAGCCAAGTATACAAAAATAGCACATAATGTCACTTTTATTGGAACCAAAATACAGTAGTTTGTCCTTTTGAAGTAAAGGCTAGCAATCACCTCAGTGATCAAGTACTGGGCTAGGATGCACATGGTCCTGTGTTTGATTCTCAGCCCTGAAAACAAACAAAATGAAACAAAGTAAGCTGATAATGGAACAGTGCTTACTAGAAGCTAAGGAGGGTAGGGGGTGTGTAGGGAGACTGATCAGTGGGCACTGAGTTATTGCTAGGAGGCCAAAGTTCTAGTTTGCTGCACAGTAGAATGAATATTCTTACCAATAATCCAACTGCATATTTGAGAACAGCTATTATAAAGAAATGATAAATATTTATGGTGATGAATATGCTAGTTACCCTGATTTGATCCTTACACAGTGGATACCTCAATGGGAAGTTCACTTTGTATGCCACATACATGTAAAATTGCTATGTGTCCATCAAAAATTATAATAAAGACAAAAGTCGTTACTGTTTGGTCTCACTTTAAAATATAGAGTATTAGACTTTGAGATCAGTATAGCATGAGAGACACAATGCATTTTGGGTTAGGGGTACGGCTCACTAGTAAAGCACTTGTGTAGCATGCCCAACATCTGGGTTCAATCCCCAGAGCTACGGGGAAAAAAAGACTGCATTTTTAATTCAGCAGGGCAGTTAACAAAAATGTGTCAACTGCCTTTTGGAAATAATGAAGAAGTATAAGTTTGATGATTATACTGCTGAATATATTGACAGCTGCCTAAACAGCTGTCCAAATAGCTGTGTTAACAACTGTGTTAGCACATGCCGAGGCAGACATTGTGCACGGGAAGGAGGAATGGATTTTGAATCTTGAGTCCTGGAGGATAAGATTCCAGCTACATTCCTGTCACCAAGCCCGGTGTCTGGAGTGGTACTGTCTCCACATGCAGCAATCATATCCATGAAGGGCATTTCTGAACCCAGGGTGGGACTGCCCAGAGGATGTGCTACTTTTTTATATGCACAGTAGCTCTGTAAGATGGCTTAATAGATTAGATTCAGGTTGATATCTACAAATGAACATATGGAGACACAGACAGTAGCAATTCCTATAGTCTGGGAACAGCATGATTCTGTGCATCCCACAGTGATGCCAAATTGGGGATAACCTTAGCCGGATGTACAGTTTACCAAGCCCAATAGAGTATGGGAAGGTCAGGGAAGTGGATGAACCTTTAATAAGGTCTAGTTCACGGGACAAAGGATGAATCAGCAGCTGGCTACAGAAACCAATGGCTGAAGGACAGATGGCAATAAGGATATCGCAGCAGAACCATCTGGATGGAAGGAGATACTGAATTACAGATTGCCCCACATACACATACCTCAAGTCTTGGTACACTCTAAACCCTTAGGAACTGAGTAACCGAAGCTCAGGCCAAGGAGTGGGAAAACCCTGAACTGACTCAAATTAAAATTTTTTCAGCTGACAAAATAGGAGATGGAAATAAAAATTAAGTAATATTGAAAATATAATATTATATAGACTGAGATTTGTATCTGCTATACAAATGTAGATTGAGATTAAATGTTTAGTTGACTTTTAGAAAGTTGGGGCAAATTAAATTATATTTACATAATTATTGTACTTAGTGTTTTTAGAAAAAAAGACAATTCAGAGAAAATAGCATATACATAATTGAATGATTTGATTTAGCATTATCAGCTGCTACTGGAATACATAGAAATTTCTAAGAAAGACCTTATCAACATTACTTCTACTTTCTTGCTTCTCCTGAGAGACTATTTTGGTTTTTATGCACCTGTAGTACACTTTGAAAAGCATCCATGCTTATGCATAGCACAACTGCTTTATAATTAATTTTATTGGCTATAATGGAAAATTAGGTGAAATGCATATGCTGCAAAAGTCTAAACAACAACAAATTTCCAATTACATGGCTTAACTTTCAATATCACACTTTCTACTGTTACCATGACCCTATAGCTAAATCTTCCTTAGGACCCTCATTCTCTCTGGGCCCTGACATATGCTACTGATTAAATCTTAAATCATCTACAAAGCCTGATGAGTTTCACTGCTGCTTTTCTTCCCCCAGTACTGGGGATCAAACACAGGGGCAATCTACATCTGAGCTACATTCCCAGCCTTTTTTATTTATGTTTTTATTTTGAGAAAGGCTCTCCCTAAATTGCCCAGGCTGGGCTTGAATGTGCAATTTTCCTGCCTAAGCTTCCCAAGTAGTTGTGATTCTCCTGCTTTGCTTTAGCCTGCACGTGATTAGTTAATATCGAATCTGGTCTGTGTACCTAGTTCAGGAACTCAATGGAGCATTTATGTTTCCTGCTTAAATGGCAATGAAGCCCTAAATTAATCTGCTTGGTCATTGTTTTTGTGATAGAATTATGTAATTTTACTTTTTCCCTGTATATGAGACAAGATTTTCTTTCTTTACTTGTTTCTAATGCTCCCTAAAAACATAATTAATTAAAATTTTGTGGACTAAAAATGTCTCTGTAGAAATTGAAATGATTTGCTTAGAAGTATTAGAAACTACATGAATGAAAATGGTCAAAACACTTCATCATACAAGGACAAAAAAGAATGCCCTGTGGATCTGAACAATTTATTTTATAAAGCAAAATATCAGTATTTTAGAAGATCTGTTTTTTTTTAAGTAACAAATTTTTTGCATGAATAATAAAAATATTTGGAAATTCAGAAAATTAAATACATTAAGAAGATTAAAATGACTGGTATTTCACCTATGAAAGACATGCCTAACATTTTGAGTTTAATTTTATCCCATTTCCATTTTAGAGGGAAAAGAGTACTTTAAAATGCATGCTAAAGAAACAGGATTACATATACGTTAAGAACTTTTTCCTTAATAATATATAGTGAACATCTTTGACTATAATGTAATATTCATCCATAGTATCATTTTTAAAGGCTGCACAAAATTCCATTGTAAAACTTTAACCGATATTGGTTGACTCATCTCTCATTGTTCGGAGGAATTGTTACAATATTTTAGCTCTGAAAAATCAGCATTGATAAATAATTGATATAGTGGTATATTTATGAACATTCACAATTAATTCTTCAGGATAAACTCCTAGAATTTAGTAGTAGGCCCTGAAGTACCACTTTCATAGGATTATTGCCAGGATCAGTTCATCTGCCCAAAAGTCTACAGCACTTCAGATGCCTGCCATCTCCCAAAACTTCACACAGGTACAGCACCTCCCTCGTTTTCCTCTTAGCAATTTAAAGTAGATATCATGTTTCTTTCATTTTTTACTACTTTATTTACCAGTAAGTATTAACCTTTTTAAAATATTCATTAGTCACTTGTATATATATTCACTTGTGACTTTTAAAAATTCTTCTTTATACATCTTAAGAGAGTTCTCTTTTCCTTTTCATATTAAGCATGCTCTTTACCTATGAAGGAATTACTATTTTGTATCAAATATACTAAAAATATTTCTACCTGTATGTGGCTGTCCTTTTAAACTTTTTGTACAAGTATAATACAGTTACATGCCAGTGATTTACCCAAAGTATTTTACATGTATTATCTCATTCATTATATACATGTTAAAATATTGTATGTAACATTTGAGTTTTAGATTTAAATAAAAACTCCCATATTTTCACATAAAAAATAATAATACAGTTACAGAAAAGTATACTTACTTTAAACCATACAGCTTTATGATTTCTGTCAACTGAAGACACATTTGCAATTAGCACCTATGCAGAAAAATACAGCCACATGCCGCCCAAAGACCTCTCTACTTTTTCTATTCCTTATTGTTTCCTGCAAGATAATGAATCTTCTAACAGCAGAGGCCAATTTTGTTTGCGTAACTCACATTAGTAGAATTATGCGTTCATTTTATTGAATTTCACTATATTCCACTGTGTGGCACGAATCCTGTCAGAGAGAGGAACTTAGATAGTTTTCCGTCTGGGGCTGGCAAATCAGAGAGATGAAGCAAACAAAATAAAATCATTTTTAAACAAATAAGCAAGTTTCCTGCAGCCGAAAGCAAAACAAACCTTCAGGTTGAAAAGAACTTCCAAGCAATAGCAGGACAAATGAAAATAGACCCATAGTTGGATAAATTGACACGAAACTTAATTACTTCAACAATAAAATCATCCGGAAAGAGGGAGAAAACAGGTTACATCCAGAGCAATGAGAATCATCTTAGCATCGTACTTCCATCTGATAAACTGTAGGTAGAACACAATGAAATCAACGCTTTCTTGAAAAATGTGTTAAAAATGACTTCAGTGTCTTCAGACTCAGTGTCTTCTCTGGACCTTGGCTCAGTTCATACCCCACATATCTCAAACCTCCCCACTGTGGTCCCCATAGTAGGCCAGATGGTGCTTACCTCAACTACTTCCCTGGCCCCCAAGGAAACAGGAGCTTAAGGGTAAGTTCCATTGCCCACAGGAGTCTAGGGAGACACTGAGCTGTCAATCACAGCCTTCTAACTGCACTACACCTCCATGCTCACCCTGCCCTACTTGTACAGGAACATGTTTCTGAAGACCCTACTTGTCTTTGGCTTTGCCTCAGCCACAAAATACTCCACCCATTGTGACCGGTGGTGAGAAGCTTGACAACACTGTAATGCAGGTGTCCCCACTTTTTCTCTCTCTCTTCTCTTCCCAAATTCCATTGGCCAGAAAAGGTTTTCATTTAGTCCCCCACCTCCTTCTTATCTAGCACAGGTTTCTTCTACCATCTTCATATTCAATGTGACTTTTCCTCTTCTTTGATTAAATTGGTGGCAATTAAATTTCTATGAGAGAAAGGAGAAGAAACAAAATATATTAGTGTAGTAGTTTCAAACTATCTTACTACCTACTAAAAATTAAATTCAACCAACAGAGATATTTAAAAGAGTGGTAACATATTTTAATTATATAGGTATATAGCCAGTCCTTGACTTAGTGTCCATGACATGTCTTTTGATCTCTTCCTGGGCTAGCAATGTGTGGTACTGTACTATCTCCAGACACTGCGCAGGAAAGCGAGACACAGCTCCCAGTCAGCCCCATGATCACAACCACAATGGTAAAGAACCAATACTGTACATGTGTAGCTGAGCTTTGGTGTTAGGTCAGTCAAGTGTATTGAGCTCATTTTCAATTTAAGGTATCTTGCACTTACAATGGGTTTATTAGGATTTGGCCTCTTCATAGGTCTCAAAGCATCTTATTGGAGGAAAATGTCATGAAATACAGGAATGAAAACAAAAATGCTTGGAAGTATTTCTCTAGGACTAAGCATTAGCATTGGAAGGGCAGGGACTATTGTCTTTTATTATCAGTGTGTGCTACTTAATATATTATTTTACTAACCACAGTTTTTTTTTATTTCTTGACATTCATGAGGCAATCAGTTTACAAGATGAAGTTTCCAGAAGCATAGCCTCCTTGCCATTGATTCTCCAAGTGAGCTGCTTTGGGGGAACGGGCTGGCATTCCTGCTGAACCAGCAGACCCATGTCTTTGTTTTACTGTCATGGTGGTTTTCCCTCACACATTTCAGGACTCTATCTCAGCTCCTAGAGTACTTTTTGGGCCTAATACAAACATTATTCCTTTTGCAATCTTCTCCCAACTTGTTTGACATTATAAATCCTGCCAGTTTTGCCAAGATAACTTTTGTGCCACAGATATCCTATGAGTATGAGAACGTTATTTAAGTGTTCTTCAATATCAGTGTTTCCACCTGTAAAATGAAGATAAGATGGCAGGCTCCATCCAAGCACTGATGATGCAAAGGCAGGTTAAGACTATAAGCTTGTACCTAAATGTCTTGGGTACTTCACTAATTATTTCATAACCTTGACATAAAGATTACAATAAAATTTATAATAACTATGTCGGCTCTAGTTGGATCTGAAATGTTCCCCAAAGGCCCAGGCTTGGTGCCTATGCTGTGGTGCTATTGGGAGGTGGTGAAGACTGTAAGAGAGGTAAGACCTATTTAGAGGAAATTAGGTTAACTGGAACTGTGACATTGAAGGGCATAGCAGGACACAACCCTTTTCTCTCTCTCTTTCTTGCTTTATTTCCTGGCTGCCATGAGGTAAGTAGGCTCCTCTGCCACACACTCCTGCCACAATGTAACTGCTGCTACAGCCCAAAGCAACATGGCCAAGTGACCATTGGACTGACACCTCCAAAACAGTGAGCCAAAATAAGCCTTTTCTTTTTGAAGTTGATTATCTCATGTATTTTATCATAGAAATAGAAAGCTGACCAATGCAATGCCTAAGGTATATTTTTTATTAATTTTTCCTGGTAGAGAAATTGTAAAAATCACATTCAGGTCCTCCTTCTTGCAGAATATATACCTTTCATTATATTTTGTGCTGTTGATTTTTTTTACTTATTTTCTCATTTAAAAATAAAAAGTTATATTAGTTGACTAAATAAAATTTCTCCATCCCTAATAATGACTCTTATGATGGTCCTTCTATTATATTCCATTTCATTTCAGGAGATATATCAGAGTTATTTAGTATGTCATTGCTTTAACTTTCTGTAATATTTATTCTATTCTTTCGTGTATTATACAGATTTGAATTCTGCTATTAGCATTCTGATTCTTACTAAAAATGACAATATTTTCTTATATTCCCGTTTCCTTTACATTCCATATTTTATATTAAATGAATAATTTATCATTCTTTTTATTAAATCTATAGTTTCTTAATTTTTAGTGGCTCAATATAGAATATTTTAGAAACATATTTTAATTTTTTTATAATTAATCTTTTTCAAATTTCTATTTTTTCCACATCTTGGCTTCTATATTATACTCCTTTCAGTGTTGAAGAGTATTTCCTCAGACTGAAGTTTGTCAAGATATTTTTTCCTTTGTTGACTCACCCTGGAATACAGAGATTTATCCAGGGCACATGTTGCTATGAACAGGTCAGAGGACTCCTGGACACAATCACTGACCACCTAGTTGCTGTTAGAATCCAGTTCTCAGAGGTAAGCTTTGAGTGGAGGCTGATTGAGAACAGTTCAATGAGCTGGGGGATCCTCAAGAATAAACCAGAGCTTTGTAGCAGAGCTCAATCTCTAGAGGCACCTTCCTTTCTGCAGCAAAGCTGTAGTACTAATTTCTAAGTCTAGTTTCCGACTATTTTGGTGCCCAGTCTTCTGTGTCAAGTAGGAGGTGTGATTCTACCTGCCCTACTTTCTGGCTAGAACACCAACCTGATCAACTGTAGCCAACATTTAGCAGCTTCCTGCAATTTTTAAATTCTAGATTGACTTAGCACCTAAGGGCTTCTTAATTCTTTCATCACCTTTGTAATCAGTTTCCTGCGTTAAATTCCTTCTGATTCCAATTCTTACTGTTCACCATTTTCTTATACATATCCTGATTGATATTCAAATCATCACACACACATATGCACACACACATATATATTATAATTATAATCTGTGCATGGATGTGACATAATTTAATGGTATGTTCTCAGGATATTTAATACTGCTTATGGTTACGATTATAAAATGAAAATAAATGATGCATGTTTTATCCTTCTTTCTCAGATTATTCTTCAAAACAAAATAAATACATAAATAAATCTTATTTTTCCTATAAAAGACTTTAAATTTTAAAGAACTCTAGGGGGTCAAATAATACTTTTGAACTTTTGTTATATCAAATAGTTTCCATAAAAAGTACAGTTTATACATTTCCTTATATAAACACTTGGCAAGTAAGCATCCAGACCTATTAGGTTACAGAATCTGAAGGCCCTTACTATATACCTATCATTAATTGAATGCTGTTATTTCAAATAATACAAATATTATATGTTTAAAGAACAAAATATTTTATGTGATACAGTCTTTACATATTTATTTTTCTTTCATAAAAATGAAATATTTTCTTAAATGAGAAAGTGTCATATTTTATCTCCAGGTAAAGTAAGGTTATTGACTGTAGTTTTACAATTGAATAATGGTCAGCAATATACTTTAATCATTGTATTTCATAAAACGTCATATGCTGTAGTTAAGCAGGAATAGCAATTTATAGTCAATAAAACTCAGTAAGAAATTTCCCTTAGAGTCACTTAAAAACTGGACTGAAGCCAATAGGTCTTGCCTTATAAGCACAGAAAGGCCCATTTACACAGCTACTGCTAATGCAATGAGGTTTTCAGTGGACCAAAGTGTTCTGAGTTTTTGCCAACAGACTTGAAAGTTTTTTGTAATTACTATATATGAGTATTTTGCTAGAATAAGGCATGTGACAAGATTAGAAAAGT
Organism: Erethizon dorsatum; assembly: GCA_028451465.1. NCBI lineage: Eukaryota > Metazoa > Chordata > Mammalia > Rodentia > Erethizontidae > Erethizon > Erethizon dorsatum. The sequence continues at coordinate 40,390,503 of CM051839.1, forward strand.
TTATGGGTAAATGGATATTATCATTGTCATGGTTTTGTTACATTTTATCATTTTGTTACAGTTTGTGAGTTCAGCTGCTAATGGCTTTGGTTATTTTCTTTACACAGGGCTGGAATTTTTTCCGTGATAGGCTCTCTGTTCATATGTATAGCATTTACCTCTGCGGAAATCATTTGCTCTGCACCCTGGTATCTTTTTCTGTGGCTAGAACTCCAAGGCAGGACAAATCGGCATCCTGTGTGTTAGTCAGCATTCTGTTGCACTGACAAAATACCTAAACAAGTGTACTTAACGGAGGGTTTATTTTGACTTAAGGTTTCAGCGCTTTTAGTCCATGGTGTCTTGGCTCCGTGCTTCTGAGCTGTGATAAGGCAGAACATCATGACAGGAATTTTACAGCAGAACAAACCAGCTCCTGTAATGGCAGACAGCAGGCAAAGAGAGAGAACCCTAAAAAGGGCCCTGGGACAAGATACAATCTCAAAGACTTGGCTCCATCACCCATCGCTTCCTGGTGGGCTCCAACTCCTAACTGCCCGTTCAGTTATGCACTCCTGAGTGGATTAATACATCGGTGAAGTTAGTACCCTCATAATGCACTCCACAAATGCCCACCAGGTGCCTTTTAAGAAACATTTTAGATCAAAACCATAATATTCTGACACAGTGAGAAAATTATTGGCATATTTTGCATGATTCATATTTTTACTCATTCAAAATTTACAAATTTTTCAAGATAATTGTCAAAACCAGGAGTTTACAATAGTTTTGTTTACTCATGGCCCTATTGCACCACTCAACACTCTACTCTGACATTGTCAATTCTGTCTCCCTGGTAAGCCAGAGAAATTTGAATATTGGAAATTAGTCAACCCCAAGTTAGCCCAATTTTACTGCACACCAGTGGTAAAGTTAACTTTTTATGTTACAGGTGGTCATTTAAAAAACAAAAATTACAAACCTCTGTAGTCACAGTTTCCACAGAACAGTATGGGAGTGGTGTTTCAGCATGGAGGGAAGTGTGAGAGGCTGGTGATCAGGACTGTGTCAACAAAGAAAAGCCCAGGATTTTGGGGCTTTTTAATTTATGTAGTGAATTATGAATTCACTACATAATATTACCAGAACTTCAAGGAAGATGTAATGCCAATAGTCCTCAAACTCTTCCATGAATTTGAAAGGGAAGAAACACAGCCGAACTCATTCCTAGAAATAACATTACCTTGATACCAAAACTGGAGAAGGACTCAAAAAAAAAAAAAGAAAAGAAAAGAAAACAGAGAGGGAGAGAAAGAAAGAGAACTATAGGCAAATATTCTTCATGAATGTAGATATAAAAATGCATAACAAGATATTTGCAAACAGAACACAAAAATTTATTAAAATAATAATACATCATAACCAAGTTGGTTTCATCCTAGGGATACAGGATGGTTCAATATATGTAAATCAATAAATATAATATAAATATAATATAAATATGATAAATATCACATAAACATAAGCAATGATAAAAGTCACATGATTATCTCAGTAGATGCAAAAAAAAACATTTGGCAAAAATCTAATATCCATTCCTGATAAAAATCCTGTTAAAAATAGAGCTAGAAGGGCCTTAGCTCAAACTGGTAAAAGTCACATATGACAAGCTCACTACCAACACCATGCTAAAGTGAGAAAAACTGAAAGCATTCCCTCTAAAATCAGGAAAAATATAAGGTTCTCCACTCTCAATATTTCTGTTTAATGTAGTACCCAAAACTTTAGTTAGGGCAATTGAGCAAGAGAAAGAAATAAAAAGGATACAAATAGAAAAGAACAAAGTCAGATTACCCTTATTTGCAAATAGTATGATCCTTTATAGAAGACTCCAAAAAACCTGCATCAGAAGGTTCTTAGAACAAATAAACAAATTCAGCAAACTGGCAGAATACATAATCAATAAAATAATTTCTGTACACCAAAAATGAACCCACAAAAAAAGAAATCAGAAAAACAATCCCATTCAAGTTAGCTTAAAAAATTAAATACCTAGGAATTACCCTAACAAAAAAAGTAATAGATCTCTATAACAAAAAGTATAGTACTCTGAAAAAAAAAAAGAGAGAGACTGAAGAGGACATTAAAAAATGGAATGAAATCCATGGTTCCTGGAAATCATATAATTAATAATAATTATACAATTAATAATTATAATAATTATATATAATTAATAATTATATAATTAATAATAAATAATTATATAATTAATAATAAACTGCTTTCAATTTTTATCTAATATCAATTATGCTGCTATAAACATGGACTGAATGTATCACCAAAAGATGCTGTCTTAACTCTTTCGGGAACATAGCTAGAAGTGGTATATCTAGGTCAAATAGAATTTCTATTTTTAATATTTTGAGGAATCTTCATAGGATTTCCATACTGGATGTACTATTTTACATTTTACAATAACGTACAGGATTGCTTTTTCCTCACAGCTTCACCAGCATTTGCAGTTTTTTGAGTTCTTGATTATAGTCCTTCTTTATGGAATAAGATCAAACCTCAGTGTCAGTTTTATTTGCATTTCTCTAATGGCCAATGATGCTGTACATATTTTCATGTACTTATTGGGCATTTGTACTTCTTTTGAGAAAAGCTATTGATGCTCATTGCCCAAATTTTGATTGAATTTTTATTTGGGAGGTTCTAATTTTTTTGAGCTCTTTACATATTCTAGGTACTAGCCCTTTGTCCAAGGAATAACAGGCAATTTTTTTTCTTATTCTGTAGGTTTATTCTTCACTCTGTTGTTTCCTTTGCTGTGCAAAGGTTTTTTGATTTGATATAATCCTTTCTGTTGATTCTTGCTATTGTTTTCTGTGCAGTTGGGTTTCCATTTATAATGTCCTTGTCTAATGCCTTTGTCACCAAGAATTTTAATTATTTAATCTTCCAGCAGATTTAGTGTTTCTGTTTTTATAAGCTAAGTCTTTGATTCATTTGTTTTGATTTTAGTACGAGGTGAGAAAAATGGGTTTAGATTCATTATTCTGCATGTGGATAATAAGTTTTCTCAGTACTATTTATTAAATAGGCTAGCTTTTCTTCAACATATGTTTTTGCCCCTTCATCAAAACTCATATGGCAGCCCCCTGGTGCTGAGGCACACACATGCCTTTGGCGAGCAGAGTAATCAGCGAGACCAGCAACAAGGAAGTGTCTGAAGCAGCAGTGGGGAGCTAGCAGTTGGGCTCTGGAGAACTCCACCAGAAGACCAGTCCCAGCCCCCACATCCAGAGGCCAAGATCAGCTCCATATCCAGGACAAATCCCATGGCAAACATGGCTGGAGTAAACAGAATGTTTCTGGAATCTGACACGGACATTATCACAGAACTGGGAACACCGGAGGTATTTCACTATTTTTAGTCTCCTTTGTCTGATTGGCTATGCCTTTCCCATCCAGTTGGATTTCATATTGTTTTGTTTTATATTTTGTGGTTATTTTTGTTTTGTTTTGTTTTTTTCTCTTTCTCTTTTTCTGGTAACTTCTTTTCTTTTTCTTTCTTCTTCTTTTTCTTCCTTCTTTTTTTTCACTGTTTAGGTTTCTTACCTTTCTTTTTCATTCTTTTCTACTGATCCTCTTTCTTTCCTCAGCTACCTCTTGAATTTATACTTCCAAGTGAGCAAACATTGTTTTCTCCCTTTCTGATTACTCCTTCACATCCTCTTTTATTCTTTCCCTCCTGTGTCCTCTGCTTTCCCAAAACTCGGGTCATCACCTTTTGACCCACAGCTTTGATTCTACTATATTTCACCTCATTCATCACTTTATCCTTTCCCCTTCCTTCTTAACCTTCCTGCCCCCCACTGCAGGGTAAAATCACTCCACTAAAGGGAAAATCACTGCATACAAGTAGATGGTATATCTTTGATTTTGTTATATAACTTTAGAGTTTGTTCCTGTGGTCAGAGGTAGCAGGTTAATGGTTACCATAGTTTGTCAGTAGGTAAGATATACATGAAACTATTGTTATTGCTAACTGTACTACTTTAGCCAGGATGTCATACATGTTATAATCAGGTTTCTCCCTTGTATGATAACACTGTAAGGGGTCATAATCATCACAACAACCCAGTACTGAAGGGTTGGGTGCTGAGCCAAATAGTAGCTTTGCATCCTTTACAAATTGGAAAGGTAGGTTCTTGGGGTAGCTATAAAGAACCACCTACATCTAAAGGACATCCCTGAAGCACAGACATCTCCTAAGGAAGCCTCGATATTTGTGATAAAGCTATCTGCCATAAGAAATTGGCAAGCTTCAACATAGAAAATAAAATAAAATAAGAAAGAGAAAATAGAAAATGAGAAGTCACAGAAGCAAAATGCACAGCCCACCCAGGACAAGCCTGTAGCACAATGAGATAGACGAAATTGGAAGTCAAACACTGGAACTTTCTAAAATTATAGCAACAGAAGTGAAAAAACAAGTGGAAAAGGCTATAGAGAAAATAATCTCTCAGGTACAAAAAGAAATGATGCTTAAAATCAAAGATATTACAGTAGACAGATAAAAGAATAGATGATCTCAGAAAATGATGGAAACCACAAATGTCCAACATAAGAAAGAAATGGAATCCATGAAACACATCCAAATAGAAACCCAAGAGATTAAAACCTCCATTGAAAGTATATGCAACAGATTGAACAAAGGAGAGGATAGAATATCAGATTTTCAAGACAGAATTGCAGCTAGTGATCATGAAAAGAAAGATATCTCAAAAATACTAAGAGACCATGAAAAATCAATCCAACAGCTACAAGATGAAGCGAAAAAGAGTAACATAAGATTGGTTGGGGTTCGTGAGAAAGCTGGAGACAGTGCAAATGCCATAAAAAATTCTTCACAGAAATAATGTCAGAAAACTTCCCAAACATGGATAAAGAATTTGAAATACAAATAAGTGAAGCACATAGAACACCAAACAGCCATGACCAAAATAAAACTACACAAAGACATATAATAATCGAGAGTCCAGAAATTCAGCACAAGAACAAAATATTAAAAGCGGTTAGAGAAAAGAAACACATCACCTGTAAAGGAAAGCCCATCAGAATAACAGTAGACTTCTTAACACAAACCCTCAAATCAAGGAGATCTTGAAGTGAAGTATTTCAAGTTCTAAAAGAAAACTAACTACAATCCAGATTGATGTACCCCTCAAAGCTATCTTTCAAAATTGATGGAGAGGGCTGGTGAGATGGCTCAGCGGCGTAAGCACCTGCCTGGCATGCGTAAGGTCCTGAGTTTGACTCCTGGAACCCACATATGAATAAAAGGGCTGGTGATATCACTCAGCAGCACAGGCGCCTGCTGGCATGCGAGGTCCTGAGGTCAACCCCCGGTGCCCACAAAAAAAAAAAAATTGATGGAGAAATAAGATACTTCCAAGAAAAAGAACACCTGAGGAAATTCATGACCACCAAACCAGCTCTTCAGAATGCTCTGAAGCATATATTAGAAAGAGAAAATGAAGACCATAAGCACAAGAATGCCAATAGAAAGAAAAGAGCAAGCAGGACAAGCAGTTAAACAAAGGGGAAAGACAGGGAACCAACAACAGGAAAATAACATGGAAAAAATAAGCCAATACATATCAGTTGTAACCATCAATGTAAATGGACTGAACTCATCAATCAAAAGAAACACTGACAGAACAGATTAAGAAGCAAGCTCCAACAATATGCTGCATTCAAGAAACAAATTTAACTCAAAAGGAAACTCATAGTCTGAAAGTCAAAGGATGGAAAACAATACTCCAAGCAATAGGAACTCAGAAAAGAGCAGGGGTAACTATTCTATTCACAGACAATGTGAACTTCAAACCAGAACTGATCAAAAAAGACAAAGAGGGACACTACATACTTGTTAGGAGAAGATTCCAAGAAGAAGAAATAACAATCATAAACATATAGGCACCAAACTCTGGGGCACCAAAGTACATAAAACAAATATTAAATATGGACATAAAAAATCAAATAAGCACTAATACAATTGTAGCAGGGTACCTTAATACCCCACTCTCACAAGTAGATAGATCAACCAGACAAAAAAATCAATGAAGAAATATCAGAATTAAAAACAAACCTGTGAACAAATGGACTTAGTAGATGTCTACAGGGTGTTCCACCCCAGAACAGCAGAATATAAATTCTTCTCAGCTGCACATAGGACTTTCTCCAAAATAGACCACATATTAGCCCATAGAACATGCTTAAGTAAGTGCAAAGGAACTGAAATTATCCCATGCATATTACCTGACCACGGTGCTATGAAATTGGAAATCAATGGCAAAAGAAACCAGAAAAACTACATAAACACATGGAAATTAAACAACATCTTCCTGAACAACCAATGGGTTACAGAGGAAATTAAGGAAGAAATTAAAGAGTATCTACAATTAAATGAAAATGCCGATACAACATACCGGAACTTATTCAATGCAATGAAAGTCATATGAGGGAAATTTATAGCAGTAAACTCTCACATCAGGAAAGCAGAACGGGCTCAAATACACAACTTAATGTTGAACCTCAAATTCCTAGAAATGGAAGTATAAAACAAACACAGAACTTGTACCAGAGAGGAAATTATAAAGATCAGACTAGAAATTAATGCAATTGAGACTAAGAAAATAATACAAAGAATCAAAGTGTTGGTTCTTTGAAAGATTAAATAAAATTGATAAAGCTCTAACCAACCTTATCAAAAGGAGGAAAGAAAAGACTGAAATTCAATCAATTAGGAATGAAAAGGGTGAATTCACAATGGATCCTGTGGAAATCCAGAAGATCAGCAATACCTACTTCAAGAACCTGTATCCTTTCCATCTAATAAGATGAAAAGCACAGAAGAAATGACAGATTCCTGGACACAGATGAATTAACAAAACTGAACCAAGAGATATAAATATTTTAAATAACCCAATATCAGACAATGAAATTGAAAATGTAGTTAAAAAGCTACCAATGAAAAAAAGCTCAGGCTCAGATGGATTGATTCACTGTTGAATTCTATAAGAAATTTAGAGAAGATCTAATGCCACTAATGTTGAAGTGCTTTAATGAAATTGAAAAGGAAGCAATTCTCCCTAACTCATTCCTGGAGGCAAGTATTATTCTGATACCTAAAACAGAAAGGAACCAACCAGAAAAGAAAACTACAGACCAATCTCCCTAATGAACATATACGCAAAACTCCTTAATAAAATACTGGCAAACAGAATGCAGCAAATCATCAAGAAGGTTATAAACCATGACCAAGTAAGATTCCTCACAAGGATGTAGGGATGGTTCCACATGTGCAAATCAATAAATGTAATACACCATATTAACAGAGCCAAAGATAAAAATTACATTATCATCTCAATAGATGCAGAAAAAGCATTTGAAAAGGCCAACACATATTCATGATAAAAACCCTACAGAAATTGGAATAGATGGTCTTTTTTTCAATCTGATGAAAGTCATCTACGACAAACCAACAGCTAGCATCACACTAAATGGTCAAAAACTGAAAGTTTTCACTCTAAAATCAGGAACAAGTCAAGGATATCCACAATCAACACTCGTATTCAATATACTTCTGGAAACATTCTCCAGAGCAATTAGGTAAGAGAAAGAAATAAAAGGAATAAGAATAGGAACGATAGAAGTTAAGTTATTGTTATTTGCAGATGACAGATACTCTACATAGAAGACCCCAAAAACTACAACAAAAGGCAGGTGCAGTTAATAACTAAATTCAGTAGTGTAGCTGGATACAAAGCCAACACTCGAAAATCAATAGCATTCCTGTACACAAGCAACAACCTCACAAAGAGAAAAATTAAGGAAACCATACCCTTCACAATAGCATCCAAACAATGAAATACTTAGGAATCAATCTAACAAAGGAAATAAAAGATCTGTATTTTGAAAATTACAGTAACTTGAAACAAGAGATTGAAGAGGATATCAGAAAATGGAAAAATATGCCTTGCTTACAGGTATAAAGAACCAACACAGTGAAAATGGCCATTCTCCCAAAATTGTTATACAGATTTAATGAAATCCTGATCAAAATACCATTAGCATACCTCACATATCTAGAAAAAACTTTCCTCAAATTCATTTGGAAACAGAAGAGACCTAGATTAGCAAAAGTAATTCTGGACAACAAAGGCAAATTAGGGGGCATCACAATTCCTGACTTGAGATTATACTACAAAGCTACTGTGGTAAAATCAGCATGATATTGGCAAAAAAAAAAAAAAAATCAGACCTGATGATCAGTAGAACAGAATAGAAGATGGAGACACAACTCCAAACACATTTAGCCTTCTTATCTTTGACAAAGGGGCCAAACATGTTCACTGGAAGAAAGATAGCCTCTTTAATAAATGGTGCTGGAAAAACTCGCTCTCTACATGCCAAAGACTAAAACTAGACCTATGTCTATCATCATGCACTAAACTAAAGTCAAAATGGATCAAAGATCTAAATATTAAAACAGAAACACTAAATCTACTGGAAGAGAAAGTAGGTAGAAATCTTGAAGACATAAGTGTAGGCAGGCACTTCATGAACAAAACCCAGACTGTATGGAAAACACTACAAAGAACAAACAAATGAGATCTAACCTTATTAAAATGTTTTCTTTATTAAAGTAAAAGAAATCATCAACAGAGTGAAAAGACAATCCACAGAGTGGGAAAAAATTTTAGCTGACTGTCTCTCAGACAAAGGACTTTTATCTAAAACATATGAAGAACTGAAAAAAAAATCAGACCCCCCCAACAAACTAAAAAACCCAATCAGAAATGGGTATCTGAGATGAATACAAACTTCTCAGATGAAAAATACAAATAGCAAATAAATATATGAAAAAATGTTCAACATCCTTAGTCATTCAAGAGATGCAAATTAAAACAACACTGAGATTCCATCTCATCCCAGAAAGAATGACTATCATCAAGAAATCAACCAATAACAAATGCTGGTAGGGCTGTGGGGAAAAAGGAAAACTTCTCCACTGTTGGTGGGAGTGTGGACTCGTGCAACTACTGTGGAAATCAGTGTCAAGATTCCTCAAAAAACTAGGATTAGAGGTCCCATTTGATCCAGCTATTCCCCTTCTTTTTATTTTCTCAGAAGAATTTAAAACATCATATCACAATGATATATGTGCACCCATGTTTATAGCAGCAAAATTTGTAACAGCTAAATCTTGGAAACAACATAAATGCTCATCATCTGAGGAGTGGATAAAAAAATGTGGTATTTTTATACAATGGAGTACTACTCAGCCATAAAGAAGGATAAAGTTGAAACTTTTATAGGTAAATGGATGCAACTTGAGACCATACTTGTAAGTGAAATAAATCAGACTCACATGTGTAAACATTGTATTGTCTCCCTAATGTAAGAAGCTAAAAGAGTAAATAAGATCCAAAATGTACAATAGTTATTGTGAAATGGGAAGAAATGTTTAAAAGGTAAGGATGAAACTGTATCATTTGTGACAACAAGTATTAACCCTGAAATGATTAAGTGAAAGAAGCCAGGCACAGAAAGAGAAATACCACATGATCTGACTCAGATGTGGAATCTAAAAAATTTCTCACAGAAGTAGAGAAAAGAACAGTTGTTAGCAGAGTCTGGGAGAATAGGGAGAAGGGGAGGATGGGGGAGGTCAATAGGTCAAAGCCTCTGTTAGGTAGAAGGGGTAAGTTCTAGGGTCTGTGTGTTGCACAGTAGGTTGGCCATAATCAACAGCAGTATTATATATCTCAAATTTACTAGAACAGAGGGTTTTGAATTCTCTCACCACAAAGAAATTATAAATATCTGAGGTGATAGATATGCTGGTTATTTTAGTTTGATAACTGCATAATGTATATAGGCACCCAAACAGCCCATTGTGGCTTATAAATATATACAAATATTATGAACCAATTAAATTTTTAAATTAAATTCTAAAAGTTTATGTTTGTAATTTAAAGTTGAGGAAATTCGTCTTCAAGATATTAAGGCACTTGCTAATGTCAGAATCCGAGATGTCTGGTGGGGATTAAAGTATTAGTGCTGGTGACTGTGGATTGAAGAGGGCAAATGGAGATAACCTCCTCCTTCCCTGTAAGCACCATGCGTGCCCACTTGCAGGACCTAAAGAGCCATTGTTGGTTCAGCTCCAACCTTGGTGAGCAGGGCACACAGTGCAGAGGGAGATTGCTCCTCTGTAGCCCATATCCATGCAAAACACTGGAAACTGCACCAGGTGCTCCTCCAAATAATTTACTTGTTTCCTATGTGCTCTCCACAAGGAATGCCTGATTGTAATGGTCACTCTTTACTCCCCTAGGAAAAACAAATGAGGGGTGGAGAAAAGAGCCAAAATATTCTCTGCCATCTGCTCCCTCATAAAGCAGATGAATTGGCAAAGAATTGAAGTACAGGAAGAAACAAGAGCCATGAAAACTTACATTAGGCTGGTGAAAAACTCAAAGTCCACAAAGGGCTTCTGATTCCGAGTTTCATGACCTTTACTACGTCATACACCTGGACCTGAAACATATAAGATCTGTAGCATTCCTACCAGTGCAAGTTTATGTACAGCTAACTTAAAAGCTAGTTAATGATCAGAGAAAACATGATCTTAAAAATACGTAGTAATGTCCCTTACAAAATAAATTTTGACTGAAACATTCGTTTCCTAAGGTGTGAATGTATTTTTGAAAGCATTTTATTACTACCTTGAAGTTGGCACAAAGTCAGCTAACAATTTAATGTGAAATCCTATCTTTTGTTTCATAAATATGAAAAGGGAGAGGGGGATTTAACATACATGCTGCCCAGATGACAAACCACTGTGGATTAGATTATGTATTTTGGTTAAGTTTCTTTTTTCTCTTTGCCTTCCCAAATCTGCTCAAATATAATATTACAATTACGTTGTCCCTCAGTTTTTCAATTCCATTTCAGATTTCAGAATTTTCGTAGATGTTACTTATTGTTTGTTGTGTTTTGTTAAATTAGGGAGGAAACATTATTACAAAAAGATATAAATAATATTTCACAAAATTGAATAATACAATCATTAGTTTTATTTCTATTATGTAGCATTATGGAGTGCCTGTAAATTACCTGACCACTGACAATTTTCTATTTACTTTCTCTGAATCAAATCTTAATTTTGAACTATAGTTCTTTTGTGCTTAAACTGATTATAGGATAGAAATAGTGTGCATTACTTAGAGAAAATCTGTCCTTCATTTAAAATTATTTATGCCATATTTACTTTTTCCCAGATATATGGATGTTTATTTAATAGAATTGTATCTCAGTCATTTTTTATGGCAGAATTTAAAAGCATTTGCATTACATACTTGAACGTTTTTGAAATCAGATTTTTAAAATTCTTAAAGACAGTTTTCTCTCATCTCAGCAGTCTTCTTTAAAGAGCAACATTAAATTCAAAATTTTAAAGTTTATGTAATAATCAACTTGAAATATGTAAGCTGTGGTCAAGAATGCAAGGAAAGCAGCTTTCCTACTACATTTCCCAAACGTGTTAAACAGAGCCAAGCACAGATGTATGCAGTTTCTCAGAAAAAAATCTACAGTATTAATATATTATTTGACTAGGTTGAAAAACAACTCATTTTATTCCACACTGTTGAAACAAGAATCGCGGTGTTCAAAATGAAAGTAAATACACACACACACACACAGAGAAGCTGAATGGAAAGTCTTATCAAGTCAACTCTGCTATTTCACCATAAAATTCTTCTTGTTCCTCTGGAGTTATGTATTAAGGCATGGTAGTAAATGCACATATTAGAAAATGGTAAGATCTTGCAGCACCTTTGAGGGACACGTTAAATGTAGTAAATGGTGGCTGAAAGATTTGCCAGTGTAAATGCCATTTTTAATCTTTAGGTGAAGCATGCGTTAGTTGGTTATATTTGAGTGATTATAATCTAACAAAGAAATTAATGCAAAAAATTCGTGGTAGTTTTGAAAAACTTGTAAGAAAACTATATGGGCAAGTTTTCTTTTACTTCATCATGGAGTTGGAAAAGAGTAATTAGCAAATGCAGTACAATAACCAGAAAAATACAATTGCTTTTCATTGTATAGAAGTAGTGAAATGTTTATGCTCAAGGATAAATGTTCCCTTTAATATGCCTCTTATCAATTACAGGTTCATTTTTTGTGTTTTCCTTTCAGCTGACCCTACAAAGTAATCTGTATTTGGGAAGAACACTAGAACTAAATATTTTAAAGTAAAACTCATTGCATTGACAAGTTCAATTTCCTACTCTTATAAAACCAAATCTTTGCTATGAAATTAAATTAATACTTACATCTGACACCATCACATATTTTCTGTCATTTTTTTTATTGTCACACAGTACAAGTTTACTATATCTACACTATATGCTATCCATATAGGCGGAATGGATTTTATCTGGTCTATCAAGCAAAAGTTGAATTTTTTCAGAATGAACAAGATTATTTTTCAATTTCCATGATTTTCTTCATATGGGAATAATTAGCAACCTTTTACAAAGGAAGAGTATAGCACTTAACTGTTATAAACTTGGAATTCTGAGAAGGGATACATATACACTACACGAGACATTTTTTCTATGCTAGTACATGGAAAATAAACTACTTGCTTTAAAATTTCCTAAAATTACTCTAAAATCAATTTTATAGTGTGAGTAGTACTAAACTAGACTTTGCTTTGTTGTGGTTTCTTCTGGTTTAAGTCTCTAGTCAAAGCCTTCAAGAACACGTCTTCCTAGAACATTCTCAGTGTGACAACTCTAGTGTCAAGGAGGATGTGTGAGTCGAAGTTTCATAGCTTGAAAACCATGACTCCGCTCACTTACATGCCAGACTCAACAAGCAACCAGGTTCTAAGCATAAGAAGAGATTACCATTAACACTACCATTTGACCAGTTCTTCTTGAATAGCGCATAACTGACTTTGGAACCTTCTTCTTTGTCTTCTTTGCTTATGTAATGAGGCAGAAAATGATAGCCTTAAGCACAATTTAAAAAGCCTCACAAAGGCTACTTTTCAAGGAGTGCTGCTAACCTAGTTTTTTCTCACTCTTAGTAGAATTTCTGCTTTATTAGTTAGGGAGGGTCCTCTCAGTTCACCTTCCTACCTATCTAAAAATAAGGTGCTTTAATTATGTCTGTGCCTATACTCTAAATTAGAATTATATATAATTTACTATTCTGGTTATACACAAGTTCACTATAAAGAATATACAAGATATATTACTGAATCAGAATATAGCTTCTCCTTATTTAGGGCCCAGGGACGACTTTACAGTCTGCCTCTCCTGAGCTGATCTTCTTTTTGCTTACCTCGCAACACTTCTACCCCACCTCATGGCACTGGCAAGGATGTTCTAGCACTCATTTCCTTATTCAGACAGTTTAACCTGATTTATCGGTGTCTGCAGTCCGTCAAAGTTCTTGGAAAATGGCTGTGAGACTACTTACCTTTTTCTTAAATTCATTCCCAAAAGGAAGTAAGTAAATGAAATATAGACTTTTAAAAAGAACATGACAGTTGCATTTGTTACAATAAATACTACTCATACAATAGTATGAATCATACTACCCACAATAAATAATTCTACTTATTATCCAGAACAGAATACAGAGGCTTTACATATGTGAATTCCTTCATGTCCAAGAGGTTTGGGCAGGGTTGTGAAGTACTGGAAAAGTTCAGAAGCCCAGGTAAAACTGAGTTATAATGCGAAAATTTTCTAAAGGTCAAGAAAAGGAGATTTACAACAACTGTAGAAAAATTACTGAAAAAGGAATTGATGACTGGTCACTAGAGAAAACTTTTAAGAGAGAATTATTTTAATATAAAATTTGAGTTTGGCATAGTGGAACTTGCCTATAATTGCAGCTATTGGGGCTGAGGCAAGATGATTATGTGTTTGAAGCCAGCCTGTAACACCACATCTCAAAAAACTTTCTGGTAGAGTTATGAAAGCAGCTGGGCATGGAGACACATCCTTGTTATCCCAACTCTCTGAGACGCTAAGGCAGGAAGATTGCAGGTTTAAACCCAGCCTGAATGGATGGGTCCATGAGTGGCTAACAGAGGCAGAAGAAGCACGGTGGAGGAAAGCCATTTACCTTGTGGCAGCCAGGAAGCAGGAAGAGCATAGGAGAGGAACAGACTAGGGACCATATTTAGTATCTAAGGTCCTGTCTTCACAGTCCAAACAGACGCATCCAAGAACATGCTTTCCTAATCTATTAGGCATTTCTTAATCCAATAAAGTTGACATATCAGGATTAATATCACACATGATTTCTTAGCTCATGTGTTTTACTCCAATGATTGAGGTTCTATATCTTGTTTTTAATTCTATTAGTAGTTATCTGTACATTTTGAAGTGTAATCATGTATTTATCTAATATTAATAAAGAAGCAATAATTATTCCCCTATTTTAATATTGAAATCTTTATTCCACCTCCAATTGTTTTCTTTGACTTTGTTGTTGTTAGGAAATTTCAAGAAATTAGTTCCATAAATTATTAATTTACATTATGTACCTTTACTTCTATGGACTACTGGACATTTACATTATTTTTAATAACATTCACAACTTTTAGATGTAAACTTCAGTTTTACCAGCCTCTTTCTCTATTTTTTTTTTTTATTATTTTACACCTTCCTCGATCTTGAGGTCCTTATTTTGATTTATTTCCCAACTGGCATAACTAAGCAAGCTTTTTTTTCTGTTTCTTCTTCCCCAGGAAGAATGTATAAGTGGTGTTCTTTCTCATTTCTTATTTTCCTGAAAATATCTTTCAATTGCTCTCACATATGAATGATAGCTTGGTCATCTTCTTCAGATGATATTATCTGGTCCTTCAAACTTCAGCAATATTTTTATAAGGAACTATATGACAGTCTGATATTAATTTATTTCTTTTATATACAATCATTTTATTGCTTGGTTGATGTAGGAGTTTTCCCTGTGCTCTTTATAATCTCTCCAAGCTGCCTGAAAATATTTATTTCCCACACATCTTCATCCCTAGTGTCCTCTTTGCTAGTGTCCCCCGTGCTTTTCCAGGTAGCAGAGATACAGTCTCCTCATCAAATCATGATATTTTCAAAACATAGTTTACCTGCCACTTCCTTCAACAAGCCTTTTCTATTTTCCTTTATTTAAAATGTATCTGAAATTGAATCTTAGCTATAGTATTTGTTAGCTTTATGACTTCGAGTACATTTCTTCAGCTTCCTTATGTGTACAATGGTAGAATGCAAACATCATGAAACTATTTTGAAGATTAAATCAGATCACAGAAGCAAGGTACCTTATTTAATATAAAATCAACACCATGGCTATCTTTACTAGGGACCCGTATATGATTATTGTTGCTAATGCTACCAATGGTAATAATAAGGTCTGGCTATTACAAGGACAGAAAGTTAAGTCATTGTAACAAATTCTTACTTGTTTAATACAATTTAACTTATACATATTACCAGGGCATTATTAGTGGGATTTAGACCAGATTGATAAATAACTAAAATACTTAGTGCTGTGTAATATGATGGATTTCACTTTGCTTTCTTATTGTTTTGTATGAGATAGGATTCTAAACACTGTGCCTAACAATATACAATGGCAACACTTTGAAAACACATAGGCAGTGATGTAAACCACATGATATTTCAGCTTAGAAGAATGGGAGTTAACAGGCTGCTTCATCCTGTTCTGAGTCATTCACAGAGCGGGATGCTTCATTCTTCAATAAAGTACATCATGTCTACATTACTCTTTTCCTGGCAAAATTCCACCAACAACAATCTATCTCTTATTCCAAAATGATATGGATATCAACCCAGGATTAATTTCAGAGAATTGAGCATATTCTCAGGTTTTAGAAAATCACTTTCTCCAGACCTTAAGGATATTATTATAAAAGTCTTCGGGGGAAAAAACGGATCTCCAAGAAATCTCAGTTCAAAATTACCTCATCTAAAAGAAATCCCACTGCCATGTGTTTGCTTGGCCTAGATTTCATTCACTGAGGTTTCCTCCTTATACATTCTTCAAAGAGAAACAAAACCCAGAGTAGAGTGAGTTCCAATATTAAATGCCTGTGGTCTGTGTCAATTTTTAATCAGCTCTTACAAGTAACATTGAATGGGCTTTTGCCTTATAAATTTAAAATCATAGAGAGAGCAATGTGATTAGAATTTGTAAATGCTCAGGCCCTACTTTTGTGGAAAATTAGTGCCTTCTTTTTTCTTTACAGAAATTCAAAGACTCCTTCATGTCCACAGTCCAGGTTTATTTATTTAAAATGTATATGTTAGCTTTTTGTTGTTGTTTTTATGTTATCTTTGAAGACTTGCTTACTTCCCAGACTTTGTGAAGATTAGGCATTATTGAGAAAATTGAAGGTATTTAATAAGATATACGTGTGACACTATAGGCCTTGATTTGTAATATACACTCAGTGTTCAATTAGCATGAAGGCAAGAGACAGGAAGGAAGAGAAAATAAAACTAAAGCATTGGGGGGTTGCATTAATGCAAGATTATTACCTCTACTTGAAACTAACAATGATAATGGAGAAATTTAAGGGTAAAAATATAATAGTTGAATTGTCAAAGTTCAATTAAAATAATTATTTAAAATATAGTTACTATAAAATTGTTTTTTAAAGAATTTTGAAAACTTGAACAGTATCAACATCAAAATTCATATTTTTGAAAGTCAGTTACTGCTACTGCTGGACTGAAGTTTACAAATAATGTGTCATATATGTTTAGATAGATGTCCAAGAAGAGGCTGTATACATTGTTACAGTTATGATGATTATGTAGTAAAATTAAATACTGTCTTTTATTCTAAGCCAAGTAACTAGTACCTGATAGAGTTAGAACTAAAACTGGGGTCTTTTGTCTCCTGATTCAATAAATCCTTTCACAGCTCTGGTACGCCAACCAACAAGAGGTCCTATTACTATCTCCGAGGGATATTAAGCTTCTTAGATGATTTCATTGTTTATTCCAACCTCCCCTTCTGATGCTCAGCCTGAAATGTATGTGGTATCTTTGTGAAGAGTACATTAGATAACTGTTTCCAGTCAACACAGAAAGATGTTCAAGAAAAAAGAAAAAGAATTGAAGTTGCAGTACAAATCATATTTGTGGATCTGTACATTTAATGTAGTAGTCAAGGACAAAAATTAAGTATTTTCTGTGTACCAAAGTATTTTCAGTGATTTGCATTAAAGGTTTCTTGTATTTTTCACAACAAAATACAAAGGTAGATAAGTGGGTGACTCCATTTTATAGGTATAAAAACTGATACACAGATGATAGGATTAACTTTTCCAAGTCATACAGCCACAAAATAACAGAGTTAGTTAGGGTTTGAATAGAAGCAAGTCTGGCTACAGAGTACACATTCTTAACTAAATTGCAAATTTCCAATACCTAGTCCACTATGGTGAATCTATGTGTTGAAGTGATGTTGGAGTTGGTGGCAACACCCTGTGAACTAATCTCTAAATCTTTCCCCTGCTGGAGCAGTTGTCCTGTCATCTGCAAATACCCAAGATTTTTCTTGGACTCTTCCTTTCTCTTTTTGATTCCAGGCCATAAATATGGGAAACTTTTTACAATAGACTTATCAAGTAGAAAATTTTGTTTGAAAGTGACTATACACCATCCTAACATCTTATCAGCTTTTAATAGTACACACGATCTAGTTTTAAGTCTCCTTTTTATTATTAAAAAGGCCACTAGCAGCTTTCTTTGGATGTTCTTTTATAGGTTATAAAAACCACCATTCTTTTGAATTTTCTACTTCATTTCTCACTAGGGTAATTTGCCCAAATAAGATTGAAGTGTCATTATTAGAAGCTTTCATACCTTTATATCTTGGAATGACACTCTAATTCTTAGTTTGTGGAGTACTCTAAGGAAGATTCTTGTATTTTTTAAAATCAAACTTTTCTGAATTCTTTGGTATATAAGGGACTTAATGCAAAAAGCCATGTGCCATGGACTACTCAGTGATGATATTTCCACCTAGATCGAAATAACTTGGTATTTTGTTAACTAAGATAACTTAAAACATAACGTGCATTTTTCTTTTTAAAGAAGCCAGGGGTCAAAAACATGCCTTTCAACTGGATTAATTATTATTTCTTGGACTACCTAAAAAGCAAATGCAGCGGAATAACTTATTTGATGATCCATGTGTATGTAGGCTATAATTCATTAACACCAAAGTATCCAGTAATTTACCTAGGCATTCTATCTTTATCCTCCGTGGTATTTTAGACACACTTGGCTTAAAAGCATCTTTCCCTGCTTTTTAATAAGGATTGAACACAAAGAAGTCAGTAATCACCTGTGATCCTCAGTGGAATTCCTTCTAATTGCATTTTGAAACTAACTACTAATGAAAGGTGAAAATGAATACAGAGCCCTGGAGACAAACAAAAAGAAAAACAAGAGGAATTCATCTAAAGAAATACAGAATAGATGAAAATTAAGTGCAATATAGTGGATTATATGAATAAAACATTACGTAGTACAATATGAAACACGTTTTTAATAACAAAATTGAGTAATAGTTGATGAAATATAGACCTCACAGAGAAGGAAATGTATTTATTTTGCAAGATTTTTTTCTGCCCCTTTCTTGTTTCTTTATAAAGCTACAGAAAGAAATCATTGCCAGCACTGCTTCAGAGGTGGCCACAGGGAGCTGCTGAGCTTGCTACGAGCTCCAGAATAATAGACAGTGGCGGGAAGCAACCGTGTGAGAGGGTACCGGGGACAGCAGCACCGTAAGACGTGAGAGCCATTCAAAGACACGAGGACCGTTTGCAGCAAATCACGGCTCTCCAAAGCCAACTGGTGAGTGATTAGATTATCTCTGAGATAAATCACAGAACATTTCTCCAAAAGCATGAAGCTCAAGGAAATTATTTAATAAGGGAGTTTCCAGAAATTCCGCTTGTTTTAATAGCCTTTTTATAGCAGCTCTAAAATGTTATTTTATATATGAAAACTCCCTTTTCTCTTATTTACTTCATTATGCTTTCTGTTCTCTGTTCAGTATATTTTACAAGTGAATTTTAATAAATTATCATTATTTTCAAGTTTGGGCGAGAGACACTAAAGAGTAATTCAGGAGTGAAAAAAGCCATAGTTAGTTTATTATAATTCTTATACTTGAATTTATTTTCCATTAATATTTCTAAGAAAAAAAATAGTGTAAGAGGCCATAAGCAAAGGCTGGTTTTAAACATAATTTTTTTGTGATAACATTTAAAATTTACTCTCAGTAATTTTGCAGTACACATTATTATTAACTATAGTCATCATACTGGGGAATAGAAAAACATATTTCTCCCGTGTAAAACAAATGTTTAACCTTTAAAAATTGTTTTTATATAACTATCCCTCAAGTAAAGTCAATGCTTACATTGATTTGGAATAGAAAAATTGAGCTTGTTCCTTTTAGCTGTTGAATCTGTATAACGTAATTAACCCAATTAGCACCGAGTTTTTCATATTACTTAAATAAATATATTCATTTTGTTTTCATGAGGTCTAAGTGTGGGAGCTTGTGTAAACTACCTCACGCACAAAGGGTCAATGACATTGTCTCCTTGCCTCTCATCCCTGAGAAAAACCTTATCAGTCTCTCCCAAATTGTCTTTATTGACTCTGGAGATTATAGGACTAGTTTTAAAATTAACAATCATAAAATAATAAGTTCTAAATGAGTGAGCTCAGTGTGAATAATATATTCTTATTGAATGTGATATAAAAGGATATGTCCCAAATTTAGGATTAAGGACTTCACGTGACTTTTTTGAGTTGAAAGGATATATAGAGTATGAGATTTTTCTGATTCCACAAACTGGTCATTGATAGTAAGTTTGAACTACCGTCAGTACTAAGAACCAGTTCATGACTTAGTCATTTTCTCAGAAATATTAAAAAGAAATTAAGAAATCTAATTTGCATTCATTAATCATCTACTCCCATGAGTTTCTCTTAGAAGAAAGATTGCTATCTTCTGAACTGGTTATATGTGAGGTGGGTTAAAAGACATGATGACTGAATAAAGAAACTAATACAATTAACTTAAAATCTATTTCTTTCAAATGTGTTTTTCTTTGCACTTTTCCTTTTATTTTTTTGACAAGAGATAGTGATGCTAATTCTTTCAAGTCATAATGCATAGAATCAAATAATACATTATTCTCATCTTAGAGCGGATGAAATATCAAAATATTTATTACAATAAGCTTGCCATTACACATCTATGACCTTTAGAAGAAGGAAAATCTGTTTTTCATCTTTATAGAAAACACCATACCTTGCACATTTATTCACTCAGTCAACATTCAGTAAGTGTTACTCTGAGTCCACTGTAAGCCAGGAATTTTTCTAGGTTCTAGATGCACAGCTGTGAACAAGAGACTCCTGGCTACAGTGGAGATTATACTCTAATGAGAAAGATGCAAAAACCCATAAGGATATATCATATTAGTAGTGATGAATAGCAGGAAAAAAATACTAAGAGAGGAGTCAGGGAGAGCGCCCCCGGTGTGAGGTAAGGGCAGTCCTCTTGGAAAGGTGACATCTGAGAAGGCCTGGAATAAAACGAATAAGCCATGTGGGTATCTGGAAGCAGAACCCTCCCAGGAAGCGCAGTGAACGAGCTGAGCAGGAACATCTCAGTGCCTTTACAGAAGACGGTGTAGCTGAAGCAGTGCAAAGACAGGGTATTAGTTAGGGCTACCACAACACAGTACTACATATGGGTTGCCTTGAACAACAGGGATTTATTTTCTCACAGTTCTGTAGGGAATAATTCTGAGATCAAAGTATCATCAGGTTTAGTTTCTTCCGAAGGCTTCTCTCCTTAATGTGTAGATGCTAATCACCCCTAGTGTTTCCTCTGCGTCCTCGTTTCTTCTTAGAAGGACACTAATCAGATTGGACTAGAGCCCACTCTACTTAATTTTATCTTTAGAGAAACTAGTGTAATTACATCTTTTAAGATCCTGTCTCCAAATGCTGTTAAATTCTGAGGTACTGGGGGATAGGATTTTTACGTATGAACTCGGGGAAGCAAAATTCAATCTGTAAGATAAGGAAAGGCAATGGAAGAAAAATTATCTTCTTTTATTTACTGAGGGGCTTGTTATTTGTATACGTTGGTTTTGCTTTGTTTTTGATGAGTAGGGCAAGCCCAAGAGACAGCAGAAAGCAAAGTGGGAGAGTAGGTTTGGGGGAATGTTTTGATGTAAAAAGGAACAATAAAATGGAGCACTAACTTGAAAATACAGTAAAAAAAGAAGGACCTTTTGTAAGCTGAGAAGTCATATACTCTGGCTTTCTTTTCATGCAGAAGACAGGAGATTATTTTAGGGGAAAATTCTTTTGTACACAAGAGGGTGATGGGATATAAGGAATTCAAAGAGGTTGGATTTAAATAGGACATGCACAGTAAATTTCTTCTGTTACTTCATCCTTGATTTTCTTCATCTGTTTGAATGCATCTCTACTTCCTACTCTCTCACAATTTTTAAATACAAATAAGAAAGAAGTCAAACAGAAATATAAGGAAAATCCTGGCAGCCTAGAGGCAGCAGTGCTCATGAGACCATGGGAAGACACTCACCAGGATCTGCAGGTGCTGGGAAACAAGGCCTGAACAAAAACTCAAACAGGGAAAGGTAACTTGAAGGAAAAGCCCACCAGATCAATTCCAGCATCAAGGGTGTTTAGAGAAAGCAGCTGGGCCACCTCCCAATCCCAGCACTGCTGACAGCCTAAGGCCAGCAAACAGGCCACCTTGGAAAGGATCTGACCCACTGAGGGAATAAGCCAAATGCAGCAGGGGCAGCTAGGCAGCTGCGACTGGCACCAAACTTGGCAGCCACTGCCCAGTGCCACCTGTTCTGGCTCTCTTCTCACTGGGAGAAGGAGCCCAGTATGTGAAATTATCACAGGAGATGACCTCCTCGGTTTAGGGCACCAAGTAAGGTGCACGTCAGAGAATCACCCAGGTGGCAGTGACAGAGGTAGGACCAGGGAGCTCCAAAGGATAGAAAGAAACAAGGAGGCACGGTTCTGGATAGGGACCTGGAACCAGGCACTGAGTACTTATCCGACAGTGAGTTGCAGGGGTTTTAAACAGTGCTGGCTGGTATGACCCGGAGGTGGAAAAAAGACACTGGAACAATGCCAGAGTGGATGCTCTCCCACTATCCCCAAATACCACCAAGCCCTGTGCCTGTGTGTTACCTCAACTACTGTCAGCCCTCCACACACTTCAGAGCTCAGTGCCCATGCAGAATCCATCCCACCATCCACTAAAGGCTGCTGAGCTCAGCCTCCGTGAGAGCTCCCTCTCACCGACTCCCAAATACCACTGAATTCCAGGCAGAAGGACCCTCTTCTGCTGAGCCTCAAACATAGGCTGGATAGAGTCACAGAGAGTTTGGTACAGATGGGAAGCCAGAGAAGAGTGCTGGGTTCAGAAGACAGTGCATGGTGCACTCACCTGGAGAAGGTTTGAAGCAGCAGATACGAGTAGCTGCAGGAATTATCACGAAGGCAAGGGACAGAGATCAAGGAAACCCCTCCAGAGGCCAGTGGAAGACTGACTATTTAACTTGTCCCAACCAGCCCTCCTTGCACTGATGAAATTGAAGGGGTCTGATCACCAGACAGAGATAAAACCCTACAGCAAGTCGAAGCCAAGGGAGCTCAACTGAATCTAACAGAGCTCTGCCTGCAGAGGGGATGGGAAGTAGGCTCCGTGGTCCACCTGGACCCCAAACTTGTATACTCACTGGTAGGCAGGAGAACATCTTGTGGGAGAGGAACCAGCTCAAGAACTGATCTCTTGGTCACAGCCACAAAGAAATGGAGTTTAGACCCCACACACACAGTTTCTACAGGTGGAACGCTCTCTCCATTTTAAGCTAACAAGGACGAGCACACTGGTGGAATTCGGTCACAGTATGAATAGGACTGAGAGGACTTTTACTTTTGGTCTTTGTGTGCATGTGGCTTTCTTTTCCATTTTCTCCCTCCATCTGATATATATGAATGAGTGAAAAATAAGAGTCAATTAGTGCTTTAGTTTAGACAGCAATTTCCATGGTCTTAGCAGAGTAACCCTCACCAAAAATTGTGTATGGAGTATTCAAACAAGCTTTCTACCAGCATATTAATTGCTTTTGACATTCTTACAGCTTCCCCCAATTTCAGCTATACTTTTTCCTCTCCTCTTCCTCTTTCTTGGCCCCACAAATAAACTTTAATTCCCCTCTTTACCAGCCATCCACTCCACATATAAAATAATATCAACAGTCTTTTCCCCTTTCTTTCATTTGCTGTTATCTTTTTTTCTTCTTCATTTGTTGCTGAACTATTTTCTTCCTTATTCTCTTCTATTCTCCTTCCTTCATCCTCTACATCCAAGCCTAGCTGTCATCAATAAAATTTCTTGGTCTTCCTGGGTTACTGAAAGAAGTATGAAATTGTTAAAACAAGTTTTAAATTATATGACTGACATATGGTTGGTTCTGTGGACACTGATACAACCAGTAGTTCTCTTCTTGCAATGAAGTGACTGGAACAGATCCTATTGTGCTGAGCAAGTACATGATCTCCAAAACTTAACCAAAGCCAAGGTCACATCACAGGGAGACTAACTAAAGAAATAGCTGGAGTAGCAACAGTTTTTCTGTGTTACCTAATCTTCAACTCTCAGCACAAAAACAAGAAAGAAAAAAAGTAAAACAAAGCAAAAATGATGCCTCCAAGAACTCTTAACTCCTAAAAGCTGATCTCAAGGGCATGGAAGTGGAGGAAGTTTGAGGCAAGACACTTAAAAATAAAATAGTTAAAATGTTTGAAGAGATCAAAGAAGAAATGATTAAGCAAAGCCATGAGATTCAGTGAGCTTAAAGAGGATGTAAAACAAACAGATAAAGGATCCAATAAATAAAATCTTTATTGAACCTAAAGTAGGCACAAGTAAAACATTGATTACATCAAAGAAGACTGTGAAATATATGAATGACCAATTTTGGCTAGAATTAAAGATTATGAAAAGAAATGAAGCAGACATCTTGGATATGAAAATTTTAACTGAAATATGGGCAATGAGAATAATCAATCTGAGAAGAGACTTTCAGAACTTGAAGACAAGGTCAATTTAGTAGATCATGTATGAAGTGATACCCAAGAAACAGGATACCATGGGAGCTAGATCTAACAGCTGCTAGATGAGTAAAAAAAAAAAAAAAAAAAAAAACTTTCAGAATTATGGAAAGTTTAAAAGATAATACCAAACCTATAAAAATTATGCACTGAAATCACATCAGAAAAATTTCCAAATCTAGAGAAATCATTAAATATCTCAATAAACAAGGCATATAGAATCCCAAATAGCCAATGACTGGAAAAGAACCTCTTCATGATATATCATAGTCAAAATCCTAGAATTTAAGGACAAAGAGAAAATGCTAAAAGCCATTAGAGAAAAACATCAAGTAACCTATAAAGATAAGCCTAAGAGCATAACAGCAGATTTCCCAACATAAATTATTTTTTTTCTTTTTTTCTCATTCCCATCCCCTTCCTTCAACCTCTCTTCCACTCCTTATTTACAAAAGCCTTGTATCCATTTTTTTCCTTCTATTCTTTTTTTCTTGTCCATTCCTTCCTTTCCTTCTGCCCCCTCCCTTGTTCCCCTTTCCATTTGAACATTTTATTCCCATTTCCCAATATCTGTTATATATTTTGATCCTTATTTACACTTTCAGTTTCTCATACCAGAGAAACAATGCAGTATTTAAACATGTGTGCCTGATTTATTTCACTTAAGAGTATAGTCTCAAGATGCATCCATTTATCTAGAAATGTTTCAAGCTTATCCTTCTTTATGGCAGAGTAGTACTCCACTGTATTAAAAAAGAAAAGCACATCTTTATCCATTCACTGGCCGATGAGCATTTGGGCTGTTTCCAGATTTAGCTATTACAAACTCTGCTACTGTAAACATGGGTATGCATATACCTCTGTTAACACAAATCTTAAAGATGAAGAGAGCTTGGAACAAGGCTATTCAAGTCCTAAAAGAAAACAAATGCCAGTTCAGACTATGTCCTGCAAAACTATCTTTCAGAATTGATGGATAAATAAAGACTATCCATGGCAGAGAGTACCTAAATAATTTCATGATAAACAATCCAGAACTGCAGAAATAATTTAAGGTACTCCTAGACAGAGATGGTGAAGCCAACATCATCAATAGTACAAAAAAAAGATGCGTCTAACTGAGAGAGTAGTTAAACAAAGATAAGTACTGAATTGTTTCATTGCATTATTTTTTTAGTGCCAATTCCTTTATCTTTTCTTTCAGTAATTACAATTAATGTCAATGGTCTTAACTCCTCAATCAAAAGAAACAAATTGGTAGAGCGTACCAAAAAAGAAAACTCCACCATGTGTTGCCTGCAAGAGATATACCTCATCTAGAAAAGAAGAAAGAAAACACATAGAATGAAAAGAAAAGGCTAGAAAACGATACCCGCGCAAGCAGAGCCTGAAGAGACAAAGAAGGTAACTACATACTGGTAAAGGGAATAATTCAATAGGAAGAGAGAACAATTGTAAATATATATGTACCAAATATCAACATACCCACTTTCATAAAACAGTAATTACTAAACATAAAATGAAAGAGAGACAATACAACTGTAGTGGGGGGACTTCAACATCCAACTCTCACAAGTGAATCATACAAAAAAATTGATAAAAAAAAATCTGAGCTAACCACAGCAGTCAACAAATAAAGTTAACAGCTATCTAAAGAGTGTTTCTTCCAACAACAGCACAATACATATTTTTCTCAGCAACATGGAACATTCTAAATAAGACTATACATTAAGCCATAAAGTATGTTTAAATAAATACAAAATAATTAAAATAATCTCTTGCATACTATCATGTCATAGCAAAGTGAAACTAGAAATCAACAGCAAAAAATACCACTGAAACTATGCAAACACATGCAGATGAAATAATACAATACGATTCCAAATAAATAACCTAACAATGTATCTCAGGGTCCTAGAAAATCAAGATGAATCCAAATTCAATACTAGTAGAAGGAAATAAATTATAGAGAGCAGAGCAGAAATTAATGAAATTGAGATGAAATAAAATGGCACAAATGATCAATGAAATATAGTGTTGGTTCTTGGAAAGGATAAACAAGACTGATAAACCCTTAGCCAAACATATGAAAAAAAAAAGATTCATATCTGTACAATTAGAAATGAAAAAGGCAAAGTCACACTGAACACTGCAGAAGTCCAGAAGATTACAAGAAACTATTTCAAACACACAGCCCAATAAAGGGCAGATTCTAGAAGAAACAGATAAATTCCTAGACAAATATGAATTACTTAAACTGAATCAAGAAGATATAAAGACCCTGGATAGACCCATAACAGGCAATGATATAGAAATAGTAATAAAATATCTATGAACTAAGAGAAGCCTAGGACCCAAGAAATTCATCACCAAAATTTACAACTTCAGGGAAGAACTAACACCAACAGTCCTCAAACTCCATGAAATTGAAAAGGAAGGGACATTGACAGATTCATTCTTTGAAGCCAGCATTAATCTGATACTAAAATCAGACAAGGACTGAATTTAAAAAAAAGAAATAAAACTGCAGGCCAATTTGTTAATGAACATAGATGGAAAAATTCTTAGCAAGGTAAGTACAAACAAAATACAAAAAATCATTAGATTGTACATCATTACCAAGCCAGCTTCATCCCACAGGTGCAAGGATGGCTCAACATACATAAATCAATAAATTCAATACACCACAGAAACAGGCGTAAGAATAAAAATTCCATGATCATCTCAATAGATGCAGAAAAGGTCTGATAAAATCCAACATCCAATAATTGATTCAAAACCCTTTTGAAAAGAGATATAGAAAGACCTAGCCTCAAACTAGGAAAAAAAAATTGAAAATAGTCCCCCCAAATCAGGAAAAAGACAAGGATAGCCACCTTTACCACTCTTGTTCAATATATACTCAAAACTTACAGCAATCAGGTAAGTGAAAGTAATAAAATGAATATGAAAAGGAAAAGAAGTCAAGCTATCCTTATTTGCAGACAAAATTATCCTTTATATAAAAGGCCATCCCGAAACTCCACCAGATGACTCATAACTAATAAACAAATTCAGCAAAGTGGCTGGGTACAAAATAAACACAAAAATCAACAGTATTCCTCTACACAAAGAACCATGGAGAGAGAAATCAGAAACACAATCACATTCACAGTAGCTTCACAAAAAAATTGAAATACCTGGGAATTAAAGTAACCAAAAAATTGAAAAACTATGAAATCAATGGTACTCTGACAACTGATTGAAGAGGATGTTAGAAAACGGAAAGACATCCCCTTTTCCAGGATGGTCAGAAAAATACTGTCCAAATGGCCAAATTAGCAAAAGTGATATATACATTTAATGAAAGTTCAGTGAAAATACCATTAGTATTCTTCACAGAACTGGAAAAATATCTCAAAATTAATATGGAATTAGAAGAGACTCAGATCAGCAAAAGCAATCCTAGGCCATGAGAGTAGACAAGAAAACAACACAACCTCAGAACCCAAGTTACATTATAAAACTACAGTGATAAAACAAAACAAAACAAAACAAAATGATACGGTCCTGGGTCAAAAACAAACTTGCAAATCAATGGAACAGAATCGAGACTGCAGAAAGAGACCCAGGTATATTCAGCCATCTGAAATTTGACAAAGGCGTCAAAAACATGCTGGAGAAAAGATAGCCTCTTCGACAAATGGTGCTGGGAAAATGTGTTATCCATATGCAGATGTAGCCGTATCTCTAACTTGGTACTAAAATCAAATCAAAACAGTCGAAGACCTAGATATAAAAGTAGAAACACTAAATCTGCTGGAAGATAAAATAGGTAAAGCTTATGAAGACATAGACATGGTCAAGGGCTTCCTAAACAGAGCCCCAATTGCATAAGAAATAATAGCAAGAATACAAAAGGGATTGCATCCAATTAAAAACTTCTGCAAAGAAAAGGAAATAACCAACAGAATGAGGAAACAATCTACCAAATGAGAAAAGCTTTTGCTAGCTACTTCTTGGACAGAGGACTAATATATAGAATATATAAAGTTATATATTATATATAGTTAGTTTTAAAAAAACCAAAAAAATTAGACTCCCCAAAATAAAAGACCCACTAAAAAATGGACAACTGAAATGAAAAGAGACTTATTGAAAGAAATACAAATAGCAATAATTACATGAAAAAATGTTCAGCATCTCTGGCTCTAGAGAAATGCAAAGCAAAATAATACTGAGGTTCCATGTCACACAGTAAGAAGTTACACATGGCTATCATCAAGGACTCAGTACAATAAGTGCCTGTGAGCTTGTAGGGGAAAAGGAACACTTCTACACTGTTGTTGGGAATGTAAACTAGTAAAACTAACATAGAAATTAGTATGGAGATTCCTCAAAAACTAAAAATAGAAATTCCATTTGATTCAGCTATTTCTTTTCTGGATATCTTCCTGAAAGAGTTAAATGAATCATATTACAGAAATACATGCATACTCATGTTTATAGCAGTAGTTAAATTATGGAAGTGGCCTATGTGCCCATAGACACATGCATCGATAAAGAGAATACGCTGTGTATATACACAATGGAATACTGCTTAGTCATAAAAAGGATAAATTTGAGCCATTTGTATAAAAATGGATGGATATTGAGACCATAATGCTAAATAAATCAAACACAGAGGATAAACATCACATGGTTTCTCTTATATGAGAAACCCCAAATATAACTAGTATAAAACACAAAATAAAAGAGATATGGAAAAAAACAGTGAGATAGACTTTGTGGAAATGGGAAGGGGATCTGGGAAATCTAGGGGGGGCAAGGAGAAGTAAAATATGGTTAAGATGTTACATGTATCTGTATCAATTCCTCAAGATGAATAGAATTATTATGTATTGCAAGCATATGCTAACAATAAAAATACAAGAAAAAGAGGGTAAGGTAGGGAGGAAGGACAGAGGTGGAGGGATATTTGTTGGTTGGTTGGTTGGTTATGACCTTATGAAGAGAAAATTTTTTAACATTTGATCTAACAATTCTTAGGAAAAGAACACTCTGCTAGGACTCTAACTGTTAATGGGAAGATGGGTGAGATTTTGAGGACCAACTAGAATCAGAATTTAGAGCAAAGGAGCAAGTGTTGTGCCAGAACAAAGGGAGGGACTTTGAAAAAGAAAGCAGTACAGAAACTGGCAATGCTGGCATGGGAGGGGTAAGAAGAGGACCTCCAGCGGCCTGAAAGCTGTTCTCTAAAAGCACCTTTTAAAGAATAAAAAACTTGGGCGGTTGAGATGGCTCAGCAGTGTAAGCACCTGACTGGCAAGTGCGAGGGCCCAAGTTCAACTCCCAGTACCCACATATAAAAAAAGGGCCAGTGATATGGCTCAGCAGCACAGGTGCCTGCTGGCACACAAGGTCCTGAGTTTGACCCCTGGTACCCACAAAAAAAAAAAACCCAGAAAACTTATAACACACAATACTTTAAGTTTTTTTGTTTGTTTGTTTTACTTCTTCTGGCCAGGAGAAATTAACAGGGACCAGATCTACCCTCCCACCAGAATGAACTAAAAAACTGGAAATAATACACCATATTAAAAAAAAAAGACTGTCAGGCAGTTCAGGACAGTGATCCCTGAAAAAGAAATGAGTCAACTGTGTAATTACCCCAGCTATTAATTGCGGAGGATTTCAAGGTGCAGATTGGACAGGAGAAATACAGGTAGACCTCAAAGGTATCACTGGGAAGATGAGAAAACTAGGAATCCAGAGAAGCAACTCTAGCATTAACACATCAATCCTGTGCTTATGCAAGCCCAGGAATGACTCTATCCTCATAGTCTCACTGGTCAGATTGGAAAAATCTCATCATTTACAAGGTAGCAGGTATTACACTAAAATGAGGCAACAAAACCACCGTTAGACCAGAGGTTGCTCTTTGTCCTCTCTTGAAGAAGACGAAAGAGAAAGGAAGACAAAGACAAGAGCAATGAAGCATCAAATTGTCACACCATTTCTATTATGAGGGACAATGTAGAGATTTCTCAAAAAAACTAAAAATAGAACTATCTAGCCATGCCACTTGTGGGTAGATATCCAAAGGAGCATATAAAAGATATAAAAGCATATAAAAGATGAACCTGCATTCCAATGTTTATTGGGGCACTGTTCACAACAGCTAAGATACAGCAACAGCCTCACTGAGCATGAAAAATGATTGGACTTTTCAAAAAAGTGAACATACATAGTGGAATATTATTCATCCAGAAAGAAGAATGAATTCCTGTCATTTGCAGCAAAATGGATAGAACTAGCAAACATATGTTGAGTAAAATCTCACAAAGAGGGCCGGTGAGATAGCTCAGCAGCATAAGTGCCTGCTTGGCAAGCTCAAGGTCTTGAGTTCAACTCCCGGAACCTACATAAAGGAAAAAAAGGGCCGGTGATATCACTCAGCAGCACAAGTGCTTGCTGGCAAGTGCGAGGTCCTGAGATCGATCCCCACTACCCACATTAAAAAAAAAAAATCTCACAGAGAAAGACAATTATCATGTGTTCTTTCTCATATGTGGAAGCTAGAAGTGTTGACCTCAAAGTAGAATAGAAAAGTGAATATTAGAGGATAGAAAGCATAGAGGTCAAGGGGTAGAGGGAAGTTGGTTAATGGGTACCAAAAATAGATAGAAGGAATAAGTTCTAGTGTTCTATAGCCCAATGGGGGAACTACGGTTCACAGTAACCTGTTGTATATTTTATGAGGAATTAGAAGAGAGAAGCTTGAAGGCTTCAAACATAAAGAAATAATAAGGAGATGTAAGTGCATATATATATTGAAATATCACACTGTACCCTATGATTATGTAAAATTACTATGTGTTAATTAAAAAAGCAAATGTACAATGAGTGAATAGATATTTTCAAAAACAATTATTAGAACTTTTTCAAACCACAAAACAAGTATATCCAGACTATGTTAAGTGGAATTCTGGGAAAATATTTAAAAGGTCCATATCAAACTTATAGAGAAGAGTAAGTATGTGAGAGACAAAAGCACTGCATGGAGAAACAACAGAGCAGACTTTAAGAAGAAGTGATTAGTGAACTTCAAGACGGCAACAGCAAGTATCCGAAATAAAAACCAGAAAGAAAAATTAATGAAAATATCAGTGAGCTGCGGTACAACTTCAAGCAGCCTAAGTTACACATAATTCAAGTCCCCAAAGGAAGGAGAGGATGAAGATAAGACAAAAATATACAGATGACCGAAAATGGTGGAAATTAAATGGAAAAAATGGATTCTTACATCTTGGAAAGCCCAAGAAATCTCAAGCACTAAAACAATAAAAGCTACATCAAAGCACGTCAAAATCAAATTGCCTTAAAAGCAGACATGAAATGAAATCCTAAAAGAAGCCAAGGGGAAACACACATGACTCAGAGAAACAGATGCATATCGGAACAGGGCAAGCAGAAGACAGCAGAGCAGTATCTTTGCAGTACTGAAACAAAAAACAAGTCAACTGAATTTGATGCTCGGTGAAGATAATTTCCCAAAAAAGGTAATAATAAAGACTTTTCCAAATGCACAAAAGCTTAATAGTAGACCAGTACTGCAAAATTTTATTTTCCCCAGGCGAAAGAAAGATGACAATAATCTCTGGGGAGGAATGAAGAGCCCCAGAAATGGTAAAAATATAAAAGAATTTTTAAGAAGTTTTAGTTAAAACTTTTAAAAAAGTTATTGAATGTCAAAAGTAAAAATAACAATGCATTTAAAGGTTTATAACTATATGTAGATGTCATATAGATAGTATTTACCTAAATAAGAATAACAATAATAAAAATGCCCGTTGCTGCCTTCTGGTCTTCTGCTTAAACTGATTCACCCTCTGAATCTTTGTTGTGCTCTCTTCTATGTCATATTTATCACATATATCACATTTTAGTGGAAAAATTAAATCAAAAGAAAAAGTATCAGGTTTACATCTATTTGTCTTTATTAAAGATCCAGGGAGGGCTGGTGAGATGGCTCAGTGGAGTAAGCGCCTGCTGGCGCGCGAGGTCCTGAGTTCGACTTCCGGAACCCACAAAAAAGATAAAAATAAAAATAAAGATCCAAGGATAGGTGAGCAGGATTTCTAATGTGTAGTCCAACTGATAGTCACAAACAGTAAAACAATATTTCTTTTTCTTGTACAGTGTTATTGAAGTATAGCTGTCATGCCGAAAAACTACATATAAAGCGTGCCATTTATGAGAACTGGTGTGTGTATATTCATGCAAGATCCTCCCCGCAGTCAACACAAGGAGTGCATTCACAGATGGGTCTGGATATGCAGGGGTCCAGAGGTGTCCCTTTCAGCTGATCTGGAAATGTGCAGAAAACAGAATGTGGATTTAGTCTTTTCCAAATTTTCTCAGATATTAAAAGAAACTGAGGCCTCCAGCTGACCAAAGAATTATTTGAAATAGATTTCAGTTATTGCCATTGATTCTTTCACAGTTTCTAAGTATTAGGAAGAGCCTGATATTTCACCACATGTGCAAGCTGTTGCGTTAGCCTGCTTTGCAGTTTCACAGACGCTGGCAGAAGACAGGAGCCTCCTGCATCAACCACAAAGACTGACAACATGGATCCTGTGAACAACATGAACATCGGCACATTTGGTCTCAGTGCCTCGAGTTCCATTCTCAAAAGCGCGACACAAATGCTGACTTCCACCTTCATACAAGATGGGTTACAACACAGAGGAGAAACCCTGCACGCAGACCCCTCAAATCTTTCACTATGAGCAGTGAGCGTGCCTGTGTTTTACTCCAGAGGAAGATACTGTCTCTCTCTGCCAAGGCTGTTCTTATACAGATACTGTCATAAGAATGGTATAGGACAATGGTCAGTCAGTGTCTCTGCTCATGAGATATCAAGAACCTCAAAGAAGCCCTGTCATGTCCCGGAAATGTCCATATAATTTTGACTTCTTGTGAATTTTTTCATGAGCAACCATTTCACCATTCCAACAGCCATCCCAATTAATCTGACTGTCAGGGGTCAAAACACATCCTTTCAATTTGTCCCATACAACATGTAATTAATGTCACCATCCCAGGAAGAGATCAATCAGCAGTCATGACTTCAACCAGGCCTCTAGAGTCCTACACCCAAACAGCGTAATAAATGTCATAAACTCCTGGGGTCTTCCTTTAAAAGTGTGCTAGCCATATGAAGCACCATAGCCTGGTATTCTGTTATGGCAGCTCTTTGCTACAGTTCTAGAGGCAAAAGGTCCAAGTTCAAGGTGCTGGCAAGTTTGGTTTCTCCTGGGCCCTCTCCTTGGTTCAGTGATGGCCTTCTGTTTGATGTGTCCTTTGTGGTCTTTCCTCTGTATTCATGCTTCATTACTATTTCTCCTACTTATAAGGACAACAGTCATTTTCAGTTAGGGCTTCAGCCTAACAGCATCATTTTAACTTAATCTCAGATAAGGTGTCAGTGGAGTTGCTATCTTGAAACCTCTCTCCTTTACTTGAGGATGGCCATCTTCACATGTTGTTCTTTTTGTGTATGTCGATGTCCTAGTCTCCTTGCTTTTAAGGAAGTTACCCATACTGGATTATGTACTACCCCTGACTTCATTTAATTTAACTAGCACTTTAAAGAATGTATTTCCCAATGTATTCTTAGGTACATGAATTAGATTTTCAATGTACATGTTTTGGATAATGCAATTTAGCCCATAAAAGAAAGAGAGATTCTCCTTAACTTCTAGTATTGATATTCCTACATGGCCTGAGATATTAAAATTCAGGTAAAGCAGAATGTATTCATAATTATAGACTCAGCACTAGCCTATTAGAGTAATTCTATCATCTACAGCTATCCTGGCAAGTAGGGTGAGGCTAACCCTAATTCCTTGCAGGATTTCAGCTAAAGTCAGGGACAATTTTTTTTTTTTTTACCATTTTCTGACAGTAAATGATTCCCATCATAGGAATAACTAGCAACAAGGGACTTGTCAATAATGAAACAATGACTGCTCCACGGAGTAAGTAGTCATAGCCTGATTTTGGAGAGAATTCCACAATCTTCTAGGGACAGGATCTACTGATGACATTTCCTTAAACACTAGATGGTCCCATAGGTCTATCCCCAAACACACAGGTAGCTATGTTTTCAGGAGGGAGGCCAGTGAATACCTAGCCTCCACACAAGAAGTTCAGTCCCAGAGACACGCATATTGACCCTGGAAAGCAAGTGTTCAGAATAGTTGGACCCTGCATCCGTTGAAGGGCAAAGGTTAATGTTGCCTCCAGTGTGGTCTCATCCCTGGTTGATGGGCCTTAGGGTTCCTCATTCAGCGTGAATAACTGACCCTACTCCTTTGTTTTCAAAGGAGTTGAGTGAAGGGAATTGGCCCATGCAATCATGTTGCCTTGCTCCTCTGGCTGGGTAAAATGGAAGATGTAGGGGCTGAGGCTACCCCTTGCTCTTTCCAATAAGCTTTTCAGCAAGATTACAAGGAATTACCAAATTTTAGTCAAAGCTGTCTGGCAGAAAACAATAAACCCAGGATGATCAATTTAATTGTAGGAAAACCAAGCTAAACTCTTTCTCCTTCTTGAAAAGGACTGCAGGACCAGTACTAAAAGAAAAAAAAAATCACTAATTTCTTTCCCCCTTCTGTGGCTTCTCTGGTCTGGGGAATTCCTTTTCTTTGTGCCAGAGTTATTGCTCTTCCTCTTCCTTCACTACCAAAAAAAATCAGTGAGTTTTGTTCCAGTAGCTGTAACTTTACCTTTTTGACTCATACTCTTTCAACCAAGCAATCTGGTATTTGAGAATTTCTATAAAATACACAGAAACTCATTATGTTCTCTGCTTTGGCCCTCAGGGATCTCTGTAGAAGAGGTCAACCAGGAGGTGTATTCATTATTTTTAGGATCAAGCACAATGTCAATCTAACAGAAGAATCAAGATGGTAGCAATCAACAGGCTGAATACATTAGACCTCATGTGGTTGAGCTTTACTTGAAAAGTAAACCAATTGGACTAACTTGAGATTGTAACTAGGGAAAAGATAGAAGTATCAACACAGAAAGGGCGGAGTTGGCTTCCCTAATTCTCAAAATCAGCCTATAGTACCCTCATCTGCTTTCTCCTTATCATTACCTACCTACATTAGTTTCCTAAGACTGCCATAACAGATGATCATAAACTTGGTGGCTTAAAACAGCAAAAATTTAATCTGTCATAGTTCTGAAGTCTAGACATACAAAAATCAAGGTGTGAGCAGAGCTAAATTCTATTTTAGAATTTATGGAAAAAGGTTTCTTCATCTCTTCTAGCTTCTGGTGGCTCCTGGCATTCCTTGGCTTGTGATAACTTAACTCCAATCTTCCCCTCATTCTTACACACTCCTCTGTGTGTCTATCTCCAAATCACTTTCTCTTTTCTCCTATGAAGCCAATAGTCATTGAATTTAGGGCCCACCTTAAATCCAGAATGATTTCATCCCAAGATCTATGACTAATTATCCCTGCAAAAAAAGAACCTTTTCCCAAGAAGATGAACTTGGTAGAAACATGATTCATTCCATTATACCCAGGAAGAAGACAAGAAAAGCTAACTCCTTTTGAGGAAGAGCCACATTTAATGACCAAACTTCTTAGTAAGATGTGTAGACCAGGAGAGTGATAGAGGTAAAATCAGAAACTATTTGAGGGGCCAGTGAGATGGCTCAGCACTGCAAGCACCTGCCTGGCAAGCACGAGGTCCTGAGTTCTACTCCCGGAGCCCGCATAAAAAAAAAAAAAAAAAAAGGAGGGCTGGTGAGATAGCTCAGCGGCATAAGTGCCTGCTCGCAAGCATGAGGTCCTGAGTTCTACTCCCAGTACCCACATATAAAGGAAAAAAGGGCCAGTGATATAGCTCAGCGGCACAAGTGCCTGCTCGTAAGCACGAAGTCCTGAGTTGGACCCCTGGTACCCACACACACACACAAATAAATGAAACTATTTGAGTGAATTTTTGAGGCAGTCATTATTTTTTTGGCTTAACCATCAGTAATAAGACTCAGGCATTCAGAGGACCCCATAAATTCAGGGCTCCATTGAATCAAGTTTCCCTTAGTGGAATAGCTGTCACTTTTAAATGTAAAGTCAAGATGATGCTGAAGCCAGGCCAGCTGTGTTCTTGGCTACTCCATTTTCATTTAGCAAGAGAGGTATACTGACCACTTCCTCCCCTGTTAGCTGGGCCCAAGTTGACCCATCCCAAAGTGAGCCTATCTGATCAAAGTCACAAATATCCATGGGTCAGCTTTTAAATTTCCATAAGACCCCATGTCAAACTAGTAGCAGCTCTTCAGAAGGGTTCGCCTGGTAGTCATATCCTAGAGGAAATAAACACTATAGCTAAAGTGTGACTCTAAGTGAAGGCTGCCTCCAATACCCAGAGGCTGTAACCATGAAAACAGTCACAAAAAGATGTAGCTCAAAGTGACCCCTCACTTGCAAGCCCCCTAA
Organism: Erethizon dorsatum; assembly: GCA_028451465.1. NCBI lineage: Eukaryota > Metazoa > Chordata > Mammalia > Rodentia > Erethizontidae > Erethizon > Erethizon dorsatum. The sequence continues at coordinate 40,427,321 of CM051839.1, forward strand.
AGTATTAGCACTTCTATACTGGAGACTTCCACTATGCAAACATGCAACACAATATTCCTCCTATATATTCAGATAGGAACTGTTTAAATCATTGTCCTTGTCAGTGAGACACAATAACCAACACCCACAGTTTAAAGGAGGAAAAGTTTATTTTGGCTCACTTTTTGGATCATAGCTGGCTGACTCCAAGGCAGCATGACATGGCAGTGGAAACCTGTTCATGGCATGGCAGAGAGGAAGCAAGGAGCATGTAGGGAAGAGCTGGGGAGGGAGATAAACCCTTCTGGTCATGCCCCCTGTGACCCACCTCCTCCAACCAGACCCCACTTCTTAATAGCATTTCAGTTATAAGCTCCCATAACTCAATCACCTTCCATGAGACTCTTGGGGAACAACTAGATATAACTATAATAGGAATCTACAGCAAGTGAGAATTAAATTGGCCCCAAAAGACAAATCTTCCAGTGTCACATTATCTTCCTATCTCTATTGTAAAACTTGCTCAGATCCCATCAGTTGAATTTGGGTCCCCTCCCCAGGTAGGATAGGATAGGACAGAGATTTGATTTCCTTTGTCCAGGGAATCCATACATGCCTCATCCACACATTTTCTGCAGTTCCTTAGTGTACTAGGACAGTTGCTCATGGCTGCTGAAACCCTTTACAGAGCAGATAACCTGGTGCCACCTCTAATCTTAAAGTAGATTAGGTCAGATTAAAAGGGAAAGCAAAAGATAGTTGGATGTGGAGGGCAAAAGAGGCTCAACTAAGCAAAGCATATTTGCATTCATTTTCTTAGCATTCACTTTCAAGCTGTGCAGTAGTTAATCACAGATCCATTGAACTTCTAATGTTGCCATTCCTCCCAGAGCCCTAGATGAGGCAGTAATGTCATTGTCACTGCAGCCTCTGCTTCACCTTTGAGGACCAGTTCACTAAGCAGCCTCAGCCTCACTACCCTCTGGCTGGACTTGCAGGTTTGTGTTCTTTGGCTGATTTGGCCTTGACTCAAATAGCAGCAACTTCTCAAAGAAATGTACCTTCAAGCAGGACTTTTGCTGCTGTGGTGTTAAGATAACATCGCAAGTTTTCACCCATTTGAACATAAATCTATGAGCTTTGTAGGGCAGAGGATCTGCCCAAGAACTTACCTTGACACTTTTGAGTCATTATCTAATTTTCCAGTATTTCACATTCATCTGATTTATAAGCCCAATCCAGAATAGGAAGATCTCAAATACTAGTCACTGCTTTCTTTATGCTTTCCATAGGAGTGTGGCTATTTAAGGGAAAACTCAATAAAAATACTGAAGCCCTCTTTTAGAGCAGGTGCATCCACTGCAAAAACAATAGAACTTTTACTGTGGCCCCTAAATTTGGCATAATAGACAGCATGTTGACACCACCCAACTCTTACCATTCTTTGTTGACAAGCACCACTGGCCTGCTCTTTACCTCCCTGGCGAAATCACCATAAGTTGTAAGGATTCACTAGGCTTCTCACAATGGAAGTTGTGAGTTGCATTCAGGTAGCTGGTATGTCTGCTCACTTTTCTGAAAGAGGCTGGATTAGTCAGGATTCCCCCAAGAACCATAAGCAATAGATAGGTATAGAAAGAGAGAGGAAAGAAGGGATTTACTTTGAGGAAATCACTCAAGAGATTTTGGGGGTTGGAAAGGTTCACAGGCTAGAGACTTAGGGAAGACTTGATGTCACAGGCTTGAGGCTGAAACCAGTGTGAAGGCAGAATTCCTTCATCCTCAGAGGACCTGTCTTTCTTCTTATGGAAAGACATTTAATGGATGAAGTCCACCACTTTGTAGAGGGCAATCTATTTTACCCAAAGCCTACTGATTTAAATGTTAGTTACACCTAAAAATGTACCTTCCCAGCAACATCCAGACTGGTTTAACCAAAACCTGGTTACCATGACCAAGTCAATTTGACACATAAAATTTACCATCAATAATCTTTGAACTCATTGTTATAACAAGCAGAATAAGACTGACAATTTGGTATAGAAGTTCTTCCCCCTAGGAGAAATACCAACAACTAGGGTAATAACCAGCTTTCGATCTTTTTCCACAATTCCTCCTCATTTGCAGCCAATGCAGGAGAGGAATACTGCACAGTTGATCATACAACTTGGACAAGATGTTTGATACTGATTTTTATGGATTGTTCTGAAATCTCATTAATTGGCTTCATCAGTGGCCCTATCTTTTCCTTCCAGGGAGCAATGTCTTATAATCAACATTCCACCTTCACCACCAAATCAAAAACTCTGAGGTGTTTGAGACTTTTAGCCCAATTGCAAGCTACCAAGTTAGCTTGCCACAGCTGGAGAGGAAAAGGACTTTATTACTCACAGCGCTGCAGATAGCCAGCACTTCAGCATATTCCTTCTGGTTCCTTGAGCCAATTCCTCCAGAACAGTTAGAATAGAGCTGGTGACAGTTGTATACACAGTAGTTTTCACTGTCAGAGAGACAACTTGAGTTCAGGGAATTTGAATTGTTTACAAATGAGCAGTAAATACACTTGCTTTTGCTCCAGATGGAAATACAATCTCTGTCTTCCAAGGCTCAAAAGACAGTGGGAAATACAAGAGATGCATAGAGAATTATCTTTTAACACCAGCAAAGAACATATACTGTCTTTCTTCTCAAAGAAAAGCTTGTTTTGATTTTTCATCTCATTTTTTCAGCTAAATGTATTTGTATGTCTTCTTCAGAAAGACCATCCATCGTGGCCAGATGTAACAGATTGTCTCCATGGGTCTGCACATGATGTGGAGAACATGTGTGCAGTAGTGGGGGACACACTGGAAACTGAGTTTCCTACTAGATGATACCAATCAGGAACAAGTGAGTGAGGATCAGCCCCGGGGGGGCAGAAAGAACGTGTGAGGCGGACAAACAAGCAAACAATAGGCATTTCCTCGTGGTGGAGGAGTGAAGACCTGAGCCCCTCTGGCTGAAACTACTGAATTTAAGCCAAGACACATATGGTAGGGAAAGAACTTTAGCCAATGCATAAAGAAAAATAACATGCATTTATCATTAGACATTTGAAAGAAAATCAAGTGTTTCTCTTTTAAAACAAAATAAAGTTTGGTATCTATGCAACAATGACACTTGACTTCTGAATTTAGTTGTAATAAGAGTTGATAAAATACTCCAGCAGCTCAATCCCAGCTAGAATTTCATATTACCATTTCGAAATCTACTAAGTCTGATGAAACAATCAAAAGTACCAAAATATCTTTTCTTATTCCACTAAGGTTTCTTTAAAACACATATACACACACACTCACCCTTTAGTATACATGCTTTTAGTACAATTTAGAATACTGAGAATATTAATGAAAATTAATTCATGTTTTGTTAATATCTAAGTTAAAATAATATGTTTATGAATATTAATGGCACTCTGGAAGGGGATCCATCATCAGTTTTTGTGTTTGATCCTTGCTTCTACCTTATAAAGCACAGTAAAAACTATTTTCCTGAGATGATGAAACTCATTTTCAGAAATCCAGGTCTAGTTTCTCTAGACCAAATATTCCAGCAGTATATTATGATCCTGGGAAGTCAGGTTTGTAATCTCACCTCTTGCTGGGCGTGAATAACTAAACATAAATATCATTTCAAATGATTATGTCATTGTCCCTATATATGACTTTTGTATTAGTCCATGTCAGAATGTACAGAGACTGCTTAATATGTCAAAATGTACAGAAACTGCTTAAAAATCCATTTTAAATTAATGCTCTATAGACCATGAAAATAAAAACACAATATATATTGAGTACTTTACAGCAATTTCAACAGGCCACATATGAAATATTTTGTAGTTAAACATCTACTTTTGTGTGTGAGTGTGCTAGGGATTGAACCCAGGGCCTGTGCATGCTAAGCAAGTGCTCTAACACTAAGCTACACTCCCATCCCTGCATCTACTTTTAAATTTCATGAACTAGGAAATACCTTTTCCATAAGTTATGAAGTACGATGTTTTTCAGAATTTCAAAATTAATGTCTTCTGTATATTTCTGAGATTTTATAAAACATATAAACACTAAATCTGATTCTGGATTTTTAAAAAATTCTATGCTTAACGTTTTTACTTTTAATTGTTGTTTCATTACCCAATTTTTTCCTGATTATATCATGACAACTCTACTCATTTAGGTAAAAATATAAAAGCAACTATTTTAAATGTTCAAGTAAGCTGATTTTGCCTTTTTAAACTGTTTAACTCAATACCTTTTGACTTAAGTAACATTTCCTAAATTTATAAATGATACTGATGCCACCTTAACATATTAAAGCATCATTTTAGACATGTCCTTTTTCTCCTTTTATACTATGGAGGGTCTATTTGTTCACACACACACACACACACAACCCGAAGCATGCCAGGTAATGAGTTTTCAGCCGTTAGGAGCCAGACATTATTTCTCACAAAGGGAGCTAAACTTGTTTCACACACTTGTCCTCTTAATACATTCCTATTTTCTTCTCTTTTGAAATATACTCCTAGCATCTCATTTGAGCCAAGGATTTTAACACTGCCACCAAAACTGTTCTTTTAAAGCTTGGAAGTGGCCTGTACACTTCTAATTACAAAAGTCTTTTTTTTTTTTTTTTTTTTATGTGGGTACCAGGAGTCGACCTCAGGACCTTGCGCTTGCCAGCAAGTGCTTGTGCCACTGAGCGATATCACCAGTCCATTTTTTCCTTTATGTGGGTTCCGGGAGTTGAACTCAGGACCTCACACTTGCCAGGCAGGCACTTATGCTGCTGAGCCATCTCACCAGCCCCAAAAGTCATTTTGTTATGGGGAAAATATTATAGCTCCCAACCTGCTAGATGTCACATATGCCATTTGTGTTCCTCCAAATTGAAGAATGAATTCTAAGGGGAAACAGAGGTTAAGAGTACAAAAAATTTATTAAGAGTAGGAAAAATTTGTTAAGAGAGATAGCTCCTGAGAGACAGGAGGGGACCTGACAGTGGCTTGCCATGGACCTTACTTCACAGAGGAAGTTTAATAGAGCAAAATCGTGAAGTGGGTACAAAATCATGAGGTGGGTACAATGTGGGTCAAAATTATGATCAACCAATAGGATTACAAGTATAGCTGCTTAGGTAATATTGATCCAATGGGGAAGCAGGTCATGTAGCAGGTGTACATGGAGAGAACAAAGACCTTTTTAGGAAGGGATGGACAGGAAGTCCTGGTCACCCACCTGGGTGACTGACATCTATCTAGACTTTGTTGGGCCAGGTGACAACTATCATAGTACAATCTTGTTAATTTATTGTTTATCCCTTGAGGAGGCATGTAGGCCTAGTCATCCTGTCTTTATTTTGAGGCCTCACCTTTGACAGATGCACCTCCAGCCACAGTTATAATTGAGGTTCTAGTCCTGTCGGATTGCCTATAATATAGTTGTCTATAATAATTTTGTTATCCTCAGATTATTGAAGTAATCAGAAACATTAATTCATCATCTGTAAGGAATGGTATAAGGCAGAGACCAGCTGAGATCACCAGGCTTGTGTAAAGACAATATGGCATGGAATTTATTGTGCCTGGGTTCAGGCAGACAGAAGGCGAAAGGGCCGTCAGTGGGGGTGCAGAGAAAAATGGAGCCTTTTATAGGGCTTGGACAATGGAAGTCAAGTGGGGAGATCAGGAAAGGGATCTCAAACGATAAGCTTTGGGCAAATATCTGTGGTCAAAGTTCTCCAGTGTCTCAGTGTTCAAAGTCCTTGGGGCATCTGGCATAAATGTTTGGGTGTCTTCAGATGTCCTGGTGCTTGGAAGATTCCATGCTCTATTTTATCTCTTTTATGACATCCTGTGTTTGCCAAGAGCAGCCCCGGTGCTGAGCTGAGTTTCCACTGAGAATAATTCCTCTGCTGGCAAACAGGTTGGGTGCTTGGACAGTCATTCCTGAATGGAGTCTGACATCATCTTTTCCTTCTGGAAGCATGTCCTCTTGTCTTCTGAGACAGCTCACTCTCCTGGCCTCTTCATATCACACTGACTGCTCTTTCTCAGTCTCTCCTGCTGCTTTCTCATCACAAACTTCATGTGTCACAGTGTTCCAAAGCTCAGTACTGAATCTCTCCTCTATTTTCTCTTAGTGATCTCAGCCAGGTCCACAGCTTTACATACCACATTTATAGTCATCCCTTTATACCTGCCAAGGTTTGGTTCTAGGACCTCCCTGTGGATACCAAAATCCTCATGCTGAAATCCATTATATAAGATGTCATAGTTTTGCATACAACCTACATACATCTTCTTGTATATTTTCAGTGTTCTCTAGGTTTCTTGTAATACTTAATACAATTTAAGTTCTATGAGAATGACGAGAAAACAAATCTGTACATGTTCAGTGCAGATGTAACTTTTCAAATATTTTTAATGCTTATGTGGTTGAGTTTGGAAATGTGGAACTCACAGACACTGAAGACCAACTATATGGACAACTTCTGCATTCATATCCCAAGACTATTTATCCCATAAATGCTAGAATTTTATATGCAACTGTAGGGACAAGGGATCTGAAGGTAGGGAAAAGATAGAATGAAAGCCTCATTGAGTTTTACTAAATCAATAGGAAAACTAAAAGAAGTTTCTGATTTTGTAGGTTTCTGACTCTGCAGTTAGAGCAATTAGAGGAAAGGGAGAGAGAAGATAGCCTGAAAGGGGCTCCAGGTAACACAATTACCTTAAGAATTTAACAGAATATGGAGGAAGCCTGGGACATGAAAGACCTGGAAAGCCAGCTCCCCTCACTCACCTGACAGAATGCAAGGGAGCTAAGAGGCAGCCACCTAAGGACTCTTATTTAATATGTAATACAGGCATACACCCATGCACACACACACCTACACATATACACATGTATGTATGTTCTCACTTTAACATTAGTATAATATTGCACCAGATACACAGATGTGCACATGTCCCCTTTACTTAATCATTAAGTCTAAGCTGCCTTCCTATAAGCCCTCCCCCTTCACTTATTCATTACAAAAGGACAGGAAGAAAGCAAATGGCCAGAAGGAATGTAAGAAGACATGACTATGTTAGGATCAAAGATAGTTAAGAGAACAAATCAGATAATAACAACTTTAAGGTGCTTACATGGCAGTTGGGAAGACACTAGTTCTAAATAAAAGGGAGCTAGAGACAAAGATCCATGAGTAATTCCCTTTCAAATACTCCCTACTCATCCAGGGTAGCTATCTATCATCTTTCTCTTCCTCATTTCCCCACCTTCAAATAAATCTTTTATACTAAACTCTGTTATTTTAGTTCTTTACTGGCACCAGTTTAGGATCACGGGAGCTGTGTTTTCCAGTAGAGCAGTAACATGGCATGACATGGCATGTCAAGCTGTCCACCCACTGGACATAACATAACTTTCTACTTGATCCCTCTAGGTGGCTATCTACCATGTTGTACTTGGATACCAAGTGGGCTTGTCAAACTTGTGTGTTGAACTGAAAATATGATCATCCCATTACAAACTGCTCCTCCAAAGTTCCCCTCAACTTCATAAATGAAAATACCATCTTTCCCATTTCTCAGGCCATAAGCCTAATATCACCTCTGACTCCTCTTTTTCTCTCACACCTGTTCACTCATCTGTTTATTTTACCAGCAAATTTTATTCATATCTTCTTCTATTAGTAACAATTACAAGACATCATTCTTTGTGCCTTTCTCTCTCTCACTTGGAGTGTTAAAAATAAAAATAGAAATTCCATTTGACCCAGCTACACCTCTTCTGAGTATCTTCCTGAAAGAGTTAAAGACATCATATCACAGTGACCCACACACACTCATGCATATAGCAGCACAACTCAGGATGGCTAAATCTCAGAAGCAGCATGTATGTCCATCAACAGATAAATGGATAAAGAAAATGTTGTATATATACACAATAGAATACTACTCAGCTATAATGAAGGATAATTTTGAGTCACTTGTAGGAAAATGGATGCACCTTGAGACCATAATGCTAAGTGAAGTAAGTTGGGTACAGAAGGCTAAATATCACCTGGTTTCTCTTATATGACAATCCCAAAATATAAATCACTTAAACAGCCTCAACTACATCAAGATACTCTGTTTCTGGAAAGAAAGAAAAAAAGGAAGAAAGACCATCAAACACCCCCCAAAAAAGATAACTTGCCCTATCTTTGCTGTCTGATCTCTTGAACCTTCAACTTCTTAGTCTAAAAGATATGCATAATAATTGGGCCTTCATCACGAGGTTGTAAAGCTCTAGGCAGAGCACTTCACCTGGTACCTGTTATTCACAATCTCTATTTGTACACTAACTAATATGTCTAGAGAGATTTGAATATCTTAAAGATCTGGAAAATACCTACTGCTGAAGAAGCAGCTCTCATAATACATCGTTTTCCAAAAATCCATAATTACCTAAAAAACCATTGGTTATATAGAGTTTTCATTGTCAATGGAGTAAGAGTCAGATAATGGTTGGCCTTCTGTTATACTTATTTGCAAAAGCAAATATTCTTCTAGCTCTCACAATAGAGAGAAGTCTTATTATGTAGTCTGGTATTTCTGTAGATAACTTAATAAGAAAGTTCCGTGCTGAGAAACAGATTTGTGACAGCCAGCATTACCCACCACCATGACTCTTCAGAGGCTCTGCACTCAAAATGCCAACAGCATTACCGCATGTTCAGTTTTATAGAAAGATATGTGGTAATAACCTTTGGGCTCTGCTTTTCATATCATGAAATTCCTCCAAATAAGAGCATTATCATCATCATCAGATACATTTACCCAATAAAAACATCAACATATGAGTGCCGAGAGCTGCATCCTACAGTAAAAACAATCATTATCTTCTGAGAGTAAAACTTGAAATCTGGCAGCCCAGCGACTTAAAGATATAAAAAGCAGAAGACAGTATGGGCCCTGGCTAAACAACAACTGACTTAGGTTCAAAGCAGGTTCTTCGATTAGAGTCTAAAGATTCTGAGTTGTGGGTCATAATAATGGCCTTCATCCCTCATGAAAATATAGAATGTGGCAGAAAGTTAATTTTCAAGAGAAACAACCCAACAGTAAACAGACTAGAAAGCAGTGGAATTGTCATTACATACAATATATTAGTCAACGTCTAAAATTCAGAAAGTAGATATAAACCTGAGGAGGAAGTCATAGCCCAGAGAAATGTGTCCAGAGCTCCTGACACAACTGTGTATCTGTCAGCTTCCTGAATTTCTTACAAGATATAAAATTTGAAATTATGATAAAGATAAAAAACTGTTGGGCCGGTGAGATGGCTCAGAGGCTTAAGCGCCTGCCTTGCAAGCTCAAGGGCCCGAGTTCGACTCCCGGAACCCACATACGAAAAAGGGGCCGGTGATATTGCTCAGCGGCACGGGCGCCTGTTGGCGCGCGAGGTCCTGAGGTCGACCCCCCGGTACCCACAAAAAAAAAAAAAAAAAAACTGTTCACACCCCTATGCCAACACCGGCATCAGCCCTGAGAAGGGAGAACTGCCTCTCCCACTCCACCCTATTCAGTTACCATGCTCCAGATTCTGCGGACTCTGGTCTTGGAATTATTCTGAAAGTCAGCTGGGGAAACTCCCAGGTTTTGTTGCCTTCTGCTTTCTAGTGTGGGTTCTTAGCCCTACTGGGTCTCAGCATTAATTGGTTATCAGCAAACTTTCATTTTACAGAAATTCTGTGCTCTTCAGATCTATTAGAAACAACACCTTTGAGTTGCTAGTGCTGCTGTGAATTCATGTTATCTTATTTCACTTTCATGAGGAGGACAGAAATCTTGCTCCATTGGGACATTTAAGAAGTAATATTCAAGTGTAGGTGTTCATTATTTCTTTCATTTAACAATTATGCAAGTATTTTCTCTGTGTGCTAAAGTTATCACAGAGAACAAAAGTACAGATCCTGCCTCATGTTTTGCATTCTAATGTATTCTTATAGTATCAACGTGCCCATTCTGCAAATCAGAAACATTCTGAATATTCAATAATGTATTATTGGTCAGTTTCGTTACTATAACACATATGTTAAAATACTACTTAGCCTTCAAATACACTTAAAAATTATGACATGAGGAAATTCCTCACTCTATAAGGTTAACTGGAAAAAGAAGGATGGAAAAAGACACATAATACAATCTCAGCTAAGAAAAATTAATGATATTTTTATCTCTCAATTGGGACCCACTAAATAATTAATGTATTTTCGTTTATATTTTTCAATAGTTTCTAATACAAACATTTAAATATAATACAGTAAATATTCATTATAAATTGTATTATTTAAATAAATTAAGGTACCAGAAGTAAATTTTGGGATGATAGTCTATGAAAAGGAAAGTGTGAATAGCAGCAGCCAGGACTAAGTAACGTGCTTTATCAATCAGCACAGATCAAGAGGATGAAGCTTGCAACCCAGAAATCTTGCTTTCAAGACAACTTTTAGGATCCTATAAATATTTTTAAACGTAAGTTTCTTGAAGTTAAAGGATTCAAATGACCTTTTTTGATTTGGTTTTGGTTTTGGTTTTGGGAATAACATCTTGCTAACTCATGGTTCGCCAAAAATTACTTTAGCAAGGATGGATGATACATTTTAGGTCCAAGGACCATTGAACCACATGACTTAGCAGCTTTCACTGTGGGTCCCACCTCAGTGTCGAAGGTTGCTCAAGACCTTTTAACTTAAAATCACTACTGATGCCACTCAGGATTTCAGTTCTATTTCAAGTGGAGCAACTTCATGAGATTGCACAGCCCTCCTACCAATACATATTAATAAAGAAGGAAAAAGAATGTAGAAAGTACAAAGTGGACAGGAAAATGAAAGAGATACTTGATTGTTCACGTACCTTGAAGTCTTTAAGCCAAGATAATATAAATGTTGAAGGCCCCAGAAGCCCCAAGGAAGGAAGGCTGCTTCAGCTTTTGGTTGATAAAGCTTCCATTTTTCATATAGCCAATGCCAAGCCTTTTATCTTCTGAAACTGATAAAAGCTGGAAGTGTTTGGGAGAGCATTTCTAAAAAATACAAAGGAAGAAAATAGAGTGCCACTGTGATACACGTGCAGCAGAAACAGTACTTCATATTCTGAGTTTTAGTCTTTTCCAGGGATAGCAGTCTGTTCTGTCATACTCAGGGGCCTCTGCAGCAGTAGAGGGCTGCAGATCCCGGTCAACTCACAATCAGAGGGGGAAAACAGTCAGTGCTCTACATTTCCTTGTGTTGCTAAGCAACCATGTCTGGGAAGTTAGGTGCATCAAATGCATTCTCCATTTACAGCATATTCATTTCATGATAGGTTGGTTTATTAGGATGCACCCCCATCATACATCAAGAAGTACCTGTATAATCATCCTACTATATAGGAGAACAACTTGATCTATAAGAAGATCTGAATAAAGTCTTCAAAGATGCAAATGTACTGACTTTGAAGAAGCTGAAATTGAGTGACTAAGTACACGCCACAGGAGTCCCAAGAGGATACCTCATGAAAGAAGCTATTTCAGTATAAATCAGCAGTAATTGTCAGACAATTTTTACATCTAGCTAAAAAGTGTATTTTTCAATTGAAAATCAGTTAAATATATTTTCATATAAATTACTCAGGAAAGAAACTGAAAAATAACATGTAGAATATTCACATAGATGCATGTGATCAAAAACTACCATGAATGTTTAAATTTAAAAAAATATTATAGTAAAAGACACATTGCAATTAATCCTCCTCAGAACACTCCCACCGGCTTCCAACACATTTATCCCATGTCTTTTTCCATTTTCTGAAGCACTTCTGGAAGTCTTCTCTCCTGAGCGTCTTTAGTTGAATAGCTGTGGCTGCCTCAATGTCATATCAATGTAAAACATTTATCTTTCTTGGTCATTTTGACTTTGGCAAAAAGCTACAAATTGTAGTGTGAGATGGGGTGAATAAGATGAATGAGGATACACTAACGTTTTTAGGAGCCTGCCTTTCCTTTGAATGGCACTTAGCAGCAACACTCACTGTATTTTTTATCACAAGGCATTCATGAAAGATGACTTCCACAATTGTTTTAGAAAGTGGCCAGGGGCCGGTGAGATAGCTCAGCGGCATATGTGCCTGCCTGGCAAGCGCGAGGTCCTGAGTTCAACTCCCAGTACCCACATACGAAAAAAGGGCCGGTGATATCACTCAGCAGCACGGGCACCTGCTGGCACATGAGGTCCTGAATTTGACCACCAGTACCCACAAAAAAAAAAAAAAAAGAAAATGGCCAGAACAATTGGGTGTATTTGAAATGATGGGGAGGATTTTGAGGGGGATTGACAGCAATGTCTTTTACTATAATATTTTTTTCTTTTTTAAAAGAAAAGTTTTATTGGGCTGGTGAGATAGCCCAGCGGCATAAGCACCTGCCTGGCAAGCACGAGGTCCTGAGTTTGACTCCCGGTACCCACATACAAAAAAAGGGCCAGTGATATCGCTCAGTGGCACGGGTGCCTGCTGGTGTGTGAGGTCCTGAGTTCAACTCCCAGTACCCACCAAAAAAAAAAAAAAAGTTTTATTAGTACATGTATTTTATTTGTACATAGTTGCAGTACATAATGTTCACATTTCTTAAATTTTTAAAATTTAAACATTTACCATATATTTTGATCATCCCTTGCACCTTGACATGCATCATGAATGTAATTGGCCACATTAATCAGCAGGCCATAGGTAATATTTGACTAAATGAAAGCCTAAATTTACACAATTTATTTACATAAAGTGAAGTCATATTTAATGTTTAAATTGCATATAGACATTGTTCTAACAAAAATTGTTTAGTATTACTTTAATTGTTTTGGTAACACCATATATTATACATAGTTGTCTACATATTTTTGTTTGAAATAATACATACTAGATGTCTGTAGGGGCATGGAGTTTGTCATTCATTTTGATAGCAAAAATGTCTCTTTGAAATTTAGTTTTAAACTACAAAAGATGTGCTGTGCTCAGAATGTACAATACATTGTAAATGTTAAAGTGTTTCTATCAAAATTATTCTACTGGATATTTTAATACTTGAAATAATAGTTATTTTCTCCAAATACAGTTTCCATAGAAACAGCAGTCTTCGCTTATTAAAGACCAGAACTGACTCTACTAAGCTGTGAGGTCCTTCTAACCTTTATGAAATCACATACATGTTAAGATACACTTCTCTAAAATCATAAAATGAACTTTATATTTTCTTGATAATCTAGTGAGAATACATACAATATAGTTAGCATATTTCGTGTACATATTTGTTCATACATGTTGATATGAACAAAGAAATCAGGTCAGAGATAATAGTGATGCGATTCCCAAGTCCATCAGTTGCTCTCTATATGACACATTTAGAAATGGATTAATAGGGCCCGTGATATAGCTCAGCAGGATAAGCGCTTGCCTGGCAAATGCAAGGTCCTGAGTTCGGTTCCCAGTACCCACAAAAAAAAAAAAGAAAGAAATGGATTAATGTAAAAATATGATACTTTTGTTCCACATCCTTGCAAACCTGGCTTTTTAAATAATCAAAAAATTTTAAATGATACATGGTCCAACATTGGTATTTCAGTGTACCAATTCTCAGTGGTGTCAAATACTTCGCTGCTAAATTAGCTGACGGAGAAATGACTGGTAAATATTGTAACCTAGAAAAAAATAAACAGTAAGGGATGATATAGTGAAGTGGCATGCAGTGGATCCTTCCTTCTTATTGTATTCTCTGTACCATTTTTTAAATGCTTTAACTCAACAAATGGTTATTTGATCATCTGCAAAGAGTTAAGACAGCGAGAAACCAATCTGTGAAATCTAGACTATATAGTGTTTGTAAGTGTCACGTATATTTATCTTCATTTTCTTATCAGTTCTCAGCCCAAGAAAAGCTCAGATTGTCACTTTTTCACAGATGGAACCCCACTTCCTTTTTGGTGTACTCTACCTGAATGTATAAGCATCCTGCCTTGGAAACAGATCTGTAAAATAAACAGACCTAGTGATGCAATTTTGCCTTCTGTCTTCAAAAGCAATACTTAGTAGGATCTGAAAACATTCAGTAGTCAAAAGAAAAATAATTAATTTGTTCTTGAGTTTGAGTAAGAAAAGTGGGTGTACTCAAACAAATACAAAGCCAAGTTTTTAAATGCAACAATGAATAGCAAGGTATTTACATTTGCAGAAGAATGTACTTCAATTAGGAATTACAGTAGAGGCCCCCACATGGTGCTTCATAAGTATGTAGAATATTCATGTATTTATCAGTTAAAAACTTTTTGAAGAAAAGAATAAATATCTTGATTATAAGGGTTGTTGAATAGCAAATCATGGAGACTTTTTGTGAAATGTTACTATCCTGATGAGATCAGCCCAAAGCACAAATGTCAAGTAAATGAAGTGTGTTGGTGAACAAGACATCACTTCCAATCCATGGCCCTCATTTTCCTATCCCCATCCCTCCTAGGTGTTAGACTCCACCCTCAGTTTACAGCCAAGCCACCCTGACAGAATCGACTTTCCCTGATCCCCGTAGTGCCTCTCCCCGATGCAGCTTAACATTTGGTGAGCCATTCCCTAAGGTTATTCTCCAGTAAGAGCAAGCTAATCTGAAAAACTATGCCAACATATAGGCTAAAGATTGTTGATTATGTCACATAGTTTTTGAGCTATTGAACTATGGAAAGAGGAAATTTTTTTTTCAGTGCTGAGGTTTTCCTTTATATATTTTGATTCTCATAAAATCCTATTGCATGGTTAAACTTATTTCTAAACTGTAAAAGATTCAGTTTCCATCGAGATGTACTTCCTTGCTTGTGAGGATTTCTAAAATAACAAACTTTATTAACAGTAAAATGTTTCTACCAGTTGGCCAAATAGAAGACTAAATTCAGCGCTCCTTATGTATACCCAGGGCCTATAATAGGATATGAAATTTGATAAAATCTGCATGTGTTAAAGTAGGGAGAAATCAGTGAAATATTTGGCCATATTTTGAGCTAGTTTGCTTTATTGGGTAATATTGTATAAAAAGGTTATGGTTTTCATTTGTTTAATAAGAACATGATTAAGCGATCCAATTTTCATAATATCCGATAATTTGAAGATGTAAACCAGACCAAAGACAAAATTACCTAATGAGTACTTTAATAGGAAAAATATACAAAAAAAAATGTTATACATTAAAAGGGGGAATTTCTCAAACAGAAACATGGAACTTTAACTTATTTCATTTTACTTTTTGACAGAAAGTGAGTGGACACATGATTCTAGGATATTTGAACAAAAATTGCCTGTTTGTAACAGTCTCAGGCAAGCTGCACCAGCTGGAGCCTTAGTTCTTACCCTGGAATCCACATTTCAGTGAAGACACTAAGGAACGAGAGGCACCAGTAGCTGCATGCTCCCAAATTGATAAGAACTTACACCATCCCTGCCATCTACATAAACAGTCTGCAAAAATACTGCTATTATATCCTGCTGATGTTTTTGGAGTTCTCATAGCTCTCAAATTCCATGAAATTATGACCAAAAAACATTATTTCTACAGTCAAAAGTGTTCAAGCTTGATGATAGATAATGAGATTTCATTATACTATTCTCTCTGCTTTTTCATGCAATTAAAGTTTGCCAGGATGAAAAGTTTCTTTCTTTATTTTCTGCTGTCTAAGGAACAGTATGACAGCTGATTTTCACTAAGACACATAAACTAATGGTAATTTAGATGTTATCTTCATATTTATTTTTTACATGGAATAGAGAGGCAAAAACTGGTACTTAAAATAATTTATTTTCTCTGTCCTACATTTTGTTAAAACAAACTCCTTATGTAATAAAATCAAACAAGGATATTCACCTCCACGTAAAAAGAGTTCCACATTTCACTTGACCTTAGGACTTGTGGTTTCCCAGGATGGAATAAGCAAGCACATAATTCCTGTGGGAGCCCACCCTGCAAAGCTAAACCCTGGGTTCTGTTCACAGCTCTGCCTGTACTTTCCCAGATTCTTTTCTTGAATGGGTCTCTAACTGGACCAGAGCTCTAACTTCCAACAGACCAGTTCACCCTGGGTATGACTGAGTACAGAGTTTGAGTCCCTGAGAGCTATAAAACTCACCCTGTGAACCTCACCATTTCTGCTGGGGTAGGCAATGTTCGCCAAAAATGAGAAAGTTAACTGAATGACAAACAACGGTTCCCCACATCACTAGGGCTCCACAAACAATGGAATGTTCTCTTTTGAAAGATCAGAATTATAAACAGTGCCAATTATCCCACTTAAATCTTATTCCTTCAAATAAGGAAATTGGATTGTGTAAAATATAGAGAACTAGCAAAACTAAATCAACGTTTATACTGTTGATTTTTACTTTTTTTTTTGTAACCTGAAGTCTATGAACCAGTGTAGAAAACAATGAATGTTCTAAGTTTTAAATGTTTTCTTCAAGTGTGTATTTTGTTGTTAAACTCTATCTTATATAAATTCAGAAAGACCTGGGAATTTTTGCCAGTCTTAGATTATCTCTCTTCCCAAATGGCATTTTGCACTCTTTGGAATTCAGTATGTGGCTCATATCATTTGATTGCTGAGGGCCTCTATTTGACATGTAAAATCAAATAAGTACTGTTATATTGTGTCTTAAAATACTTGGAATATCCAGCCAACTTATTTACAGACTCTCCTGATTGAAAAATAATTGCATATTAGTATCAAGGTACCTGATTGTATTTCAGTATCTGTTAGTTCACAAATCTCACCCAGAAAGATAACATTGAACAAAAAGCCCAAAACCAAACACGTCAGTCACACAGCCACTTGCTTGGCACAAGCTCTGTCCAACACATAAATGTGAAACATATATATTTAGACATAAAAATCTTAGTCTGAAGTAGTCTACATTAGAAGTAAGTAAATGGTTTTAGGAATAGCTGTTGCTGCTGTGGAGAGGGTAAGTATTTGATTGAATGAGACAGAAAATAATAAGAAACAATAGTTATTTTTCAAAATGGCAGGGATGGGCATAAGGTCCCTACAAGTGGTATTCCCAAATATTCCCATTCCAGCAGAAGACAAAAGAGAAACAACCCCCTGTCAGCACTTGAGAGATAAGTTATAGAAACTTATCTGTAAGTTTCTTATCTGTAACTTATCTCTTTTGAAATGAAGAGTCTCTGCAGAATAGAGTTTAGCCAGCCAACAGGCTGTTGGATGTCAGAACATTTTTATTATCCATTCTTTTACTCTTTGCATCTTCAGGTTTGCATGCTGTTAAAAAACAAAACAAAAAAGTAGCCATTTTGTATGATAGTGTTTTAATGACCAGCTTTAAAAAAGAGTTGGAAGGATAAAAGAGGTGATAGAAATTACAGGAATTAAAAGCCAGGGGCAGAAGTTCAAATTAATATCTAGTAACATGCAAGAAGGGAAAAACTACATGTAGTCAAATATTCATGATTGAAATGAATTTATAAGCTGCTGTAAACTTCATAATTTTACACATTTGTTCTCTTGCCTCTCATGACTAGCTACTCTGTACTCAAATGTGCAAGGCTTGTATTTTGGCTGTTTTTATTAATCAGCCTCCCACCCCAGCCACCATATGCTCCACCCTCTGTATCTGCTTTGCTGCATCCAGGAGGCTGATCTGATTGCCACAGACCATAGTACCACACCCTCCGGCTTCTGGTTGGTTTGGCCCACAGTAAGCACCAGCAGATGTAGGAGGGTAGAGAAGGCTGACTTCAGAGAAGGATGCTCTCCAGTCCCTCCCTGTGGGAGTGCTGAAGATGGCTCCATCACCACTGGAGCTCATAACTTCTGTCAGCCGCCCTCTCTACACAGCTATTCTCTCTGATCTTGGTTCTTCTCCCCTTCTTCTCACCTCTTCTGCCTGACTCCTTGAAAATAAAGCAATCCAAAAACGACAATGCATCTCTGGGCAAGCTTTTTAAAAGCTCCACAGCAGAATTTTTATAAAATGTAGGAAAAGTTGATTCACCCCACTTGTCCATCTAAATAGCTCTTTTGGCTGGTACATATGCTTGATAGGTCTTAAAGAATAACTGAGTTAAATCAAACTTCATCTGTGGTTCCAGATGAGGAAAAATTGCTGTGGTCCCCAGCAGCTAGTGTGGAGCTATTGACTTAGCCAATTAAAAAGAAACCTAACAAAGATAATCAGAAGCAATTAGCTTCATGAATACAAAAGTGTATCTTCATTGTTTCGCCTCAGGATAAGGTCAACTCCCCTGTCTGCTCTCATAATTGAGTCCTTTAAAGTCTTTATATGCCATAGACATCGTACTGGCTTCTTCATTGTAATGATGATGTTATATTAAATGTGTCTGGTAATCAGGGTCTGAAAACTCTAGATACCTTAGTAAGACACATGCATATCAGAGGAAGAAAGCTACACCCCATACAGTTTCTAAGAACCCAAGGATTAGGACATGTCAGAATAATTACTTTGAAAATGAGAGAAGTTCACTACATCTTTTGTTTCCTGCCATGAAGAAAGAGGTGCAGTGCTTGGCAAGCCTTATTGGATACAGAAACAAAATGAGCCAGGTATAGGTGGTCAGTCTGGAGTGGTTGCATGTCAAGAAGAGGCCTTGCAGCCAGTCCCAGCTGTGAAGCAAATCTCCACTTACTTGCACCTTAGGATCCAAAAGAGCCTGTGGAGTTAGAGGTTTCTGCTACGCATAATAGAGAGGCAATGACAGGAGATCTGGAAGCCAGGAGTAGGGTAGGGATTCAGGTCCTATGCCCTCAGCCACCTCCTGTCTGTGTCCACTGTCTCTGTTGACCTAGTCTGCTCCTATTCCATTCTTATAACTTCTCCCTCCCTCACATCCTCACAACTATGGATGCCAGTGGTTCCCGGCTATTGCTAAGCCCACATTACTGCACCTTTGATGAGGTCCCTCTACCCTTCTGTAAATAATCACTTTATTAATGTCTTCTGTATGACTGTGCCATTTCTTTCCTGTGACTGCTTTCAAGAAAGTAGAGAGTCTGATGGAACAGAGTCGCATTCCACAGAATGGACTAGAAGCCTTTAGATAGCAGTAGTACAGGCAGCAAGGTAGAATAAAATCATGAAGGTGAGTCATACATGGATATGTTAAATGTTAAACCCACTGCTCATGGCCAGGCACTTACTAGGTGTTCAGTTTATATCATTACTGCTTCCTTGGTCCCTTGCTTCCCGCTCCTTTTCCTGTATTACTTTCAGTTGCCATAGCAACTCTCCTTCGGTGGCACTCAGTACTTTTAAATGTATTTTATACACATCTCTTTGTGAGGGTGCTGTACTTCTGTCACCAAACACACTATTTTGTGCTGGTCTTTCTCTTTGTTTCCTGTTTTCTTCCAAACCACAACATTAAGGAGGGCTGTCAGTAGGGAACATTTTCCGATGTTTAAGGCTGTATTCCCACAGTCTGTCATTTTCATGGTCAAATCACACAATTTTTAGATGTACCCCATCTACTTACAGCTCTCCGGCCTCTGTATATGTGCGCTCACCCAAACATGAGTTGTTTGTGTCTCCTCCCTGTGTGACAGTTCTCCCCTTCCCCACTCTTCTACAAGGATCTGAAAGTCTTGGGAATTGAACTTCTGCACAAATTAATGTTCTAAAAAGGGCGGAAACTTGGTGGACTCTCGTAAGTGCACCAAATACTGACTGTTTACCTACTCGTCCCTTCGAATACAACGGTGAGTGTATTCCTGCCTCTAAGGAATTTACTCCAACTCCATCTGACGTGTGTAAAAGTAGGTGAAATTCCTAACTCCGTACCACACCAAGGAAAACTCTGTTATCAGAAAACTCAGATTTGGAAGCAAGAAGGCCTGCATTTGACCACTGATGCTGCCACCTGGGAAACTTTTTATTCCATTACTTAACCTCTCCTTGAGATTGTTTTGAGATTTAGGTGTAAGAATCTGTGGAAATCACTTAGTACAGTACTTGGCACAGAGTAACCAGTCATTAAATAATTGTTTAAAAGAGAAGTCTCCTAAAGAAAGCCTGAGGGTTGCAAGAGATTGAGGGCAGAGAGAGTCATGTGGTTCTCATGCATAGATTTTTTTCATAACGTGTCTGATCCACTCAGTTCTGTATTTTAAGCAGGCTTATCTCTGTGTGTTGCATTTTTAAGACTTTTTTTCTAAATGCCAGATGTTTAGCTTCCAATTAAAAAACATGAATTTGGCATCAGCCAAGAAATTAATTGCCTGCCTCTATGCATGCAAAAATCAAACTCTTCTAGTATAAATATTTTCATTTAATGCACATGCTTCCAACCAAGTCTTTGCTCCTATATTTTAAATCCAGATGGTTTAGTCAAGCCCTCTTGGTTTTGATTTTTATAAATTATCTTATGAAGTAATGCTTACAGGAACTACACAACAATTTTCTGTTAAAGTGTTATCACCATTTATTTTATAAAAGTTAATCTATATTTGCCTCCTTTCTTCCTACCATTCTTGGTCCTTAGTAAAAGCACTTCGCTTATGAGAAAAGATTCACCCACCTAAGAATTTTTGCAGTTCACACTGTTTTCACAGTAAACCAGTACCATTGTTTCTCTATTTCTTAGGTACTATCACTTAGGTAGACAATCATATAAAAATTAATGTCGTCCACAATTGTCCCCTCCTATGCAGTTATTTCCTGTGTTATGGCGAAGATATGGTTTGAATAAATACTATTTTGGGCTCTGTAGACACACTGCTCCATCCAACAATGCTACTGGGTGTACTTATGACCTTGGGCAAGTCACTTCCTCTGACTTCCTATCTGTGGTGTGAGGATGGAAGGGACTCATTCTTAGCAGCTGTTCCCTTTCTGGAAACCTACATCATGTACCAGACCCTTCTTTGTGTTTCCCTGTGTAGGTGAGTACCATGCCATTCATGCCCACCATGCCTACACCTAGGATGCAGAATGTTCACTCAGTTTATGTGAACCCAATAAGGTATGATGATTTCAGACATGGGAAGAATTAAGTAAGGTAAATAACACTTCTCTTCACTATGTATCGAATGACTAATTAAGTCTTAATCAGTCAGTGTCAGAAATCACAGGAACCTTCAATTAATTAGAAATATTAGATAAATCAATTGTTTTTAAAAATATGATTGTTGGGCCAGTGAGATGGCTCAGTGGTGTAAGCGCCTGCCTGGCAAGCGCGAGGGCCCGAGTTTGACTCCAGGAACCCACATACAAGAAAAGCGCCGGTGATATCGCTCAGCAGCACGGGCGCCTGCTGGCTCGTGAGGTCCTGAGGTCGACCCCCGGTACCCACACACACACACACAAAAATGTATATATATATGTATATATGATTGGGCCAGGGATATAGTTCAGTGGCACAAGCACCTGCCTGGCAAAGGCAAGTTCCTGTTCAATTCCTGGTACCAAAAAAAATAAAAAATATTAAAAAATAAAAATATGATCTAGTAAAATAAACATATTTTAAACACGTTTTTTTTTTCAGTTTTTCCCTTGAGTGATTTATTCTTAGTTATATTTTAAGTGGTTTTAACAGAATTAGGAAACACATTTTTAGCTAGACATAGAAAATTGTCTAACAATTACTGCTGACCCATACTGGAGTAGTTTCTCTTATGCAATATTCTCCTGTGACTTCTGTGGAATATATTTGATCAATGTTGGAAATGGAGATTACACATAGAGTTACCATTAAAAAACATTTCAGGGCCGGTGATATGGCTCAGTGGCATAAGCGCCTGCCTGGCAAGCGCGAGATCCTGAGTTCAACTCCCAGTACCCACATAAAGGAAAAAAAGGGCCGGTGATATCGCTCAGTGACACAAGCGCCTGCTGGCAAGTGTGAGGTCCTGAGTTTGACTCCCGGAACCCACATAAAAAAAAAAAAAAGATTTCATTCTCTAAAGAACACTTTTTTAACATCCTCTCACAGCAATCAAAAGATGGACATGATACAAGTGGTGAATAATAACCAGTAGATAAATAGGTAAACAAAATGTGGCATCTCCACACATTGGAATATTATTCAATTATAAAAAATAACATTGACACATGGTACAATGGGGATGTAGCTTGAAAATAGTGTGTTAAGTGAAAAAAGCCATACACAAAATGTAACATACTGGGCCAGGGATGTAACTCAGCAGCACAGCACCTGCCTAGCTAGCGCGAGGCCCTGAGTTAAATTCCTGGTACCAAAAAAAAAAAATAGAAACATACTGTATGATTCTATTTATATAAAATATCCATAACAGTCAAATTCGTAAAAAGATAAAGAATTGGTGCTTTACAAGTCTGGAACAAGAGAGGAATGGGAAATGACTGCTTAATAACTATGGAATTTTATTTTGGGTACCTAAAATGTTCTGAATAGAGCTAGTAGTTGTACAATATTGTGAATGTAATAAATGCTACTGTAGTTTACTTTAGAATTATTAATTTTATGTTATGTGAATTTACCTTAATTTTTAAAACCAAAAATGATATAATGACTAGAGTAGTTTAATATTTCTCCAGTAGGAGAAAATATAATTATTCTAATAAAAAAATAGAAAGAGTCATATATAGTATATTAAATAAAAATATTTGATTTCTATGATTTTATTATACATTTGTAGATTAAATTATATTCTGAATTAAATTTCAGTGACTTTCATTATATATTAGTAACAGAAGAAATTAAGAAATTTGTATTAAAATTATTTAATTGTTTTGAAACAGAATAATTCACATGCCCAAGGTTTTCACAAAGTACTAGTGCGGTAAGCATGAGAACATAATCCAATATGACTTTCAAATAAATATTACACATTTATAGACATTTCTTAAATCTATTGCGGGTTAGATAGGTGATCTGACAAGCCAGTTAGCTGTAAATTATCTATAACAATGAAGTTATAGCAAATGACCTGAATAAGTTGATGACACAAAAGATTCACTTTTTGCTTTAGAAATTATTCTTATTAAATTCAGCATCTTTATCTCTGAGGTAAAATGTATTACCATTGTCTTTTCATGGTATGACTCACATGCTAGCTTGGAAGCAAGAAAAAAATAGCTTAGAAAAGAAAGCTTACCATTAAATCCGAAAGAGACACCTATAATTATTTCATGTGTGTGGGACCATTTCCTTGCCATAGCATCTCTTATGCATGTGTCCTTTTAATTCTTGTACCACATTTAAATGTTTAGATTAAATTTACAAAACAGTAAGAACAATGTCTCTCTTCCTCTTTGTCTGAGACTAAAGTTTATTTCTTCAGTTTTATTTATATAAAGTTATTGATTGCTAACTATGACACTGGCATTTGTCAATATATAGAATATACAACACGAAACAAAATAGATTAAAACCATTTACCTCACGGAATTTACTCCCCAAGGAATACACGCTCATCTCATTAATGGTTCTTTCACAGCATTACCAGAAGAACCCTGCACCCAATACACAGGAATCTTCAGTGCCAATTCAAATTTGTATTACGGCGCAATGACTGCTGATTCAGACTCTACAGACCTGTGTTTAGGTCCCAGCTCCATAATTATGAATCACAGGCTAATGATCTCTCCTGTCAAAGTCTTTATTCCTACTATAGTTTACTAACAAGGCTAATGTCACAATTCACAAGAGTGTCTTAAAGATCATTAGATTACACACGAAAAAAGAATTTAGAAGTTTTTAAATGGTACATAATTCACATAAATAATTCCCTACATACAATTACTATCACTAAATTTTCAAGAACTAATTTTAACTATCAGGAAATAGTTATATTTTATTTTAAACAGGAGCAACCAGAAAAATATATTTAAGAAGTTAACATAGCCTTGAAATAGCACCAAAAATCAAATACTTAGACTAATTATTCAGAATACATGTAGCATCTCTAATCAGAAAATTGCACATTGTAAAGGACAATTTAGATTAAAATTTTGAAAGGCCTGCATGAGTAAAAGGAAATGTTATATTCATATATTGGAGAAATCAATATTATAAAGAAGTTAATTGTCCTCAAGTTGCTGTATGAAGTAAATACAATGCCAATCAGAAGAAGAACAGGATTTTTTTTTTAAGAACAGGATTTTTAGCAGGAACTTTTTTGTTTTTGGTTTCAGTTTTTGTAGAGTTAGACAAACTGACTCTAAAATTGATATGGACATACAAAGGAAAAGTGTAACCAATTTAATTGTGAAGAAAAGTAAGCTGAGGTTTCTTCTACAGGAAATCAAGACTTATTATAAAGCTGCAATAATTAAGTCAGTATTGGTACAAGCGCAGAAAAGTATGTCAGTGTAACAGAAAAAAGAGATTGTAGGGCCGGTGAGATGGCTCAGTGGTGTAAGCACTTGCCTGGCAAGAGCGAGGGCCTGAGTTTGACTCCCGGAACCCACATACGAAAAAGGGGCCGGTGATATCGCCCAGCGGCATGGGCGCCTGCTGGCGCGTGCGGTCCTGAGGTCAACCCCCAGTACCCACAAAAAGAAAAAAAAGAGAGAGATTGCAAATATACCCACTTTTATACTCAAGTGGCCCTACGAAACAATGGACAAAGGATGGACTTTCCCTTATTGGAGATAGTTTAATTGGATATTCATATGGAAAAAATTCAATCTTGATTCTTACCTCCCACAACACGCACAAAAAAAATCAGTTCCAGATGAAATAGACATAAATATGAAAAACAAAATAATAACAATTTGATAAGTTTATATATTCTCCAACTTGTGTTAGGTAAATATTTCTTAAATAAGAAATAAAAAATTAACATTAACATAAACAATCTTGTTAGCATTAACAATCTAAAAAATATGACACTGAATGAGGAATGAACAAATCTTTTAGTTATGCACATAACTAAGAATGAGCTTATATTGTGGACTAAATAAACCACAAGTACAAAAACCAATTTTAAAAAATGGGCATAAAAAGCCCAAGAAACAAGTGAAAAAAGTGAAACAGTAAAATTATCAGGAAAATTAAATTAAAATCACAGTGAATATCACTGCATGCATATCCACTAGAATGGCTAAAGTCAAGGACTTTCAGTACCAAGAGATGGCAAAGGTGTGCGGAAACGAGGATACTCATGCACTCTTAATTAGTGTTCAAGTTTATGTGAAGAGTTGATATCTATTGAGAAGAATCTGTGAAAAACTAAATATAAACATACAATGTGCCATACCAATTCCAGTTGTAGGATTACTTCTAACAGAAATGCTTGAACACATATCTCAAGAGACATATAGGAGAATATTTATCAGTATTATTTAAAATAGTCAAAAACTGGAAACAATCCTAATTTCCATCTATGATGAAATGGATAAACTGTGAAATCTCCATGTAACAATAAAAAACAAGGACAAAGAATTAAATACTACTACTCATAACAGCACAGATAAATCTTACATGCATAATGCTATGAGAGAAACCAGACACATTCAAATACATATTTTATGACTCCATTTATATGAATTTCAAACAGCCCAAACTACAGTGACAGAGTGACAGAATAGAAAGTCAGAGTACATAAAGGGATAGTTGGTCTCTAGAACTGGTAATTTTCTATTTCTTTGGAAAGTGAACAATTTATTAATTTCTATATTCATATCTGTATAGTTTTTGATAAAACAGATTATATTTTAAATTAAAAATTCAAAAACATGGTAGACAATACTTTTCTAGAAAAGTTTGACAACTATAAAACACTGTATGGACACCTTTTGAGTTGTGTTAAAATTAAGTTCAGGCACACATTACTAAGAACTTCCATAAAACTCTCACTGAAGAAAAATGTTCACGGTTTAATGAGAAAAAAAATGAAGTCTGACTAACCTAAACTACCTAAATTTCCAAAAACAACTGCAAAATTTCCACATCAAAGACTGAAAAATTCTACCAACAGAACTATGGGTTGGAGGAACATTTGTCAGGGATAAGAAATTGGCTGAGGACGGGGCAAAATAAAAGCAGAGAATAAATTGTACCCTGTGGATTAAAATGTAGAAGAAGCTGTGCAATCTGGCATTTGTTATAAATAATCTTAATGGGGTAAACAACAGATTCTTCAAGTTTACTTTGGCTAAACTTTCACAAAGGATAACAGTCTGTCTTCATCTTTCCTCATCTTTCCCTTAGAAATCTTTCAGTATTGTTCTTTTTGTTCACTTACTGATTTGTTCATTTCTTTCACAAATATTTAGTGGAGATTTTTACATTAGAGACATTACAGACTATGCCCTGGAGTTTTGATGATAAACAAGTCAGAGGACGACTTCACCAAATTTGTATTTTACAACAGAATGTAGACAGTAACCTAGCAAACAAGTAAGTAAACAAGTGCATTGTAAAGGCTGCAGCTGAGGAAATTAAAATGATTTGGGGTACGATGAAATGGTATGGGATAGAGTGCAATTTCCCCTAGCTTGGGAATTACTTTAAAAACAATGATTAGAGAAGGTCACTTTGGGAGGGGTAATTTCGGCCAAGATCATAGGGAGGAAATTTATTCATTTACTTAATTTACAAAATACATATCGAGCACCTACTGTATAACAGGCATCATTGCAGCTGCTGGGAAATCAACAATGAAGGAGAGAGGCAAAGATGGAGCCTTCGTAGCATTGACACTGAGATTTTCCAAAATGTCCTTACATGTTGATACGACATTGACTGCAAATAATCTGAATGGAAAAACTCTGGTGGGCTCTTTAAACTTCTATAAGGCCAAAGTGCCAATAACGTGATGAGCAATTTGAAGAGAAGCCTGCAATAGATCTGAAGAAGTAGGCAGAGAACAGAGTATAGATGATTCCGTCCATCACGGAAAGAAGTCTGCCTCTTCTTAGTATAATTAGAAACCACTGATGGATTTTAAGCAGAGGAATGCTATGATTAAATTTAATTTTGAGATCTCACTTGCTGCTTTGTGAAGAGTGAATTGAAGGAAACAAGAATAGGTATAAGGAAATAAGTTAATGAGCTACATTCCAGGCCAACAAAAATATTGATCTGAATTGAGATGGGAAAGTGGGGATGGAGAGTGTTATATTAGAAGAATAAATTAGGGGCACAATTAGCCACATTTACTCATGGATGAGTGAAGTAAGGAAAGGAAAAAACACTAACACATTATTCATTTACATCCAGGAAGTTTTGCCCTTTGCAAAGATGGCAGAGAGAAAGAGGAATTTGAAAAGGAAATTGAAGCCAGAAAATCATGAGCTTCTGCTTTTTGATAGACCATATTGAGAGATATCAAAGCACCTAATTGTGGTGACAGATGATGAGTTCGAAATGCAAGTAAAGAGTTCGTTGATGAGAGCCATCAAAATATATACTAGATTCATTTCTATGTCACTCAATTAGCTCCCAAGAGAAAGCCTTGTTTTAACAAAATAAGCAAAGAAGATCAGAGACATAGAGTTAAGCAGTCTGGACATTTACAGGTCTAGTAAAGGAGAGGTAACCAGCCAAGGAAATCAAGAAGATACAGACATTAACTTAAAGAAAATCAGTGGAGTGTAAGAACAGAAAACAACAGAGAGGGGGCCGGTGAGATGGCTCAGCGGCATAAGCGCCTGCCTGGCAAGCGCGAGGCCCTGAGTTCGACTCCCAGTACCCACATACGAAAAAATGGCCGGTGATATCGCTCAGTGGCACGGGCGCCTGCTGGTGCACGAGGTCCTGAGGTCGACCCCTGGTACCCACAAAAAAAGAAAAACCAACAGAGAGCACAGTAGAATAATCTGCAATTTAGGATATATTTCAAAATTACTAGAAGAGTCCAAAGGTTCCAAACACATAAAAAGATAAATATTTAAGATGGAAACACTAATTATCCCAATTTGATCATTACACATTGTATACATGTAGAAAATTGTCATGCGACCCCCACCAATAATGTACAAATATTGTTTCCATTTTAAAAAATCAAGAATTAACATAAATGATAATCATGTTTGACCTTTAAAAGAAAAGAGCAACATTGAAAACAACATGTAGTTTAGTCTTTATACTTTTAGATATATGTGATCCCACCAAAAGAATTCCCATTTTAATTATTTTGACACGTGTTAATTACTACCTGATCTGTATCTATGCCGCAAGTTAAAATGTATATGACAGAAGATAGATAGATGATGATAGATAGATATATACATAGATAGATAGACAGATAGATAGATAGATAGATAGATTGATAGATAGATTAGACAGATACCATGCAATGTTAGTGAATTCTATTACCAAATTAATAATGTACATATACTGTATATTCGTATGTAACATATACATACGTATACAAAAATCTCAACCAACCGAAATCTTGATAAGTTCTTACAAAATCACAATATTATTGATCGTTTTTTAGCACTACTTCCTTTTTTGGCAGACTAAATTTGCATTTTGAATTTTGATTTACACTACTTCCTGCTTATCAAAAAGAAAGAAAAAATTTTCACCCGACTAAAGAAATTTATATTTAGATGTAAGGAGGTAAAACTGACTTCACTTGCTCAAAGAGGGAGAAGGGTGTTAGATCTTCCAAATTAGGGCAATTCAGAGGATGCCTTGTGAAAACTCTTTAAACAAATATCTTTTGTGGAAAGGATTTTTATTTCCATTCACTTCACACTAAAAATATCACAATATTTAGAAGAAAAATTTTTGTATAAAAAATTTAATAAAATATTGAGTATATTTGACAATTAAGTAAATGCCACCCAGAACTAAGTTACATAACAAAACTAAACTCTGAAGGACCAGTTCATTTATTGTCACAGATAGTCTTTCTTTGTTCTTGTAATAACAATTCAGATACAATAAACTACAATTAACTACAGATGATCTATTGGGAAGTTGAGGACAATTGTGGAGGGACAATTGTGGAGTATCCCTTCAGGATACTCATCTACTCTCTAAAGTAATTCAGAGACTCTAGAAACAATTAAGTTATTCTAGAGTTGCTGAATTATTAATTATTTTATTATAGTTTTAATTATAAAACTATAGTAAGCACTCAACCTCATTACTACTGATTTAGTTTTCTAGGGCTGTCATAACGAAATATCAAAGATGGGGTTGCTTAGCTTGGGGCCCACCGTCATGTCCTCATTGTAACTTAACACCTCTGTAAATGTTCTACCTCCAAAACGGCCCTATTTTGAGGTACCTTGGGCTAGGGCTTCAAGATAGGAATTTCATGGAGGATACAGGTTAACTCATAGGGTTATTATGAATGCTGTTATAGTGATAATTGCATTAGTCCTTTTAAAACATTGTTTTAGCTAATCTTCATAGCTACACTGAAAGATAGCCACTTTAACTCCATTTAACAAAAATTCTAAGAATGTATCATGATCAAGTTTCTTAAACAAGAATCAGAGAAACTGGAATACCTTCCCTGAGATTAAGTATCTCCTGGAAAATTTGTACCAAGATAAATTGTAATGTGGACATGCTTCTATATACTCACTCCTTCCAGCCTGTCGGCAGGACAATGTAACTTATAGAAAGCCAGCATGCTTCTCTTAGCAGGCATAGCACCCACATTCAAATTGACACCATAAATTGTTGTCCCAGCAACGTTGCTTCGATTCTTCTGCAAGTCTTATGTCCCCTCTGCCCAGAAAGGTTCAAAGCTTCCATCCAGGGTAGTTAATGAACACTTTAATCAGGGTTTGTGGTTTAATAATTGGGAAAGAAAAGCTACCATTTTTAAAATGGCCAAAAGAGCATCATCACTAAGTACAGTACATGAGACTGAATCCTATGTGCTTGGAAGTACAGTGTGGTTTCCATGGCAGCAGTCACGATGGAGAAGAATAGCAGCAGCTACAGCCTATTCTTTTAGTCCTCTCTCTTCCCCTCTCCCTTCCCCCTCACGAACAAACCAGGCCTTCAAAGATAACATAAACTATTCAATTAAGTTCAACAGATATACGCTGGAACCCTCTGCTGTGGGCTCTGCGTTTAGGAAGTCTTTTTTCCACTTGGACTAAACTCTCAGCAGTTCCAGGCTTTCTCAGTTCAGGGGCCCCCACATCACATCGCTCTATCAGACCACACAGATGTCTGTACCCCGGCTTAACTTCACACTCCTTACTTCATTCCTTTCTCTTTTCTCTGAGGAATAAGTTAATTGAAAAAAAAAAAAGCTTCCCAGCACATGCTCAAGTAAAAATCTAAGGAGGTTTTTTTTTCTCTATTTAGAAGAACCTAAATGTAACAAGAAATTGCTAAGGAAATATATTGAAAGCCATGACTAAAATGGTATATTACATCCTCTATGATTTTTACTTGTTTGTGTTTGATTGTTAGGAATAAAGACATGCTGTAGGAATCTCTAATGATTTAAGCTGGCTGGATGTGTTTACTTGTTTTGTCACACAGTTTTTGCAAATCTGAAAACTGGTAAATAGTTTTATTGTGCTCTCTTTTTAAAATGCTGTATAATAGAATAATACTTGGAATTAATACTTTGTACTACTCCAGAGATGTTGCCTATTGCGCATATTCTATATTTTCCCCAAAGGGTGACAGATGTTATCATTTCCTTTTATAATAATATAACAACAATAAAAAACTGGCTACAGAAAATCAAATTCTACTTCAAAAAGGAAAAATGAAAATCAGTTGCACTAGATAATAATAATTGAGATCATTTGTGTCCTTTTTCATTCATTCCATCTTCCACTATTTTATAAATTATATCTTTTTATTTGACTATGAGAAAAGAAAAGTATTTTAGCTTTCAGTGACTTTTGGAATCTGCACTGCATCACTGAAATGAGTGGTCCCCACGGCCTCTTCACAGTAGACTTCCTGTGGACGGTTCTGGTTTCACACCTCCACCCAAGAAACTGCAGTTCCCAGGCTCAGAGATGCCACAACCCCTCTCAACACCAATTGTTTTGAAACAGCTGACTTGCTAGTTGAAGAGGAAAAGTAGATAAGCTATGTATGGACTGGGGTTTGTTGGGTTTATAAGATGTATTTTCTTTGTACTAGAAAATACCCAGCGAAGGAGCCCTTGATCTGTAACAATTTTATTGGCAAATCCGTGAAATGACAAATGTTCTTCTTCAACTTATATATTGAGCATGATGCTGACACAAAACAAAGATATGGACTTTCCAAAGATAGGAACTTTGAGAAGGTACTTTTTAATGCAGAAAGCTATAGGCTAAACTTTTTTTTTTTTCCTGCCTGTCAGAGCACAGGAACTGAGCAGTAAATTCTTAACTATTGGGCAATCGATCTATTGGTAACACATTCACATGAATACTGCCAGCTGGCATCAGTATAGGTACTTTAATCATGATGTTAAGCAACCTATTTGTAAAAATAATTATAATTAATAGTGAGGTGGTTTGAATTTGAAGGAACAATGAATCTATAAACTCCTACAAGTAGAAGACATTGAATTAAAATCAGAAACACAAGCTTAAATATCACATTGTTTCTCTTAAATGAGAAACCCAAAGTATAAATAATTTAGAGAGAAAAATAAAAGATAGATAATAGGAAACAGGGAGGTATATCTTTTGCAAAAAGGAAGGGGACCAAGAGATGGAAGGAGAGGAGAGTAAGGGGATGAAAAAAAGAGTTAAAATGTATTATGTACATTTATCAACTGCCAATGATGAATGTAATCATTATGTGCTGCAAAACATGTACTTATAAAACATTAAATTAAAAAATAGTAAAAGGAAATCACTGAACTCAAAGAGAAAATGAGGCCTAAACCAGAAAGCTGTGCCTTCAAGAATTTCCAAGACATTTCAGTAAAGATGACAAAAACAAAGTATATTGGCCCAGGAGACCAGTCAGCAAACCTTGTTATTTTGAGAAATGGAATATTTGATGGATCACCAAACATTCTCTCATCACTTTTTATAATGAGTCGTAAGACATGCCTTTTCCAAGATTTAAAATGTATGTGTCAAAAAAATCTTTGCTCCCAAGCCAATTTTTTCCTCATAAATCTTTAAAAGCTTTGCATGTTAACCTTGCCAGAATTTTAAAGCTCTACAAATAAAAATATTACTATCTCAAAACTATGAAAAGTATAAATTGAAATTATCACTGATTGCTAAAATGTATACAAGATATATTATATCAACTATTCATTTAAACTGAAACTCAATTTATTTAACTAGATATAAATAATATGTAATACAGGATGTGAAAACATCTAAATGCATTTGATATAACCAAAATCAGACCTCTGAGGGCCCTAGATTTTATGAAAGCTTTTAAGTGGTCATACCACAGCCAAAGAATTCGTATGATGTTGCTAAACATTTTGGGTAAAGAACATTCAAACAAGAAATCAATCTTTACTTTTATTAAATGATGTTTCTAAACATTTCAGGTAAACAACATTTAAACAAGAAACTAAACTTTAGTTCTGTCTAGTACTTAGGCAATCTGATAGCAGAATTAAAACCATATGAACAATTTTATGAAATTCAAAGGGAATAGAATGTCTTTGCCAAAATATAAAAAAGAAGAAAAGCAAATACAGAAGTGTTTGAGTTTTAACCTACAATATGGTCCGTACTAGATAGCAAAATTTCAGTGAATGTAACTTGCAAATCACTGCAGTGACACTATAATGTTCTTCTTTCAACCATTCCTTTCACTATGGATCCACTGGTGACTCTGTTGGTCAAACTAATTTCTCACTGAAATGACACTAGCATTCTTGCTTCCAAGTCTTAGCTCAGATTTTCCTCATGAGGGAAATCTTTTGCCTTTCCCTTTGCAGATCCAAAGCCCCCAACCCTCCAACCACCACACTGAGATAAAAAATCTACGTGAACTAAAAGAAATGTGATGTCATATATTTGTCATGAAAGACCCATCTATTCCTTCAATTTTTTGCAAATTTGACAGAATCTTAACTTCATTAATATTTTGATCCATTTCATTATATCTGCAGAATGGGAACCAAAGAGGGGAGAACTGTAATAATATGTTGGAGACCATGGTCCAGGACTGTTCTCACCCTCACCCACAGTCACGTGCTGCCATCACCTACTTCTGTCCCCTAAAGCTAAGTGTTCTGGTCTACATACCCTCTCCCTGGGGGCTGGTCCTCCTTCCCTGTGTTCCTGAGCTGGGGTTCAAGATCAAGCCTGCTGCTCATACTCTCTCCCTTGGTTCTTGATCTAGGGCCCAGGAACTTCTCAATGAAGTCTGAATTTGTTTCCTTACCAATCTGTCCCTCACCATTATTGGAAAACTTGGCTCTCTCTCTCTCTCTCCCTCTCTCTCTCTCTCTCTCCCTCTCTTTCTCTCTCCCTCTCTTCATGGGCTGACCTTCACTGTGCATGCTGGACTTATTGAATGCCTTCTCCATCGCTCTGAATTGCTCATTCATTTCCTTGTCCACCATTTACCTTTCTTATTATTTCTTAACCTTGAGATTCTGGTTCCTTTAGTCCTACCTGATGAATCTTTTTCTCCTGGTTGAAGTTATTCATCTTATATCATAACATTTATGATTTTTTACTTTTTTCTCCAATTTTAATAATTGACACACAGAAAAAACATATACATTTACAGTGTACAACTTGATCTATCAGTATATGTATACATTGTGAGGTGATTGAATCTAACTAACTGATTTTTTTAATACTGGTTGTCCTCTGAGTAATGATTTTTGATAGGTGTTATACATCTGATTCACTCTAATCTTCCAGCTCTCAACAAAGTATTTACTATTTCCTCCTGCCTAATACTGAGAAAAACAAGACTTTGAAAAGGTTGACTTTTTCTCCCTGACTCCAAGTCTACCCTCTGACTATCACAAAGGTAGCTTCCATATTAGAGAAATGTTAAAACTGGCATCCTCAAGACATATCTTAGAATATCTGATTCTGGATGCACAGTGAACCAGCTTTGGGAACCAGTGTGCAGTACATATTCCTGATATCCTACTGTAACCCCTATTATGAGCCAGCTGCCCTTGCAATGAAATCAGACTCATTTATAAAACTAGAAATGCACTCTTTCAAATTCATGAGGCATAATTTGCTCAGGGGTATTTCATATACTAGCTCTACTTATAGAAAAATGTTACCCATTCTAGACTATGTGTTATCCTAATTCTTTATCCTGCTCTGCCTTTTTACCCAGACCTTGAATTTGAATAGCAGTTGTTAACAGCTGTAGTTCAGTTTGGAATAAGAGCTTTTCTCTGTAGACCCAGCCCACATTCAAAAGAAAAGAAGCCATGACATTTAGTCATAATCATATGGACAACTTCATTACCCATGTGCACAGGGAGGAAATAATACTAATGTGCTAGCCAGCTCTTCTATAATAATTTGCACAAAAGGGGAGTATACATAGTTGGATAGTTCACAAAGTTCAAATTTTAACCTAAACATTCTAAATAAATCTTTCTACTAGAAAATAACCATGAATATTTTTCATAACTTGAGGAAATACTGTATTGTATAACTATTTTCCAAATAAAACTAAGATTCAAAAATCATTCTTTCCTCTGAGAACTTTGAGGGGTTTTGAAGTTTGGAGTCAAGTACATTCTTAAAAATGCAAATTACATAAGACAATTACAATTTTTCTACTTGTGCTGTCTACATCAAGTGTAACTCAGAAATTCTAGACTAGTGAGTAAATCTTTAGAATAGTAGATTAAAATGATGAGAATAAAGCATCTATATCACTATTTTATCAAATGGTATCATTTTCCCCACATTCACACAAGGGACTGAAATGAGATCTGGAGATACAGCATCTAATAATCCTCTAAATTCTGTAAGGGTTCCCCTGGAAGACTCAGGGAAAAACTGAGGCGGTATACCTGGAGCCTTCTTTGGACACAGCAGTACCTCGTGATGCTGACATTAATGTACCTATGATGTTTTCCCACTCCAACAGAGTCCTCTTAGTCTGCATTATCAGTTGTGTTTGTTCTGTAACTCAATAAAATAATTTAAAAATTTATCTTTAAGGTTTAAAGTAAACAATACCAAAGGAATTGTGCCTGGTTTTTCACCTATGTTAGAGCTAAGTAAATGCACTTTAGTGATGGCTGATCCAAGACTTTATAGAAGAGGTCTGAATTGAATAAAGCTGTTTTCTGAATAAGTCAGGAGAAAGAGGGATCCTCTTCTGAGATGGCAGTTCAAGAAGGCATTATGCCAGAAAAGAGTTTTAAAACCCAGAGAATGAGGCAGGATGGTTGGGAATGGAAAGAATTAATCACTAAATCAGCAGGGCAAGACAGAAGGGGAATGAGAAAAATGTACCAAGTTTTGAAAAATCCTCATTATAAATGAGATTCAGGTGGGGCGAACTTACATTTTGCTGGTTTGTTCATCCAACCTTTTGTCTTTTCTCTCCATAACACACTGGACTAACATAATTTCCTTAAAACAGGACATAACTTTTTATCTTTAGGTTATTGCCTCCCATAGAGCCCCTGTTTTCTAAGTTCTGACCTGTTGTCTGGTATTGTACCTTTTGTAAAATCTAACAATAAAGTAAGGGAAAATTTTCAGATTTAATATAAATGGCATTATTTGTCAAGGGAAGAAATTTGGTATGTAAATTAT
Organism: Erethizon dorsatum; assembly: GCA_028451465.1. Lineage (NCBI taxonomy): Eukaryota > Metazoa > Chordata > Mammalia > Rodentia > Erethizontidae > Erethizon > Erethizon dorsatum. The sequence continues at coordinate 40,463,016 of CM051839.1, forward strand.
GTTGAAGTTCTGACAACTATTCATTCACATGTTCAACTAGTATATTTCACTCTAGACAAGACAGAAAGGTGCTTGGAGGTGAAGACTGAGTATATTACCAAATGGCTGTGGTCTTGAGATTTAGTTATGTGAATTTAAAAGAAACAAGAAGATCTCTAGTGTTCCATTACTGTTAATATTGCTCAGAGCAAGCTATTAAGTGTTTTTACGGTTTAAATCTAAAACATCTCCCCAAAGGCTCCTGTGTTTGGATGGTGATTGATCATGGGGGAGCTATACTTATCAGAGGATGCATCCATTGATGAATTTGGTAGCTGAATGTGCTGTTAGGACGTGGGGCCTGGTTGGAGGTGGGTTGCTAGGGGTATGACCTAGAAGGGTATATTCATTTCCCATGCTCCTCTCTTTTCTCTGTGCCTCCTGGATACCGAGGGTTGCACACCTTTACCTCTAGCAAGCCCTTCTGCCTTCCTATTTCTGCCACAGAGTCTGCCAACCATGGACTAAAACCATGAGCCAAAATAAACTTCTTCACCTTTATTCCAGGTATTGAATATTTTGTTCTAGCAATTGGAAAGTGACTAAGATAGAAATTGTATCAGAGAAGTGGGGAGTGGGGTGGTCACTGTGACTATACCTGACCGTATGGTGTAGAAGCCTTTGGAACTGGTTTGTGGGAAGAATGTGGAAAGGTTTAGAGGTATTGGTTTGATAAACTCTGGAATGTCGTGAACAGTGTTTGATGTGTGATACTGGTCAGAGCTCAGAACAGAATTTCGATAGGAATGTACACAGTAAAGTCCAGGCTCAGGAGGTTTTATTTGGGAATAAGAACTCCATTAAAGGTTGGACTAGAGACCATGTGTGTTGTGCTTTGGCAGAAAATTTGTCTACTTTGTGTTCATATACTAATACTTTGCAGGAGGTTTGTATTAAGCACGGTAGATTAATCAATCTACTAAAGGAAATTTCAAGACAGCCAAACATTCAGGCTGTGGCATGGATACTGCCGGCTGCATTAAGCCTGATTTACAGGGAAAATTGAGGACAAAAACCAGAATAGAAAATGTCAAAAACTTAAATTTTGGCCCAGAAGAAACCATGTGTAAAGTTAGGGCCAAAGAAGGTGTGGCTGCAAAAGAGACTAGTGCCATTAAAAAGAAAAAAAGGACTTCATACAGAGACAAGAAGAAAGATGCCTGGAAGGCATCTCAGGAACCAGCAATTGTAGGTTCAAGGGTGCAAAAATGTCAGCCTTTCTTTTCAGAAGAGATTCCCTTGCACCCTTGCTCAAGAAGGGCATCCTAGGGAATTAATTCCCCAGGATTTATTTCACCATGCTGTTATCCAGGCACTCAAAGGCTGCTACAGTCACCATCCAAGGGGGCCTGGCCACTGCTTCCACTTACAACAGACATAGCTGTCATCCGCATGATGCTGATTTTACTGGCATGGAGAGTACAAGACCTGTGTAGTCAGGGAGGCTTCCAACCAGATTTCAAAGGAAAGCCCAGAGGCCCAGCCAAGGAACCCCCAAGAAAGCAATGCATGAAGCTGTGAGAATGAAGCCAGTGGTGCAGTGGAGAACACAGGAAGTTGAAATTCCAGGAATATGGAATGTCTAAAGAAAGCTGCAGGTCATGTAGAGCCAGCCCAAGAGAGAGGCTGTCTTGGTTACTTTTCTCTCGTTGCTGAGACAAAATACCTGACACCCAAAATTAAGAAAGGAAAGGTTTATTTGGCTCACAGTTTTGTAGAGGTTTCAGTCCATACTGGGCTGGCTCCAAGACAGAGTGCCACATGGCAGAGGGCAACAGTTCATGGTGGCAGAGGGCAGCAAAAACAAGCAAGAGCAAAAGGGAGGAGTGTGAGCACAAGAGAACAAGCCTCTTTCCCTCCCTTATATTACATGCAGGCTACCCGCCCCAGGGTAGGTGTAGCACTCATGCCCATAATCCCAGCATTAGACCACGAGTCAGTCACAAACTCTAGAAGCCCACCTCCATGACTGTATGAGGCTTTGGGGGGACATCTAGACACAAACCATAACATTCCGCCCCTGGCCCCCCAAAGACTCATGTACATCCCTGTATGCAAAAAGCATTTAGTCCACCTCTAAGAGTTGCCCAAGTCCTAACAGTTTCAGCACTGCTGAAAAGTCCGAGTCCTGTCTTCTCTAAGATCTAAGGCAAACTCTTAGCTGTGAGCCCCTGTACAAATGAAAAGAATGTTAAACACTTCCTACATTCAATGGCACAAGATAGATATTACCATTCCAAAAGTTACAAACAGGGGAATACAAAAGATTGGGACCAAAGCAGTCCAAAATCCAGCAGGGCAAATATTAAGTCCTGTAGTTCCACGTGGAACATCCAAAGCAATCTGTTGCAAGTTGTGAGCTCCAAAGGGCTTGCGTGGCTCCTCCCCTATGGCACTTCCAGTGATTGTAGCTCCCACAGCTTCTCTCTTGGGCCTGCTCTGCTCCCTTCTTGCAGGTTTCCTTAGACAATCCACGTTCCTGGCTTCTCCGAACTTCTGGGGTCTCCACTGTGTCTTTGGCTTCACACTCACAGCTTCACACATTGCCCTCTCAGGGGCACCCTGCCTGGCCTCCCAGGCCTTCTTCTGAAATCTAGGTGGAAGCCTTCTTAACCTCAGAACTCTTGCATTCTGCATGCACCTAAAACTAGTGCCACGTGGATGATACCAAGGTCTGCTGCCAGCTGGAGCAGTAGCCAGGCTTTCTTCTCTCTTGGCTGTAGGGGTCAAGTGCCTGGATCACTGAGCACTCTGAACCTGATTCTGAGGAACAAATTCTCTACGAAGCCACCATTTTGGAACCTGGTGTGGCCGCCTCCATTCTGGAACATGGTGCTCTGAAGCTTTCTCCTCAAAGCAAAGTCTTTTCCTTTTGCAGTTTTGAGGCTGCAATGAGTGGAGACTTGCTGCTTCTTGTGATGTCCTCAGGACATCTTTTATATTCTCCTATTCCTTCTCAGCAATTGAGAACTTCTCAGCTCTATCTTTGTAGTCCACAGCTTTACTGGAACTTCCTTTCTGGTGAAACTCGCAACATTTTAAATCATTCTGCTGGGCTCTTTGCTCTTGATTCTTGACATAAATCTGGCTAAAGGCCCCCAACAATAGCCATGCCACCGCCTCAACATTCCACTGCCTTGAAATTTTTTTCTGCTAGTTTAGTTAGTCCACTGCCATTAATCTTAGTCTCGGGCAAAGTCTCTGGACATGAGCAAAATACAGACAAACTTTTTGCCAAGCCATAACACACATGTTCTGTAGTCCAGCAGCCAATGCAATCTTTCTTCCCAGCAGAAACCTCCCAAGCCCGGTTTTTACTGGCAGGGTTTCTATCAGCCTTCTGGTCTTCTGAGCTCTGACCAGGATCTCCCATACAGAACAGCCTAAGGCGTTCCAGCTCTACTCTTTCAGGCGATATCTCCAAACCTTTCTGAACTCTTCCCACAAGCCATTCCCAAAGGCTCTTGAACCACATGGTCAGGTATAGTCACAGCAATGACCCCACTTCTCTGGTACCAAATTCTGTCTTGGTTACTTTTCTCTCATTGCTGAGACAAAATACCTGACACCCAAAATTAAGAAAGGAAATGTTTATTTGGCTCACAGTTTGTAGAAGTTTCAGTCCATACTCGGCTGCCAGAGTGGCACATGGCAGAGGGCAACAGTTCTTGGCGGTGGAAGGCAGCAAAAACAAGCGAGAGCAAAAGGGAGGAGTGCAAGTGCAAGAGAGCAAGCTTCTTTCCCTCCCTCATATTACATGCAGGCTACCCCAGGGTGGGTGTAGCACTCACACCCATAATTCCAGCATTAGACCATGAATCCGTCACAAACTCTAGAAGCCACCTCCATGACTGTATGAGGCTTTGGGGGGACATCTAGACACAAACCATAACAGAGGCCATGACCTATCCCATTACCCGTGGTTGTAACGGGTAAGGTCATAGGGGTGGGGTCGCCAAAGCCCTTTGGAACTTACATTTCACTGCCATGTGTCCTGGATGTCACATATGGAGCTACAGGACCTAATGTTTTCCCTGCTGAGTTTCATTCTTGCTTTGGTCTGACTTTTTTAATATTCCTATTAAATTCCTATTTCTCCCTTTTGTAATGGAAATGTGTCATTGTACCTTGGGATCATGTAATTTTTTTTTTTACAGAGGTTTGTGGCTAAGAGAGTTTGCCTTAAGTCTCAGAAGAGATTGAACTTAAACTATTGAGAAACGCTGGAACCTTTGATACTTTGGGGAAGGAAGGAATTATTGAGATTCTGGTTGTGCATGGGATCATTGTATTACATTAGGCAGAATTATGAACTTGCTGTTGTCTTTGTTTTTTGATTAAGTATGGTTTGAGGAGATATGTTTGGGTAGCAAATTGAAAAGGGTGGGATGTGACAATTAGGGTAGAGTTTCAACTTGATTGGCTTTGGAATCTGCCCCTGGAATTGGTGGAGCACATCTCTAGGTGTGTCTGGGTAGGTCATGGAGGCATAGCCTTGGGGTCTGCGTTAGTCCTTACTCTTTCTGTTCTGGTACTCTTTCCCTGCTCTGCTTCCTGGCAGCCATGAGCTAAGCACTTTTGCTCTGCAATGCTCTCCAACATGATGTCTAACACAGACCCCAAGTCTATGCCTCCATGACCTATCCAGACACACCTAGAGATGTGTTCCACCAATTCCAGGGGCAGATTCCAAAGTCAGTCAAGTTGAAACTCTACCCTAACTGTCACATCCCATCCTTTTCAATTTGCTACCCAAACATATCTCCTCTGCCTTGGGCTGGCCCATCAAGGTCTAAATCATAAGCAAATTAAACCACACTTCCTTTAAGCATGTATATTGTGTATTGTGTCTAGTGCCAAGAAAGCTGACAAATATAGATATAAATCTGATAAATTAAACACCAATTAGTAGTCTACTTACACCTTGGATAGCTAAGCAAAATGACAGTACTTCTAATTTATTTTGTTTGGATAAATTTCACGGGCTTTGTATTTTTTTGCTTACATAGTTAGAAGATAAGTTTATAAATCTTACACATGTAATTTCAAAAACTGACAAGGAATTTATTAAAAGCATTTTAGGATACTTATAGACAATAAAATTATATTTGGTGGCATGCTCAAGGAGTTTTTGCAATCAATAGTTAGAATCAATCATTGTTTTACTGAAGTACAGACATTCCTCAGGTAAAGATCGAATTCCGTTCCTGTAACTAGGTTGTTAAATGACTTGGTTGCTAAATGAGGAATTGAATATAGTACATACATTACAATATTCAGAACAAAGGAATGGTAAAAGAAAACTCAAACTTGATAACTTTGCTTTTATTTGCAAAGCTCTTACATGCAGTACTGTAATGTATAACAGAACATAAAACTACACTACTGTACTATACAGTATAATCAGCAAAAATTACAGCACTGTACTGTACAGTACAATCAGCAAAAATTACAGTACTGTACTGTAGAAGAAGCCACCATAAAGCTGCACTGCATCTCATCTTCCTTGCGTCATAAGTCCGAATGCGGATCACAAGTCTAAGCAGTGGATCGAAAGACTGAACGGCATGCCTCAGTCATATGTCTAAACAGTCATTAAACAGGTAGGTCACTAAATGAAAAATATCTGTTTCAACACCAAAAAATTTTCCAATTATAAAAAACATATTTATAGGGAGGGAAAGGGAAAGTAAGAAGAATTAAGATGTGATACATATACATACTAACTCACAACAATGAATGCATTCATTATGTATTGTAAAGATAGACTAATAAAAAAATTTTAAAGCATATTTACTATACTATTGTATTTGTTGTGTTTTTTCAACCATGACTACATATTTTGCCCCCTTATTTGTGCTGAAGGAGTGTGGAGAAAAGATGGCCAAGCTCTGCTTCACAAAGCAGTAGAGAAGGGGTCTGTAGATGAAGAAACATCCATAGAGATAATCATGAAACACAAATCAAATTATGCCATGGCATGGGAAGTTTTGTTGTTGTTCCTTTTTATTAAATGTTATGGTCATAGATGATATTAATACCTTTAAAATGGACTTTTGAAGGCCAATAATATGTTTAGTTTGCCTCTAATAAAAAGGTTTGAAGAAATGGAGAGTGAGTTTCTTTGTGTGCTTGTATGTATGTATGGTATGTATTTAATTGCCGGCTTCTTTAGACTTTCTTTACAGCTTTATTTGGCTGTTTATTATAGTACTAACTTATATAAAGTGCTTAAGATAGGCACATATATATTCTTTAAATAGCCCATAAATCCTCACAATAACCCTACGAGATAATGAATTATTATCTTTATTTTGTGCATTAAGACAGCGAAATGTAAAAATGTGTGTGTAATTTACAATGAATAGTATTATTGCGTTATAGTTCAACACTGACATATGCTGTTCATGTACTATAAACTACCTCTTAAAGGATTTTGCTACAATATAAAATGACAACAAGGTGAAATTATTTCCCAGTTATTAATTTTTTAATTGAAGTATTATTCTTAATTTAACCTACCTGTTTCCTCGAGGTACAATGTTCATATGAGTTTAAGATCAAATCCAAGCTAGCAGTTTTATTATAAATTAACAGACACAAATATAACTCTTTGTTGGTCTGTCATATATAAATAGCAAAGATTTTTGCATGAAGTAGAAAAGATAAAGGAAAGTGTTTTATTCTTTAGCAATGTAGTTTTCCTTTTTCCAAATATAAGCATTTTAACTATATGTATTTGTTGACATTACTTCTGTATGGGACCTCAAATGTATTGAATTGTTACCTGTAAATATTTGTGTAACAATAATTTTTTTTATTGTCTGAGCCATCATCCTTCATATGCATTACACAATTAGACATAACCTGGGCAAGCCTTTCGTTTGTCATGCTTAAAAGAGCACAATTCTACTTGAGATGTTACTAAAATGCACACCTCCACCCAGGTGTGGGATGCAGAACCCAGTCATTTTCTGAAAGAGCTTGGAGTCCATTCTTTCCAAGTGCCTTGGTATTTGGGGGCACTCTTTTTTATTTGCTTCTACAAAGAAAAGCAGAATTCCATGCATTCATAACTTTCAAGGTAGGATGTTTCATCATTTGCCAAGAAAGTGATTTTTAAACACTACTGCCAAGAGATTTTAAATATTTATTCCAGTTGAATGTGAATCATAGGAAATTATTTCATTACCAAAAGCTGATTCTAATAATCTAACTAGGTTAGTAGGTCAAGGAAATTATTTATCCTTACTTTCAGCTAATCTTTGTCGGGGGGAGAGTAATTCCGTAATCAAGTGTCAGCAAAATGAGTCTTCCTGTCTTTCTTTTTAAGACAGGAGAAAAGTGACAAGTCTGTGAGTTACATTTTAGAACTATTTGATGCCACCATTTTGCCCTTTTCTCTTCAGGGATGCTGCGAACCTTAGTGATTTAAGTGCTGTTTTTATGTTCCCTGTCTCCTTCTAACCTGTGTATTTCACTGGGCAAACTTACAGCATAAATGTATAGCTTTTTGTTTTTGTTTTTGTTTTGAGACAGGGTCTCACTTGTAGTTCAGGCTGACTTTGAATTCACTGTGTAGCCCAGCCTGGCCTCAAACCCACAGCCATCCTCCTGCATCAGCCTCCAGAGCGCTAGGATTATAGGTGTGCACCACCATGCCCAGCTAACATGTAGTCTTTACTTTATTTTGTCAACATCTTTAATTTTCACCCTTGGTACTTCTACATTCTTCCATACATTTTAGCTGTCAGATTTGTGTGTGCTTAATTTTTCCATTTACACAATTGCATTTTGAACAATTGACCTTGTTTTTTCATTTCAGTTATCACTCACCTTCATTTCAAAAATGTAAAGTTAAAATTTGTATGTTCCTGTCATTTTTTAAAATTAAAAGTTCAATGTGTTCATTTACCAAGAGAGGAAATGACAACAAAATGTGGTAGACATTGCACTGGGCAAGAGGGTAAAGGACCTGAACCTAAAGTCCAAGGATTCATTTATGTAGACATTTCCCAGCATGTTGTTCCAGGTCTCAAATTCTGTTCCAGATACTGAAATAATAGCATGCACAATACATTCATTGTCCCTGATCTCATGACACTAATAGTCTGGTGGGGAAGGAAAGAACCAAACAAATAAACAAATAAAAATATAATGACAAAATGTGGCAAGTGCATTAGAATGTAAGGGGACTTGACTGTCTTAGGCAAAGGATGATTCCTGGTAGGAATAATAATTGACTTGTGGTATGACATTCCGGGAAAGTTGGTCCAGGTAGAAGGAAGATTTTAAGGGAAGGCTCTGAGGCAACAAAAGTATTTTAAAGTTAAGGACTCATAAGCCCTTAGTTATGGGAAAGAAATGTTCCATATGTAAAAGGAGAGACCAGATCTTGCAGGACCTTGTGGGATTTGTCTGTGATTTTGTTCTTAATATAAAAATCAATTTGAGGGAAATTAACTGAAGTCATCAGATTTTAAATTCAGAAGAATTTCTGTGCCTAATCAGTTTAGAATAGAAAGGAACAGGAAGAGCAGCAAGGAAGAGAACTTTAGAATGTAGACTGTGGCCAATTTGGACCAGGAAGGTGGCAGTAGGAAGAGAGAAAAGTCAGTAGATCCCAAGATTTACTTTAAATACAATGAATGGAATAGGACATCATGAGGGACTGACAGAATGGATAGGAATGTCAGCATGAACTTGTATCTGGCCACCGACTGGAAGGGGGAGCATATTTGGAAAGATCAGCAGTTTGATTTCACACAACAGGTTGAATACCCCTTCTCCAAAACACTTGGGACCAGAAGTGTTTGCAGTTCAGATTTTTTCAGATTTTGAAATACATGCATATACACAATGAGATACCTTGAAGACAGAACTCAAGCCTAAACAAGAAATTCACTTGCATTTCCACATACTTTATACACATAGCTCGAGGTTAATTTTATACAATATATTAATAATTATGTACATGAAAGAAATTGGTGTTTATTGAGCTACCTTGTGATACCATGTCAGCATTGAAGAGTTTTAGACTTTGAGGCATTTCAGATTTTGGATTTTCAATTTAGGATGCTCAGTCTGTGTTGAAGTTCATAAAATCTTTAACTATAGCTTTGAAACTGAAGCTTCTAGAGATTCATTTTCTGTATAAATTGAGAGAATCAGTAAATCATCTCTAAGATATTCCTTTCAGCTATCTACATTGATTTTATTGTCAACTTTAAATCTTATCCACAGAAGAAACTGAGAAAATGAATGTCCTTGCTATATTAAATTGCCTTATTATAATAAAAAAATTATAGAATTGGGCAGGAAGGAACTTTATCCTAATCCTGATCAAGTATATTTTCAAAGTTAGACTAAGAAGAGATATTTGAGAATTGAACTATAGTTTATAGTTCATAGCTCTAAATTGAATAAAGAACTAAATCCTCCATCTTCTTTTTTGGCTGGTGGTTCTCAAACATTTTTATGGGTCTTTGTTCCAAGGGAGGTGGGAAGAACTCCACTGAAAACAATGAATTGTTAAAAGCAAAATGTCATTAAAATAGTTAAAAGGAAGTAAATACATAAAAACAAAAAAGTCAATAAATAAATTCTGATGTCAAGTATACAAATAGATTAATAGTGCACATATTTGAGCAAATGTGTCATAATTGGCTCAAGGTAGCATTACATTTTCAGCAATAAAAGGCTTCCTGGAAATGTGAATGATTTCAGCTATGTCCTTGGGCATGTGGGAAGTAGGAACTCAGCTAGTGTTGTTGGAAGCCTCTATGATAGTACACAATGATCCCACCTCTCACCATTCACACCCTTGAATGAGGACTGCGCTTAATGACTCTTCCAACAACTAGAATATGGTAGACATGGTGAGTTACCACTTCAGGTATTGAGTCTTAAAAAGACTGTCTTGCAGGCACTGTTTCTCTTGCTCTCTCCTAGATCACTCTTTCTGGCAGTTGTCATGTCATGATTTGGCATTGTGAAAAGGAGCAAAATATTGCCAACAATCACTTGACAAAGCTCAGAAGCATATCCCTGCCCACCCTTTACCTCAGGCGAGTTTTAAGGGGAGACCATAATCTCAAAAGATTGTAACTTCTTGAAAAATCATGATATACGAGCAATCAGCCAGTGCAGGCCTGGATTTCGTATACATAGGAATTATAGTACAATAAGCTCTCATTATTTTAAGACACTAAGTTTTGGAGTAATTATTTATGCAATATAGCAATATTAAGAACTTACCAGGCATCATTATAAAACATTAAATTAGAATTCACAGTTATCACTAGTAAAAAGCATGCCAGTTTGGTTTGTGAATACCAAATTGTATCACTGTTAGTAATTCATTTTGTTCATAGTAAATAGTCTTTGGGTTATACTAAACCAAGAAATCTATAGAATTCCCCAATCATTTTTCAATAAGGAATAAAGAAGGGTCAGGAATGTTGGCGTCAGTTTGCTAATCTCTTGGCTGACATTGATTGCTCACCAATGGACCATGGACATTACTTAAAACAAAGAAGCAAACTCTGATCAATACTCTCTGTACTTTCTTTGAGGAAATACAAAATGGAGATTCCTGGGCAGTAAGGATCAGTATCTTCTGATGGAATCTTTACTTTTAGTTGGAGATGGAGTACAATTTGGAAAGACTAAATGTATTTTGCCAGAGAGCAAGACAGAATCATTGGAGATGAAGGAGTGAGACTGGACTTTCACAAAGGCTGTACAGAGATGCATAAAAGCACCATTCTCAACCTAACAATTAGAAAACCCTGACTAACCTATATAATAGTAATCTTAATTCCACGGAAATTTTAAATCTCAAGGCAATCAGGTGCAGTAAATTCTCGAAAGTGTCAAACCCTTCCTAAGAAAAAGAAAAAACAAAAACAAAAACAAAATACCCAAGACATATGAACTGTTTACCTTTGGCATAGCACAGGAGGAAGAGGAGACAGCTACAAAAGCAGAAAAGAAAACTTAAGCAAAAATTATGAACAATCACTTGGTTTAGTATAACCAAGGATTTTTGCTACCAACAAAATGAATTACTAGCAGTGATACAGTTTTGGTATTCACGAATCAAACTGGCATGCTTGAGGATTGGCTATCATGACCAGTTAGAATCTCTGGAAGACCGAGGCTCAAGGGGAGCCCACATCCATCTCTTAGCCCCACAGGCCTCCTCCAGGTCCCCAGAAGGAAAACTGAGACAGGGCACAGACCTGAGACCCACCTTGGTAGCCAAGTTTACAGCACAGTCAGCTTTCCTGAGTTCTGCACCTACAGGTTACACATTCACAAATTCCACCAACCATGGATCAGAAATATAATGAAATCTGTATATACGATAATTAACTTTATAAGCTCTTATAAGACAAAAAAATGAATCTGATGCTGGAAAAATAATAGGGAGGTAGAGGGAGGGAGTAAAAAGAAGGAAACTGAAATGTGCTATGTACAAGTACCAATCCCCTACAGTGAATGTAATCATTATGTACTACAAATGTATTAATAAAAGTGAAAAAATGTTGCACAGTTTAAATTTGTAAAATAAAATATTTCAAAAAAAGAAAAAAGAAATAAAACAGAAAATTACATCACTACTGGATGTGTATAGACTCTTTTCCTAAACAATACAGTAAGAAAGCTGTTTACATAACATTTACATTGTCTTAGATCAAAGTAATCCAGAGATGATTTGAAATATATGCTTCAATTACATACAAATCCTTTATCTTTTCATATAAGAGACTTGAATATCCACACATTTTGACGTCTGCCAAGATCCTGGAATTAATCCCCTGTGGATGCTAAGGAGTGACTCTACCTGTTTAAGTCTGAGGGAAAAACAGGAAAACAGGACAACTAGAGAAGTCTATCCAAGTCTCAGGTCCTGCTGCTGGAAGAGAGGAACAAAACCTTCCTGTGCTCCTGATCTTTCTTAAATGTGAAGCAAAAATCCTAGGGAAAAGCAAAAAATCCACCCATGCCCAAGACCTGAGCTAGCTCTGATAAAAGGACAAAGTGATCTGTAGCAAGTATGTGGACATTCAGAGGTTTTCTCCTTTAAAAAACCCTTTGAAGGTCTGTTCAAAGGTCTACACTATGTCTTTCTGGATGACACTCCATGCCTAACTATAAGTGAAGAGTCCATCTGAAAGTCTACTAGTCTAACAGTCATATCATTAGACTATTGTTGGAGTAAGGTAAAGAGCCCAGAGCTGGCACTCAGCGATCTTTGTTCTAAGCTTCTTTTATTACATGACGAGAAAGGGATCTTCCCTTTGAGAGTTGTTATAACTTGATTCACTATTTTGGGCTCCGAGACCCTTGATTTGGCCATTGCCCATTTTACTGCCCACGTGTATATTCTTGAATAAGCACCTCTGTGCTCTCTTTGTGTTGTCCAGGTTCTCACCTTGTGAGATTTACAGCAGAGCTACATTCAAGACCAAGTTAGTAAGAAGGATATATGTGCATTTTAATGCAGTAATATGGTGAGAATAATAAAATATATACATACTTATATATATATGGATGTGTGAGTGTTTAGGAGTTAGTGTATGTCTTAGTTACTTTTCTCTTTGCTGAGACAAAATACCCAAAATCCAAAGTTAAAGAAAGAAAAGTTTATTTAGCTCACAGTTTGTAGAGGTTTCAGTCCATAATCAGTTGATTCCAAGGCAGGGTGGCACAGTAGACAGGCATCACAGAAGAGAAACAGTTCATGGTGGGCAGAAAGTAGCAAAGTAATAAGAAATGACTATAGCTCTTTCTATCCTTTATGTCTTATCCAGAATACTTAGGGCAGTAGCACTCGCACACTTAATCCTAGTGCCTTTGATCCTAACATTTCACCATGAATCAATCTCACCGTCACACACTCTATATCCAGCTATTTCTGAAAAAGCCCCACCTATGACTGCATGAGACTTTGGGGGGACATCTACACACAAGCCATAATATTCCTTGCTCCCCAAAGACTCCTGCACACTCTTTTATGAAAAAGGTATTTAGTCCATCTATAAGAGTTGCCAGGGCTAGTGAGATAGCTCAGCGGCATAAGCGCCTGCCTGGCAAGCGCGAGGTCCTGAGTTCGACTCCCAGTACCCACACATGAAAAAAAAGAGGGCCGGTTATATTGCTCAGCAGCACAGGTGCCTATGGGTGCATGAGGTCCTGAGGTCGACCCCCAGTACCCACAAAAAAAAAAAAAAGTTGCCAAAGTCCTAACAGTGTCAGCATTGCTGAAAAGTCCAAGTCCCGAGTATCCTCTGAGATTTAAGGTGAACTCTTAGCTACAAGCCTCTGTACAAATGAAAAGAAAGTTAAACACTTCCAGCATGCAATTGCACAAGATAAACATTTCATTCCGAAAGCTACAAACAGGGGGATAGGAAGGAATGGGAATAAAGCGAGACCAAAATCCAGCAGGGCAAACATTAAATGCCACAGTTCCACTTTCAGTATGCCCAGCAACCTGTGCAAGTTGTGAACTCCAAAGGGCTTGGTGGCTCTGCTCCCACAGCACTACTGGTGCTTGTAGCTCCCATGGCTTCTCTCTTGGGCTGGCTCTGTTTGCTGCCTCCTTCCAGTTTTCCTCAGATGATCCATGCTCCTGGCTTCTCCAAACTTCTGGGATCTCCACGCACCTTCAGCTTCACAGTCACAGTTTCACACACTGCCCTCTCAGGCCTTCTTCTGACATCTGGGTGGAAACCTTCCTGACCCCACAACTCTTGCATTCTGCATGCAGTGAAAATCATGTGGATGATGCCAAGGTCTGCCACCAGCTGGACCAGTAACCAGGCCTCCTTCTTTCTTGGCTGTAGGGGTCAATTGCTTATAAACCAAAACTCAAGGAAAAACTTGCCTTGGCCACTGCTATTCTGGAACATGGTGCTCTGGGGCTCTCTGCTCAAAGAAAGTCTTTCACTTTTGCAATTGTGAGGCTGCAAAGGCCAGAGTCCTGCTATTTCATCTGATGTCCTCAGGCCATCTTTTCTATTCTTCTGTTCCTTCTCAGCAACCAAGATCTCCTCTGCTCTACCTTTGCAGTCCACAGCTTTACTGATGCTTCCTTTTTGTCCAAACTCAATGTTTTAAATCATTTTGCTGGGCTCTTTGCTCTTGATTCTCAACATAGATCTTGCTAAAAGACCCCAACAGTAGCCATGCCACTGCCCCAACATTAGACTGTCTTGAAATTTCTTCTGTAAGGTTAATTAGTCAGCCACCCTTAATATCAATCTCAGGCAAAGTCTCTGGACACAAGCAAAATGCAGACAAACTTCCTGCCAAGCCATAGCACACATCATCTGGAGTCCAACAGCCAATGCAGTCCTTCTTCCCAGCAGAAACCTCTCAAACCATTCTTCCGATCTCTGACCAGAATCTCCCATCAAGTACAGCCTGAGGCATTCCAGCTCTACTTTTTCAGTTGGTATATTCAAACCTTTCCAAACTCCTCCCACAAGCTAGTCCCAGTGGCCTCTGAGCCACATGGTCACGTATAGTCACAGCGACAACCCCACTTCTCTCTGTACCAAATTCTGTCTTAGTTCCTTTTGTTGTGGCTGAGATTAAATACCTGACACCCAAAGTTAAAGGAGGAAAGGTTTATTTAGCTCACAGTTTGTAGAGGTTTCAGTCCATAATCAGTTGACTCCAGGGCAGGGTGGCTTGGCAGACAGGCATCACAGAGAAGAAACAGTTCATGGCAGGCAGAAAGTAGCAAAACAACAAGAGATGACCACAGCTGTGTATATTTTATATATTAAGTGAGTTTTTATAATATCATCATCCCCCTCTCCACTTTGGTTTTGTGTGTGTGTGTGCTTAATTGAAGATGTAAGGAGGAGGAAGTTATGTCTTGGCATGAAGTGAGCCAGGCCAGCCTTATAAGTTCTCTCTATTTGTTGTTTTTGTTTGTTTGTTTGTTTTTCCTATTCTCTGTCTAGCAGGAGTTTAACTCTTTATTTAAGAAACCTCACTGAGGCCAACTTCCCCTACAATAAGCAGAGCTTTTGGAAGTGATTGGATTAGAGTTCATAGCTGAGGGTGTTGTTAGGAAGTGGAGCCTGGCTGGAAGAGGTGGGTCACTGGGCCCTGACTGAAAGGGTGTATCTCCATGCCTGTTTGTCCCTTCTTTCTCTGCTTCCCGGCCATCATAACATGAGCAGCTTTTCTCCACAGCAGGCTCTTTCACCATGCCATTTCTGTCTTGGAGCCAGTTGACCATGGAGTAACCATGAGCCAAAATAAATCTTTTCTCCTTTAAGTAGCAGGCATTGGGTATTTTGTCCCTGTGACAACAGTGACTAAGATATCCAGTAATAAAATTTTATCAGACTGAAGTTCCTGTAATATACCAAGTGTTTCCTACAATCCTTATACCTGTGTGAAGGAATTATTATTACCCCATTCTTAGATAAAGAACCCAGGATTCCACAATGGTTTGTGTATTTGTGTCCCCTTCAAAATTCATGTCAAAAGCCCAATGCTACAGTATAAAAAGATGAAACTTTTAGTAGACAAGGTGATGAGGTCTCCTCTTCCATGAGGAAGATTAAGGCCCTATGAAAAAGGCTTCACACATAGCGCCTTCAGCCCTTGGACCCTCTACCTCCTGCCACGTTAGGATACAGCAGCAATATATCATCTTAGAAGCATAGACAGGCTCTCACTATACACTAAACCTGCCAGTACCTTGATCTTGGACTTTCAGCCCTTAGAACTGTGAGAAATACATTTCTGTTACTTACAAATTACCAGTTTTATTAGTCCAAATTGACTAAGATAGACACTCTGACAGGGTAAGCCTTCTCTTAGCTCACAAAATATGGCAGCTTTAACAGCAGAAATATCTTCCTCTCAGTTCTGGAGGCTGATAATGTCAAGATCAAGGTGACAGCAGATTTAGCACCCTGATAAGGAGCTCTTCCCAATTTGCACAGAGAGAGAGAGCATGCTAACACTTTAGTCTCTTCCTCTTATAAGGACACTGATGCCATCATCAGGGCTCCATTCTCATGACCTCATGTAACGCTTATCAGTTCCCAAAGGATCGGCCTCCAAACGCCACCACACTGAGGTTCACGGTTTTAACATATGAATTGTGGGAGACAAATTCAAACCATTAACAAGCACAACATTCAAGACAAAGTTAGTATACAAGTATACCTGATTCAGAACTGCCTTGCTTCGGTGGTACTATTGCCACCTAAAAAAGATGTATTCAAAGAAGGCAGGACAAATCTTTCAAGGAGGCCCTTTTTTATTTCAATTTTTTTTTTTTGGAGGGTAGGATACTGGAGCTTTCATGGTAGGCAAATGCTTTGCCACTGAGCTATGTCCCAAGCCCTCTTGTAAAATATTTTTTTCCCGAAGAAGAAGCTCACTAGATTACCCAGGCTGGCTTCGAACTTGTTATTCTCCTACCTGAGCCTCCAAGTAGCTGAGATTACAGGCATGGGCTACCACACCCAGCTCAGAGGGGCCCTTTGAGATATCATCGACTAACTTGGGTTGTTTGTTTCTCATAGGACCAGTAGTAGATTTCCTTGTATCTTCCATTATTGGAGATACTTCATATAGTTTTAGAGTTCTCCAAAAAGCTTAGATTGTACTTTCTTGAATGATTCCCCTTCCAATGATGTCTCTATATACTTGTACAAAATAGCATTCATTCTGTATGTTCTTTCAGTTTTTTCCTCTCACTACCATTGCCAGATTTGTATTCCTTTAACATAATTGAAGTTTTCACATTCCTCTCTCCCTCTTTCTCTCTCTCTCTCTCTCTCCCCACCTCTCTTTCTTCACTTTTAATTACTAACTCCAGCAACTCTTCAATCTCTACAGTGGTAGAGTTTGTTTATCTTCAGCCTTCCAGCTTCCATCCTTATCGTTAGGTCTGATATTTCTGATGGAAAGCTTGTCTGTTGGGGCCCAGTACCTAGCAACTTGTGTGGCAAAGTGCAACAGGAAATAAACACAGACACTCTTTTCCATGAAGCTGGTATGAGCAGGGCTTCATTTAAAATTTTTATAATAGGATAGAAGCATGGGAGTGGTGTTTTGTTTTGGTTATCAATTTGGACTCCATGTTCCTAAAAGAGAATACATCTGGACCATATAAAAATTCACATTAGCTTTTCAACCCGCACTTTATAGAAAGATAATACAGACCCCAGTGAAAGAAACTTCAGGTAGGACAAGTGGCCAACATTGCCAGTGGCAAAAGAGGAGTTGGATAAACGGTCAAATTACATTACTTTCTATTCTAATAGTTACTGTGACATACTTCTTAAATTTTGTTAAATTAGAAGGGAAGAATAAGTTAATAAATTTAAAAGTTATCTCAGTGTGCCTCTAAGAACAACAGCAATTATTTTTCAGCTAGACATTAGATGGCATTTGATAGAAATAACAGAGTTTCCCAATTCATTTCTTTTCCCAAATCTGAGAGAACAGGGTGCTCAATGAGACATTTTTAGAAGCTAATGACTCAATCTTAACATTCCAGGACCTTTATATTCCCTGAGGATAATTAGACACAATGTAGGAAGACCTCTGTTTCATGCAACATCCATTTCCATGGATTTTCTGCTCTGCTGATGTCTATTAGGTACTCACTATGGAACAGGCACTGCCTTAGCCCATAGGACTGTCATGGTGAACAAAAAATGATCTGTTTCCTACCCCATTGTATGTGTTTAGGGAGCCAGAATTAATCAAATGCCCACATCATCTTTCTAAACTTAAATGAAGAAAACAAACATGAGGTAGGTGGAGGATAGAACTGATCCATGATCAGTGATTTTTAAAATGTAATTATTGGGTGGAGATCAATTGGAAAAAATGCAAATAATTATTCAGTAAGAAGTATAACGTTCTGATGTCATGTTGCAAGGGAACTGCTTTTTATATTAGGTTAATAAAAATACAGAAGAAACTTTACTTTGTGTGCATTTGTATGGAACTTTAGAAAAGAAACCTTATGTTCTATATGGGAAAACTTACAAGTATGGAAATGTTTAGGTAAAATTTCTTTATGCTCATGGTGCTTTTGATGTTTTATTGTGTCTTCTTTTCATGCATGTTTTAACTAGACTAGGGTTTGAGTGGGTGGCAAGTAAATACCCTTTGTTAAAACTTGCTCTAACCATTTGCTTCAAAATACATTTAGCAATGGGACCATATTCGGTTAGTTTATTTCTTTTTTATTTCTGAATCAAAGTATTAGGCCAAGAATATGAAACCCTAAAAGAAACAGTAAAACAAAATTGCCTCTTTTTACTGGATTCATCTGTTATTTCCAGAAATTAACATCAGCTTAAGAAATTCAGCTAATAGATATGACATAGACTTGTTAACATTATAACAGTATAGAAAAATGTTATACTTTTTTGAAGTTGATTTAAATGAAATATATTTCAAAATTTATAATTACTGTGATAATTCTCCCGTTTTTGTCTGTCTCTCTATATTTTGTGTATAGTCTCTAGAATTGCCACTGTTGTTCCAATATCCCTCCTCTACCTTTTTATATTTAACCTAGAATTCTTTGAAGCACCACTCTATTCTTCCTACTCTTTATCTGTATTAGTCAACTTTTCCTTTGCTGGGACACAATGCTGAGACTCACAGTTTACAGAAGGAGAGGTTTAATTTGGCTCCTGGTTCAGGGATTCTGTCCTTGGTCCACTGGCTCTGATGCAGAAAGATCACAGCAGAGTAAAGCTGCTCACTTCATGGCAGCCATGAAGCAGAGAGAAAGAAGGGAGGAGCCAGGGACAAGAATCCACCCTCCCAGGTCACACTCCTGTGACCCACCTCCAACCAGGCCCCGCTTCATAGCACATTTGGCCATGAACTTATCTATGAACTAATCCACTGATGAGTATAACATCATCACGATCCAGTCACCTCCAAAAAACCCCAGCTCTGAACACAGGAGACTTTTGTGGAACAATTTTGATCTAAATCATAACTATCCAGTAAAAAAATTCAGAGGTTTCTAGCATTGTAAAGACTATTTCTTTTTCTTGAACGTTGACCTTTACTGCTTCATAAGGTGACTTAGTCTCCTTCCTGTTCCAAAAAGACAATGCCACAGATTGGGTGGGTTATAAGTAAAAGAGGTTTGTTTCATATCACAGTTGCAGGGGTGCAAGATCATGGGGCCACATCTGGTTTTGGCCTTTTTGCTGGTCCTGAGGTGACACACAACATCAGGTGGCAAGAGATAGGGAACATATGTCTCCTGGGGCCTCTCTTTCTCCTCTATTTATAAAGACACCAGTATTCCATCCAAATATCTGCCCTAATAATTTTATCTAATCCTAAGCACTTCTCAAAGGCCCTAACTCTAAACACGATAGATGGATTGTTTCCATAATTTTAATCTCACAGTGGGGATTAAATTTCAACACAGGATACATTAAGGAATACACTCAAACTGTGTGTAAACCATAGCACTGAATATGATTGAGAAATTCCTTCATTTCAAACAGTATCAAAGTTTACAGCGGGGCGGAGGCAGGATGAACACAAGTCAGAATTATCTTCTACCAAAGAACTGTGAATTAGAGAAGTTGTCATCACACTAGCTGTACTACTGTCCATTTTATGTTGAATTCAAATACATGTAAGTTAATTGAATGAGACCACAGAGATACTATACAGTTAAATATATATATATATATATATATTTATTTATTTATTTATATAAATATATAAATTATACAAATATATATTTGGCCAGAACTGTTAAATTATCTGTATAAAGCACAGGTTTTAAAATTAATTGATAGAAAAAGAAATTTGTGGGTGTTACAAAACTACATTCCATATGGCATTAAATTTAAAAAAGCTGAATAAATATCTTCAATTTATTTCAAGGGTTTTAGGGGTGCATCCTTATAATTAAACTTACGTCTGGCCGGTGAGATAGCTCAGCGGCATAAGTGCCTGCCTGGCAGTCGCGAGGTCCTGAGTTCAACTCCTGGAACCCACACATGAAAAAAGGTCTGGTGATATCGCTCAGTGGCACGGGCACCTGCTGGCGCGCGAGGTCCTGAGGTCGACCCCCGGTACCCACAAAAAAAAAAAAAAAAAAAAAAAACTTACGTCAGATTTATGGCTCAGAATACTCAAAATGCTAATAGAAGCACCTGCAGAAAATCTGTTTTCCTTTTTTTTGTGTGTGTGTGTGTGTATACCTGGGGTCCAACTCAGGACCTCACGTGCCAGTGGGTGCCCGTACCACTGAGTGATATCACTGGCCCTGTTTTCTTATTTACTTTGGCAAAAACATCACAAGGTAGTCATGAGAGGAACTATTTTCTACAAAATATTATTTTATGAGCCATATCTTTGATATCAAAAAGACATTTTACCAATTAAAAGAAAGTGTAAATTATTGAAGTGTACAACATGACATTATTTTAATATGAAAATCTGACAAATAATATTTTAAAATATGAATTATTGTCCTACAATGTAGTCTTAAAACCTTATCAGCAAAATTGGCATTCTCTGTTCTATACAAGAAATAGTCCAAAATATCCAAATTTGTTTAAGTGTTTAACAATTTAGTGTTGCTCAATGACAGTTTTATTACTCAAATTAACACAGTGGCTTAAAAGCAAATGCTTCCTAAGAGGGTGGAGATGTTAGGGTTTTCCAGAAGGACCAATAGAGTGTATATATGAGGGGCCAAATTACACTGGCTTCTACAGTGACCATCTGTAGGCTGAAGAACCAGGGAAACCAGTAGCTAGCTACTCAGTCCAAGAATTCAGAGGCCTCAGAACAAGACCAATAATATAGCACCAGTAGAAGGAAGAAGGCCAGGAGCTGGCTGGAAAGTCACTGGTGTGAGCCTGCATTTTAAAGGCAGAAGAATGTAGAGTCTGATGTACATGGACAATAGCAGCAACTCAACAAGAGTCAGGTCTACACATGCATAAGCTTCCTCCTCCTTCCAGCCTACCAGGTGATGCCACCTATACACAAAGAGGGTCCCCCCAGTGCCAATCATCTCCTGAAATGCCCTCAAGACACACCCAGAAGTGTACTTTACCGGTTTTCTAGGTCTGCCACTCCAGTCAAGTTGACAACCAAAAGTAACCATCACAGGGGCTGACGAGGAAACACAAAGAGAGGCATTGCCTAAGACTTCTACCATAATCCAAAAGCATATCCATTACCAATTTATTAAAAAATAAAATTATATCTGAATCAAGTATAAGACCTGACTTCATTAATATTTTACTTATAGAGTGCTATGTTTTTAGTTTTTTGTGTATTAAATTCTTTTAGGGTTTAACTTACAAAGAAGAAAGACTTATAGTTGTTCAAAGTAATGGAGAATTGATATATCAAAAAAAGAATGCACAGAGGCAGAAGCAAGAGGCTGATATTTTTATTGATACTTAGAGGCTGATGTTTTCCTTTGCTATGTGATTTTAAAGTCAAGTAACATCTCTAAGCCTGCCTTTACTTGCCTATGAAGGAGATCCCCAGTAATAGATGCCAGCTGTTTGCAGATCTAATAAGCCTGTTTGAGGTCTTCCCATGTTGCGTAAGTATAATCCAGCATGGCCTGGCTGAGCCTGGTACTGCAGAGACCAGCTAGGCCCAAAGGCCTCAGGCCCAAGCCAGACACCACCAGGGCTGGTGCCAGGCAGCTCAGGTGACAGTGTGCAGTAGGCCTGGCACTGGGGAGCAGGTACTCCTCCAGGCTATGCAGAACCAGGAGCAGAGAGGGAAGACAGGGAAGGGACAAAAAGAAGAAGGGAGGAATGCCAAAACTAGCTTATTCTGAGCACCTACTGCAAAATACAGATAACAAAGATACTCGAGAGAAATTATGAGGATTATTTTACTTATAAAAGTCTTACCAGGCCAGTGAGATGGCTCAGCGGCGTAAATGCCTGCCTGGCAAGCGCAAGGGCCTGAGTTCGACTTCTGGAACCCACATACGAGAAAAGGGCTGGTGATATCGCTCAGCGGCATGGGCGCCTGCTGGCACGCAAGGTCCTGAGGTCGACCCCCGGTACCCACACACACACAAAAAAAAAGGTCTTACCAAAGTTCCTGAAATAAGAAATTCTTGACAAAATGGATGGTTTTAGAGGGGTGACTTGGAAGCCAGACAAAAGAGTTTCAAATCCCTGTTTCAATATGTTAGCTGTGTTATTAATTATTTTACTTCCCTCTGGCTCAGATTCCTTAATTATACATGGAAGATGCTACCTACTCATAGGGTTGATGCAAGGAATAAATGTGTTAATATACACAGCGCAAAGAACAATGCCTGACACCCAGAAGCCATTCAGTAAATGTTAGCAGTAAAACAAGCCCCTCACCTCCTGTCCGGTACTGTGCATGGTGCCTTCCACTAACATTGTCTCTCTCACTGCATGCCCAACTCGTGCTGCCCAAGTATGGTAAGCAGAACTCTCTTGAAGCAAGAAGGCACAATGTTTACGACCCAAATAAATCTCAAATCAAGTAATTTGTAAAAATATTAACAGTATTGGATAACATGCTATTTTTAATCTTGAAATATCCTAATGGAAACCATCTGTTGAATTCACTTCTTTTCCAGGATTAGGAACCCCAAAGTGCAACTGAACCCAAAGTAGCTAAAGTGGAGCTAAGAAGAAGGTTGCACAACTAAAGAAACTCATAAGTTAAGGATGTAGAAACACTATTTTAGACTTGGGCAAGAGCGACACTTATCCTGCGTCCCATCCTCTCACGGGGGCTACTCTCTGTCCCTCGTCCAGTCTTGTTCCTCCCCAGAAATCAAGCCACCCACCCACTCTTTGCACGTCACATTTTTAATATCTAGGATCCCAGTATTCCACACACAGACCTTGGCTTTGGCTGCTTAAACATACTATTTCCCAGCCACTGGCCTTTAGGTTTCAAACTCCACCCACTTATTAGATGGAAACTGAGTCATTCAATTTCTCAGGAGTCCTATAAGCAAGGAATTTTCTGAAGTTAGAGAACTGGAGCAAATTGGTTAAAAATTAAGACTTTGTAGGTCTGCCAGATGATTGTAAAACATTTTAGTGTATATAACCTCAATTTGATACTTAGAAAAACCCTACAAAAAGAGATGGAAGAGATATTCTTTACCCTCTGAACAGTCTAGGAAATTGAAATGCAAATAGCTTGTACATTGATACAAAAGGAACTTGAACCTAGTTTTCCATGACCCTTTGATTTTTAATAAATGCTATAATTATAAAATGTGAAAGTTTTTTTTAAGCAATAAGATATGTAAACCTACTCTGAAAACACATGCACAATTTCAACGTGGGAAGCTAGTGCAGTTGGGTATCTTTGAACAACACAAGCTCCCTGGCTGCCCTCCGTTGGAAATCTGAGTTCATCATTGTTGCCAGTGTCCAGCTGACTTCTGCCCTAGAAATTCTGCACTTTCTCATATGAAGGAGCAGCAAAGGAATATAAAAGAGAAACAAAGTATATAATTTTAGAGCTACTATTCATCTAACGCTTTGTATTTATTTGGAAGAAAGTGAAGTGAATTGTCCTAAATCACAGCGATGGGAGGAACTCAGGCCATGAAGCCTTATCAGCTTTAGCACTCTGAGGTTCCCCTTCTCCCCGGGTCCTGTGAAACACTTTTCACTTCTTCCAGATAATCTCGTACTTTCTTCTTTATTTCCTTACCATCCTCTTTTCATCTGAACACTGTCATTGCCCAGTTATTCAAAACTGCCAATTTAAACTATGAATGAGTTATATGTATGCACAATGTGTGACACAAAATTATGGTATGTGTTTACTTTAAAAAAATTATTACAGTAAAAGATGCATTGCCACTAAGCCCCCGCAAATCCTCACTCTAGCTTTGAACACACTTAGCTCATTGTTCATGCTACTTTCTGAAGCAGTTCTGAAAGTTCTCTTTCCTTAGTGTCTTTCACTGTTGTGGCTACCTCGATGTCCTGGATGAATTCAGATCATATACCTTTCATGCCATTTTGACTTTGGGGAAGAAAGAGAGGTCCTCTGGTGCCAAATCTGGTGAATAAGGCAGAAGAGGACAGTGTGACGTGTTTATGAGCTTGGCTTTCCATTGGATGGCGCTAACAGCAGCATTTGCTGAATTTTTTATTACATGTCATGAAGACCTTCGTGAAAGAGGATTGCTTCACAAGTTGGCAAGGATAATGAGATAAATGTGTTTGAAGTAAGGGGGAGGATTCTGAGGGGGATTAATGGCAACGTGTCTTTCACTGTAATAAATTTTTTAATATAAACATTCATCATATATTTTGATCACACCTAGTATTTAACTCATTTTCCTATTATTTAACATTAAAACTATTTCCGTGTTTCTATTATAGCTGGTGCTACTATGACCACTTTCAT
The DNA here is from genome assembly GCA_028451465.1 of Erethizon dorsatum. Classification (NCBI taxonomy): domain Eukaryota; kingdom Metazoa; phylum Chordata; class Mammalia; order Rodentia; family Erethizontidae; genus Erethizon; species Erethizon dorsatum. The sequence continues at coordinate 40,487,493 of CM051839.1, forward strand.
AAATGTATCTTTTTATTCTGTTGAATTAACTTCTTAGTGTAAATGTCAAAGAATGATACTACTGAGTTACTGTGTAAAAGTACTTGTATTATTTGTGAATATCTTTGTATCATTCTTAAGAGGAATATATCAAACCAATGCTCTCAGAAGACTGCCAGCTTCACTACCATCTTATCAATATTACATACCATAAGCCCTTATTTTTGCTAACATATTAGGTATAAATATATGCTATGTTTGCTTATTTTCCATTCCTTTGCTAGTAATAAGATACTTCTATTTTCTTTTCATACATTTCTATTTGCATTAATGGTTGCCCAAACTATTTACATATTTATTATTGGTGGATATTTTTCTTATAAACTTGGATGAACCCTTTTTACGAAATGTGTGTTATATCTCACTATTTATATATTACTGAAAATATTTTCTCAGTTTTTGTATATTTAGTTTTGTAGTTAATTTTTATACCACTGCAAATATCATGTCTAACTTATACATTGGACAAGTATACCTAATAGTTTAGGCAACTTTGTTATGATTTCTTAACATCCCTTTACATTCTGTGGGCCTTGTTCCTCTTGGCCCTAAGACTTGTAGAGTCACTCAACTAACAGATAGTCATGTAGTTTCTGTGTAGTTTCATGTAGTTTCTTTCTACCACAAAACTTGATCTCCATTCAGAAATAAGATGGCCAGTAATATGTAATTATGAAAAGTGTGAACTTCAGTTATAGCAAATCTATGGTTTTCCCCAGATCAGTGTGTCTTCAGCCTGGAACCCTAGAGTATTGCTCTCTTTCCCTGTCTAGTATTGCTACTTCTCTCCCGGCTTATTACTTTCAACTTCTCCTCCAGGATCAATATGTAGAGAGGGAGGAAACACTAGGGAGTGAGGTAAGTTATTTACTGACCAGTGTGGCGCTCTCTGGGTCTGGCAGTTATTCCAAGGCTTTAGATGGGTGCCCACCAACCTCTGAGGCTCCCTTCTCTGCCATCCCCTTGAAATGGGATCAGGCCTCTCCAGGCATATTCCAAAGAGTGAGCCCTCAGCATGGAGAGCTGACCCTCAGTTCTTTCTACCGGGCTCCACTGGAGCCTGAAGGCCCTTCCAGACAGCCCCACAGCCACCCAGCCCAACTTGCTTCCATACACAGCCCAGCCTGTCTCCAGGAAGTATTCAACATCCTTTGCCCTGACAAACTCAGGGAGACCCAGCCAGCTTCTGTAATCTCCTCTCTTCCTCTGTTGTGCCGGTGGCAAATCCTGAGGTCCTCTCAGGGGGAAGCCAGGCACCAGGTACACTCAGGCCACACCGTGGGCAGTTTCACTATGTCTCATAACAAATCCTCTTCCATCTCCACACACCGTGACCCTTTTATTATGTCATTTAGGCAAGAATTTTAAGAGTTGTCTAACCGGTTTTCAATAATCTCTTCTAAAAACTGGCATCTTGTTCTGACACACCTCTTTAGAAAAGTCACAGCTTTGAATATGGGTGCCTCAGTTGCAACTTCTGATTTAATCATCTGTTAAATTTATTCATAACCAATCATTTGCCACTGAAATTTCCATTGTCATTTAAATGCTGAAAATGGAATAATTTCACCACATATCTGTCGACTAAATCTTCTGTTAGCATTTCTTTAATATAAATATTTTTTCATTTAGTGCTCCAATTTTAACTAGGCATTTTTTTCTTTTGGCATGTGCTATAAGATGTGGGTTAATTTTTAGCACAGTTACATAATTATCAAAATATTCATCACTTGGAATGTTCATCCTTTTATTCTGAAAACCTTATTTTCATATATTGTTTTCTCATACATCATTTGCTCATACATTAGACTAACTTTTGGACTCTCCTTCTTTTCACTAATTAACATTTATTATTGTTGCATAAAATTATGTTCTATTGCATAAGGTTGGTACCTTCTTGCTGCTTTTCTTTGAGATTACCACATATTGGGTTCTGAATTATCATCACTGGATTCAGGTTTTGACTGGAGTGACATTAAACTATAATTAATGGGGAATAATTATAATAGGAATGGCAAATTTAAAAAAAACATTAGGGTTGGGGGTGTAGCTCAGTGGTAGAAAAATTGCCTATCATGTACACTGCCTTTGGTTTAATCCTCAACACTACAAAACAAAACAAAAAATTCATAGCGCTTACAATGGACCCAGAATTATTCTATGTGCTTTTCAAACATTAACACATGTAATTCTCAAAACAACTATGGTAGACTCAATTATCAGCTCCAATTCTTCACCTCTTCCTGTACCTACAGCTTTGGTATGGCCCCATCCTTGTATATCCTACTCCTTGACTTTGGGCTTGGTCATATGATATGGATTGGCCAATCGGATGTAAGCAGGAATCTGAGTCCTGATATGTAATACCTCCTTGGTTGAGTTTTCTCTTTTGTGCTTCATCAGTTGCCATGCCCTGTATCTATTTCACTGATCTCAGGAGGCCATGGGAAATATTTGGAGCAGATCTGACCCATTGCTCGGATTTATAAGAATAAATTATTTTTCTTTAAGATATAGAGTTTTGGGGTGATTTGTTAAACACTGCTAGTTGTCCACAGCTAACCCATATGCTGACTTACAAAATAGGTGGTATTATTATTTCTATTTTATAGACAAAAATATGAGGTAAAGAGAAGTTAAATGACTTACTAGCTACCAAATGTGCAGTGTGGTTCCCAAATCTAAGCCTTTATCCGCCTTTACAATATTTAGTCCTTTGTTTTGAAAAAAAGTTTATTCAAATTCAATTGTTATTCAATTGTTTCCATCTCCCACTATAAACACATACTTTTTAAATACTCTACACATGTCTAATTTATTCTATCATTTATATCATTTGTTGATTATCAACTCTTTTGTATAGATTCTGAGTCAAAGCCCTATTTTCTTTTCAAGCCACTTCATTCATCAATATTTCAACACCACAACTCTACCATTCTGAACTCACAGATAAGAAAAGAAAGCATTAGTAAGTCCCAGAGTCTTTATCCCTATAAACTGATACCTGCTATATGCCTTAAGGTGTTGGTTCTCATTGCACTCCTGACTCTGTCAACCTCCCCCATCTCCTGGTGTCCTGCTTTTAAAATTTTTTTGTCCTTGTACTGTATATCTGATATCTTTTGCTCTTTTGATATTTCTTTCTTGCTTCCAACCACTTTGTACAACCTTCATTTCTCATGTACTTACTTGCATAGGGTAGTTGTGAAAATGTCTGAGATAATTCATGTAAATCTCATTTAGCATAGTACTGGTACCATACCGCTATTGAGTAATGCTCAATAAATGTTGCTTTCTTTACAGTTATATTTCTCTTATTATTTCTTCTTAGTATCCTTGTACCCATTTCATCTTCATCTTTAAAGAGTTCTGTCCTGGACCTCTTTCTCACTCCTCATTCTCCACCTCACCCTGGAGAATTCTACCCAGCCCATCTAGATGCTGGTGAAATTTCCCACCCTGCCCTCCCCTGAGGCCTACATATATACCTACTTACTGCAATCTACTGGAGCCCAACTTCAACAGTAACAAAGTAATTTTTTCCATTTATTCTCCAAACCTTCTGGTCTTTTCACAACTTCTACCATTATAAATGAAACTACTATATATTCAGTGGCACAAACCAGACACTAGATATAATCATTTATCCCTCCCTCATTCTTATTCTCCAATCACCAACTTCTATTGATTTTATGACTGAACCCCTTAAATATTCATGTAACTTTTCACTGCTTCCTTGAAGCCACATCAGTCACTCTCACACTGATTAGTTTTGATCTTGGATTTCACATCTGTCTAGCCCCATTGAGAGTAAACACAAACCCCTTTCAATCTCAAGAAGTCAATACCTCCTGTCACTGTCCCATGCCTCTGGCAGAATATCAGGAATCCTGCAAAAGACATCACTATAGAGAAGCTAGATGCAAGAGATTGTTGTTCCGCTGGGCTTCTTTGGATGTATATGGATCTAGCAACACCTGTAAAGACTTTTGCCTTTGATCCTCACCCACATAGGTCTTAAACCTCTTCCTTCTCTCTTGGACCTGGTGACATGACCATATTTTGCATTTGCAAACATCTGGGGGGAATAATGTGACAGTCATGAGCCCTCACTTAGCCTATCTTTAACAAACTCTGGACTTAATCCTTTTGTTTTCCAGCAATGTTTACTACATTGTAATTGGTGAATGACACCAACCCTATCCATTAAGCAATCCCACTGAATGTTTTTTGATGCTTTAGATTTTAAATCAGTCAATATACTTTTTAAACCACAATACACACAGAATCATCTGGGGAGTTTTTTGTAACAGAAATATTCCTGGACTATGGATATTTTGCTTGAGAACTTGATCAGAGCTGAGACTTTCCTTAAAATAAAAATCTGTGAGGAATTCTGATGGCCAGTCAGGTTTAGAAATTGATTTTTCTAAACTGAAAATTGCTTTGTAAATAGTACAGGATTTTAAATTTACAATTTAAGCAGTGGGAACAGATTACAAAATTATATAGATTATTAATTTTCTCATGCTAATATTTTTGTTTAAAAGTTAGCTTCCAGATAAAGATGTTTGTTGAATGAAAGAAAGGTATTTCCTTTGACAGTTCAGATTTTCTGAGTTTCTAATGTTAAAAAATCTTACTTTTGGGTAGTTCCATATATAGGAGAGAAACTGTGGTGTCTCCCAAATCATTTTTTCTTTACTAATTATTACAGTTTGTACCCAACAAGCTTCCCCCAAAACAGGAAGTCACTGAAACCTAATAATTACTAAATCATCCTACTTGGTCTGATCCAGAAAGCTCATGTTGCTTAAAATTATTTCATGGCTCAAGGTAGTAGAATAGTTCCATGGCCTAGTAAAGAGTTTATTACATGAGGTCCATGTCACAATACATATAAGAGCAAACATCCATTTTAGATGTATGTTAATTGACACTTGGTAACATTCTTTCATTTTTTAAGTATTTAATGTACTTGTAAACCCAACCAAGCACCAATTAAGTTTAAAATCTTTTTAGTGTCTGTAAATCCCTGAACTGTTTTCTCATTTTTTCAAACCAACATTTATAAACCTGCTCTCTCTTTTAAACATTCAAGTGTATGTTTTGTTGAAAATAAATGCCTACAGAATAAAGGGGAACAGTATAGCAGACATGATGACTTATTAGGTCTCCCTTAAAAACACTTTCAGGTGTACAGTTCGTAAGCTGAGGCAATTCTATCCACGGGTACTGGAGGGCTGTGGGAAATGTCATTTTTATGGTGAGATTTAACGTGGATGTTTCAAAGAAATATTGTTCAACTATGCATTTTATTACTTGTCTATGATTTTCTCAGCTTTTCTATTTGCTGGTGGTCTCCTCATATTTTTTAATTCTACTCTCCTCCACTGGACACTCTGACCCTGGGGTAGCCTCAGTCTACCATGTGGTACTTTATTCAGATCATTGCTTTCTGGTGGTAACCACTCCCCCAAATCACCCTACTCTTTCTTTTTCTATTATCCTATCAAACAAGGTCTACTTTGGATCCCTTATTCTTTTTGTCTTTTTCTTCCTCTTAGTTGATTAATTGTTTTTAAGCTTTTCATGCATGCCCTTCTCCAATCAGGTAACATAGTAACACGCAGACATTTTATGAAGAATATATTGCTATACAAATTTCAGACACAGGTAATTGTGTGATTCTAGTCTTTACTTCCCCAAATCTCTCCTTTAAAATGCCCTGGGATTTCTTATTTTATATATTCATTATGTCTTATTTTAATCAAAATACTTTATTAGATTCAGTCCTCTCTGAGTAAAATAACAACTCTTCAAACTTCGATGGACTGAGTAGCTCACCCACTTGTTGGATCTATCCTTATAAATCTATCCCAGAAATGACCTCAATGGAATATTGCATGTTATCTCCTACTCGTAGGGCTTCTTTACTTCTAATGTACCCAGAATCAAGTTCCAGATCTTCCTGCCTTTGCAAATTCCTTCAATATCTGTTTTTATCCAAATTTCCTAACATTTTTCCCATACTCCTCCAATCCAAATGTGTCTTCAGCTGGTCTTCTATTCTTTTACCTGAAATGCCCCTCCTCTAACTTCTTCCCAAATGGTAATTATATTTTAAGGAGTAAACTTTCAGTCTCACCTCTCAATTAAGCCTCACTAAAGACCCAGCCCACACTAATTTCATCTCTAGGCAATTCTATTTTCCTGTTTTTCTTTTTTTCCTGAATCAAGTATTTCCTTTAATTTTTATATTACCATTCCAAACTAGAAGAACTTGTTTGTAATGTGAGCAATTCAAGCTCAAATAAACCTAAGATGAGATTCGGCAGAAGCAGCTGATACCTGCACACCAAAATGGTGATTTGCGTACTTCTGAATTATAAAGGCACTTTGAGATTTCATGAGGACAGTAAAACTCTTGCCTAGCATTCATGACTTCCAATGCTATAATGAAAAATGAACAGTTTATGTACTCAAAATCCCAATACGTATGCAGTAAAACATAGGACTCTCAACAGCCTCGTATTTCATACTCTGTGTCATTCTTACGGACATTGAAATAACCATGACCTACTGTACCCAGGCCCCAGCTGACCTTGATTTTCCTCTTTGGAATCATCTAAATTGGTCTACCCCGGCACAATCATTCTCATTTCTTGACTCTTTTAATAAAGTTAAAATAATTGTTGGACTCCACTTGTGTTGGTCTTGTTTACTCTAGAAACAGCTTCTTACAGAGTTCCTCTCTTCTACCCTCAGCATGGAGGAGCTGCAGCCTCTTGTGGGATAGAATCCTACGGCCAGCTGTGTTTGCTCTGTGCTTTATGGCTGGAAAAGATTTTCAAGCCCATTTGTAGGAAGAGTATCTTTTGAAAAGCCGGAGCCTTGAAGTCAGATAAATTTCTAAGTCTAAATTTTCTGCAAAAAAAAGATAGCAAACAAAAAGAACATCCCCTCAGTTTAAAGGTTGTTTCCCTGACCTAACTCATCCACTCACCACACCCAATCTAAATTGGGACCATTTGTTTTAAAATATATTTGAACTGTGTTCTTTGTCTCCAAAACATGCATCTCACAGTATGCACTGGGGTTTCTGAGTGATCAGTGTATTTCTTCCCACCACTGGGTGGGTTCTACCAGAGCCCAGGGTGGGTCGAGAATAGTTTAGCATTGTTGTCAACCTTATCACTGACCCTGCTCCTTAAATACTGCAGAATGTAAGAAAAACTATAAGGTTGGTGGAGAAAAAAAGGAAATAAATATATAAAGTATTCTAAAAATACTATAAAGCATGTATACATAAGTGGGCATGCATGACTGTACACTGAATACCATGGTTAGCACTTGGTAGATATTCTATAAATGTTGACTTTTTAAACTCTTGCTTGAAATCTAAACTGGAAATGTCTTTCTTGAGCAGCAATGTGGACATTTACTGTGCAAGTCACTCACTGACCATTTCCCTAAGAAAAGCAGCTGGATTGATCAGAGTGTATGTTTTCTACTCAAGCACCTCCATGGGGCCAAGCCTAGTGCCCTACGTCTTGGTACTCTTCAATTCCCAAACACCCAGTGCTCTCATTCTATATTTAGAAGTTTAAACTGACAAAATCGACAAACTCACATTTCTAAATATGTCTAAAACTTACCATGTCTCTCCCTACCAACCGGAATACTTTGAGGAAAAGCAGAGAGCAGGAGGGCCACATGTGTTAGCAAAATGAATCGCTTGGAGCACCATCCTGTCTTCCAAAGTGAACCTCCCAGTGTACAAAGTTTGCCCAGGGGCTCAACAGGCACTTTAGCAACGGGAGAGAATTAAAAATGCTTCAGTCCATTGAAAGAGTCTGACATGTTATGTGGCAGCCCATGGTAGGTGTTTGATAAGTAACTTGAACTCTTTGGAGGGAAGAACAGCATGTCTCAGTGACTCTTGGCACTGATCGTCTCTTCTATAGAGATGCCATAAATCCCCATCTTGCCCTTTAGCAGTGCTTTAAAACTCTAACTGTAGGATTCAAGTAAAAACAGGTGGATCTTCTCATTAAACAAGCTTTCAGGTTGGTTTTATGAGATGAGGAGAGAAGGGGGGGAGGGAGAGGAAAGGGGGGGAAAGCAGGAAGGGAGGGAAAAAAGAAAATCAAGGAAGGGAGAGAGGAGAAAGAAAGGGAGGGAGAGAAGCAGGGAGGGAGGGAGGAAAAAGGAAGGATGGAAGGAAGGAAGGAAAAAAGGGAGAGAGGGAGGAAGGAAGATAAATGAGAAAAGATGAGGTCCCCCAGATATTGGCTAGGAAGTGGCGGTTTCTTACAGGAACGCAGCCCGCTCCGCGGTTTTGAGCATGAAGTGTGACTCTTCCTCGCTGAGTTCTTGGCTTGGAGGCCCCGAGGGTTGAGTCTGGAGAGAAGAGCGCAGGGGCAGGTGGTTTTAATATCGTTCTTTAGGAAAAAGCTAATGAGTAAGTCAGGCTGTAACGGCCAGGTATTGGGGAAAGTGATTCAACTTTAAAAGACTGTTAAAAAAAAATAGAGGCGAGTAGAAAAGGAATAGGAAAAATGGGGTGGGGTGCGGGTAGAAGAGGAAGAAGGAAAAAGTATGCTATGCGATTTCTCCATACGCCTGTTCTCGCTCTCTCACTCCCTCCAGAAGCGAGGAAAAGTTTTGGGATGCACGAGAGGACGCTTGGTCTCCAGACCCGCGACGACCCCCGGCCGGGCTGGCGCCGCGCGGTCCCCTCTCGGGGTGGCGACCCTCGGGCAGCGCGCGGCCCCCCCGGAGGGAGAGCCTCCCTCCCGTCCAGCCTCCTCCCGGAAAAGCAAGGGGACGCTCTGAGCCCGGAACCGGCCCCGCGCCCTGCCCTCTTCCTGGGGGAGCTGGAGCGAAAAGCACAAGGCTAAGATTCACAGAGCGAGGAGGCAAAGCGCGCAGGACCCGAGCTAAGTTAGCAGCAGTCGCGCGGCTCGCGGCGCAGCGCCTCGGCGGGGCGCGGGGACCCGGGCGCAGCGGGCCGACCACAGCTGCCGGGCCGGGGACCTCGCTGCGTCCCCACGCGCCCCAGCTGCTGGGACGAGGAATCGCCGCCGGGGCCTGCGGAAAAGGGGTGCTCAGCGAGAAGGAGCGATTAGGAAACACTTTTTGCTCACTTGGCCGCCTGGAGAGTGTATGGGAGTTGGCGAAAGCTTAGAAGACCTGGACTCCAAGGGACCCCTGGAAACGTGCAGGAGGTGACCCGACCGAGCGGGACCGCTGAGCTACCACCCGCGCGCGCCCGGGCCACCTGGGGTCCCCAGCGCGGAACGCGCGGTGGCCACCAAAGCGCCCTGCTCCCTGGGGCTATCAATCCGCACTTGGTTTTTATTTCTTTCGAGAACTTTTGGGTGGAAAGACCAACTTTTCTGTGCGTGTACAGGAGCTGCTCTGGGGAGCGAGAAGGGCAAAGTGAGAGAGGAGGGAGGACAGCCGCCTCTCTCAGTTTCCGCTGGCCAGCGGTTAAACGTCACGTCTAGAAGGTTGCGGTGGTGAGACTTGGTGACGGCCCGGCCAGCCAAGCTTGCCTTTCCGGAGGCGCAGACCTCGCCCGGGGTCCACCCCTCCGCGTGCATGTGCGCGCCGGCGGCGGCGCGGGGTGCGGGGCTCTGCGCGCAGGGCCTCATCGGAGACCCGAGTGCATGGCGGCCCGGGGCTGCGCGGGGCCACCGCCTCCGCCCCCTGCGCAGGCCCGGGGTCGGCCTGGAAGAGTGGTAGCTATGGGCGCCCTGGCAGGCTTCTGGGTCCTGAGCCTTCTCGCCTATGGTTACCTGTCCTGGGGCCAGGGCTTAGAGGAAAAGGAAGAGGAATGGTCCTGGCGAGCTCAAGCTGCGGAGAGACTCGGGCCCTCGCAGCCGCACCTCATCTTCATCCTAGCGGATGATCAGGGATTTAGAGATGTGGGCTACCACGGCTCTGAGATAAGGACACCCACTCTGGACAAGCTCGCTGCAGAAGGAGTTAAACTGGAGAACTACTATGTCCAGCCCATTTGCACACCATCCAGGAGTCAGTTTATTACTGGAAGGTAAGTGTTACTGCTTCTTATGTTTATGCCTTGAAGAAATCTTTTAATTACAATCCGGCTCCTATTTTAAGGGAGTAAAAGAAAATATGATGAATGAATGAATGATGTATGGTCCTGGGTTATTAAAATGAATGCCTTGTTAATGACTTGACAATATAGTTTCTACTCATGTAGTTTTGCTTTATGCTTCGAGCCAGCTGTGAGCTTTTGAATGAGGTCAGGACCTGTTAACATTCATCCACCAACTGGAGAGATCCAGAAGTCTCCTATTCCAAATCTATGCTGGCTCCTCAACACGCTCAGATTGTTTCAGGTGTGGCTTCTCTGCAACTCCTGGGTTCTTAAGTCTAGAATCGGATGATCAAAGCCCCGGGTCACCTCAGGGAGAAAGGGGTCTCGAACACAGTTGGAAGGTAATGTAAAATGTAAGCGCTGTACGGAGGACACTGCTTGGGTCTTCGATGGATAATTTTCTCCTATGGTGTCATGAATGAGGGCAGACTTAATTAGTGAGACAGTTTTCAAAATGCAGGGAAATTCAGCGGTAATGCTGGGCAGGAGTTAGACTTCATCTGAAGTTTACTGCTCCTGTCCTGTCTGGAAATGTTCTGAGCAACTGGCAAAACTCAGATTATACTTATGCTTAAGGGAAGCGTTTTTAATATTGTCATCACTTAGCTAAATAGCTAAATCTTCTATTTAAGTGATTCACACATGTTCATATTTTTACACTATCCTATCAGAATATAGGCGACTGTAACTGACTTCAGTGTCCCAATTCAGTTTGGATCGTAGATAAAGCACCTGGGCTGAGGTCCAGTTACTCCTAGATAGAGGCAGAAGAGAAGCTTCAATCTGTGTGCCTTGCAATTTCAGTTGCAGGACAGGGAACCTTTGCTTCAGTGAAGTTGTTCTTGGAATTGGATCTCGTAAGAGTAGCCAGCATCCTTTGGAAAAGTAAAGACTACAGTATTTTGTAGGAATCTCTGTCTTGCCGAGACTTTTGCTTACAGCATAATTTCCACTGCTAGCAAACTCAAAATTTAGCATCACTGCCAAAGAAAAAGAAAGAAAGAAAGAAAGAAAGAAAGAAAGAAAGAAAGAAAGAAAGAAAGAAAGAAAGAAAGAAAGAGAAAGAAAAAGTACCCCATCCAGAGAGAGGAAGAAGAAGAGAGGTCTCACTATACTTGAGACTGATCTTGAAGGTTAATTGTGGCATCTTAAAGTCAAGGGGATTTGATTATAAAAGAGCAGATTGTTGGCTGGAAAATAAAAGTCCATCTGGTGGCCTGGAGGTCAAGTTCTTCATGCCTAATCCCAACCATGCTTATATTTGGCTCATAAAACAAATGTGCTGTAAGGTCTCACTAGACCTGTTCAACTAATTTATAGAAATAAGATTTGTGCAGATAACCAACTGCAGTTGAAAATTTGTAACTGAATGATGTGAATTTATTTTTCACAGTACAGCGTATGCTCGAATAAATGTATTCACCAAACGAGAAAATTTAGTTCTAAAATGTTTTGCACTAATGAAATATCTAGTTTTCATCTTTTTAATCTTTATATTACTTAGTAAGAGGAAACAAAACTAATCTAGAAGTAATTCCTATGTTTTATCTTTGGTCAAAAATTGAGTCTTCTGTATTTTCCATGTGATCAAATAATGAGAAGATTTGTTTTCATATTAAAATTTTCTACTCAGCACAGAGTTGCACAATTGTTTTATAGCCAAAACATCCAAATAGCTACTTGTGATTTGATTTAAATTTCTACTTGAATTAAACAGCTGAAAATATTCCATTTGTAGTTCCCTTTTTAGACAAATTGCTGGAACTTTCCTTTAAATGAACACAGATGTAAGAAAGAAAGTGGTTATTGAAACCTAGTTCCAGGCTTAGTATTAATACCATGGAGCCCAAAGAATACGGTTATTTATCCTCTCTATGAGCACATGTCTAGGCTTTCTAGATCCTCTAAATAAAAAAGGAAGCAATAAAATCCCAAATGGACTGAATTATTTTAAGGAGGAAAATAGGTTATGTGAAATAGGTTATGTGAGAGGACTCAAATATCTTCACGTGACAGAAAAAGAGTTTAACTGATTGAAGCCGAATTTACTTTTGATACTACTAACTAAACAACACTACCTTCATACTTTGCTGGAGTCAAATGTAAAAATTTATCTTTATTTTCTGCTGCACAAATCTGTAACACATTCCAGACTCCTTTAATCTTTTAGTCTGTCACTATTGTGTATTACTTAACCAGTCAATCAGCACTTGTGTGCAGACCCTTGTACTCAAACTGAGGAATAAATAAGAAGGCAGCCCTATCTCCAGATAGTAGTTCTTAAATTTGAGTATGCAAAAAGAATCACCGAAAATGCTAGTTAACATGCAGAGTTCTGTGTCCAATGAGTTATTCAGCTTCAGAATGTCTGGGGTTGAGTCCAGAAATCACTAGTGATTTAATGAGCATGTTAGGTTATTCTGATGAGAGTGCTACTAATAATACATTAAGAGCATTAATACACATGCTGGCATCTGCTGAGCAGTCCTTGTGTTCCTGGATGATGTATTTGACATGTATTATCTCCCTGAATCCTTAGTACAATTCTATGAGTTAGTTGGTGGTGTTTCCCTATTTTATATACATGTACTGTACCTAGCAATGATTCTAAAAGGAGTAGTGATGTAGGGTTCCAGTCCCTGGACTTTGAGAAAGAGCACTCTTAGGTATTCAGAGTTGACCTGGTGAGATAAAAGGTTGATAGGGAAAGTGTGTGGTGTGATTGACAAATGCAGTGAATGCTTAAATTTTTAAAATATTAATACAGTAAAAGACACATGGCTATTGGTCTCCCTCAAAATGCTCCCTCTCACTTCTAGCACATTTATCCCATCATTCTTGCCACTTTCTGAAACAGTTCTGAAAGTCTTCTTTCTTCAGTGTCTTTCTTTATGCTCTCATGGCTGCCTCGATGTCCTGAATCCATTCAAAACATTTACTTTTCATGGTGATTTTGACTTTGGGGAAGACGCAGAAATCAATGGTACCAGATCCGATGAATAAGGTGGATGAGGGTAAATCATAATGTTCTTACAAGCCTACCTTTCCATTGGATGGCACCGGGCAGTCCATTCACTGTATTTTTTATCACACCTTGTAATCAGGAAAGAGGATTTCCAGAATTGCTTCAGAAAGTAGCAAGAACAATGGTATAAGTGCGTTTAAAGCAAGGGGAAGTGTTTTGAGAGGGATCAATGGCAATGTGTCTTATATTATAATAATTTTTAAAATTTAAATACACACTTTATTTTTTGATCAGCCCTTGTTTTATTTATCTCAAAGTAATATTCTTACTTTTTTAAGTGTCTCAATAATGACATGTGTAAATGATAGCATTGAATTAAGGTTTCAGAAAGAGTGATAAGTTTTGCAAAATTTAGACATGCATTTATTGAAGACTTTAGGAAATACTGGCAACCAGAACTGAATGGATGTCTTTGACAATAATCTTGTGTTTTAACTATTCTGTTATTAATTATTCCACTTGAAAACCATGACGATCATTTTAATAAATGCAAAGGTACTTGTATAATGCATCTTTGTAATAAGATATTTGATAAATTCATTTCACTTGAAGCACCCCGTAACTGCTCTCCCTTGTCAAGGATAAACACTCTCCTGATTTCTAATACCTTAAATTAGTTTTGCCTACTTTTGAACTTTATATGAATGAAATTGCAGTGAAATTACTCTTTTATGTCTGGCTTATTCCAGCGTTGTGTTTGTAAACTTTTTCCATATTGCCTGTGGATATAATTTGTTCATTCTCATTACTGGAGTTCCTTTGTATAAATATACTATAATTTATTTATCCATTCTACTGTTGGTGGACATTTGGGTAGTTTCCATGGTTGGGGTGTTATGAATAGTGTTGGCATAAACAGACTTGTTTATGTTCTGGGTGAACACATGTATGCATTTCTCTTGAATATCTGGAAGGAAATGGAATTGCTGGATGGTAGGGATGTCTATGTTCAGTTTTTACAGATACCGCCCAACACTTCTCAAAGTGATGCTACCAGTTTACACTGTCACTAGCAATTGAGTGGAAAGTTTAATTTGCTGCACATCTTTGCCAAAATTTGGTATTTTTTTTCATTTCAGTGTTTATGGTCATTATACACTGGCTTAAATTTGCATTTCCCTGATAACTGATGCAGTTGAATGTCTTCATATCCTTATATACCATTTCAATATTCCCTCTTAAGAAGTATTTATTCAGATCTTTTTCCTGTTTTCTTTTTAAATGATTGTTTTCTCCTTATAAACGTGTGGTAATTATTTGAATATTCTGTTCCTTTGCCAGGTACTTATATTACAAGTATATTCTTCCATTCTGTGGTTTCTTTTTTATTTTTAATAGTGGTGTTTTGTTTTTGGTGAGTAGGTTTTAATTTTATTATAATCCAGTTTACAGTCTTTTTCATTCTATGTCCTATTTAAGATATCTTCATGTAACTCATGATCATGACAATAGCCTTTTTTCCCTAAAATTTTTATTATTTTCTTTTTACATTTATATCTTCAATTTATCTGGAATTAATTTTTTAGTATGGTGTAAATCTAACTCAAAACTGTGTTTTCCATATGTGCATCCATTTCACTTTCCCTGTTCATTAAGGTGCACTGCGGTGTCAGAATTTGATGAACGTCCATCCGTGTGTGGTCTGTTTCTGGGCCTATTCTGTTCCATTTTCTATCCATGTCTCCTAGGTACTGCAGCTTTGTAACAAACGTTGATATCTAGAATGGATACTCTCCTGTTTGTTCTTCAAAATTGCTGTGGCTGTTCTTTGCCAGTTTATTCATTTTATTAGGGAAGAAGAGAGACAGGTGTGCAGATGCAAATAGTTTGGAAGATTTGGTCTGGGTGCTATAAAAAGTAGTTTTGTTCTAAATTATCCTATTTTTCTAAGTACTATAAGTGAAATCATCAGCAGAGAATGAAGAGAGACATAGATATAAAATATTTTTCTAGGAGAGTGACAAAGTGAATTGAGTAGAGAAATGTGGTAAGTATACTGGGCAGTAATGACAGCCCACTTGAGACTTATGGTCTTAAATTCTAACGGAGACCAGTCATCATTTGTTTGCTTTGCTCCTGCCAGGCTTCGTTGCTAGTGTGCAGATGAAGCATAGCGCCAGAGGTGGACTTAGCTGTGCCTAGGGGACTTCCCAAAGGAATTGAGGGGTGGAACAGAGACTGAATGTAGACTATGGGAGGGGGGTCAAAAGTGTATCAGAGTAATGTGAGAAATCTACAGTAAATTTGGAAAGCTGAAAAGATAGATAGTAGTAATTGGGAAGTATATGCTTGCAACAAAATATTGTAAGTAGGACAGTTTTAAAATGAGAGAGGATTGAGTGCCAGGTGAGATGGAAGAAATCACCTTTGAAGTGAGGAAGGCAAGGTATTAGAAGGACATGGTGTTGGATGATTATTCTTGTAGATATCTACTATTGAGAATTATGAGAAAGGTAGTTGTAAAGAGGACAGCGACCCAGTACTAGGATCATTTATGAATGAGGGATCAAGGAGTGGCCTGGCACTGGTTAGAAGACTATAACTAGAAAGCTAGTGGGTCTGTTGGCTATTGCCTTGCTCTTCAAAAGAGGTGAGCTTTTGAAGGGAGACAGCAGCTAAATTGCGTAGAAGTGCCAGGGTGGACTTACGAGGACACCCATTCTAGCTCCAGGCTCTGGTAATCAGAGTGTTGGTAAAAGGAAGCCTCCAAGTTGAGAGTATGATAGGAACAACCAGCAATCAGCTAGAGCAAAAAGGTAGAAGGAAGGATGTCCAGGAAAGAGAGAAGGTGAAAGGGGAATCTCAAAATAACAGACTTTTAATAACAGGGCTTCCTGGAAAGGCTCAGGCTCTGAAGCTAGGACAGGGAAGAATTGAATAAGAATAGAGATAAATGTAGAGATTAGAATCACAGTGAATGCTCGTATGTTGGGAGGATTGGAGTTAGGGTGATGACCTAAAAAAAAATAGGGCTAGAAGGCATGTTGAATTTTTTTTTTTTAACCAGATGCTCTTAGGAAATATTAAAGATTTGGTTTTAATTATAACCTGTTTCTGGAGATTAACTGATCTGGGCCTCCATCACCAGTACTGTGTATAATCAGGCACAGAGGAGCTTAAGCAGGGGCCCAAGAGGATGGCACCCAGTAGGCCTCTTTTGTGGCCTGCAGAGGGCTATAAGGCAGTGGAACGCATCTTCCAGGAGTTTAGTAAGTACTGTTTTTGGATATATATTTCTCAACTTACAATTATGCTAGTGTTGGACACTCTGAGAAAGTAACTGAATTCTTTCAGCCACTTTCACAAGAAAGAGTCAGGTGAAGGTTAGGGAACAAGGTTTAGAGAGTTCATTTTATGGGTGTGTACACAAACACATACACATACAGATTTCTCCTCAGCTCATATTATAAAATCAAGGTCAAGCATGCTCCTCCTTCCATACACTTCTTTTATTCAAGGTCTAGTTTTAAGTAGCATTCTATACCCAGAGAGTACTCAGTAAAAGTTGCTAAGAGTTCACTCATTTATAAATAATTAATGCTTATACATTTAGAAAAATAAATGTTAAAGAAATAGGCATTTCCTTCAAGCCTTACTTCAACTTTGGAAAATTAACATAACAAATGGACAGGGTAGCTTTAAAAGCATGTACTACATTTCATAAAGAATGGCTCCATGGTCAAGACCATTCCACAGACAGCTGCCTGTTCCTATTTGACCCTATGGGTCAGTAGAATCGTAGTCAAGTAAGCTATTGGCACACCCTGATGATCAAAGTCCCCGATGTTAAGTGAGTCTTTTTGAAAAGGTGCCCTTTGAAGTGAAGCTCTGTTCAAGTAATACTGTTGAGTTTCCTGAATAGCTGTTCTCCAAGGTGGAAATGTATCCAGGTGCAGAGGGCTGAGAACATCTGGTTTCATCCAGTGACCTTTCTCAGAAATCAAAGGTGGAGGACCCAAAGCTTTTAATATGAGCTCAGTATGAAAGCTTCTTTTAGTTTAAAGTTTGATTTCATTCCATTTTTTTCCTATAGCAATATTCTAGGATTGATTTTGATTTAATCTTTCCCTATAGTTTACTTTGATTTAATTAGTTTGTTGACATATTCTTTTATCACACTAGATATTAAATGTTCCCAGTAGTGTTACCTCATTGAAGCATCTATTTCTCCTTTGTGCTCTATTGCAAAAAGACTTTCTGCCTTTATTCTTTTACTCCCTTTCTTCCAATTCATCCAACACATTTGCATTACTGAAGCATGACTCTCGTTACTTCACCACCCTCAGAAAACACCCTCCCTTCTTCCCTATTTGCTACCAAAGAATGGGAAAAGGAATTAAGTTTTACTGAGGTCCTTCACGTGTCTCTTGCTTTTCAGACATCCTGTCTTTTGATCTTCACATCCACCCTGAAGGTAAGACATTTTTTATTATTTTGAAAAATATTAATGAAATATTAACAAATGTCCTCATTTTATGAAAAGTATATAAAAATTTTAGTGGGATTATATAAATCGGTAAAGATCACACATCTTCTATGCTGCAGAGCAGATATTTGAATCTAAACTTGTGTAATTTCAACAAATTACTGTTTACATCAAAACCTGTTGTCTCCTATAAAAATTGTAAGCATCTTTATCCAGTCTCCAAACAAAATTTAGCCTCTTACCTTCACAGTCTGTTCCAGAATCATGGACAGTTCCCAGTTTCAGCAGCACATCTTGACTGTCTTCTTTTCTCACACTGTCCCCACTCCTTGGAATTCACACCCTTTCTCTCTTTGCCTAAATGCCAGCCACTCATAAGACACAGCTAAATACCACAGTCCCCATACAGCTTTCCGTGATTTTTTTGCCAGAAATAATTTATCTCAATGATGACCTTTCATAATTCTTTCTGTAGCTGCCTTATTAGGCATGATTTCTCACTTGTTCATAGCTCTTACTGAACTGTCTTCCTCCCTCGCTGGTCCCCTGAGAAGCGAGACTCAGATTTATGATCACCATAAATCTCACAGCACCCAATCCTGTGCTTTCTACTAATAGGAACTAAATAAATGTGTGCCTAACGAACGAATGAATAGATGAATAAATGGCTATTTATTTCCTTCTAGCAGGCAAGGTGATAGAGCAGAAATGGCATAGAATTTATAGCGAGGAAATACTAGTTACGGGGCTGATTTAATGAACAGATGACTGACTATGACCTTGAATAAGTCATTTATCTTTCTAAGACACACTGTTTTCATCTGTAGAATAAGAATGATGCTATTATTTACCTTTCCAACCTCAAAAGTTATTATACTGATAGCTGAGATAACATACATGAAAATACTTAGAGAACTTTTACATATTGTGAAATTTTAAATAAAAATTATTTTATGTTACAGCTATAGCTCCATAATTTTTAATTAATACA
The DNA here is from genome assembly GCA_028451465.1 of Erethizon dorsatum. Lineage (NCBI taxonomy): Eukaryota > Metazoa > Chordata > Mammalia > Rodentia > Erethizontidae > Erethizon > Erethizon dorsatum. The sequence goes on from CM051839.1 coordinate 40,506,106, forward strand.
AATCTTACAAGAACTGCGTATTTGTTCTTTTGCAAAGCTTTTGGTGAGCTTAGATATCTCCTTTCGAAAGTCAGCATCAACACAAAGAGTTAAAACTGAATCCTATATGTTTTCATTTTAGTGTTTTTATCTGCCAAATTTTTCCGCATGATTCTGTTAGTTCTAAGCTGTCCAGGAAGGTGATTAGTGTTTTTTTTAGTTTCTGTACTTGCAGACTGTTCTCGTTGTCTTTGGTTGTCATGCTTGCCAGAACCTGTTGGAACCCTGTGGAGCCTGGGAGGAGTGAAATATTTAAACAGTGATGTTCAAAATATAATGCTAGGGCCGGTTAGGTGGCTCAGCGGCTTACGCGTCTGCCTGGCAAACACGAGGGCCCGAGTTCGACTCCCGGATCCCACATACGAAAAAAGGGGCCGCTGATATCGCTCAGCAGCACGGGCGCCTGCTGGCGCGCGAGGTCCTGAGGTCGACCCCCCGGTACCCACACCAAAAAAAAAAAAAAAAAAAAAAAAAAAAAAAAAAATATATATATATATATATATATATATATATATATATATATAATGCTAAATGAGAAGAATGGAAAATAGGGCAGTGGAAAAGCCAGTGATTACTTCAAATTGTTCCAATCAATAATTTTAAAACACTTTATTGAATAATATCAACGTATCTCATTTCACTCTGAATGCCAGCTCACCCCAGGGACCACCACAAGTAGGTGCAGAAAAATAGTTTTGAATTAATGCATTGTTCCAGGCTTCGTGGGGATAAGACTTCATGTGCTCTGTGATCCCTATTTCAGTGACTTCCTAAATGAAGATACAGTAGTGCCTGCATCTGCATTCACACTGTGCAGTGGGGCCTGAGTCAGATTTCTACAACACAATCCACATTTTGCCAATCCCTTGATTAAAATTTTTAGCAACCTCTATTTTCTAAAGACCCTGGGTTAATTCCTAAGGAGACCATAAGGTCCTGCAAACTTCAGCCTCTGATAAGCTTTCACTGCAATCTTCCACACTTCCCCACCAACACCTTCTTAGGTTATCGCTGCTGAGGAGCTTATGCTTTCCCCTTACCCCTGGCTTCTTTCTAAGCAAGTCCCTTTGCTGGAATATCCTTCATTCTCTTTTGAGAAAACACTGCTGCATCCTCCCATATCCTCTACCACCCTCATCCACCCTTCTGTCCTTTTCTGCTCCTTTCCTCACCCGATACCTGGCAGAATTAAGTGCATTTTGTGGTAGTGGTGTTCCCACAGCCTCTTCTGCAAACCTCTGTTTTAGTTTTCACAACATGTTGTAATCATTGCTTACCTCTTTCCTTCTAATCCCCAAATGAACAACCATACACAAAAGTATAAACTGAGAGGTAGTAATGGTTAAAAGCAAGCAACTTATATGATGTCAGACAAATAACTTTATGCTTTCAGATTTTTCATGGAAAATGGGGATGATAATTCTAGTACCTGCCATGTGCCATTTATTGAGAGGATTAAGTGGGATTATCTACAGAAAGCATGTAAAACAGGGTCTTCCATAGAGAAACCCATGGAACATAGATAATATTGGTTATCTGTAGAAGGGCCAAATTTATACCATCCCATACACAGTTAATGAATGTTTGTTGATGAGCAGATTCTCAAGAAATATTTATTTAGTCATCATTTTGTGTCCAAAAACTCTGAATGAGAAAATATTTTAAAATACAGTAAGTGGTTTTTGATTGACATACTTGAGTTCATCCTGAATTTTAGGAACTCTCATGATTTTCATCTACTAGTACAATGGCTTAAAATTTTAAAGGAATGTTTTGATTTAAAAATTGTCAACTTTCACCAGGTGTCTTGGCGCATGCCTGTAATCCCAGCACTGGGGAGCCTTAGGTAGGAGATTAGTATGAGTTCGAAGTACATAGCAAAACCCTATCTCAAAAAAAAAAAAAAAAAGTCAACTTTCCTATACCATAGCTCATCAACTGAGATATCATCCTACCATATTTGATAGAATTAGGTAAACATAGATATTCAGATTGGTAGCAAACTTAATAAATGTTCAAGTGTAATTGTAAACTACCATACTCAGAGGAAGCAATCCTGCTAAGTGGAGGTCATTTGAAAAACAGTGGGTATTGTATTAAATACCTGGGTGTAACCACCAGTTCCCCACTCACTGTGAACCTTCCTTTGGTTAGAGCCTGTGAGTTCCCTCACCCAGTGAGACGAATGAGAATTTAACGGACTGCTATGGTGTGGCGTGGTCCTCTTATTAAAATAAATGAGACTAGATTGGCAAAAGTCAATGAGCATTGTTAGGAATAGAATAGATGAATGATACATTCTAGTTTTAGGTTTAACTGAATTCTTTGGGGATTTATTTTGAATAGAAAATCCAAAGTTTTAGCTACTTTTATATTTTTGTTCCAAAATAGGTCTAGGTAGAGTCCTTGTCAGAAACTGTGATAACATTGATAAGCCTTTGGGTTTACCTATAGGTAGGCATCCCACACCTTTTCTTCAGTGTAACAATCTGTGACAGCCAACATGAATGAGAGAATTATAGCCCAAAGAGATGGTGCTTATCATTTTCTTCCAATCCCTTCATTTTGTAACAATGATCGGGAGCCTTCTCTCACTAACAATCAATAATAAAATGTCTCTATCATATTACCAATACCAAATCATTGAAAAACTTGGCCTGGTGGGGAGACAAGCCAGAAAATAATCCCCAGGTCATTGTCCCCAGGCTGAGGAGATACACTGATATGCTTTCTCAATTCTTGATTGTCCTCAAGGCTGGTGGAGACGGTAAAGGAACTGGAAAGAGAATGGAAACTAACTGGCCCTTGTGTGTATGGGGGGGTACCATTATCTTGTGCACAGGGCCCACAGGGTTGGTAGGGATTCATTTGGGAATCTTCAGTATCCAAGAAGGTCCATCCAGCAGGTGGATACAGTCACAAAATCTTGAGTGGCAACTAGTACTTGAAATTATATTCATGACCACAAATCTAAAATAGACACTCAGAAATGCTCATTAATCCTTTTACCTTCCTTTATTATATGTTCCATTCTTCAGAACCATTTCCAATTTTTTTTCATCTTTTCAGGCTGCCAGTATCCTTTCACCACTCGTTACTTTTCTTTAGAATTTCATTGAAAGATCAAAATAATTATCTCTTTTGTATTACCAGTGCCAAACTTACCAACCTACCAGCTGTGTTTCTGCCTTGCTTCTCCTGGAAGAAGAAGGCATTGAAGTACATGCATCGGTGAAAGACCCAGCCTCCCTAAGCTCCTTCTTCTGTCTTCTGGGACGTAATTCCCATATTTTTTTTTGCCTTCTCTCCCATTTGTTATTGATTTTTGGTCTCTACTAAATTATTTCTGTGAGCATATAAGTGATTTTAAATTCCTTCCATCTAAAAGCCAAAAGAAAGTGCGCACCACACTTGATCCAACTTCTGTCCTGTCTAGCAAACACTTCTAGAGTTATCTGTACATGCTAACTGCACTCTAATTATTCACCTATACCACAGTAACCTTTACTGTAAATTTGATAGTATACCTCTATAATCAATTTCTAATATAAGCAATCTATACAGTGGTTTTAATAAATCTGGAATTCATTGGATATTTATAAGAAGATAATCCCATAATCCTGAATCTGAAGGAATCAAGATTTTTTCAATTGTTTATTCAGTCTCTAAAAATTATCTAAAGAGTTAAACATGTATTCTAATCTTCGAAGACAGCAGGTTTTAAATGTATTTGAGCAACTCAGACTCCTCAAATTAAATTTTAATTTGGTATAGATATTTCAACATATTTGAAAATATAAACTCAAACACTTGAAATCAATTTTTTACTTTGATTGCTGTTTGGTTGTCTTTGTAACTTTGTAAAACTTAATTTAATTGCACATTTTTCTAGCCAAAGAATTTAAAGTACTAAGAAACATACTTTATGTATATTACTTTGTAACATATATCCTCCATTGACTCTATCTACATCTGTATCTCTGTATAGTTCTAAGCCTCAGAATTCAGGAGTAATCGTTATTTATCCACATTTTGCACATGAAAAAATCAAGCTTAGAGAAGTCTGGTGTGGTAGACAATGCTCCATAGTAAGCAGTGAAGCTAGGATTCCAATTTCAATGCTGATTTTTCCACTGCGTTACTCAGATAGTTGACAGAATCAGTTTGGTAAAGCTGAACAGCTTACCGATAGAGTAGAAGTCAATATAAATATTATTGAAACAAACAACAATAGGTATAGTTATTCTAGAAAGCCAGATATTCATTCTCAACCTGGCTTTACCATACAGTTTCGGAAAGTTGAAGTAAGTTGTTGTTCTTCATTTGTTTCATATGCAAATCAGGTATGACAGTAATAGTTTACCTTTCAGAATTTCTTAGATTTCTTAAACCATTAATCAAAATACACTTTCTTAGAGTGAGAATTTAAACACCTTAATATTATTATCATAATGTCTTCTTTTTTTTTTTTTATGTGGGTACCGGGAGTCGAACTCAGGACCTCACGCTTGCCAGGCAGGTGCTTATGCTGCTGAGCCATCTCACTGGCCCTCCTAATGTCTTAAATGTTAAACAAATATATCTTTTACAAGATATTTAAACTAGAGTTTCAATTCTATCTTGGTGACTGTTTTTAAGTAACAGTGATCCATTTCTTATAAAATGTTCTGACATTGAAAAGTTTTAATAGTTTTTCCACATATATATTACTGATCTTAACCGTTTAAGTATTAGTAATTAGACATTTAGAGCTGTAAGCAAGACATAATAATCTCAGGGAGAACTCATTAAAACATTATCGTTCCTGCTGTAGTTTTAGTGCAGAAGGTCTGGCGTGGGACCTCAGATTCTGCATTCGCAGTAGGTGCTATGGTGATGCTGGAGTTGCTGACCTGGGGTTCACACTGCCTAACTCTGCAACAGAGATCCGGTCTCCGGTGTTCATCACTGTTTATTACCATCTTCATCTCTCATCTTCCTACTGCTGTTTATTTAACACCTACGATAGGCACACAACTGTTTAAGTACTGCCCAGGCAGCAACTCAGTGGCTCATGTGTCTTCCTGAAACTGCCTTGCTTCAGGTCTCATGCACGCATCTCTCAGAGGAGACCTGGTGTTCATTAAAGTGCTTCTGCTGTCTCATAACATGAGTGATAAAAAGCGTCCAATTTGAGACGAAACAGTTGGTTCAAGAGCAAGGAGCAACAGAATTTCTGAGAACTAAATCATGTAATTAAAGGAACTAGGGATGTTTACATTTGGCGTATTTCTCTTTCGAACCTTTCTATCACAGTGCTAACGAAGTAAAGAGTCTTGTTTCAATCAGGAAGCTATGACTTTGATCTAGTTTTCATCAGCTTTGGGGTACACATATCTGTATAATAATTCTTTTAAGTGCTGTCACCGTCTGAATTAGATAAGGAGTTCCTGGCCATAAATTGGGTCAGTTGGATCAATGTTCTAAGGTTTGCTAAAATTGTTCACTGATTTGTTTCTAAGAATAGAACTTTTTGGATCTCTTTTCCTTTCTGATATTCTTGTGAATGATTCCAGACGTCAAAACAGCAAACAAAAACATAAGTAATTAAAAATAGAATTGTTGAGACCAATATTAATACTTTGACATTTAATCCTCACCACAAACCTACGACAGGTGAATATTATTATTTCTCAGTTTTATAAAGGAGATTCCCAAGATTAAATGGATATCCTTACAAATTCAATAAGAAAACCATACATTAACTAATTCTAAGTCTTCATGAAATTTTCCATTGCCAGGTAGTGGTTTCTGAAATAATGGCTCTTGATTTAATTGGTCTTGTTTTATTTCCCTAAAATTCATTCACTCATTCATTTATTCATTCAATATTGAGCACCTGCTCTTACCAGGTATTAACTTAGGAACAAGGGAACGTATTAATTGACAAACCCTACAAAAAGTCCTGTTCTACTATTTATATTCCAGTGCAAGGAGACACAAATAGGTGAAATATATGGTATGTTCCATGAAGAACATTAAGGCAAGAGAGGGAATGTAGAGTCACAGGGGCAGAGAGGGCAATAGTATGGAGGTCAGGAAAGGCTCAACAATAAATGAGGCAAGAGGGGAAGCAGTAAGCCCATAGCCCTGTGACAGGAACAGCTCTGGTGTTTTCCTGCACCTTCAAGAGGGAAGCCTTGCTAGGCTGGACCTGAGAGAGGGCAGGGAGGGTAACAGGAAGTGGAGTCAAAGCAGTTACAGAAGCTAGATCTGTTGTATGATGCAGGCCAAGGCAAGCACTTTCCTTCTCAGTGAGATGTGAGCCACGGGGGGGGGGGGGGTTTAGCTCACAAAAGTGAAGTGCACTAATTTAAATTGTAACAGAATTGCTTTAGTGGCTATGTTGAGGATGATCATAGAGGTAAGGGTTGCAGCAGGAAGACTTGTTACAGAGCTCCTTATATTGACCTGTGTGAGAGACAGTGGTGTGTGAAGCGATGGGAAGGGTGGATTCTGAATATATGCCACAGATACACCCCACAAGAGTGTTTGATGGACGCCCAATGGGCATGGGAAGAAAAGGAGGCATGGAGGACGCTTCAAGGTCATTCATTCAACTATTAGCAAAAAAAAAAAAAAAAAAAACTGCTTGATCAAGCATTATGACTGGTCACAAGTGTGACAATTACATTTTGTACTTTGAAGCCCACCAATAAATAATAGCCTTTGTTTCTCTCTCTCTCCTTAACTTGACTCTTGTTTTATAGTTTGAGGGACTGTAGTTATGGCTATTTCTTTTCATTAGCATAGTAGATGGGTCACAGTAGTTGAGTCTATGTTTGATTTCTGACTCAGCCACTTACTAAGAACTCAAAAGAAGACACTGGAAGTGTGGGCTCAGGGTGATTGTCTGGCCCCAAGGGTGTTCCATGGTGACATTAACTGGGTGATTTTGCCATTCTCCTCACTTTTCACCTGAGGCTCATGGTCACAAAAGTTGGCATATTATTAGCACATCTAGTTGCTCAGATGGTTGGGGAGAAGAAAAAGCCAATGAGGAGATCTGATGTACAAACATGAAATTCCAGTTTCCATTAAAATGCAAATGCTGCTACTTCAGAGAGTTGACTGTATTAAATGTCAAAATGTTCCATGCACGCATTTCTCCTTTTGTCGTGGATTCAGAATCCACATGGTAGTTATTGGTTGGCTGTGCATCTGAATGATGATTCAGAGCTATGAATTTTAGAGATTTACTTCTGGCATGATTTTTTAAAATGAGACACACCCTTTTGTTTCTCATTTGAAAATGGCTAAAAATGTATCATTTGCTTTTATTTTTAGAAAATAGTCTCTCTCTCTTTTTAAACTTTTCCACATGGTGCTTTCTCCTTTGTTCTCCAGGAGCAAAGCCCTTGCTGAATAGCTGATGAACACCCCCCTGAGTAAATTGTATCACTGCCATCTTTGAGTGTGGTTTTTTGGGCCAAAGAGTTAACAGCTGTGCAGACATTGAGAAATTTTCATTGAGAGAAGTATCTGTTGCAATGAGTTCACCTTAGTTACCATACCCAGTTTGGAAATCAAGATGCCCAACTTTGCCAGGTATACCATGTTATCCAAAATATTCTCTTTCTTAGCTTTTAAGGACAAGCGCTGTAAAAAAGTTTCACTTCGATGCCAAAGAACATTTTCCATTATTTTCTTAAAGAATGCTGAGTCTAAGAAATCGTACACAATTTCAAATCCCTCTATTTATTTGTTCCTTTGTATTTCTGGGGATTGAACCCAGGACCTTTGCACTGAGCTACATCTCCAGCCCTTTATTTTTATTTTGAGAAAGGGTCTAACTAAGTTACTAAATTGCTTAGGTTGGGCTTGAACTGGTGACCTTCCTACCTGAGCCTCCAAAGTCCTGGAATTAAAGACATGCACACTATACCTAGCTCCCTCCCTGTGAAGTTTTAAAAATTTATCTTTTGTCAACAGGTTTTTATTAAATTCCTTGATTTTAAACCTTTGTGTGAAACTTTGTGCAAGCCATGATGGCTTGTCAGGGAAGTGTTATTTTACTTCCCTGGGCTGGAGACTTCTCCACGCCTGAGTGGCCCTGAGTGTCGGGCTCCGTGCAGTCTACACAGAACCGCAATGGGGTCTCTTTCCCTCAGTACTTATTTTTGACCTACAGGAGCTGGCAGTTTCACACGTTTGCCTGCCATTGGTAAACTGCCTTATTTCTTTGTTGGACTTGAAACTTCTATGATTTACAAACTCATTTTCACTGTGGAACTTTTCATTTAACTGACTTCTTTGACAGAAAAGCCTGATAAATAAAACAGACGAAAGCAGAGCCGCTGGAAAAGTTCCCGGTGCCAACTGCTTCCTTCCAGGAAGCACAGGGCACCTCTGCCCAAGCTCTGGGGCTGCTGTCTCATCATCTGAAATGCTCAGGCCTTAATCCACTCTGAGGATTCTTGTCCAGCCCATCAAGGAAGATAAGTTGCTGACTTAATGTGACAAATGAATGCCATGTTGATAATGTCATTGTGCTCAAAAGACAGGTATCATCACAAAAAATGTAACACAGTTCACTCAACAACCACAGCAGAAAAAGCCACCCAACTCTTACATACATCTTTCAGAAGAAAAGGCTTTCACTATATTCCTTTACAAAGCATGGCTTTCATTCTGGTCCATGTACCAGTATCAAGTATAGCTATTAAGATGGTGCAGTTCAGTAATAATAATTTAAGGCATTATCATGCCACCATGGAGGTGCCAAGGTACAGGGAGGTATGTGGGAAATAATAGTGAATCAGCAATTTCTGGAAGGTATAGAAGATTTTGCAGATAATGTCTGACTTTCAGGCCTTTGTCTTCTCATTAAATACCATTTCAGTAACCCAATAGTGAGGAAAGAGTCCAAGGAAACTATTATTAAATAGTTAAGTTATACATACACAAGGATATTACGAAACAGATATAGAAAACTACCACTAAAATTTGTTCTCCATTCATGTATGTTTTGTGAAATGCTTATTGCAATTCATTCTCAGTGCCTCACTTTTCACGTTATTGCCTCCTTAGCATTTCATTATTGCCTCCTTATTACATTATTGGTATCTCATTATCGTTTCTTTAACTCTACAACATAGAAATTAGCAGGAAATGATTGGGTTTGAGAAGAAACAAAAAACATTGATAACAATAAGAATGGGAAAGAGAACAAAAATTCAAGAGACAATGATAGAAGGAACATGACTTAAGGTCCCTATGAACATAAGCTTCAAATAGAGAAGAAACTAGAAAACTTTCAGAAAAAGTTCTGTTTGGGTGGCTGGTAGATAATATTAATCAGTAATATTAATCAAAATAGGCAGTAGCCAAAATACAAGGTAGGGAATATTCTGACTTTAAAACTTGTCATATTTTCATGCCATCTTTCAGAAACCAAATACCATGTGACGGTATCCCATGGTACAAACATTCTGATGAAACAGCTAATCCCATGTTTGCTCAAGTTGCTGAACTGTCTTTAAAAATCATATTAACATAAAATAAAATACAATGACTACCTGTGAAATGTTGGTTTAAGTGCTATACATGATCATTGTAACATTTTTATAAAAAATGATAGAACTGAGGCTCTCCTAATAACTATAAATTAAAAAATAATCATGCCATGTTAAGCCCTGCCATGTTTAAGCCACAAAGTACTATTTCTCTCTTCCCCCAGCACCTCCTAACAGCTAAAAATTTTGTCTCCTTTGACACTAGGAAATTGTTCACAGGTTTACATAGGTCCCTGAGGTTCAAATAGCTAAGTGCGCAGAGTGTTTTATTAGTTTATTATGACTCATGTTTGGCCAGATGACTCAATATTAGGGAATTTGAGTCCCGAAGTCATAATGAGTCCATGCATTTGAAACATTAAACAGAAGATTTTTGAAAGGAAATGTCATGCGTATTTAGAGGCAGAGCTGCTAACGAGACAGAACATTGGTCTGAGAGAAATGGAATTTTTTTCCTTCCACAGTGTATTGTTGGATTATGAGGTTTATGTTCTGTGTGAGCCATTCAGGAAAGTATCCACAGCAACAAGAAGCGCATTACTTAATTTCACAACACTGGCCTAAGAAGAAATGTTCTCTTCAGACCATTTTAGTTATTGAAATTTTTTATTGTGTTTTTAATTTCAATTTAAGGAGAAAGATCATTTTACCACCCTACTCATAAAACACAATAGCTTTGATTCTAGAGAATTATGGAAAGGGCTGATGGTGCATCCCTATAATCTCAGTACTGTGGGAGGCCGAAGCAAGAGGATTACAAATTCAAACCCAGCCTGGGCCATTTAGCAACTTGGTGAGAGCCTGTCTCAAAATAATAAAAAAAAAAAAAAAAAAAAAAAAGGACTGAGGAGGCTGTAGCTCAGTAGGAAGGAAGGAGGAAAGGAGGGAGGAAGGGAGGGAGAGAGGGAGAGAGTGAGATAAGGAGGGAGGGGAGGGGAGGAGAGGGAAGGGAAGAGAAGGGAAGGGAAAAAATGGAAAGAAAGTTTGGTGGTGGGGTAGAAATGGTAAAAAGAGCTATAACTTGTAGGAAGGATTTGGTCATGAAATGAAACAAAGAAAAAAAAAAAAGAAATTTTGTAGTAAGTTAAAAAGTAGTGCATTCAAAGGCAAGGTATTTTCAAGATAGACATGCTTGAAGGTATGGATGAAGGCAAACTAGAACATGTAAGGTAAATAGTGGAAAGTAAAAGATGAAAGAAATGAAAAAACCCTCTTCTCGGCCTATTTGAAATGTACTTGTCTTTGAAGCACCCGATCAGTACCATGTCCTACTCCAGATCCTTGTGCCTTAAGCAATATTATAATTACATTTGTATGTAGGTAACTGCTAAGGACAAAATATGAAAGTTGCTATCCATAGAGAAAAACATAGGCAATCCATGATATAAGGACCTGGTGCTTATCAAAGCTAAGGGTTTAAAGATCTTCTGTGATTATCACATGTGTCTAGTATAGGGCACACAATACAAATAGAAAAATAATGTGGTCCTTAATTTTTGTACACCCACGTAAACATTAGACCACATCCTGTCTTCAGCTGTGACAGTATATTGATGACAGTGCGCTGCCAGTAATGCACATAATTTCGTAGCCCTAATTTTTCTTCTATGCCTCATTCATGAAGTAGACAGGATTCTCGTAGTGCAACAATTTATACACGAGAACATTCATAAGGTGGCTAATTTTTCTTCTTTTGTACCAGATTGTTTCACTCAGTTCAAGTTGCACCAGCAGGTCTGGTGTTCAGCTTGCTTTTCGATGGTATGTTTGGAGAGACGCAATCGGAGGAAACAGTCTTCCTCCCGGCAGCAGCAACAGCTGGATGGCATCTCTAATTAGATTCCAGGCAAATTCGGGCTGCATTTATAATTTTCCATATGCTGGCTTACAGTTTCTTTTTAAAAGGTTCCCAAAAACAACATGCAAATTTAAAAAGATTTGCCACACTTGTATGTGTCACTCAATATGAAGCTTCTTTTCTTGAGCATCTCAGCATGGAACATAGAATGGTAATCACAAAAACTTAACTTAGAAGATGTCATCCAGACAGGAGGTCCTAGGTCTGTGTGCTTGTGCCGTTAGTCACTTATTCATAAAACTCTCAAGACTGCATTGCATCATTAAATTAAGAGCGGTATCTCAGCTTTATAGATGAAATTCTAGCTCACTTTTAGGTTTTTTCTCAAGTAAGCAATTTGTAGTCTTTGTTGCAAGTTAGTTACTTTTTTAAAAACTGAAACACAAAAGAAGCAAATCATTGTGCTTGACATACAAATGAATCAGTCCCTTGGAATCTGAAAGCCCATGTTGCACACTTGTGGTTGTGCTCTGTGCTCACAGCAGAGAGAACTTTGAGTCAATGAGTTGTGTTCTTCAGTGTCCATCTTAAAAAGGTTGGTTTAAGGTTTCCCTACTCAAAGGAACTGAAGTCTGCATGCTGTTGCAGAAGAGCAACGTGAAAGACCCACTGACATTTTCAAGTACGTTTATTCTAATTTGTACATTTTGTTTTCCAATAGCAGTTATTGTTTATTATCTTCTCAAATAGAAAGGAATTGTTTTTTTGTTTCACTTTTCTCAGGAAAGGTCTCTGAAATTAACTTTTTAAAAAAGAACAATCCTCTAATGTTTAAGGATGTTAATAGAGATAGTTAAATAAAATAGTGGCAATACCTTTAAGAGTGCTGTATATAAAGGAACTCATCATCCCAAGGCATCCAACATCACCATGCACCCTTGATCACTATTAGCATCCTCCTCCCCAAACGTATCCTTGCCTGAAGACATTTCATGTTACCAGCTGCTCAAAGGTATTAAAGATAACTATTCTAAAGTACAATGGATCCTCTAATTTATAACAGCGCACATAATTCTGGAGGTTCTTCCTGCCACAATAATTGTGAAGCACTCCATTGCCACCAATCTCTTCCTTCCACCATGTTTCTCCATTAAGCCACTGGCATTGTCTTCCTAACGTGCATACCACATCTGTTGGAGTCAATAGAGTCGCAGCACCTTGTCTTGGCATAAAAGACCCCTTACACCAGCACCTCGCTATCTTTCCATAGTCCTTTCTCACCGTTCCATCAACTACCCCATAATCTACTTGCAGTGACCATGCTATCATTTCATGAATTTAGCACTTTCTTTTATATTTCTGTGTCTCTATATAGGTTGTTACTGTTGAAATGCCACTTATGCATTTCTCATCCTGTGTATATCTGATTTATCCTTCACAATTCAAATCAAATGTTATTTCCTCACTTTTTCCTGCAGACAAGTTTCTTCTTTTCAATTTACACATTTTATTACATGCCAGTACTGTAGCACTTAACACTATATTCTCCACTGAGCTTGGAGATCTTCCATGGCCCTTATAAATTTAAATTTATACCAGGATCTGGCATTATATGGTGTAAAGAAGGAAGCCAGTAAATGTTTATTAAGTTGATGTGTGGTCCCACTGACTTCTAGTATATTTTCAGTGTTTCTTTATATTTTTGCTTTGAATGACTTAGATCCCTGTTTCCTTTCTGTTAAATGATTAATAATAAACTGTTTATGTCCTAAGAAACAGTGGCTTTTTAAAAAAATTTTAAATAGAAAAAAAAAAATAGAACAAAATTCCAAGACAACATAATAGGAGGATAACAATGGTTAATGCATTGCATATTGTTATCTTTAAATTAGTTACTCAGGGTACAAGATATCAGTATTCAATTGTCCAAACAATATTAGCACAAACCTTCTTTTCAATGAACTAAGTGAAATTAGTAGTGTATCTATCTTAACTATCATATATATATATATATATATATATATATATATATATTCTTTTTTTCTTTTCCCTTCCTTTTCTCCATTCCCCCATCCCAGTTTCTCTTTCCTTTTAAACAGTTTCTTCCAGAGAAATATTGTTTTAAATATACTCTGTAAAACAAGCTGTGTTATGTACATGTACCTACTCCCCAAGATGAATGTAAACTTCGTGTACTACAAACATATACTAATAAAATAAAAATTTTAAAAATACTCTGTAAGAAGGGGAGGCTCCTTTATTTTTGTGAAAAATTTGAATCCTAATCTGTTTTAAATGTATGTTTTCATAAGGTAGTTTTTATATTACTATTCTCCACAATATTTCATACTTTTATGCAAAGAAATTACATAAGATATTTTAATTTTTCAGCTTGGACCTATAACTCAATAAATGTTCAACTCCAATGCTAGTTGGAAAATTACTATATTTCAATATGTCTGTTAAATTGTCCCATCTGCTACTCATCCAAACCTGGTTAATAGATGGGGCCTGGGTCTAGCTTAAATTATATACTTTTCCAGCTAACTAAAGAGTAATCTAAGTCAAGCCAGTTGAAAATATAATGATAAGAAGAGAGAGAGAAAGAAAAATTGTCATCAGATTGGGAGCCCAGCAACTACCATTTGAATATAGTTGGCATGGGAATATAAATATCCACTTTGAGGTTTTCCACGTGTTTTATATCCACTTGCACATGAATATTAGTACAGTCTTGTGGAAAAAGTTATATTTCTGCCTTCAATCAAATCTTTTCATGCCATAGAATTGACTTGTCCTGACTGAATAAACCCTGTTAATTTTTATTTATTGTAAATGGAAAGAATTTTTATTTTCTGTATTTCATTAACATATTAGCATTCTGATTAAAATCAGAGAGCAATAAGCAGAGGTTGACTGGTCTTCTCATAAGTAAGTTGATGTGTTGTTACCCTAGAACAATTAGGGAATGAGTTTTATTTCCTTCTGTAGCAGTTGTGGACATGGTCCACTTGTTTATGTTCAGCTGGAGTTAGATGAGAGCTAGACGATCTTCAATAGGTAATTTTCATTTCAGAAAAGAATCAGGAGAAGGCAGTTCCAGAGTGTATATAGTGTAAAATTATTCTTAACCACATAACTAGAAAAGTTCCCCTTCGTGACCAACTTTAAATTCCAGTCACACTGTTTCAGCACCACCTCCTGCTCAATGGGATTAGCCCTTACCATAAACTATCATTTCCATAACTCAGTTCATTCCTTAGCCTTTATTTCCTTCAACTTTTGTTTTTGTGGACCTTTTTTTATTTTTTATCATGATTGGATTATAAATAAGAGCTCAAGGTGAAATAAATAGCAGTAAAGCACTATAGTTTTCATAAGCTATACTACAGGTTAGAGTTATAATTTATACATAACAAATACATTTTTGGGTTGGTGAGATGGCTCAGTGGCGTAAGCGCCTGCCCGGCAAGCGCGAGGGCCCGAGTTCAACTCCTGGAACCCACATACGAAAAAAGGGCTGGTAATATCGCTCAGTGGCAGGGGCGCCTGCTGGCGCGCGAAGTCCTGAGGTCAACCCCCGGTACCCACAAAAAAACAAAACAAACAAAAAAAACAAATACATTTTTGTTACACAAAAAGGAAGCTCATGACAACAGCTACTCCTTTAACGTATACAATAAGCACAATAGAACAGAATAGATAAAATAGGATAGAATAGGCTAACCTCTCTTGTATTTTCCCCTATAGAAGTGGTTTTACAAGAAATTTTTTTACTTAAACAAAAATATACATCAACAAAGATAAATAGATGGTTGTTATTTCAATTCCTGATGTTTGGATGTTTGTAAGCTATAAAATGGTACTTTTATATCTAAGTTTTATATTAATAAAAATATGATACAGTGTCAAGAGGTAATAAGTAATGTGAAGAAAAATAAAGCAATTTAAGGAAAAAAAAAACTTCAAGCAATTGCTTTTTCCTAAAGAGCTCTTGAGCAAAGTATTTATGAAGAGGAAGACTGGAGATCTGAATGAAATGAGGAATACAGTAGGCTGAAATGGGTCCCGTCTGACAGAGCACTGGGGCAGAGGTCCTAGGATTGGAACTGGCTTGGCACATTTTGGGAAATGGTCCCATAGGCTGGTGTGGCGGGAATAGCCAGAGTGTGGCAGGAAAGGAGAACAGAGAGGCCAGACCCCAGCTGGTCTGGAAGCCTTTGTAAGTTCTTTGAAACTTATTGTGCTAATGGGATGGGATGCCACTGGAACGTTTGCAGTGCAAGTATGATCTAAGTTATGTTCTGAAATGGTTTTTCTACATCTTAGTACTTAAGTCAAACTGTAGGAGACAGAAGGTTACGGTCTCACAGAACAAAGAAAAGCATGTCTTCCAGGATAAAGGAGAATGTGGTTTCTTTATTCATGGCCACTTACTATGAGGACCAAAGAGAAGAGTCACTTCATTTTCACTGGTGGACAACATCAAAATCTACAAAAATGAGACTTGCTAATTGTGTTCTTTGTTTCTATGAAAACCATGAATCTAAATTGTCATTTTGCAATGCTTAAAAATAAGATTTTTAACTTAGATATTCAGAACTTTATGAACTATTCCCATTTTAACTAAACATTTCCATGTTTTTTCCCTGAGCAAGAGCGAACATATTTTCTTTAAATTTTGAGATAATTGCTTTTAACTTTCCTTGAATATTTTCACAATAGGAATATTTCAGGCCTTTAAAAAAAAATAGTGTGAGCCCAAGTGTGTTTAACATAAGAATATGTTAACTATCTTAGAGATTGCCTTGTCTAAGACAGGGTAATAGTTTTCCCTCTTCTGAATGATATGCATCCTTTCTCTTTAGTTCAAAAACATTGAGAGCCGGGTCAACACCTTCAGGAAAGTTGTTTAAGATGAGTGTGGTTTGAAAGTTTTTCTTAATACATTATGTTGTTTGTGACTTGATTGTCCATCTGTGTAAGGCACAAGTCAGTAACCTGGGGTTCTGGGGAAGGGGGTCTATTTCTTCTTATAGCTACAGTATACCCAAACTACAAGCTTCAGCACATGGAACAAAATAAATTTTTATATATTTTTGATAACAAGTAGAACCAAACAAAAGTGTTTTAATGGATTTCAATAGCATTTTCAAGACTTCGGTTTCCATACTAAAAATGACTTAGAAATGTTATCTTCATAGACTATTAGATCATAACTCCTGTTGTTGGAAGATACCAAAGAGCAAAATTTTCTTCAAATTACATGAAAAGTTACAATCCCAACTATATTGTTTCTACAATGTATACTGTGTTTAAACATTTTTGAACAGTCAGCACAATGTAGTAGAAATAACACTAGATTTGGAATCAGAAAACATCATTTGGAGTTGAAAAGTATGGTTTAAAACATTGTTTTTTGCTAGGTGATTTCACTAAATCTCTTTACTTCCCTAAGCCTTGGTTTCCTGAACCATAAATGAGGATTGCAACAGCTATGTAGATCAGAAAGCACTTTACAGATGTTAGTCATTATAATTTGCATGGTATTTGCTGAGCTTTACTCTTGTGAATTTGGTGCTTGGAAATACCAGGCTGACTGTATCCTAGCAGTTTCTTTTTGTAATGAAAGTCACAGCTCAGTCTTGCAGGGTGGCATAAAACCTGGGCTTCTGAGTATTTCCATGAATCTTTTCCCCCCTAATTTGCTATTTAATTATACAGTCATTTAGATTACCATGACTTCATGTAGATTTAGGACCTAAGCAAAGTTGATTAATTGACTTAGAGATGATGTTTAAGTAACAACCAGGCTGACCATTTATTCTGACAGCTTTTACTTAGAACTTGGGGGAGAAGGAGGGAAGTGTCCCAAATCTTCAGTAGCTGCTCAAGGAACTTCTCAAACTAGATTTACTCACTGCTGTTGGGCCCGTTGAAACTCTGAGAAGTGGCTTTGCTTTATGCTTCACAACGAGTGCCTACCTTTTAAATCTACCATCCCATTATTTATGGTAAAAGTACCTTGATCTCCTTTTCCTCAGATTTTTTTCAATAATTAATTTTATCCGCCTCACATGGGCTTGGAAACAGACGCTGTATGTGCACATATGCTAAAAAATTCAAGAAATTGACATCTCACTAAATATTTGAATATATGTTATATCTTAATGTATAAAAACCATTAATGATAGTCTCCCTCCTATTTGCTTCTATTTGCACAGACAGCAAAAAGAAAAGCACTTCTGTATTAGAACAAATTGAAAATCATTTCTGAGCTCTTCCAGACCTCCAGCTCCTGGGGTATAAATGCTAGGTGTCTTTGGACATTTTAGGAAGAGCCCCACATTAAGAAAGTGGGGCTGTATTTTCAGCATTAGGATGCTGGCAGATGGCTGCAGTGTGAGCTGGATTCATCTGTCCTATTGCTATGAGAAATCCCTACCCTTGGGAAATACTTTTAACAACTGTGGAAGTCTTTATCCTTAGGACAATGTGTGCAGTGAGAGTTAAGGGAGATAGACGTGGGCTTTTCAATACATTTCTATGTTTAATCTTCAATGAAGGAAGAAATTTTAGTTTTTTAAAACACCTAGATATTTTGTTTGAGGCAAAATCTAAAACATTTTATTTTTTTACAACTATTTAAAATCCATGCATTATAAAAATAAAAACATAAGCAAATAATATGAAGTATAGGTTTCATAAGCCTGAATTTTTTTCTATTTCTTACTTCTTGAAAATTATGTGGTTTTTTTGGGATGACAGAAAGCTGTTAAGGAAATAGTACCTAAAAATTTCAAGGAAAACTTATATTATTTGCAAGGAATCTTTTATTTATACATATTGGGAAGCAGAGAAGCAAATATGAGGGAGACCATCATTAATGGTTTTTGTGCAATAAGATAGGATATATATATATATTCAAATTTTTTTTAATGTGGGTACCAGGAGTCGAACTCAGGACCTTGCACTTGCCAGCAGGCACTTGTGCTGCTGAGCGATATCACTGGCCCCTTTTTTTCCCTTATGTGGGTACTGGGAGTTGAACTCAGGACCTCGTGCTTGCCACGCAGGCGCTTATGCCGCTGAGCTATCTCACCGGACCTCAAATATTTAATGAAATATCAGTGATTAGGATACCAGAGGAAATCCCTTCAGAAAATTTAAAATAGATTTTGGTGTTAATACATTATTTTAATTTCCTCTTTGCTGAGAAAGCTAGAATAGTAAAACTATAAGGATCCATATTCATTATATAGTTCTATCACTTGTTCTAAAATGCTTCCAGTCTAATTAAAAATATTTGCTGTCTTAAATCTGATTTCTGAAACCATTTTATTTAAGCTTATGTTGTGCATCTTTTACATCAAGGACCTTATCATTTCTTGAGCTACCTTTTAATTTATCCTCTTTTTTCAGAGTGCTTTTTGTTCACTTGTAAGTTATTTAAGATTCAGTATTATTTTAATCTTTTTATTAGGCTGCCACTGACCAGTTCATCCTGAAATTCATTTGTCTATCTCCCTGATGCTAGTTTTACAGATGCTAAAATTGAAAATTGTTTTTTTTTTCACCTTTAAACATTTCCTCCTTTAATTACCATGTATGCATTTCCTTTAAATCAACATAGTGCCACACTTATGTCCCCAATATGTGGGCCAAGAGGTACCGGTTCTATTTGAAAGTCAAATTGTTACCAAGAATTTTCAGTGTGCTGTTTGTATTAAGTTCATAGAACTAGAAAATGCCATATATTATGTTTACGAAGTATATATTTACCTGAAGACTAAAAAAGAATAGAACATAGTAGTAAGTATTTTGTTTGCATCGTCCATAAAAACAGAATGAACTTCAAACTGTGAAGGACTGAGGAGATATATGAGTGGCGTAAGAAGCCTAAGCTGGGTAGAAAGATGTATCCACCCTCCAGAGCCCGAGGAAGGAGGCCAGGTCTTTGCAGCATGTGGCCACAAGCTCTCTTCCTGGAGTTCTTTTTCAGCAGGGAGAATGCATACTTTGCCCCTACACTGATCTCTTCCCAGATTCTACTCTTCTCACTTAAATTCCTTATACCCTGTATAAGGTATGCACCTTCTTGTTTGTGACATAAGGCTAATGTTGCTTTACAAAGACTGTTCTAAAAGTGGGAGATATTACTGCTTCATTGCTAGACATGTAGACACTCAATACATTATAGCTATTATTGCTGAATTTTTAATATTATGATTTTATCTTTGAATACAGTTTCAACCAAGACTCCAGTGTGAAGTCTGTTGTCTAGCATTGATATCAAATTTCATAAAACTGTTTTGTCATTGCTGTCACTCAGCTGAGTGTTGACTGGCTGATCATGTCCCAGTTTTATCCTAGTTCTGATGTGAATCATACTGAACCTGGAATTTGGAGGTAAGCCTAAGAGATTTACCTTCCTTACTGAGGGCTGGCACTTTCTAGCCCACAGAGAATTGCCCCACTGGACCAACCAGGTCACTCTGTCCTGTACCTATTTTTTGGCCCTCTGTTGCCCTCTAGTGACTGCTTTCAGCATCACCTCTGCCAGGGTTTGTCCTTGTTTGGAAGCACTTGGTTACCTGGGTTCACAGACTGTGAGAACTGTTAGCTGAATTGAGAACCCAGGGTGGATGCAATCACATATTGTATTTTTAACAATGATACATGTGTGAAAATATTTAAAGTAGTCATTCAAAACTCATGAAAAACAATGTCAGAATACTGAAGATGTGTGGTATCTCAATGTCAAAAAAACTCTGGGCCTGGGGAAGTAGTTCAGTGGTAGAGCATTTGCCAAGTATATATAAGGCCCTAGATTTGATTTCTGGAACCACAAAAGTCTGAATTTTAGAAAGAAGATCAATCAATGTATTGATTGTGGGGCCTTTCATTTTAAAAATTCTATTTCACTAGTTAGCTTATCATATTATTAAATAAGTTACTACAGGAATGAGTACTCATTAGAAGTTGCCTTGGATGATTTGGGAGGAAATCAAGTCAGGAAATATAATTTAAATTTGTTCTAGCATAGCGACATCAGAAAAAGTTAAGCATATACTCTACCTCAGTTTCAACAAGGCCTATAGAAGAGACAATCCTTTAAAACTAAAATAATAGACTGAATGGTACATTAAGTTGAATGTGGCATTCAGCGTGAGCTGAGTATTAAGTGAAGATTAAGCTGAAGGTGATGTCCAGGAATGATTTGGAAGGCTTCATTCTGCCCCCTCAAGTTCTTTAACACTTAATTTAGATATTTACCAAAATTAACAGGAAAGGAAAAGCTAACATGTTGTACGAGGAAAGCAGCTATCGTCTAGAGCTTTAAATAGCAGGAAGAGAGAACACATCAAGAAGTGGGAAATTCTTTTTATAGGTTAATCAAATAAAATGCTCTTCTGTAAGATTCAGGAAACCTGGCTTAAAAACATCTTAGTTGGAGAGAAAGCTCTTGGGGTTTTAGCTGTCTGCAAGCTCACTATATGCTGTGCTGCCAATGAGCTAATATGGATCCTAATAAAGTGTGCGCTTTACATCAGGGAAGGCAAGAGTCCCTCTGAACTTTGCACTGTGGAGACCACCTCGGGAGTATTATGTTCAGTTCAAAGTGCCAGAGTTTAAGAGGACACTGACAAACTGAAGCCTGTGCCAAGGAGGAACTCTGGCAATCGCACAGCGTGAAGGTTGGCTGAACTCAGATGCACAGTTACTGTCTTCACGTATTTGAAACACTGTGATGTGGAAGAAGTTCCTCATATAATTAGATTCCAGATGAGTTGAGCCCAGGTGAATCCAAATAAGAGTTTTCTATTAGTAAATACTTCAGAAATAAAATGAGCTGTGTGGGTGAGCCACCACATTTCCACCCTGGAAGCATTCTAGAACAGGCTGTACGACTATAAAAGAGCTGTAGCTCTTTATCAAGTTACTTTCTAGGTTTCTAATGCTTTTCTCATGAATCTGTAACTCTTAATGATTCTGTTTCCTTTCCTTCTTTTACATTATTTTTTCAAATATGACAGGAACCCTTCAATTACTTTCCCTCCCAGTCCTAAGCTAAATCTTGTACAGATTTGGCTGTGTTCAATGCTATGAAGAGAACTGCAAGATACCACGGCCTCACCAGGATGTCAGTGCTTCCCTAGATGAAGATACCTTTGTGAGTAGGATGATGTTTCAGAGCAGACTCCAGAGAAAATCACCCCATTCCTCTGCTAGTTATGGTCTAATCAGGAAAGCATAGCTTCTTAATGCGTAAGTCTTCATCAGTTGGTGCCTGGAAAAATAAAGAGAACACAGTCACTTTAACATAAGCATAAGAAACTAATGTGAAATATTTTGATTTTGATATTACGGAACCAAATAGAATTTATATATCTTGAGAATTTGCAGGTTTTTTTAGAGCAAAATCAATATCTACCTTCCTCCCCCTTCCTCCTTTCTCTTTCTCTTCTTTCCTTCCTCTCCCCTCTCACACTCCACGCCTCCCCCCAGGCTGTCCTGTAGTGTTTCTCAGAGGAGTGACTGCCTGTCCCTTTTCCTGGGTTTCTCTGGAGCTGTTTCCTTATTACCAAACCAACGTGACTGCCAGTTCCAGGGCACATCTGGCTGCTGCTTCCTCTTCCTGCATCTGCTGTGCTTGGAGAGGCATTTCCCTTCCACAGATGGCCGTAAGGCTGTGGCAAGGGTGCAGAGGGAGGCAGGTGTTGGGGGAACATGGAAGGAATTGGGAAGGGGAAAGAGAAATTTCCTTTCTTCTCTGGGACAGACCTATTTCAAGACAGCCTTGGACAGCTAAAATCACTTCAAAGGCAAGGAAACTGATCTTTTAGGGACAACTTTCTCCTTTCAGACAGCCAAATGTTATTAGTGCTATGTGATCACTTTTCACTGTACTTTATTCAGTCTCTTCTATTTCCTGAGAAACTATTTAGCATGCATCTGGTTAGCACACATGTCTGTGGCCTCACAGAGCCTTGCCTTCTAACTCTTCTCAGAAGTAGGGAAACTCTAGAGGAATGAAAAGCCCATTCCTTTCATTTTTTCCTCCTCTAAAGAATTGATTTTATTTTCCCCTTCTAAAGAATTTCCTTTTAAAATCAAGTGGAGGAGAGGCTGGGGGCCATAGCAGTGACCTGGGAGGAGTAAGGAGCCAATGTGATTTCAAAGGAGCCTTATCAGGGATGAGGTCATTGGTTCTGTTTCTTTATGCCTTCATTTCTTCATATTTAAAGATGATGCTAATATGTCCAGTCCATGGTGAAATTATAGAAGAAAAGATGGAAGTAGAGTCCTCAGTACAGGAAATCCCCCCTAACAGTCTGCTATTAATGGGATTCCTGTTTTAAGTTGGGACTTGAGGGAGCCATTAGTAAGTCTCCCTGGAATGAGGGAAGCCCACTGAATACCAGACACAGTTCAAGGTGTACAGATATTGACCTTGTTTCAGAAATGGCAGATTCTAGTTGTGTCACCTCATGTTTTATCCATATTCCTTTTTTTCTCCTTTAATGAAAGTCAAACATAAAGAAATTGTTCTCTGATATTCACCGTATCTCCAACTGTAGCCAAACAAAAACAAAAACAAAAAAAGCTAAAGAGAGGTAGCAAATTCTTACTAGTCGGCTTTAAGGAATACTTTGAGCAATTATTGCAATGAAGACATACCGAAAATTCTAAGAACAAAGCTAGATACTATCCAAGAAAGCTAGAAGAGCTCAGGAATGGCAACAGCCAACTTCTGCAGGGCACAAAACTAAATGATTCTCTTCAGGACCCTGGAGTGATGTAATTATTAGGTTCTCCAATGTACAGTTTGGGGTTTGGTTATAAAATATGATTGCCTGGACATACATAAATAAAATTGGCAAAATAAATAATTCCAAACTATAAGGATAACATTTATAATACATTTGGAAAAAATCCTAGCATACTACATTCTTTTTTTTTTTTTTTTTTTTTTTGTGGGTACCGGGGGGTCGACCTCAGGACCTCGCGCGCCAGCAGGCGCCCGTGCCGCTGAGCGATATCACCGGCCCCTTTTTCGTATGTGGGATCCGGGAGTCGAACTCGGGCCCTCGCGCTTGCCGGGCAGGCGCTTAAGCCGCTGAGCCATCTCACCGGCCCGCATACTACATTCTTGCAGCTATTATCCAGGCATAATAAAATATAAATATCTTTTAAATAAATAAAACCACTCAGATATTTTTAAATATGGTATTTAATATAACTTTAGGGTTACAAGGCATGACCAATCTTTGCTAACACTGAGGAAGCTTCAGAAGAAAAGAATAATAACTCTCAAGTTTTCCTGGCTCAAATTTCTTAGAGATATCAGTTAACCATCTAGATTTACCGATCCATACTTGTGATAGAATATAAATTTCAACCAGTAGTTCCCTGCTCAAGTTCACATAAATAAGACAGTGTACAAAAGCTGTAAGTTGCTTATAAGCCAATTTCTTCATAGTATCATAAACATTGTATGTTAATATATTTTGATTAGACATAAAACTTAAAGATTTTCCAAAATTCTATAAAGAAAACATAGCCAGATAAATTTGGTAATAGATATTACACCTATGAAAGAATGTAGATTTTCTCAACCTATATGAGCAAAAAGGGAAAGGTAAAATTTATTAAGTGACTTATAAGATATAGTCATATACTTTATTTATTAAAGCAACTTATTGTCTATGAAATTAAAAAATCTATTTTTCAATTTTTAATCACTATTAGTTACTAAATATCACAGCTTAAAAATATTTGAAGAGTCGGGCATGGTGGCACATGTATGTAATCCCAGCATTCGGGAAGCTGAGGCAGGAGGATCACTGTGAGTTTGAGGCCAACCTGGATTACTTAGTGAGTTCAAGGATAACCTGAACTACATAGTGAAACCCTTTCTCAAGCAACAACAAATATTCATACATATATATATGTATACATATATATGTATATATTTGAATACATGTCAATATTATATATTTTACAGACAAAAATTAAACTCTTGTGCTTTTCACCTAGGTTGTTGAATTGGTGGGAGGTGATCTTCCTAAACTGTGTAGTGAATCATCAGGAATTCGACACCACTCCATTTGAGACCTCATGTCTAAAGGATGAAGGTTTCAAAAAAGTAACTTCGACCTGTTATTACAATATCCTTAAGCATTTTCATAATTGAAAAAGTAAAATACATTTAGGAAGTGAAAGGAAGAACCTAGAAACCACTACATGTACAGGAAAATAAAGCAACTATAATTCAAACAACCAAAATAAGTTTAATATGGCATTTGTTTCCTGACAGGATACTTATTGAGCTCAACTATAATATTCTGTGTGAAAATAAATTGTATGATTTATGCAAATATAAAATATTATGGATGCATTATTATTACTATTATTGAGGTCAATGTAGTTTTATGTAAAGTAGAATAGAATTTGGACAGTTCAGCATATTAGATATATAAATCATATTTACTCACATGTGAATAAGTGTACTGCACATATATATAATATCACCTTTTTAAATTTTTTTTTTTATTCTAACATTTTCAGTAGCAATCATGTGCAAAATTTGGGACACTGATCCCCTGTAAAACACACATTTAAATTATCTTTAATATCTTAACATTCTTTTCTTTCAAGTACAGTTGTTCATGCTCCCAAAATGTCATTGGATGTGTAGAAGAATTTTCTTCTTGTGACATTTCTATGTGTGCCTGCATCATTGTATTAATGCATAGTGATCTGCAAGTGATTAAAAGATGGCGGTCATATTTAGGATTTCAATTTTGGAGAGTGCTCAGTCTCCATTGGTTCCAGTTTAAGGAAAGCATAAAGGTGACAGATAATGAAGTGGAGAAAAAACCCCAGGAAAGGGGAAGGAATAAACTCTGATTAACTTTTTATTTTCTTTCACCAGCCAGGGAAACACAGTTGAAGTGACTTATACCTCCTTTATTGTAAGTTAATCATTTGAATAACCAAAAAGCAAATTATTTTTATGCCAATGGGGAAAAGTGATTCTTAAGGGGGAAAAATTTAAAGAGTAGAAAAAAGTATTTTATGAGAAATTGCTTTCTTCAATCGCTTTATCAGCAATTATAGACAGATTGATATTTTTAAGCCCTTAAGGATCCTGTGGACAGCCAAGATGGATAGTTCAAATCAGAGAAGAAACTGTGTAGAAATTACTTGAGAGAATTATTCTTTTCATCAGAAAGTAAAGTAAGAAGAAGTCAAAGGATAAACAAAATGCAAGTATTTCAGATACTTCTAAATGATGGTAGTTATATCTGTTTATAGAAACAGACACACATAAAAATAGACTTCACCAAAGATTTTAACATGTAAATGGAGCAGTGAGATATATGATGGTGATTAAACTAATTTTCTCATAGTTATGCGTGATGCCTTTTTGAAAAATTGACATCCCCCCAAATTACATACAATGTGAGTGACTTGGTATTAATTCCACATGTCCTGAATCACATGAATGATATTACTCATAATTTTTCTGTCAGTTATGAACACAAAAAGTTCACTTATTTCTATTCTGTTTTGTCACATTGTGAGAAAAGAGCATTTGAAGAGACCAGCAAAGAACTAATTACAACATACGTGTTTTTACTTGTCTTCAAAGATGTTCCTTGATTTTTAATGAACTGTTATTCATTTTAACGTAATTTTAAAAGCTAAAAATATTATTGTAATTTAAACATAGAATAAAAGCATATTCAAGATTTTATTAAAGTCATTAATTAAGAAGAGAATGGTTAAAATACCAATACTATTTTAAATGAAAATTTGAAGAAAGATATATATGCAGTTAAAAATGTTGAAATGAATGTATTAATGAGCATAAAATAAGTTAATATATGTAATCTATAAAACATAATTTTTGGAGTAATATTTTGTATAGGGAATGAATCAGTTGTATCTCCACTGAACAAAATTCATGTACATGCTATGTGCAAAAATAATTTGTATTTTTCTACCACTTGTCTTCTACCCTACAAAGCTGTAAAATAGGAAAAGCAGTCAGAAGTTTCACAACACTACTGTACAGAATTGAGGGTCCCTGGAGGATCTGCTAGAACATTGTACCTCCCAGAATTCCCCTGAAAGGACACCTTGTAATCTCTTTTGTCTGTTTCCAGGTGTTGGGCAATATCTCACTGACACTATAGGTAATTTTGTTGCACATGTTGGTTTTAACTTTCTTTTTAGTTAGTAGATCCCTTTTGGTATCTAGATGATACTTAAATTACAAGACCAGTTTTCTGTGAAAACATTAGATACCTGCTTACCTTATAAGGAGCTAGGCAGTTAATATAATAATCTGAAAATTTTAAGACAAAACTATTTATTTTTTCATTTTTCCCCCACCTTTGGTGACATTTCTTAAATTCTCATCCTGGAAGTTATCTTAGCTCCTGTTAATCCACCTTCCCTTCCCTAAAATACATACATCTACACATGCACTCATGCATCCCTTGTCTAGCCCTGTCAGAACTACCTGCACATAATTTCCTAAATGTCACATCTCAGAGTCTCCTGACTGCAAGCCCCAGTCCCCAAGCCATCTGCAACATTTTCTGGACTGTTGCATCAGCACTCATATTGTTTCTTCTTTGCCACCCAAAATGCATTCTCCAAAAAGTCAGCCAGAGAGATTTTGAAGAAACCTTAATCAGGTCCTGCCTTTCCCTGCTTAACACTTTCCAATGGCTTTGACATTTCAATTACAAGAGAATCCAGATTCCATGGCATTGTTGGAGAGGCGCACTGTATGCTGACCCCCACGAATCTCTCTGGTCTTGTTTCTTACCCTTCCTTAGAAGATGTCTATAGCTTTCTCTATTCAGGGACATACTTGTCTGATTCCCAGATCAGGGCCCTTAATGTGGCTTCTGTTGGGATGACTTCCCTCCCCATCTTGGCTTTAACTGGCTACATCTCATCCTTCAGGTGTCAGATGCTGACTTTTCTCTCATTAAAGATATCTGAGTCACTTGGAGTCCACAGTGATGGGCTCAAAAGGAGGTTAGTGTCCTCCAGTTTAACCCCAGCACTGCTTGGGTTCAAGATGCATTGGAATCCATTAAAGAGATGCAAATTCTACCTCCATGAATGAATATCATGCCATTCCTAGTGGAAGGATGCTCTGCACTCTTAGTTGTTACTATTTTTTAATATCTAGATGAATTTCTGACTCATTAGGAAGATAGTTTCTTCACATATATCCATTCAGTGCACCAAAGAGATAAGAGTTATTCCAGCTATGATGGAACACATGTTTTTGGTGCTGCTTAATAATTTAATGTGGTGAATTTTCATAGTTTATGACTTTCATTCTTTAAAAAAAAGCTCTGAAGTTCCAGAAGCACTGCTTGTTGTGCATATGCCAAATGAAAATGAAAGTATGAAAAGATCTCTAATTTCTACTGCTTGCTAAGATAGAAAAACATTCCCTAGTGGTTGTTGATGGCATTCTACATTGTCATTAAGAAAGAGGGAAAATCTATAACAGAAATATCACTTGAAATGGGCCTTTATGTATAAACATGGCTTCAGAACAAAGATGCATTTCTAGTAAAGTCACAGGAGTAATGTTGTTGGGGGTTTCTTTAGAAGGGTGAGGAGGGAGCCTTTGCGACTTGAGATTGTTAAAGCTTGCTGCCATAACTTCAATGACCTAGTCTTTATTACAAGATGTTTATACCTTGTGTACAGCACTTTGTAGGTAACTATGTTTTTAGCCATAGGATTATATCATTGGGTTTACTCATACAATATTGATCTGGAAGCTGTTTGATACATTAATTTGAGCAGAAAGACATGACAAGCCATAAGGAGAAATGGCAAAATGAAATCAGAGACTATTATTGTAACCGACATGTTCAAGTCTTCCCTTGATCTGACCTTTACTTGCCTTTCTAACTTTTCCATGTTAGGAAAGCATGGAAAATTGTTCTATGTTGAATTGTGCTGTTTTTGTCCTCTGGTTTCTATCAGGTCACACACATTTACCTGAGGAGAGCCTTACAACTGGACCCCATCTTCCTCCCTCCGTTTCTTTACAGTCTAATTCACAGCTCAAGGAAGTGAGGTTCTAGATCCTTTCTCTAACCTGCTCCTCCCCCTCTCCCTGCAGCTCTGCTTTTCAGAAACGTGGCCTTTCACACAGTTCTTACGTCTCTAACCCCCCTCATTTTGAGTCTGTTATAACCCAAGTATCTACCTCAGATTTTTGCTAAGCATAATGAATGAAAAGATTTTTCGTTATTATTTTTCAGTTGTTTTAGTTTTAATTTGGTAATGTGAGTTTAGCATTTTGTCTTGCTGATGGTAATTGGCATACATGAATTATTGCTTCATCTAGATAATAATTTGACAGCTAAAATTGTGTATTTTTATTTCCAACAGAGTTTGGTGCAATGCCTTACACATTCAACATTTAATTCATGTTTTTAATTTCAATTAAATTTAATTGAGTGGCATTTCATACTTTTTAATAGCACATTTGTCTTGAGTTGTTATGGTGGCTTCCTAGAAACACACCAGTACCAGATGCAAGTCATTTGAAGGCATATAGACTGTACCTTCTCATTTTTACACTATCCTATTAAACTCCTAGAAGATTTTCTTTCATATGGTAGGAACCAAACCCAGCATTTTCTAAACCAAATCACAAATAAAAAAGAGTAAATCCCATATCCTTTAAAATTCTCTGTTGTGCCAAAGAACTACACTTTGGCTTGCACATCTACATAATTGAGAAGTACTGATTTTGTTTATAACTTGGAATGTCCTTAGAAACTCTGGCCAGCACTTCTTATTTTCAAAATATGAGGTATTTTCTCATGTTGCTGTGTATATCACACTTACATCTAGAAAGAATTTATTCATTCTGTCTAGAAATATTTATAGCCCTTACAATGTGTCTGGCTCTGTGACACACACAGAAGTTCAGGTGTAGAATACAATGGAAAGATGTATTTGCTCTCTGTTGATAAGGCTTTGTAGACTACTCAGCTGGCGAGCTGTCTCCTTTTCCCCTGGAATCTAGAGGTTTGCTTTAGGGAAGATATTGTAGAAAATGGAAGAGAACAAGCAGATCAATTGTGTAAAGGACCTATAAAAAACTTACCCCAAGAATAACTTATCTTAAAATGTGCACCCAAATTCAAGGAGCATGTAT
Organism: Erethizon dorsatum; assembly: GCA_028451465.1. Classification (NCBI taxonomy): domain Eukaryota; kingdom Metazoa; phylum Chordata; class Mammalia; order Rodentia; family Erethizontidae; genus Erethizon; species Erethizon dorsatum. Next base: position 40,535,717 of record CM051839.1, read on the forward strand.
GTTGCTTGGAAAAACACTTGAATTTAACATGAAACACGTATTTTTCTCTCATTTAAAATTTTTAATCCATTTTGAATTTATGCTTTAAGGGAACTCATTTTTTGAGCCAGTTCTAGACAGAGATTTAAAGGAAAGCGGGTAACATCTGTGTTATCCACACTTTCTAGGTATTCAGGGCCTTGTTGCTGCTGGCATTTGCCAGGACCTTATTTTTGCTATGTTTTTAATGTAATTATGTATCACTATAATTATTAGCATGATTTGAATGTTTACAAACAGGTGGAAAAGATATCACCTAAAAATGACGGGGAGAATGTTCAGATAGCCCTTACAATGTTCCTGGCTCTGTGAGACTCACAGAAGTTCAGATGTAGAACTCAATGGAAAGATGTATTTCCATAGAGTAGGTATCAAAAGAAATTGATCTTCTTAGGATGACTAAAATCACACAACAACTAGAAGACATTAATAAACAGGGAATATTATATATTGACTGAATACAGTTATTTACTGGTCAGTGATGGCATGCGCATTTTTAATGTTTAATTTTCTTTGAAAATCATTTCATGTGTTGATCTTTTCAAGATTAGGTACTCTTAGATGTGCAGTAATGTTCTTGTATTCAGACTTAAATGCAATAAAAGTGAAAGTAGAGATGTCAACATATGAACAGAAGATGCTAAAACATTAATATTTCATCTGAAATAACCATATGATTATATATATATATATATATATATATATATATATTTTTTTTTTTTTTTATGTGAGTACCAGTAGTCGACCTCAGGACCTCGTGCTTGCCAGGCAGGAGCTTGTGCCACTGAGCTATCTCACTGGTCCCAATTATTATATTCTTAGAGATAATTTTTTTACATTTGCTTCATTGTTATTCTTCTTGCATTAGCTGCAACATAATAATAGTTTGGTATTCACCCTATAATAATATATCTTTACCTCTATGATGAATGACAGTGTGTTTCCAATTATTTTTAGATTAAGTGAAGCCTACCATGAATCTGGTTCTGATTCAAAAAGAAGGCATGCTAGGTTTTTAAATTTTTTAATAACTTATTCTGTGATTATCTTATTTCAGCGAGGTATAAACAGTAGAAAGAAAATTAGTTTTTAAAAAAATGAGTCCACGGTTTTAATTCTAGCTATTAAAATTTTTTTCAAAAAAGAAAAATTGCAGTATTGTCTAATCACTTCAAAATGTTTAATAAAAATTGTTTTTCTGTGCTGATGCATTATAGTGGGGAAGATCATGTTTTCTTCATTTTTGATTGAAGGTTAAAAACAAAAACTATAACCTTTTATATTCCTAAATCAGTCTTTCCTGGATAGATACTAAATAGCATCCTGTCCATTGCTATATTTTGAGCAGTGAATATCCAACAAATATCTAATCTTACTATTGAGCCCAGTTTTAAGGCAACATTTTTCATTTATAATACATAACTTTATTACCTTCTCCATTCTGCCATGCCTATACATTAAAAAATCAGCTGGGCCTCGTGGTGCACTCTGTAATCCCAGCATTCTGGGACACTGAAGCAGGAGGATGAAAAGTTTGAGCCCAGCCTGGGCAACTTAGCAAAACCCTGTCTCAAAATTTAAAAAGGCAGAGGCTGTGGCTCAGTGCAAAGGTCCTGGAATCAATCCCCAGTGTGTACGTGCACGTGTGTGTTTGTATGTATGTATGTGTGTGTGTGTGTGTATATATCTGGCACTATTCAATGCACCAACACTGCATTGATGAAAAAGGCCCTTGTCTATGTGGAATTTACATTCTACTGAGTAGTGAACAGGGAATGAAAAGCAACCCAGTGAGTGACATTTCTTCAGCTTATGTTAATCAGGAAATAAACAGGTTGACTTGATAGAGAATAGTAGTTAATGTTCTATATTCACCGGAGCATGGGTTCATCCAATTTGTTTATTTGTTAAGTAGCTGTTGTGTATAACAGAAATTACAGACTTCAAGTGCCTATATGCAAAGTGTGCAAAGTAGCTCCCTCATTCAAGCCATAGATGTTTTTTTCCAATGTTCTTCACTGCTTCTTTAGCTGGCCAAGTCAAATTGCCCTATGGATTATGTGTGGCCCACTGCTGGCTACCATTACTTGCAGATGTCTTCCTTTTTTTTAAGTAGCAGATACATTATTTTTCTTTTTAATGTCAGTCTGATCCATGGGCGTACATAAACACACAATGCATTCACTTCTTCATGCACTCATTCATTCAATAACTTCTGCAGTGACACATATTTCAGACTGCTTGTGCAAAGGGGAAAAGCAGAATGATGAGAGTCAGACTTTACTCCAGCAAATGATAAACTATATGACATCTTTCTATTTCATGCATCCTTTAACTTTCTGTCCACACAACCAAAATTAATTTCCTCCTCTTTAAAAAACTGAGGAATTTTCTGTTTGCATACATTCTGTCCATGTGCTGTCCTCCTTACGTAGCTCTTTATTTCTTACATAGCCTGGTATGCCTCATAACATCAAAAACTGTGCCTAACCCGCAGAAGGTGCTCGATACATGTGCGTTACATGAATGAGGAAAAGATCAAACTAAATCAGTGGTGTTGCTTATATGATCATATTATTTTTTATGTTTTAGCATTATATTTTGCATTTATTTACATTGGAAATTATGTCAAGGATATAATGGCCAGCACCTTCCTAATACTGTAGTTTTATTTGACATTTCATTCCCTCAATTGACTATCCTTGACTAATTAAAGTTCAGAAGGAATATTTAAAATATATTTAAAAATTGTATAGAGATTGACTTTCAGAATGAAAGTAATATGAAATCCAACCACTATTAATTTCTGTTTTACAGGGCTGGTGAGATAGCTCAGCAGTGTAAGCGTCTACCTGGCAAGCACGAGGTCCTGAGTTCGACTCCCGGTACCTACATACAAAAAAAGCGCCGGTGATATCGCTCAGCGGCACAGGTGCCTGCTGGTGCGCGAGGTCCTGAGTTCAACCCCCGGTACCCACAAAAAAAAAAAAATTCTGTTTTACAGAAAGTTTGAGAATAATGGATGAATTACAAGGTAGAGGAATAGTTGGGCAAGCATAAAATAAGGAAATTAACATTAACTTCTTCTTTTTTTTAATGCGGGTACCAGGAGTCGAACTCAGGACCTCACGCTTGCCAGGCAGGTGCTTATGCCGCTGAGCTATATCACTGGCCTGACATTAACTTCTTGGCAGATGTGGTTTACAGATATTTTCTCCCATTCTGTGAGTTGTCTCTTCACTGTGTTTATTGTTTCCTTTACCGTGCAGAAGACTTTCAGTTTGAAGTAATCTCGTACATCTATTTTTGCTTTTGTTGCCTGTGTTTTTGAGGTCTTATCCAAACACTGCTTGCCCAGACCAAGATCATGAGTCATTTCCTCTATGCTTTCTTCTAGAAGTTTTATAGTTTGGGGTCTTACATGTAAGTCTTTAGTAATTTTTATATGGTAAGAAATTAAGGTCTAATTTCATTTTTTTGCATGTGGATATCCAGTTTTTCCAACAATGTTTACTGAAGAAATTATCCTTTACCTAGTGTGTGTTCTTACAACCTTTATCCAGTATCTGTTGGCTGAAGATGGAGGATTTATTTCTGAGGATAAATATATAATGGAATACTATTTAGTCATTAAAAAATAGAATGAAATATTGCATTTATGATAACATAAATGAAGTGGGAGAGCTTTATGCTAAGTGAAATAAGAGAGGCACAAAAAGACAAATACCACATGACCTCACTCATGTGGAATCACAGAAGTAGAGTAAGATAGTGATTAGCAGAAGCTGGAGTTGGGGGGAGTTACAGGTTAAAGGATACGTGCTTACATTTAGATAAAAGGAACCAATTGTGCAGCAAAGCGACAACAGGTAATAACAAAATAATAAATTCTTGAAAAATATAGGAGTGGCTGTTATGTGTTATCACCACAAAAATAACTATGTTGATATTAAATTTAGTTAGCTTTTACCATTCCACAGGACACATATATATAACATCATGTTGTACAAGGTAAATTGTACAATCTTGTAATAAAGCAACATAAATAAATTAATTTTAAAAGGAAATATGTAATTCCTACTTCAAGTTTGCACTAGAAAATTTGTCTTATTTTCTCTTAATTCCTGGACCAGTTAATATTCCAGTATCGTAAAAGATAAATGCTAAGATTTAGAAGGTGCAATTTAACATTATTTATTGTTCATAATAACTCGTATCTTTCAAGGAAGAAGATGGTTTGGTTTTGGACTTACTAAGCTTATGGGATGTTAAAATGGTCCTGTCAGGTAAGCAACTACACACAAGAAACTAGTGTTTAGAAGAGAGAATACAGCCAGGTGTGGTGGCTCACACCTGTAATCCCAGCCCTCAGGAGGCTAAGGCGGAAGGATCCAAGTTTGAGGCCAGCCTGGGCTACGCAGCAAGACCCTGTCTCAAGGGGCCGGGGATGTAACTCAGTGGCACAAGTGCCTGCCTGGAAAGCGCAAGTCCCCAGTTTGATTCCCGTTACCAAAAAAAAAAAAAAAAAAAAGAAGACCCTGCTTCAAAAAAATAAATACTTTTTTTAAAAAGGAAGAGAGAATACATCTTAAGGTATAAGTAGAACATATTAGAAGCCAGGAGGCTGAATTGGATCCTAAGATAAACCCTTACCACTCCAGAATTAAGAGGCTTAGTGGGTGAGGGGGGACCAAAAGGATGCTCCTTAGAAGCACGCAGTAAGGTTGAGGGGAAACCAGGAGCATGTTCCAAAGCCAAGAGAAAAAAGCATGTAAAGGAGAGACAATGGTAACTTGTCAAAGGCTTCTCAGGGATGAAGTGAGAGGAAGACTGAAAACTGACCAATGAACTTGATAGCATGGAGGCCACTGGCAATCTGTTAGTGGAGTAGTGATATGATTAAGAGAAAACGGGAGGAAGTGGGTGGAGACAAGCATTGAAAAGTATTTAAAGGAGATTTGCCATAAAGGTGAAGGGAAAAGCAGAGCAGTATGTGGAGAGGGAAGTAGAGTCAAGAGGAGGTGGTTTGCAAAGTGGAATAAATGACAGCATATGTATAAATCATTGGAAATTGTTCACTAAAGAGGAAAAAATTGCTGATGCTGGAGAAGGCGTGACAGTCTTTCTGGAGTGATGCTCTTAATCAGCGGTCTAGTACACATGGGAGGCTTGGCGTAGCCATAAACATGAAAAGGGAGAGTGACTGTGCACGGATAGAATCTCAGTAAATCTGTTTCCTCTGCAAAACAAGAAGCAAGTTCAACAGCTGAGAGTGAAGATGAGAAGGGAACTGTTAGAGATCTGATAAGAAAAGTACAGTGTGAAATGTTTATCCAGGTAACTGAGGGAAGCAACAAACAAGGAAAATCAATAGGATTGTTGGGCAACCCAAAAAAGCCTACTTGAGATTAGTGGTCATGACCTTAAAATGAAACCAAATTATTAGTCCATTTGGCCTATTCCAACAATACACCTTGGACTGAGTAATTTATAAATAATAGAAAGTTATTTCCTACAGTTCTAGAGGCTGGGAAGTCGAAGATCAAGGTGCCAAGATTCAATATTTAGAGAGGGCTTACTCTGCACCAAATCTGGTACCTTTTTGCTAAGTCCTAACATGGCAGAAGTGGGGCAAGAGGCTTGGACACTCCCCCTCCAACCTCATATAAGGGCACTAGCCCCCTTCTTGAGTGCTCCACCCCATAAGTTAATCACCTCCTGAAGGCTCCAGTCTCTTAAAATTAACACATTGGGGTTTGAATTCCATCATATAAATTCTGAGGGAACACCATAGCAACCAGTATGCATCATTTTAGATTTTTCTCTAGGAAGACTTAGCAGAGAGGTGCACTTAGACAGAATTAAGGTTTCACTAAGTGAATGTGATAAAGTGAGAGGGAATGACATAGAATCGTACACATGTGCAAGGAATAATTACCATGATGCATATGGAATTTAAACTTGGCAAGAAGACCCAAGGTAAAAGGACCTTGAAAATAGTAGTCTCAGTAGATTCATAGTTTGCAAGGAAAAAAAGAATTAGTAGTTAGATATAAGGTGCTCAAACATGATCTATGCCTTCCATAAATGGTAGAGATTGGGTCTTCTATGGTATAAGCATAGTAGTTGATAGCTGGAAAGGCAAAATCATAGGAAGACAGGAAGTCAAGAAACCAAGAGTCCAAGATATTGGAAGAATTTTTCATGTCACTGTTGAGGTCAAAATTGAATAGTATGTGACAATAAACCAAGAGCCAAATAAGAGCAGTAGATTCCATAGTCTGACAGCATGGGAATCAAAATTAGGATTTATAGAAAGGAGAAACAATTGTTGGCAAGTGATAATAAAATACAAGTTGGATATCTACCTCACCTCTATGCTCAGAGTGTGAAAGTGTTGAACAGAGCCACCATTGAAAGAGAGCCGCAGGGCATGCAGGGCCTTCAGAGAGCCAATCTGCAGTGGTACCACAAAGGAAAATGTCATTTTCAAGAAGAGATGGAGATAAGAGGAACTTTGCTTCTGACTAGCTGAGAGTTGTGGTGGGCTAAGCTGACTCTTCATTTATGAGAGAAAAACTTGTGTAGGGAATGGTTCTATGAGTTTTATTGGATCAGGACTGATACTGTTTTTCTATGAATTCTTATATGCTTTGTCATCAACTTTCTGAGCAAATCTGTAGTTTCACATAATAGAATTTTTGGGTCACTTCCTGTCTCCCATATTTCCCTTCCATTCCTTAGAGCACAGGCTTCACTAATAATATGCAGCTTTATCATGGTTATGATGAGGGCTTAGTATTCCTAGTGTAGCAATTATCTGGCCCATCCATGAGTTTAGTTATTTAAAAATACATTTATATTCACATTCTCTGCTTAGCGCATTATTATGAATGAAAATTAGATAATTGCCATTTGTCTAAGAAATATCAAATGGTTTAAATCTCTGAACTATTTCCTTTGTATTTTATTTTTTGCACCCTTTCCTTTTCTTCTAACCTTCTGGTAGATTCTTCTCACCACTACTGCTGCACAAAACTCAGTCCCAGTACATGAGAACTGGATCCAAGGTGCCGTTAACATGAAGGAAAGAGGCAGACAGATCCAGGATTACATAGAGTGCAATTTATTGGGAATTACTGAAAGAACCTTGGTAACAGCTGGACTGATTGGATCTCTGTGATTTGGAGGCACACATATTCTGGTTGGGACAAATATCTCTTCATCCAAAGCAAATGTACCTGGCTTATTTTAAACTAATATCAGAGTGAAGTGCATTCATGGATCCAGGCTTAGGTTGTGAAGTTCCACATATAACTCTAATATTTTTCTCTATTTATAGTATACTGGGAAACTATACAGAAAAAACTGACTAGAGTTATTCTGTGTCAATCATGGCAGTTACTGCTCAAAATAGCTGCCATAATGTCAAGCTGAATCCATACAGCCATTTTTGAGGCAGTGGTATTGAGTTCTACTCTTAGTTGTTGATTTGTTATGAATTTTTATCATTCTTTCCTAATTGGGACCAACATTTTTATTTCCCTTTTTTCACATTTCAGTTTGACTCAGGAATTTCAATTATGTTTTAATTTCTCCTCGACCAAGGCGTTTCCTATTTCAGTTTTACTTTATGTATTTTTTGTGCTTGTAATTATTTCTTTTTTCTTACAAATATTCTGAGCCCCTTGACATGAGTTCTCACTTGCATGTACAGTTCCCCAGAAGAGAAACATATTTAACCTCTCACCATTGTAAAATCATCTAAAATTTGTTTTTTAATCATGATCAGGTAAAGCTAGTTTCTTAAAAACATTCGCTTTTAAAAAAAAAAAGTCTCAGTAACGTAATCGGGGTCTGGACCATGGGAGCACACACCTGTTCTTGCTTGAGGGGGATTTGCTGTCTGGTAAGCAGGTGGAAACAATAGCTACTCTTTTCATCATCTTACTCCATTGGCTTCCTTCTCTACATTTTCTTTCCTTGGTTTTTCATTAATTCCTTTCCCTGGTTTTTCATTAGTTCCTTTCCCTTCTTCTTTTCACCTCATCTTGGCTCGTGGTAGGCTCAGGCAGAGAGTAAAGTTGTTAATAAAGAGGGAAAATCCACTTGTATTACTTTTCTTCTTGTTTAAAATTCTGAATTTGGAACAAAACAAAGGAAGCTGAGCCAGTGGTGGCCTTTATTGTTATGCATATTTACTTATACTTTCCTTGTCTGGATATTTTCCTACACTAAATCAGAAACGTGTGTGACCTGTATTGAAAAGTAAGATTAAAAAGCAGTACTTGGGGCCGGTGAGATGGCTCAGCGCCTTAAGAGCCTGCCCAGCAGGAGCGAGGGCCTGAGTTCGACTCCCGGAACCCACATATGAAAAAGGGGCCGGTGATATCGCTCAGCGGCACAGGCGACTGCTGGCGCGCGAGGTCCTGAGGTCGACCCCCCGGTACCCACACACAAAAAAAGCAATACTTAAGTTTGATACTTAATTGAGTAATATTTTTCTTTTAAGTTTCCATGGTTCAGGATCTGGTATTTTGGTTTTCAAGAACTGCAATGAAAATGGATCTTTTTCTTGAAACAAATTCTTAATAGCCATGATTATAAGATAAATACATACCTGCCAGATTACTTATTTACCAATCTAAAATAAACATTGCTGTACAGTATAGACTTCTATTGTGTGAACATAGTCATTCCCAGCTTAAGTGGCAGTGAAATTATAAGCAAAAACTGGTTAGTGAATTCAGAATAGTACCAATGCTTATGATTGAAATGTTTTGTGTTTTCCTATTTTTTTTGCCACAAGCATCTTTGGATTAAAAATTACCAAGTGCCCCTAACATATGTATATATTTATTTAATCAGGTATTACATATAAAAATAATATTTATATGAAATATAAGAAATAATACTCAAAAAGGAAGTTTTAAAGGAATGATTAAATACATATGAATAATTTCTAATCTTTTTTGTCTGCCTTGCACCTACTCTGAGGTACGTCCAACTTAGGAATTGCTAGCCAAGGACTTGATGTGAAAAGTAGTCTAAAGGAGGAGAGCAACAACCAAGACCACTAAAGTAGAAGTTTGAAAGGCACAGAAACAAACAATGCCCTGCTGACTTCTTTCTCTGGGGCCTTGCCAATCATTAGTCTTCACTCTTCTTACACATTCCTTTTTTAGATAGGTGCTAATGTTATTGGTAGCTAACAGTGGATTTCTCCACCCTGTGACTGACATATACTAAATTCTTCCCTCACTTGGCTATACTTAAGGTTTCATTTTCACAGAGTAAGCCTGTTTCTTCATTCTGAGTTTGTGAGGCTGCTGCTGTCACTGACTCCCTCACAGCAACCCATGATATTGTCGTATCCGTAGCAAAGCTCATCTTTTGTGGAATTTCCTCTGAATGACCAGACACTGTCAAAGACAGGTAAAGAAGCTGGCTTCTAGCTCTAGACCCTACATGTGGGACACTCATGGGTTCCTTCATTGCCAAGCCCTACCATCTGTGGACAAAACCAAAGCTCTAGGCCTGTCTCCCTATATCCCATATTTTTTTAAACATTGTGGTTCTCTTTTACTTAGTATGCGTACTCTTTTCCTGCTTTTTCCTGAAAGGCAGAACAATGTGACAATTATAGTTTAATTATAGTCAAATTCAGAAGACACCCCAGTTAGCCAGTTGTACCCAGTCTGTTACCTTCACATCCCTTCCTCCACATCCCCATCCCTGGCTCTTTTCTGTATAATTAAGCTACTTAAAATTCTGGCATTGTGCCTGTTTACATCATTTAGCTTCTGCTTGCAAGGTTCTTTCCAATCATCGTTAACCTTTCTATTCCACATTCAGTTCTCATCTTAAATATTTCCTCAAAGAATATTTGTTTGAACTTACTTGACCAAACATCTGAGTCCCCATATGACTCTGGCATCAACCCTATTTAAGCACTTAACACACTGAACTAAAGTTACCTGGACATTTACTATATCCTTTATTATTTGGATGTAAGCACCTTAGATAAGGCACTGCATCTTGTTCACCTGTGTTTTAGCAGCACATTATTGGGGGAGAACAAAGGAAGGAAGCGTGCGAAAGAGGGAGGGAGGGAGGGAAGAAGGGAGAGGGAAAGGGGTAGTTTGTTATAAAACTAAAGAAGACTGAATAGTGATGGGTCTTTGCTTCCACTCTTAAATAAACAAAAGTAAGTGATGAAAAGCCTGAATAATATGAAGGATAGGGAGGTAAGTTTGAGCTTTTGTAACATAGACCTATAATAAAGACAAAATGTCTTGGAGGCAAACTGTTTGAATGTTCCTGCTTAATTTCCTTTTTATGGTGCTTTTAAATTTTTATCTCACTTTCATATGTAAATTTGAAGCATATGAATTGCTCTAGGAATATAGTATTTCATATTTTATTTATTGTGAAGTGCCATTGATAGTAGAGAATTCAAAACATTAACCCCATATTAAATATCACATAATTGTGAAATACTTCACAATTTTGAATTAAGTTTTTAAAAAATGTCCATTTTAGATGTGGGAACTATGGTAATACTTCTAACAGTAAGGGCTAACAATTATTAAATGTTTACAAAATGCCAAGTGGTCTACATAAATTATAATATTTAATTGAAAAAACAACCCAATGTTGTAAATTCTACCATTAGCATATTACATATGAGGAAATTAAAGCATTGACAGGTCAAGTTCACTTGGTAATAAGCCCTGGAACTAAAATTTGAACCTACACTGTCTTATGCTAGAGAAGTATGTTTCATTAGAATTTCACTTAGCAACGGACGTGTTCTGTATCTGCAGTATTCAATTTGGTACCCACTAGCCATAAGTGGCTAATGAACAATTGAAATGTGACTAATGCAATTAAACTGAATTTTATTTAATTCAATTACCTTTAACCTAAATAACTGCTAGAGGCTACTGTGTTGGAGAGTGCAACTCTGAGGTCTATTTCTAAAGACCTGTGCAGGGTGTGATGGCGCACACCTATAATCCCAGCACTCAGGGGGCTGAGGCAAGAGGATTGCTGTGAGTTCAGGGCCAGCCTGGGCTACATAAGCAAGTTCAAGGCCAGCATACACTATATAGTGAGGCCCTGCCTCAAAAAAAAAAAAAAAATGTATTCTCCTACTTCTACTTTTAAACATGCTGATAACAGCCAAATAGGATGTTGAAAAGGCACACACCACTCACAATGGGTTATCTCTGCAGCTCCTTAAATCTAGATGTTCTTTCTGTCTACTAACAAAATTTAAAAGAGAGCTAACAAATAATAACTTCCTTATTTACCCTTTTCTTAAGTAATAGAGGGAACCTAATGCTAAGGAGAAAAATTTGTTTACAACTCTTACTTTGAGTTAGTCTTTTGCCTTTGTCTTAATTTTTGTTTTAATATTTAAATTCACTTTGATCTACATAATGCTAAAAATTTAAGAGTTATTTTCTTCAAAATTTAACTCCTATATTATTTTTTATCCCCTAGATGTTCAAGAAATACCCACGTCATTCAAGGATGATATACTCCTAAGACACTTTTAAAGGCATCTTTTGTTATTCCAAGTGACAGTTTGTATCAGCCAGAATTACCTAGAGTAACAGAACCAACAAAATGGATGGATGGATGGATGGATGGATGGATGGATGGATGGATGGATGGATGGATAGATGAATGGACGGACAGACAGGTAGATGGATAGATGGTCCAAAATCTTCTGGAACAGGGTAGGTTGACTGAAGACTCAGGGAAGGAAGAGTTGATGCTATTGTTCAAGTCCAAAGGCAATCTGCTGCCAGAATTGCTTCTTCAAGAAAAAATCACTCATTTTCTATGAAGTCCCTCAGTTGATTCAATGAGACCTACCCAGATTGTGGACAATAATCCACTTTACTCATAATCAACTGATTAGAATATTAATCTCATCTAAAACTACTTTCAAAGAAGCATCACAAATAAAGTTTGCCATGGCCTAGTCAAGCTGACATATAAAATTAAACATCACATGGTGAATTCAGGTTTTTCTATGCACAGCAAATTATACTGTTACATGGAGTACACAGGAGAGGAATTTGACTGTTACTGAAACACATTGGTTTCATGTAATCAAACAAAACTGTGTGTTTAATGATTCATGGCATTCTAAAACTCTGTTATGTTATAAAAGTGTTTTCTTATTTTCTATAATACAAGTAAAAGTATGAAGACTGTTCATACTTCATACTCAAAAATATTGTTTTTTTCCATAGTGAGAATATAACAGTGTTAATCAGAATTGAATCTACCATTACTTCTATCAAGTAACTACATAAAATGTCTAGTATATTTGAACAACAAAAATAAGCAAAGGAGTACACAGGATGGGATGATATTGTTACACATGCCATAATTAAGCATAGAACAATAGCCAATCATGAAATAATAATTGGAAAATGTATTAATAACCCCCTATTTACATGTCAAAGTATGAACATTAAGTGTTAAATTACATTTCTCGTTGATTACAAACTCTTACCAATTAAAACTATTTAAAATATGGGCCGGTGAGATGGCTCAGCGGCATAAGCGCCTGCCTTGCAAGCGCGAGGGCCCGAGTTCGACTCCCGGATCCCACATATGAAAAAGTGGCAGGTGATATCGCTCAGCGGCACGGGTGCCTGCTGGCACGCGAGGTCCTGAGGTTGACCCCCTGGTATCCACCAAAAAAAAAAAAAAAACTATTTAAAATTGAGAGACAGTATTTGATTGGGCCTGTTTTATAAATTCACACCAAGAATTTCAGCTGAGTGTTTTTCTAACATAACATCTTTGACAAAGACACGAGTTTGTACTTCATCAGGGAGTAGCCGTTGGGAAGAGAATTGGAGACAGAGCTATATCCTGAGTTTTTGAAGTACCCTTTCATGCAGTTGACTTTACTTTCCTTGCAAGCTATGATGTTGGTACTGGGGACAGTAGTTCACAAGGGAAAAAGCAAGGGTCTTGTGTGTTTTCCCAAGTGTGTCACTGTTACGTGAATTGTTCTTACCCTTGAAGAATTAAATGCCTTGGCATTTACCTCTTTATCTAGACACCTTGTCCTGCTGATGTCTTCACCATAGTATTCCATTCCGTAGTTGAGGTATACCAGGTGTGTGGCTGTTGTGAAAGATGAAATTTTATGTTGTATTTGGATTATAACAGGTGTGTGGCTGTTGTGAACGATGAAATTTTATGTTGGATTTGGATTAGAAACTGCTGGGTACAGCCTTTATTTCAGTAGTTTGCAAAAGAGAAAGCTGAACTCAAAGTTCCTGTAGCTTTGAAACTAAGAAGAAAAGCTCTTCTATGTGATGAGTTTAATTAACACAGGGCTGGAAAGATTATTCCTACAGTGATGACCTAATATTCACCAAGCTGTTCACTTCATTTACAGTCCAGATGAACAGAATCCTCCATAACAAGCCTTTCTAATCAGCTGTGCAGTGTCTGGAGCCCGGAGCCTCTTGGTTAAAATTTACAAACCTGGTAGATTAAACAAATTTTGTTGTTTCAGGTGAATAACTCGGAAAGTCCCTTGCCCCTTCTTAGTAAGCATTAAACAGAGGACCAACCATCCAAGATAATAAGAAAAGAGCATGTATAAGTTAAAAGAATCTTAAGGAAATCCTTTACCTCCCCACACACAAACTTCACTTCCCAGCCTCATAGCTCTGATCTTTCTACCCTTCCTTCCGCTACTGAACTGAGTCGTATTCAGCATGGTTTATGGAGCTTGCAAAGCACTTACATTAACAACATTCTCTCTCAAGACTTGTCATCAGAGGCCTTTGTTCCTTCACTTTTTCCTTTTTTTTTTCTTTTTTTCTTTTCTTTTCTTTTATTTTTTGTACATTTAACCAAAGCTGACTCAAAGTTTGAAGCTTATTTATTTATTTACTGCACTACTGCCACGTGTTTTTGCTTTTTAACTAGTGCAGGTTGATTACAGAGTAATGGGTTTGCTTCACTGTGGCTTTTTCACACAGGCGTGTAACATACTTGGAATATATCCAGCCCCCCATAACGCTTCCTAGCCTCCCCTCCCACCTCCACCTGATCCCTTCCTCTTCTCTAATATCTCTCATCCATCTCATGCCATCCTTTTTCCTTAAAGTTTACTTAGGAGAGAAAACATATGATACTTGTCTTTCTGAGTTGGACTTATTTCACTTAATATGATGATCTCTATCCAATTCCATCCATTTTTTTTGCCAATGACATACTTTTTTTCTTTTTTATGTCCCAGAATTGCTCCATTGTGTATATATAGCACATTTCCTTCATCCATTCATCTATTAACAGGCACCAGGCTGATTCCATACCTTGGCTACTGTGATTTGTGCCACAATAAAGATGGCTACGCAGGTGTCCCTAGAATACACTGAATTTAATTCTGTTGAGTAATATAATGAGAAGTGGTATAGCTGCATCATACAGTAATTTTATTTTTAGCTTTTGAGGAGCCTCCATACTGATTTCTATCACATAGTGGTGGTTCTAATTTACATCCCCTCCAGCAGTGTAGAAGGGTTCCTTTGCCTCTGAACCCTCACAAACATCTATTGCTTTTTGTATTCTTGATCATAGTCATTAATTTTTATTTCTATTTTCTGATAGTTTCACAATTATGTTTTCACAGTTACGTCATTTAAAACTTTGTGCATGTGTTTTAAATGATATTGTACCGTCTCCTTGCGTGACAAATCTATATGCATGCAATATACACAGCTCAGCTGTGTCATGTGGAAAGCTTAGCTTTAGTGTCCTGATGTCGTGTTACAGGTACCATTGCTCCTTATTAAATGCTTTCTAAAGCTTGTCAGTGCCCCAGATAAATTGTTCAAAAATATGAATGTGACATTTGTGGTTTCCTGGGCTACATGGCTATTAAAAATTCTAAAATTCCATTCTTACTCTAAAATGTGATGCTTTGTGCAAAAATGCTTACCAGTTTGAGTTCCTCATCATGGGCACTCAAAACAGTGCTCACAACTCTTGTCCCCTCAGAGTCTCGTTTAACCCAGACTTTGATACTGAGTTCTGCACTTCTTCAGACAGCCCCTGAAGAGACACGTGGGCCTTTATGTTTTTCCTTTTTAAACAAATTGTCATTTTAGGAGAATTCAGTTCAACTTTTAATTGCTAATGAAAGTTACTGGTTTATAATATGTTAGAACCAAAAGGCCCTAGAGGTTCCTCAATTCCAGTCTCTTTACTTTGTAAAAGAAATTTTGTTAATTTTTTGAAAATTTTTCCTGATGTCAACTAGTATATTTCTTTAGGTATATCACTGGACTGTACATCTCTTAGTTTCAGTGCAATCCAGATATAAAAAATGGTCTCTTAAATTTATTTTTAACTTTTCATTAAAAGCTAAAGAAGCTACTCTAGAAGTTGAAGAAAGCAATTTAGAAAAATTTCCTCACTGGCATGAATTACGGCAAAATACAAAATCTCCATACTAACTTAGGTTTTAAAAAAATTTTTGCATCCTACTACAAAGTTAGTAATTGATTCAGTATTGAAATATTTTTCTCTAAATCCACATTCTATTTATTACATCTTCCTTCATAAAATTGTTTGTTCTTTAGATTTGGTAATGGGAAATGTTTGAAATTTGAAAGAAGAAATTTTGGCTTATTTGCATTGGCTGGCATATCAGTTCAGAGAATTGTAATCCTAGAAAAATTAGGGGAATTTCAGATATCAGCGGTTTTAAACTTTTGAGTTCAGAACTCTTGTACTCTTAGAAATCAGTGAAAATCCCAAAGAATATTTGCTTTATATCATTTATAACTATTGGATCATACCATACTAGATATTAAAACAGAAACTTTAATATTTATTTATTTACAAATAACTGATTATATGTTAACATAAATGTTTTATGAACATGAATGTATTCTGCAAAACAAAATATGAGTAGTAAGAAAAATAGCACTATTGTCACTTTCGCTAGCCTCCTCATCTACACTGGTTGAAGGAAACTGGATTTCTTATCGCTGTCTTTGTTTCTGTTGAGGCATAGGAAGAAACTACAGCTTCACAGAGGTGTGTAATTGGAGGGGAGATTTATTTTAGTTGTGTTTTCAGGTAATTTTAGATCTTCTTCTTTGATACTGTACCTAAAGTTGACACACAGTAGTTTCTTAGAGTATTACTTATTACTATTAGGTAAGACAAGACAACAACCACTAGGCTGGAAAATGTGTCAAGTCTGCCTGAATTTTTACAACTCTCCTGATTGTGTTTTCATGTACTAGGCACTGTTCTAAGCACTTCCCAAATAATAACTCTTCTAATCCTCATGGCAACTCAATGAGAATGGTGCTGTTGTTAACCCCATTTTATGCAAAAACAAAGCATAGAAGCTCTTGGAAATAAATTTGCCATTTAATCTTTAGCTACAGTTTTCCAGCAGAGTCGTTTCAAAGTAAAAAAAGCCTAATGAAAAGGATATGTAATCAGATTGCAGAGTTACTGGTAAGCTTATGTCCTGTTGAAAGCTCTAATGATATACTGGTAAATTATAAAGGACATAATATAATAACATAATTATCCTTTAGGAGGTCAAATAACTTACTTTGTTATGAGTGATCTATTTTTATACCTATGTTTCTAATATAATTTTCTCTCAGTATGACATATAAGGACCACACTAGTACAGCTTCTGGATATGTTTCAGCTGATTATTGTGCTTTTTGCATACATATTCACTTATAATATTATGAAATGTCATTAAACTAATTTTGAGAACCTGTGTTTAGATCTTGAAAGAAACACAGCTAAGACAACACTCATTTTTCATGGTTGTAAAAGTTCAAGAACATGGGGTGACAGTTTTGGATAACACAAATTTTGAAAGGAGGTACCAAGCAAGGCACTGCAGGACACATGATTCTCCTTGTTGATACAGGAAAAAGGTAATGGGCACTAAAAGCAGCTCCTTAAAGCACAACATTTACTGCAGGGACTCTTAATGCCACTTAAAGCTCCCCAGGATACAGTGATCTGAGAATGGTCAGTAATAGGTCATAGATGCAGTGTCTATAATATTTTGAAAAACCTCTGTTATGAATAAACAATAAGAAAAAATAAATAGAAAATCTCAGCTCAGGTTTACCCATAAAATCTTCTGATGGATGAAATAAACATTACTGAACAATATTAAAGCAATCTAAAGAGAATTTGGGGGAACACACTTATTTCCACTTCAGGAATTTATAAAAATGCATACATTAAACTAATAATGGAAAGTCTAACTCAGACAACCAATCATTCAGTTTTTGTTTATAAAGAATTAAAACTGAGCATGCTCTGAGTATTCCTATTAGATTCAAGACCTATCCATTTTACAACTGTGTTTCCACTCACAATATTTATTATTTTGTAAAATCAAACTGAATAACTGGAAAATAACTTGGATTTCCTGATAGGGTTGCAACAATGTGAATGACTTCTCTTCATTTCTCCATAGACATATTAACTGACATATTAAGCGAGTAAAAGTGTCAGAGGGATGGATATAACGCCATGGCTAAATATCCCTTGAAAATTCCAATCTAACTACCAAAAGAAAATAAAAGGGCAGGGTACTATTTCACTAGTCCCAAGCAATGGTACTATGGTTGGTTTTGATTTGGTTTGAATTTCTTCATTTGTGCACGATGGAACAGGAAGAAGAAGATGTTGAAGGGATGGTTGACAAGGATAGCAAAAGAAGAGAGAAAATGTAGTAATATTTATAATTAGCATTTGAATAAACTTGTACAGTTTATAATGTACTCTATATCATTTAATGCTATACCTCCCCTTCAAAACAAACCCTGTGATGTTAGCATGTTGTCTGCTAGTAATATCTCCTTTACCAATGAAAACTGAGCTTCAGTTTAAGTGGCTTACTCAAGTTTACAGAGCTCTATTCAAATTCAGGCATTTTGGTTTCTAATACAGTGAGCTTTTCTCAGTATCACTAGAAATGCTGGATTGTTCTGCAGTGTGTGGTGCAACAATTCCTCTTATGTCAAGCCATGAGGCAGAATGTCCGGTGATAAAGTATAGCCTCTATCAACCTCCCCACCGACCTGATTTCTAACCGATATACTCATTTTCCCACATGCCACCCTGGAAACTGATGATTGCCCTTTGCCAAGATGTTAAGCTGCAGATCTGACCCTGAACATCAGGGGCAAACATTTTGAAGAACACAGAGAGTAGCCAGAGAACACGTGAGATAGAATCGTGGAGCTTTCCGGGTGATGGTCTTTCCAATCCCTATGCAGTGAACTTTCTACTGTGGGAAATAATCTGCCCATACGATAAGTACTTTTCGGTTTACTAGGAAATTGGAGATTTCATTCCTTGGTGGGAGAAAATGCATGATCTCTGTTTTCCTAGAGAGGTCTGACTCTGCTGTTGATATTCAGCAATGGCAGCCTGAAGGTTGGAGGGTAACTGCGATAAAGATATCCTGAGAGTGCGGCGGTGAGGGGGGAGATTATCCCCGCGTATTTCCAGGCAATGAGTTTTACCTACTACACATCTGCTGAGTATACTTATTTTTACTACTGGTTTTAAAAATTATTATTATGATGAAATGTTTCAAAAATACTAAAAAGTCTTAAGAATGATGTAGAAAATAGCCTAGGTAGTTTTTCTACATAAAGGATAAGGTTAAATGAAAATAATTACTGCAGAATTAAAGCAGTTATGACTATGCTGTTGTACATATGACAGAAGAGGAATGATGAGCTCTAAAAAACATTAGGGAAAGGAATCTATTTTAATTTGCAATTTTTCTCCATCTCTGTTAAAGCTACTTTTAAGGTTCAGCACTTCAGACTATAGAATATCAATTATGTATTTTTATCTACCAGCACTAATTGGTTAGTAGCCATTTTAGTAATAAATCCTAAGCTTTAAAATAGCTCAATATTTGTATTCAGGACAGAAACAATAGCCATCGTTCTTAGAATTTAGAAAATACACTAATAAAAAGGTAAAGTCACAGGAAGATTAAAGTTTATGAATTTATCTTTCAGGAAAAAATATGTTAATTGATGATTATATCCTATTCTAATAATGCCTGTGTGAATTTCTCTATTCTTAAGGCTCTGGTCAGACCAATTAATGCAATTTTTTGCTCAATAATTTTGTCTTTAGCTGGACTTAATGTAGAGTTATAAATATCTTTTAAAACTAATAAACTGAAAGTATAATAAACCCAGCTGTCTTGAGGTATAAGCAGATGTATTGTCTTCCAGCTTTCTCTAAATCATAAAAATGAGTTTCTCCTTGTGATATTTAATATATCACAACAGTTCGCATAGTGCATGTGTCATCAACCCTTATTTCCCTCCTCACTACCCACAGAACAGTGCCTGGCATGCTGTGGGTATTTAATAAGTGGGGTTTCTACTAACTGAATTTTGGGTTCCCTCCCTCCCTGAGGAGACTGCCTCATTTTCTCTACTAGATCATTGTGAAATTCACTGTTTCACATAGCCTGTAGCTAGGACACTAATGTGTTCCATATGCATGAAATACTTTCTCATTGCATGGCTAATTTCAGGTGCAAGATAGTTACTTGACAGGTACTTTTTCTAACAATGTCTGAGAGAAAATAATTCTGCTCAAGAATGAATCTTTTTGTTGGGCTATTTCTAGAAAAGACACCTGGTGAACATAAATGTCAAACTTCATAATTTTTCCTTCATAAAAGTCAGAACTATAAAAATATGTTAGATTTCTTCAATATGGCAGTCTTGTCTCTAGGGTAATAAATAAATCTTGATGGACAAATTCATGTAAAAGTGAGAGATCATATTTTCAAAGTAATGAAAAAGATTTAAATTTTTCTTATGGATTCAATATCTTACTTTGAAAATCCCAACTATTACCACTTGGATTTCAGTTAAGGACATTTTCTTTAATACAACCTGTTTCTAGGGCAATGGTGATAGCATAAGGCATGGTTTAATATTTAAGCTATTTCCTGTAAGTGTGTTTTCTGTGTAGAATAAAGGAGACTGAAACATGTACATTTTTTAAAAAGTGATTTAAAGTATTCTGCAGTAATATTGAATATAACAAGAAAAAATATTTGTTGACAATGCAGATACATTTCATATATATAATATGATATATGAAATAGAATCTTTAAATTAGATTTTTAAATGCAACCAAAAAGTTTCTTTCTCAACTTTCTTCTTTTTTACAAATGAAGAATCCATTAATTATTACAATTAAAGATCCATTTTAATAAAAGTTTGGTAGTTTGTAGTTCATATATTAAGTCATGTTTAAAATATACATCTTCAGAATATGCATTTCTCAGATGAAGAAATACAAATGGCAAATAAATATATGAAAAAATGTTCAACATCATTGGTCATTCAAGAAATGCAAATTAAAACAACGTTGAGATTCCATCTCACCCCAGAAAGAATGGCCGTCATCAAGAAATCAACCAACAACAAATGCTGGCGGGGCTGTGGGGAAAAAGGAACCCTCACTGGAAATCAATCTGGAGATTCCTCAAAAAACTAGGATTAGAGGTCCCATTCCAACCAGCTATTCCCCTTCTGGGTATTTTCCCAGAATTTAAAACATCATACCACAGTGATATATGTGCACCCATGTTTATAGAAGCACAATTTATAATAGCTAAATCTTGGAAACAACCCAAATGCCCATCAATTGAGGAATACATAAGAAAGATGTGGTTTTCTATACAATGGAGTACTACTCAGCTATAAGGAAGGATAAACTAGAGGCTTTTACAGGTAATTGGATGCAACTTGAGACCACACTCATAAGTGAAATAAATCAGACTCACATGTGTAAATAATGTATTGTTTCCCTACTGTAAGAAACTAAAAGAGTAAATAAGATCCAAAATGTACAATAGATACAGTGAAAGGGGAAGAAACTGCTCAAAAGGAAAGATGGGGGAAAGGAGAAAAGAAGGAAGGGGAAAAAAAAAATATATATATATATATACAAGATAGCTAAGATAATTACAATACTAATTTCTATTAGATCACTGAAAAGAATGGTTTGCGCTTACATTGTTTGATCAATTTTTCATGCCTATATCCTGTAATCTGAGCAACTACTTTGAATATAACAATACACAATGTATTAACCATCGTTAATCCCCTATTAGCTTGTTTTGAAATTCTGTATCATTTTTATTGTTTTTTCTCTTTAAAATAAAATTAAAAAATAAAATCAAATATGCATCTTCAAATGAATAGTTCCAAAAAAGAATGAGGAGGAGGAGAAGAGAAAGGGAGAGGGAAGGGGAAGAAGCGGGGGAGGGGGGAAGGAGGAGCTAAAGAAAGGGAACATGGTAAAAAAGAGCCCAAGAAAAGACCCTTCAGTGGGGAAGAAACTTAGATTTTGGGTGGGAACTCTTTCCAGAAAGAAATCACTTAATGTGATTTGCAGCCATGTTTCCGTAGAGACCAGAAAATCTGTAGTTAGTGTAGAGAAAGCTTTGATGTCATAAATGTTAATATATTCTGGATGAGCAAAGCATTTCCAAGGACAAACAGCAGGTTCTGCTGACCTCAAAAAATTATCTATGGGGGCCGGTGAGGTGGCTCAGCGGCTTAAGCGCCTGCCCGGCAAGCGCGAGGGCCCGAGTTCGACTCCCGGAACCCACATACGAAAAAGGGGCCGGTGATGTCGCTCAGTAGCACGGGCGCCTGCTGGCGCGCGAGGTCCTGAGGTCGACCCCCCGGTACCCACCAAAAAAAAAAAAAAATTATCTAAAGGCAAGAATTTAAAAGTGACTTGTTTAGTGAAGGGAGCATTTTCTTTTGCCATTGAGAGGATGCTCATTCCATCCCTTTCTTCTTGTCTGAAGTTAGTCTCCCCAGTAGATGTGCTTACTAGGAAAAACACTTCAACATTACTTTGTAAGGTAGATTTAATCTTTTTTCATTTTAAATTAATTTGTTACCTTGATAACATTAGTCCCTTACTAGTCTAAATCGAATAAGTTAGGGTTGTTTGAAATCTAATAATCTAAATTATATTCATGAATGCATATATATATATATATATATATATATATATATATATATCATTTGTATAACAGACAACAAAAGTTTCTTTTCTCCTACAAATATTTTATCCCTGGAAATAATCATGTGAAAGATTTGGATTTACATTCTTATATATTTTTTTCCTTCTCTCTGTGAACACATGTCTAATTCATTCAGCAAATATTTATTGATGTCCTGTCATGAGCCAGGTATTTTTCTAGGTGATATGGATATAGCAGTGAACAAAGTTCCAGCCTCCATGGGAATTACACATTTTTATTACACGTACTTAACACGGTAATACCTTGGTTCACGAACACTTCTGTTTGCCAACAATTTGGTTTGCAAACAGAACCATTCTGCAAAATTTTGCTTCATTTCGCAAACTCCACGTCAGGAGATGGGCACGACTGCAGCCATCCTCCCCAGAATCATGGAACAAATTAAATTCGTGAGTCGAGGTACCACTGTAATACAATAGGCACTCTGCCCACCAGATGTTCTTTCAGGAGTAGGTCATAAACACTTCTACACATTTAGCACTTGTAGTCCCAACACTTGAAAGTCACCATCTGTATTGGTTCAGTTCCATTCATATCTCAACTCATTGAACTCTGAGCTTCTTCCCACAGCATTCTATTAAAGTATATTTGTAGGGTCATAAATATGCATTATCAAAAATCTGTTGATACTTTTCAATTCTTACTTTTCCTGGCTTCTTTATGATATGCAATGTAGTCAAATCTCTAAAACTCTCCTCTGCTACCCTGTTTCACATGGTACTTGTTTCATCTCAGACCTTTTCTAGTAATTTTCTTCTTTTCTAAATAATATTTTTTCTTAGCTCCATTTTTGGCCTGTAGTGTCAGTATGTCTTTATACAGTCTCATGAATTCAACCAAGACTAAGAAGCTAATGGGTTTCAATTTTTTGTTTTACTTCATCCTCTACATCTCCAGGTGGATAGATTGACAGATACCTCTAGCTAAAAAGACCAGGAGTTGTTGCCTTTCCCATATCCTTGGTCCCCTTCCTGGATTTCATAATTCAATGAAAGAAATCTTTAACGAGGTGTGGTGGTGCATATCTGTAATCCTACCACTCTGGAAGGCTGAAGCACTCGGGAGGATCACAAGTTCAAGCTTATCCTGGGCAACTTAGTTACTTAATGAGAGCCTGTCTCAAAGTAGAAAGTAATAAAAGGGCTAGAAATGTTGCTCAGTTTCAAGGTCTTGGGTTCATTTACCAGGAAGGAAGGAAGGGAGGGGGGAAGGGGAGAGAGGGAGGGGGGAGGGAGGGAAGGAGGGAAGGCGGGGAGGGAGGAAGTTATTCGATCATCCAGATTATTAAACTTATTTTTAACATTTTTCTTCTCCAGTATTCCCCATATAAGAGTTCATAACCCTGCCAGATGTCCCTCCTTATAACCATTAATCTTCCCTTTATTTCATCTTCATTGCCACTAATCCCAGTATTAACTATGATCATATATCTCTTAGATTAAGGTATATGTCTAATTTTATTCCAATCCATTCTTCATACTACAACCAATGATTTTTCTAATGCAAGGCTTTATGTCTAATTCTCTTCTCAAAAGTTCTCCTGTGCCATCCTGTGACCTTTACACTTAGTAGAGTTCTGTACTGCAGAGCAGCTCCCTGTCATTCAGCATCTACTTGCTCTGTAGACTACACTTCCATCAAGATACTTCTGAATCTCTGCTCTCATATTCTAGATGTTCGATGCACAGAGAGCCACTTTCTTGAGCTTTTTGAACATTTTCCTCCTGTTACTGAGATACACTCTTCACCTTCCCTTCATGTATTTTTTTATTAGTACATGTTTGCAGTACATAATGATTACACTCCTCATGGGGAGTTGATACATGTACATAACACAGCTTAATTATTTTTCTTCCCCCTCCCCCTCCCTTATTCATGGGCCCCTTCCCTTTTTCAAAAGATCTATCTCCCTTTTTCCTATTATCTATCTTTTATTTTGCTCTTCATTTATATTTTGGGTTTCTCATATACGAGAAACCATGTGATACTTAAGCTGTGTGTCTGATTTATTTCATTATGGTCTTATCATTATGGTCTCAAGGTGCATCCATTTTCCTACAAATGAATCAAGTTTATCTTTATAGCAAAGTAGTACTCCATTGTGTGTACATACCACATTTTCTACATCCATTCATTTGTTGTTGGACATACAGGACACTTCCAAGATTTAGCTATTATGAGTTGTGCTGATATAAATATAGTATACATGGATCACTGTAATAGGATGTCTTTAACTTTTTGGGGAAGATACCTAGAAGGTACTAGTTGGGTGGAATGGAATTTCTTATTTTAGTTTTTTGAGGAATTTCCATACTGATTTCCATAATGGTTATACTAGTTTACATCCCCACCAACACCACAGTGTTCCTTTTTCCTCTGCAGTCTTACCAGCATTTGTTCTTATTTTATTTCTTCATGATAGCCATTCTTTCTGGAATAAGATGGAAGCTCAGTGTTGCTTTAACTTACAATTCTCTAGTGGCCAGTGATGTGGAACATTTTTTCATCCATTTATTGGCCATTGCTACTTCTTCTGAGAAGTATCTATTCATTTCATTTGCCCATTTTTTGGTTGTTTCTTCCATTTTGGGGAGTCTAATTTTTTTGAGTTCTTTATATATTCTAGATAATAGTCATCTGAGCAATAACTGGCAAAACTTTTTCTTATTCTGTAGGTAGTCTTCTAGTCTGTTGGTTGTTTCCTTTGCTATGCAAAACTTTTTTACTTGATATGATCACATCTGTTGATTGTTGGTACTACTTTTTGTGCAACTGGGGTTGCATTCAGAAGGTCCTTGCCTACACCTATGACTTCAAGACTTTTACCTATTTTGTCTCCCGACAGGTAAAGTGTTTCTGTTTTAACATTTAGATCTTCAACCTGTTTTGATTTTAGTGTAGTGCATGATAAAATATGTGTCTAGATTCAATCTTCTGCATGTAGATAGCCAGTTTTCCCAGCACCATTTATTAAAGAGGCTATATTTCCCCCAGTGTGTGTTTTTGGCCACTTTGTCAGGATTCATATTCTCTTGCTTTCATCCATGTTCTTTCAGCTGCTTGAAATATCTGCTGAGACAGTTGGTCTAGATCAGTAATGGCGAACCTTTTAGAACTCTCAATTATACAAACACCCCATGGCAACATGAGTGCCACAGGTTTACCACGACTGATCTAGATTGTCAACTCGATTGGCTTTAGAGTTTGCCTAGGAGATTACTAAAGCACATATCTAGGTGTGCCTGACTGTGTCATGGGTGTGTGACAGGTTCGCCTCTACTGATCTAGATTGTCAACCTGGTTTTTAGAGTTTGCCTAGGAGATTAGTAAAGCACATTTCTGGGTGTGCCTGATTGTGTCATGGGTGTATGACCTTGGGGACTGTAGCATGTTTCTTTAGGAGAGGTTTCCTGACCTTGCTGTGGACACCAATAAAAGTCTATGGTTGTCTACTGGTAGCACTTCCTGCTGTCACTAAAATTGTCTAATGACTTATCTCTCCCACTAGACTGAGTTCCTGGAGAACAGGCCCCATCTTAGTCATCTTTGTGACCCCCAAAGTTAGCACAGTATCTGGCATACAGTAAGTGGGTGAGTGTCAGAAGAGTAATTCAGTCATCCATTTGTTTGCAAGATGCAAATGTAGGCAGTATTTTTGTGACACCTCTCCTGGAGCTGCACCTGCCTCCAGAACATAATTGACTAAAAGATGAAATTAAGACCTATAAATAGAATTCATCTTTGAGAAAAGAGTCTCTTTGGAAGGAAGTGAATAAACACCTTTCAGAATATGTAAAATTAGTTGTATTTTCCTGCCTTGTGAATATCTTACTGATATTTGATCTGTAAACTGCAGTCTTTTATTCCTGTTTCTTTTCCTTCAAAAATATCAACTTATATTCCACTTCTTTTGCATTCTTTAACTATCCTAGATTTTAG
Organism: Erethizon dorsatum; assembly: GCA_028451465.1. Taxonomy (NCBI): domain Eukaryota; kingdom Metazoa; phylum Chordata; class Mammalia; order Rodentia; family Erethizontidae; genus Erethizon; species Erethizon dorsatum. Next base: position 40,561,851 of record CM051839.1, read on the forward strand.
AATCTGCATAGAACTATTAGGATTCATTGTTCATTCCACCTAGAAAAGTACACTAAATATGTAATTAGATTAAAACAATAGTATTGTACATAATATTCTTACACGAGAATTCATGAACTATAACATCCAGCACCTAGTGATATGAATTGATATGGATTAATACAAAAAGAAAATTATGAAAGTCTTCATATATTCTTATGCCAAGCTGAAAGGCTCACTTAGCATTTTTCTTCAAAATTGGCAGGAAAGAAAGAACAATGCCTATTTTTTTAAACAGACTTTGCATCACACTGGGTTCCATATCTTTCCCATGAAATTTTCTTCACAGATAGCCAGATGGTGACAAAAAGTCTACTCCATTTCACAATTATTTACTCTTTATTTTAGCCAAGGTGATACAAACATTCATGATATATTATGTGAAAAAACATTTTAAAATGTATTTTGCATTATGCAACAAAAGAAGTTAAATATATGTTGATGTGTCTGTAAAAACTTTATCGAATACATGTAAATAATGATACAAACTTGGTTTTGTAAAGCTGTTCTGCAGTTTTATGGAAGTCTTCAGAAACAATAAGTTGTTTTCTGTTGTCTACAAGCCATGGATTCTCATGGTCAGAAGGAACCTTAGAGGTCATCTAGAACTTCTTTTCCAGCTCAGGGATCTGGGTTTTTTTGCTTTTATTTTTGTTTTTGTTTTCTGAATCTTTGACAAATGATCATCTAGCCTGTTTTTATTGTTTCTTTTTGCTTTTTTCAAATTTCTTTTGGGGCACTGAGTTAAAATCAGCCTCCTTGAAATATTACCTATTAGCCTTAATTCTATACTCTGGAATGAAACAAGACATAATTTGGACTATTCACCAAGTTACTAAAAGCTCCAAATGTGGAAATTATTCTCAATCTTTTCATTTTCTTCTCACTTCCTCTATTTGTCTCTCACTGGTTTAGCTCTATTAGTTTTATATTCAAAGGATACATTTGACCCACCCACTTCTTTCCATTTTTACTACCACTAGATGGTAGTCCAAGCCATCAACATCTTTGACCTAGGCTACTGTAAGAGCCCTCTAAACAGTCACCATGTTTCAGTTCTCATCTCTACAATCCAGTAATGTCCAGTGTGGAGTACATTCACCTTGGGGCAACACAAGATGATTCATTAAGATGCCAAAAAAAAAATGCCATAGATTCTATTCGTATTTAATGTTTATCTCATCCTTTTTAATTTCTATTTTGTATATGTTTTATAATGTTCATAAATATAAGAGCACATGAGTGTAACTTATAAACATATATAAACTGGGGCTTAGATATTGATACTATTTTCTAGATGTGTTCTCATTAGCACAGAGTGGGATTATTCTCAGAATTTTCACACTGCCTATATAATGTATTATCTAATTAATATTTTAGTTCTCATTTTTCATTTTTGTCTTTTATTAAACTCATGGTCTGAGATATCCAACTTCTCAGATCTATTTACACACTCATATAACTAATGGTTAAACAATTGATATTTTTAAACTGAAATGTCTTCCATTTATCTTATTTTTATATATTTTATGTAAATTTTGAAACAATCTCATGTTTATAGAAAAGGTACAATTACAGCAAACTAACAATTTTGTCTGAACCATTTTGAAAGTTAATTGCAAACATGGAGATCCACAGCCCTCAATACTGTTTATTTCCTACAAAGTAGGATATTCTCCTGTATGAATCACAAAACCACCATCAAAATCAGGAAATGAAAATTACCATTTTTATTTAATCCTGAGACTCCATTTAACTTCTCCTAGTTCTCCCAGTGTATCCAATTCAGAGTCACACGTTGCATTTAATTATCATGTCCCTCTAGTCTATTTCAAACTGGAAGAGTTTCTCAGTCCTTTGAATGACAGAATCCTAGGATTAAATTCAGGTCACATTTTTGGCTGGAACATCATAGAATCTATACTGCCTTCCTCTCAGCTTTATGTCCTGCACGATTTGGGGTTGTCTCACTACTGATGATATTAGCTTTGGTAACTTGGTAAAGATGGTGTCTCTTAGTCTCCTCCTTGCACAGGTTCTGTTTTCCTAACATAATAAGTGTTTTATGAGGAGGTAGTTTGAGACTATATGGAAATCCTATTTCATATCACACCTTTTTACTTAGTTATATCAGTATGGTCTCAGTATTTCCTACTTTACTTGTGAATATAATTTTTTATTATCACTATTTATTCTGATGCCATATTGTCTTGAATTTGACCCTAAAGAGCCTTTTCATTCAGGCTTCTGCATTCCTTTCACATATTGCCTTCAAGCCATTTCTTGATTTCTATATTTAATCTTCTGTGTTTCAACATTTCAGATCATTTAGATTACTTTGGCTCTTGATTTCTGCCACTTCTAATATTAGCTATTCTTCCAGATAATAAGCATCTCTTCTATTGCCATATTCAGGTCATAGATAAATTTGATCAATGAACTGAAGCCAAAGAAAAGGTCCTGATGTGCTGCCCCAGAAACTGCCTTCCAGATCACTGTCCTCAATCAATTAATCAGAATTTGGTAGTGTATTTTGGATAATTGTCTGATTGGTCTTCAAGTCAGTTGCTGCTATCAAGTGAAAGTCATTCTCAAGCCAAATACCCCTGGAAACTTTTCTCCCAATATCAACCAGCTTCTTCTTGAAATAAAATGACTATTTTTGGCATTCTTATGGTGCGAAGGGAAAAACAGAACCAATAGTTCCACTCTGCGCATGATTGTCAGGCACTGTCTCCCTCCTACCTGATCCCAGGGCTCGGAGAAGAAGTAGGGCTCGGAGTGCCTTTGAGACACTCCCCATTCCTATTGGGATCTTACTTGCAGCTCACTTGGTGATGTCAAATTTTGGATATGGGGGGACCTGCTACTCACTATGCATGTAGTAATACAGAACAAATTAATAAATACCAAAGATTAGTGTAAATTAGTCCAAAATTTAAATGGGTCTGGCTATTTAGTCATTTGTGTAACATGAACAAATCTGCAAAGCTAAAGATCTGGATCCAGAAGAGACCTTCAGGACATAAGCTGTAAAACTTATAAAAATATGGGCAAGGCACTACATTGGTCTGAGAGTTTTTGGACTGTTTTGTTTTGGTTTCTGTCTTAGTTACTTTTTCATTGCTGGGACACAATTCCTGACACCCACAAATTAAAGGAGGGAAGGTTTATTTTGTCTCACAGTTTGTAGAAGTTTCAGTCCATTGCTGGCTGGTTCCAAGGCTAGGAGGCAAGGCATAGGGACATGACAGAGAAGAAACAGCTCATGGCATGGCGGACAGGAAGCAGACTGTGAAGGAGGGAGGAAGAAGGCCACGCCAACAGTGACCCATCCTCTCTGACTGGGCTTCACCTCTCAACATCACAGTTAGCTTTAAAGTCATCAGTGGGCTAATCTACTGATGAGTATCACCCCCCATGACCCAGTCATTCTCACCCATAAGCACATAAGGCTTTGGTGGGACATGTAGATATAAACCATAACAGTTTGGATACATTGAACATATCTGCTTCACAGGATTAGGAAGGCACAGAAAAACATGTAAATGAAAATTTTCTGTGTCACATCAAGTGGCATTAAAATGTAAGATTATCATTCTTGTCTCCAATACAGTTGGGTTTACATTATTTCATGTGATAAAGATCATGGGCAGATTTTTCACATACTACTTTATTCCTAAGCTATTTACTTAATGCTGATTCTTTAAAAAGAAAAAGGAAATGTAAACAACTTGGCAGGACTCTTCTTTTTGATTCTGCCTAATTTTTTTTATCTTTTTGAACTCCTCATAAATCATCTACTTTAAAAAATCATAATCAAATTTTTCTCTGATAAACATAAGCCTCACTATCCAGTTTGCAAATTCTTCCATTTTTATTGGAAAGTTAGAATATATTTGCTTTTAAAGAATTCTGGCATCTTTCTTCTGCTCCTTGATTTTTTAGACAGTATTAATATTAACTGGTTTTTTAAAAAATAGAGGAAGCATCAGACATAGCCTTGCTGTTCAGCAATCAGTGTAGCAACCTAGTGAGGCAGGTTGAGGAAGTTGGGGAAAATACAACTTCTCTATTTTTCTATCTATAAAATGAATGTAAAGATCTAATTTCCCACTATAATAGTGAGACATAAATACAATAATGCATTTGAAAGAGTGTCTATAATTATAAATGTTACACAACACCCAGTCTGTGCTCTGGAGTAATCATTGCAAAAAAACCCCTCTCATTCCTTAAATCTACTATGTTCTCTGTATTCTCTGCTCTCTTCCATTGCCCCTAGCAACCCTATATGTGTTATGACCCTTGTACTGATGATGAAACTAAGGGTCAGAAGGGTTACAGACTGTCTGCAGTCACACAGGCAGTAGCTGGGAGGTCAATCCAAACACGGGTCTGAATCTAAAGCCTGGCCCCTGAACCTCTGCCCAAATTTTGCTTCAGACTCCCACTCATACAGTCAGAAGCTCAGATTCATTTAAGCAGAAGCCCCTCCAAAATCTCTCACCTGTTACGAGTTGTTGCCAAACCTTTCCAATATGAAAACCACCCTACTTTCTACACGAGAACAGAAACCACATAGCCCTGAGCTCTCATTTCTCTGCTAACACTACACCATCTTCTGAAAGTACCAAACCTCATTTTTCCTTTTTTTTTTTTTTTTTAAATTCTGCAAACATCCCTGGATTTCACATTTGTCATAAGCCTCAACTCCTTCTACCTTTATCCCTAGGTGAATAAAATGACTGTTTCAATTAGAAAAACTATTCTAGTCAAATGCATTTTTTGGCATACAATAATTATTTAATTAATAAACCATGCCATGAATCTCTCCCCAAGATTTTCTCTGTACAAATTTCTCCCTTATTAATTTTCTCCAAGTTTTCCTTGACAGGTGTTATTAGTTTGTCATGTACTTGTATAAAATTAGTTGTTTCACAAGTGAATGTTTTTGATCTTGAGCTGGATTAAAAATTACCAAAAATAGCCGGGTGTGGTGGCACACACCTGTAATCCCAGCACTCAGAAGGCAGAGGCAAATGGATCACTGTGAGTTCGAGGCCAGCCTGGGCTACATAGTGAGTTCAAGGCCAGCCTGAACTACATGACAGAAAATCAAAACAATAAAAATAAAAGTAAAATTACCAAAGATAATAACAATGCCTTCTGAATTTGGTGCTTAATGATGCTTGTGAAGTTATTTCTTTGTGAGTTTATTACATTTTAAATTCCAAAACTGTAATTATTATGAAAGCATGACTGCTAATGATCAGTGGCATAGATAGGGCACATATGAATGTAGCTTTGCAAATAGTGACCAACTATCATTACGGTTCCCACAAAGCCACCAGACTGTGTCCGCTATGGACACTGCTAAAGAACTCACACTTGCACTGCATTATCATTTGAACATTTAAAAATAAATTAAGCCATTGACCCAAAGTATGTACAACATGTTGGCCATTCAACCTTTTTCACTGTGGAAAAAGGTTTTGATGTTTTACTTCAACATTACTCTTGGTAATTTGATTCCAAGAATATCTTCCTGTTTATCCTTACAATTTTCTACAACATTCCTTTTATTTATACAATTTTTACATATCCTATTTGAAATCTTTTTGAGTTTATGTTAACTTGAGTTAATAACTTCTAAAATGTCATAAGAAAGCACATACAGGCCCAACTAAAAATTCATACATTTATATGATAGTAACCAACTTCTGGGGGAAAAAAGCCTTTGGAAAAATGTCTTTGGAAAAAAACAATGCTAAAAATTACCATTCACTCAACATACAGAAAAGTTAACATGTTGTCTTAGATTAGATTACAAGAGACTATAATAAAAATAAGGGATAGAGGGAACACTGTGGGAAACACACATAAGGACTCATTTCCTGCTATTAATGGAAAAATATAATTCTTAGCACAAGCTACAACATCTACTCTAAATTGGCTTTTCAACAATAAATATTCTGTAGCCAGAAACCTTCTCTTTCTCTTCTCAGAGATCTAAAAGTTTAGGCTCTAAGTATGAAATATTGTTTAATGATCAGGAGATTTTTGTATAATTTTGCACATGTTTTCAGTACTTAAGAGTTAGTTTGAAATAAATGATCTCTGGAAATAATTTAGGAACTAACATGAGGTCCTCATTGAAAAAATGGTAATAATATTCCAATTCTGTATATCCTTTCTCTGATCTTGTTAGTTGAGGGTCATATAATTAAAACACTGAAATTTATTTGAATACATTCTGTTATAAGGACCTTAAAAAAACTTTGAGATAAATAGGAAAACCTTAGTTCCAAAAATACTCATTTAGATTCAAATGAATTTCAAATATTAAATTGAACCTAATTAAAGTACAACTTTTGAGTCAAAGAGAAAATGCTGGTAGGTCATACATCATTTGTGATTGTCTTAGTTACTTTTCTCATTGCTGGGACAAAATACCCAACACCCAAAGTTAAAGAGGGAAAGGTTTATTTAGATCACAGTTTGTAGAGGTTTCAGGGTGACTTGACAGAGAATAGCTCGTGGTGCCCACAAGACAGCAAAAGCAACAAAGGAGAGACAAGACTCTTTCTGTCCCTTATATTTTATGCAGACTACCCACCCTAAAGTGGGTGTAGCTCTCACACACTTAATCCTAGCCAGAACTATGCCAAACCAATCAGTGGATTGATTTACTAATCACACACCCTTAATCCCAGCATCACACACTCTAGATTTAGCCAACTCTGAAAAAGTCCTATGACCACATGAGGCTTTGGGGGGACATCTAGACACAAGCCATAACAGGGTAAAGTTTATCTAGTTTATCTTTATAGAAACATTTAATTCAGGAATCGTTTTATGTGGAGTATCTCTTTGAAGCTTCCCTGACAATATTTTTATTCTTTTTTTCAAGGTATCAGATACACACAGGCCTTCAACATTCTATCATAAGACCTACCCAACCCAACTGTTTACCTCTGGACAACGCAACCCTACCTCAGAAGCTGAAGGAGGTTGGATATTCAACGCATATGGTGGGAAAATGGCACTTGGGGTTTTACAGGAAAGAATGCATGCCCACCAAGAAAGGTTTTGATACCTTTTTTGGTTCCCTTTTGGGAAGTGGTGATTATTATACACACTACAAATGTGACAGTCCTGGCATGTGTGGCTATGACTTGTATGAGAACGAAAATGCTGCCTGGGACCATGACAATGGCATATACTCCACGCAGATGTACACGCAGAGAGTGCAGCAAATACTAGCTTCCCATAACCCCACAAAGCCTATATTTTTATATATTGCCTACCAAGCTGTCCACTCACCACTGCAAGCTCCAGGTAGGTACTTTGAACACTACCGATCCATTATCAACATAAACCGACGTAGATATGCCGCCATGCTTTCCTGCTTGGACGAAGCAATCCACAATGTGACCCTAGCCCTCAAAGCATATGGTTTCTATAACAACAGCATTATCATTTACTCTTCAGATAATGGTGGCCAGCCCACCGCTGGAGGAAGCAATTGGCCTCTCAGAGGTAGCAAAGGAACATATTGGGAAGGGGGAATCCGGGCTGTTGGCTTTGTGCACAGCCCACTTCTCAAAAACAAGGGAACTGTATGTAAAGAACTTGTGCACATCACTGACTGGTACCCCACTCTGATTTCACTGGCTGAAGGACAGATTGATGAAGACATTCAACTCGATGGTTACGATGTCTGGGAGACCATCAGCGAAGGCTTTCGTTCGCCCCGAGTGGATATTTTGCACAACATTGACCCCATTTATACCAAGGCAAAAAATGGCTCCTGGGCAGCGGGCTATGGGATATGGAACACAGCCATCCAGTCAGCCATCAGGGTGCAGCACTGGAAGCTGCTCACGGGAAACCCTGGCTACAGTGACTGGGTTCCCCCTCAGGCTTTCAGCAACCTGGGGCCAAACAGGTGGCACAGTGAACGGATTACCTTGTCAACTGGCAAGAGCATATGGCTTTTCAACATCACAGCTGACCCCTATGAGAGGGTGGACCTCTCCAGCAGGTATCCAGGCATTGTGAAGAAGCTCCTGAAGAGGCTCTCCCAGTTCAACAAGACCGCAGTGCCTGTCAGATACCCACCCAAAGACCCCAGGAGTAACCCTCGGCTTAATGGAGGAGTCTGGGGACCATGGTACAAAGAGGAAAACAAGAAAAAGAAGGCAAGCAAAAATAAAGCTGAGAAAAAGAAAAAGAAAAGTAAGACCAAGAAGAAGAAACAGTCCAAAGTGCGCTCATCCCGAAATTGCCATTCAGATAGTACTCCTGGTTAAGTTAAATAGTTTAGCGTGGAAACCCAGTCTTTCACCTATTTGCTAGGTACCCAGCATATTTGGCTCAGCAATATCACTGCCATATGCATCGGGCTTGTATTCATGTTGTGCCATGCCACAGACGTCAGCCCCCTGGCTGCCACATGGAAACAGTGGTGCTTGGTGCCAAAGGTGCTGCTTCTGGAAGCCACACTCAGAGGAGACTGGAGATGTTGACTTGTCTCAGTCCTTTATAAAGCGTGGTCAGTCATGTACTCACCTGCTGGGCTTCCGTCAACTGACCAAACACTATGCTTTAAATTATGAAAGGGGACTTGAGCTTGCCAGCAATGAGCATGCCAATTTGATAGACATTAGGAGGTCCTAGGATTAAAAACTACTTTTGATGTAGTCAGAGGTTGTGTCACCTCAACGGCCTTGAAAAATATTTTTTCTCAGTGAATTTTTGTATCTCTCATGTGACACTTGGGTTTTTAAATTATTTCTATTTCAAGTATCATTTTCTTTCTGGTGAAAATAAGCTGTTTTTCTCACGTGTGAGCAGCTTGCACCTCATTTTATCATGCCTGAGGGAAAGGCAAAAAGAACGCTGGAGCATACTGCCAAAAATGAATGTAACTGTTTCTGAACACTTTAATAAAGTCACATTTCAATATAAAATATATAATTTATTTTTATGGAAAATATTTTGTTTTCATAAGTTACCCAGATGACTTTAATTATTTTATTTTTATTTTCTACATACAATTACAAAAATTTTATTTCATTTCTTTAAGATTACCAAGCACTGTAATACCGTAAATTACTGTAATATTGAATAAATTTATAGAATATAAAAAATTATTCAGAAAAATGGTAATCATTGTTCAACTATTATTTTGAATGTAATACTATGAATATATTCCTTACAGATTACTTGGAAATTTAGTGTTCGTGCACAGTTGATACAACTTTATTGTTTCTGCCATAAACTATTTATGTATATTAATTATTAAAATGATCTATTTTATGGCACCAGCAAATATAGTGTGGCTTTTCTGATTTCACTTCTAGAATTCTAGATAAAGGAATATTATTTATTGCAGCAAGTAATAATCTTGACAAATAGGCAATTGAAGGTATGGTTTGCTAACACAGTAATATAATAGGGATTTTTACAAACAGGAGATGTTTCTACCTGGCTACTGCATCAAGGATAAGTCTAATGACACTTATAATGGCCCTACATTTATACATGGTAGGCAGAGTGGGGAGACAGAGAAATGGAAGATACAGATCCTGTCTGGAGTAGTTAAAATCTAATATGGAACTCACACATGCAAATATGAGAAGGACTGAAAGGATGATCTATAACATAGTTTATCATGGGCCATCAATGGGCATAAATCAGCAAGTTCAGGCCCTGGGCTTTTCTTTGATTTGCCCTCTGAACACACTTAAAAGAGTCAAAGACAGCAAGGATTGTGGTCTGTGAAGTTAGAGCTGTGACAAGAAAATGTACGTGGCCATGTGACAGCAAACCATTATATGTATACATATATCAGATCTCAAAGAACCAGTCATCATAGTTCCTAGAAAACTATAAAGGAACCTATAAATGTCACTGAAATTATTAACTAAAGTAGGGAAAATAAGTTTAATAAGTGTTCTTCTAAGCAAAGTTAAAGGCATTACTTCAATGCAGCCTTTCTTAGACTTTTTAAATCCTGGTTGTCATTACAACTCTCTGACAGAAGGAAAACTCTATACACTATTTTCTGATTTATTTCATCATAAAACTCTTTTCTCTAGCTCATTGCATTGGACTAGGATTCTAAGGAAAGCACTGAAAATTGTTTGTGTAAATATATAATATTGTAAGACCCAAAAAAGGCAGATAGGCAAATAAAATTTATGAAAATTAATTCTAATTCACACTGGAATCCAGCCAGTTTTACCAATTGTAATGGAATTTTTAAGATGTCTATAAATGACCATAATTTTTTCAATGGAAATAAATCAGCCTACTACTTTCTACCTGGAAATAGCTTTAGGGATATTGATCACTGTTTTAAAAGCATAGCTTCCACCTGTACACAACTCTGGGTGGTTTATGATTTAAGTCTCACTGCCTTACTCCTAAGAAACTAAAATCTAATAAAATAGCAATACATAAATAATGAGCAAAAATTTTTCCAAAATGCTGTCAGCAAATTACTGAGTATTTCAAGATGGCCCAGAAGGAAGACACTGTGCACTTGACTTTCATACCCTAATCAACAATGACAGTTTCCTGTCAGGCATGTATTCTCTGATTTCCTTCTGATGCACTGCATCCTTACAACGCTTGTGTCTGTGACTGTCGCAAGTATAAACTATCTTTTTAGGGTTCTTACCCTTTTCTTAGGATAATAAAAGAAACTCCTGCCATATTTATCAGAAGACAATTGGTGGATGTGGTTATGTGTCTGGGATGAGAAAGGACAAAAATATTTTCTTCAAAAAACAAAAACCACATTTTTGCTGCCTTTTAACAAGTGAAAACATCTACCACTGGTCTGTCAAGTCTACTTAAATTATTTCATCTATATTATTCTTTCCTCATTTTTCTAAAAATTGATGAATGTTATAGTTTTCTTGGCTAGAACCCATTTAAAAATCTTAAGAATACAGGGGAAGTTGGGTCATTGGTAGTTAATAATTATGCAGTTAATATACTTTAATATTTGATTTTCCAAAGTGCCAGAATTTGGCATCAGGATAAACACTTCCTAAGTGTTTATTTACAGCATTCTTAAGCATACAAATGGTGAACTTTTGAGAAGCAGTCAGAATGTGTGTTGTCGGCAGAAAAAAAGCTGACTTAATAAAACCAGCAAAGAAAATTCATATTTCATAAGTCAATAGCTACGTTGTTTCCTGTTAGGGCAAATTATATCATACAATTCATTTCTTCATTCAGCAGCTATTTGCTAAATCCTACGATCTTTAAGATTCAGCGTTCTGAGTGTGTAAGTGAACAAAATATAAAAATGCTCAGCCTGGTGCAGGTTACTTTCTAGCTGGATGAGGCAGATGATCACTAGCAAACTAAATAAAAAGTAAGTTACATTCTGTATAAAGTATTGTGAGGAAAGAAAGAGTACATCAGGCTAAAGGGAGGATTTACTTGACACCAAGTTTTTCCATCCATTGGTTCAGCATTTGTTAAGCGCCACTTGAAAGGACACACAGGGGTGTAATAATGTAATAAGAAGAGCATCAGACAGGGTACATCCTCCTGGGAAATTACTCCATGAATCAAATCACCTCTGCTCCCTACCCTCCCACCACCACTACCTGCTTGATCTTTCTCCATAGCACTTCTACCATGTACTATATTTCATATTTTACTTGCATGTATGTACTGTAAAGACATTCCTCCCAACAAAGTACAAGGGATTAAAATCTGTTCTATTTACATCTGCACTGCCAGTATATAAAATAATGTCCTGCTCATAGCTTTCTCTTGAACTTTCTCCCCTTCTTCATATTTATATAATTTTTAATGATAAATAAAATTACATATATCCATATGTTCAACTACATACAATGGCTTAGGTTTTATCCATTTCTTTTTTTCTTTGTTTCTTTTCTTTTTGTGGGTCCCGGGGGTCAAACTCAGGACCTCACGCACCAGCAGGTGCCCGTGCCACTGAGCGATATCACTGGCCCTTTTTTCTTATACTGGTACTGGGAGTTGAACTCAGGACCTCACGCTTGCCAGGGAGGCACTTATGCTGCTGAGCTATCTCACCGACCCTTTATCCATTTCTTGTGTGGGGATTTCACTGCTGAAAGTAGAACTAATTGTATTTTAATCAGGAAATACTAAATATAAAGAAGTGTTTATTAGAGGCACCTTCTTTAGGGACAGAGTACATCTCCATGACTGTTCATCCTGATAACAGGAATGATGTAAAATGTACATTTTTCTAGCTCTATAACTCTGACAGGGTATACTTATAGGAACACAGTGTTACAGCAAAAGTGAAGCAAAAGTCACACGAAATTGATAGCAAATTTTATCTATATAATTTTTTATCTAACAGGGTAGAACATTTTTATTCTAACCTACTTTGAGTATCACAGAATACATTGGCTTAATGAGTTTCCAGAAAGGAAAGCCGGAGCCTTAAATTGTGATTAATTTCTTTGTGCCATGTGTGAAAGGGAAAAATATAATTAGCAAATAAACCTTCATGTATTCATAGAATTATGAAGCCAAGTGGACTGTGCGTCACCTCCTATTTTATTACAAACCTTTCCAATTCTGAAGACCAGGAATTCTGCTTTTTAAAAATGTATTTCTCTTTAAGCATTTTATTGGTCATAGCATCTGTATTAAGGTGATTAATTCATAAGCTGGCCATGATACTACAGAAAGCACAGCACCAAAATGTTGTCTTTTGGAATTAGGCAGAATTGAACCTACTTATCTAACTCTTGATTTTACTTCTCTAATTTGAAATTTCCTTACTCTCAAATTTGCTGCAATCTTATAACATCCTTTGGCAGTTGACATATGTAATTTTAGAGAAAACTCATCTCAATAATTGAAAAGAAACAAGGAAAAAGAAACAGGCCTATTAGAAATACCTACCTATTCACTATCTGCAGAAATCTTTCAGCTGGTAAATTGTGAGTTGGGAGCATCCAATCTCACAAATCGAATAAAAATAAAATTTGTCTTTCAGAGCAAAAATTAAAAAAACAATTTTCAATGTGACTTATATTAATCCCTCCAGAATCAATGCTTTAATAATTAAACTCCCTTCAGCCTTGAGAATTGTGAATGAGGAATATATTCAACTCATCTAAATACTGAGTAACTGTAAGGATTTTTTTATAGCCACATATAGGGACAAAAGGAAAGGCTTCCCTTCTTCCTGTGAAGGTTTGCTGGAATGAGATGGCAATAGGTTAAATAGGAGGAAAGATACACAAATTCATTACATGCACAAAAACAATCAAAGTATCACTACCCGCTCAGAAGCTTGTATAGTACTTTTCTATCTGGGATGGGGAGAAGGGGCAATGTAGATGGTTTCGAGGGGAAGAGTAAATGATGCTTAGGGGAATTCAGTGGACTTGGAGAAACATCCAATGGCCAAGGCCAAGTCTTCTGGGTCCACAAAACAATGGATTGCAAAGGATTCTCTTTGGAAAACTGGGACCAAAATAAGAGATGAAGTGTATGACAAAAGTCTATCCAGGTGTATTGACACACTTTGATCTTTAATTTTGCAATATGAGCTGAGTTCATGAAATCTCAGGGAAGAGACCAGAGGTGCCTATTTCTTTCATTGGCTACTCCAGACTTCAGCAGACAAGGAGGTGTCAGAGTAGGGCTTCTTGGACGTCTGCTGTGCTCTGAATTCCTTTATTCACCATGCCAGGGCACCGAATTGAGGAGATGACCATTCTTACATTTCTTTACAGGATAAGAAACAAAAACAAAAAAACCATTGATTTCATTTAGTGTCTGTAATTATATGTTATGTGTATGTATTTTTTTTCATTTCATCACTACCAGCAAAAATAATTCATCAGTCACAGAGACTCATTTTGTCCCTGAAGAAGGTGCCTCTAACACTTCTTTATATTTAGTGTTTCCTGATTAAAATATCCCTGCAGCACCTATTAGGTGGGGAATGACATGCATGTAAAGTTCTCCATTAATTTTTGCTATACATTCAGACTTAAATAGCATACTTATTAAGCAATAGCATATATATTAAAGCTTTTCACTTCACATTTTGCTCAAAGCAACAAAGCAATTAACTTAGTATTTCAGAGATTATGATAGACCTGCCATGGTATCCTGTCCTCCCTCAGTTAGAACTTCAGCTGCAGGACAGTGGGACCAGGCAGGAGGATGGGTGAAGAGGGTTTTTCCTCTTTGCCTCTTGGCCAGGGATCTGCACTCTCCAGCATCCACACTGTGCATGAGCTATTTATTTCTGTTTTCTCACATACAACCCTGGCTCCACACTTGACTTTCCTGGCACGTTTGTCCATCTCTGAGTCCTTTCTGCCACAGAACTAGGCATGGATGCCTGTGTCCAACAGAGTTATCAGCATGAACATTCCTCCCCTCTGGGGTTACCCAGCATAAAGGGATGGATGTGTAGGTTTACTCTCATCCCCTGGTGACAAGAAGCTCTCAGTCCCACCCCTAAATGTTAAAGAGCTCAAGTAAGGTAGAGGGGAGTGAGGAGTCAGGAAAGCCAAGCTTTTCCACAGGAGTGAGATCCATATACCATAAGGACCTCTCAGTTTAGCAGCTGGAACACCCAACATCAGCTTCAGTAGCTCCGGTAGCTTTGGAGACTACTGTAATTAGTGCTTTCTCCCCCTACTTAGAACAAAGCAATGAACAAAGAATTCATCTCTACAATTTGGGGCCTACCCAAAGCTCACCTTTAGGAATTCCTGCTCTTTCACCTCCAGTACAGAGGGCAGAACAAAGATAGTTCTAAGATTCTTTGCCCACTGAAAGCCCAAGTTTGGGAATTCCTCTTCCCTTTCCTGGAAGAGGCAGCAAGAACCAAAAGCATCACAAGGTCTGCTTATTGCAACCCTATCTCTTAGTCCTGAGCCACCCATTTCCTTCCAGCCCTTCAGATGTGTCTGCTGCTGGTTCCCGTTGACTTCTGTCAAGTCCTGTTAGGCTGTGGCACTCTCCTCTGTCTTTTCCAGAAAACCGTGCTTCACACAGTATGTCATCATTGTCAGAAAAATGGGTAACTTCTGCTATTTATATTTATTCATTATTATCCTGAAGCAATGAAGTTTCTAGAACACAGATCAACTGACAGAAATAACTGCACCAGTGTCCCACAAGTGAGGCCATTGGGAAAACTACATGTCCAGGACTTGAACTACAGGATTCCTATTGCTACTAATGTTCTACCCTAGACTGGGTATTTTTTCTCTCCTGAAACTGTGAAACAAATAATAAGAGGAAACAGCAACCACGCAGAAAGATGACTTTTATTCTTGATGTAGAAGTGGGAGACGAAGTCGCAAATCAACTTCTCCCCTTGGGGATCAGGAGGTTTTACATATGGGGTAAAAGAAACAAAGGAGGGATAGGCTAATAAAGGAGAATGGTTATGTCTCCTCTGGGAATAGATGAAGATTTTCCCAAGAATTTGGGTAACACCTCTTTTTGATCATTCTAAGGTTCTTTCCAGTCATTGTCCTGGCAATTGTCAACTGCCATAGTGCTGGGGATGTGTAATTTAGCATGCAAGTAGAATTTAATGAAGGAGAGGTCATCTGACTTCACTATGGTAGCCATCTTAGATCCCACCTGAAGAGGAACTTCGGGCCTTTAGGCATTCTGTCCTCAGAGATAAGCAAGATTAGGGCAGGGTAGAAATTCAGCTAGGTCATATAGGGAATACAAGTTTAAGGCTCAGTAATGGTACAATAGGAGGGGAACCCTGAAATTATCAATCTGGGATTTTTATGTGGAAACAGAACAACAGCTCTCCCTTCTTCCCTTCATGAAGGAGAAAGAAAAACCTTTGTTCCCTAACCTTCTGCAGTCTTTCGGAATGTAAGTAAATATTTTCAGGATGGTAAAGAGGGACATCTGTACCCCCAAAATAATATTCACTGAGGCTGTGGAAAATAAGTTTCATTACCCTTTAAATGAGAGCAGATGATTCCACATTTAACACCCCTTAGCTTCCAAGACTTGCCTTTAACCCAGGGGTCAGTAACATTTGCTCAGAAAGCCCTAACTTCACTGAAACATGAAAATATTCAGGGCCTGACACAGATCAGTGGTTGTCAGTGGATGAAGATTAGAGCATAGATTGATACAAACAGATATGAGGAAACATTTTGAGACAAAGGAAATATTTCAGAGCTGAACCATGGGAATGATTGCAAAATTGCAAAATATACTAAAAATCACTGAAATACACATTTATAAAGGGTGAATTGTATGGCATATAAATTATTCCTCAATAAAGCTATTAAATGCAAGCCACCAAATAGAGGAATTATTTATAACTTAACAAAAAATCAGTTTCCAGAACATTTAAGAAACTACAAATCAATAAGAGAAAATAATATGAGTCCCTCAAAAAAGATGATACGGGGCCAGTGAGATGGCTCAGCGGCTTAAGCGCCTGCCCGGCAAGCGCGAGGGCCCGAGTTCGATTCCCGGAACCCACATACGAAAAAGGGGCCGGTGATATCGCTCAGTGGGACAGGCGCCTGCTGGCGCTCGAGGTCCTGAGGTCGACCCCCCGGTACCCACAAAAAAAAAAGATGATACATAGAAGGTCAATAAATGTTTATGTCTAAAATGTCCCCCAAAAGGCTCATGAGTTCAGAAGTGAGGCTTTTGGAAGGTAATTGGATCATAAGAGCTCTAACTTCATCAGTGAATTAATCCATCGAGGGACTCCTAATTCAATTGCATTATTGGGAGGAGATGGAATTTAGGGGGTAAAGCCTAGTTGAAGGAAGTGGGTCATGGTGGCATGATGTTGGGGGACTGTATCTTGCCCTCAGCCTGCCTTTATTTCTCTTCCTCTCCCCTTCCCACCCTCTCTGTCTCTCCTTCCTGGCCACAGTTGGTGAGCAGCCTTCCTACCACTCCCTTCCACCATAATACTCTCCCTTATCATAGGCTGTATCAAGGGAGCCAGCTGAACCTCTAAAAATCATGATCCAAAATAAGTCTTTCCTGGTTTAAATTGATTTTCTCAGGTATTTTGTCACAGTGATTGAAAACTAACACAATAATATATATGAAAGTGTACTCAAATCATTAGGAACTAGAGAAATATAAATTAAAATCCTAATGCTATGTCATTACACAGCTATTAGAAAAAGTAAAAGGAAAAAAGACACTAGCAAGTGTTGATGATATATGAAACAGCTGAATGAGAAGTTTAGTGAGGTTAATTAATGTAACGATTTAATTAGAAACTATATATTTTTTTTTCCCACGAACAAAACATATACACACTTCAGCAGTTTGCCTTACTGATAAATGTCTGGAAGCTAATGGCCACCACTTGGAGCACCTTTTATAATTGTAAAAGCCAAAGGTAACTTGTATTAATCTCATGCTATAAATATTAAAATATTTATATAAGTTTTCCTTTTCCTGATATATACATTCTTTGGGGGAATCTCTCTCTCTCTCTCTGTCTCTCTCTGTCTCTCTCTCTCTATATATATGTTCATCAAAGTCATATAAAGGTTCATAGCAGCACTTTTATACTATGTCAACAATGGAATATCCATCAACAGGAGAATTAATAAATTGTGAAGCAATATGAATAATCACATCAATGATTAGTATAATAAAGTCTACATGAGTATTTAATTCACAATTGAGTAATGTCCAATAATCACAGACCATACACTATTCCTATCAAAATTACTAATAAATATATTTTAAAGTAAAAAAATCATGGGCTCTGCATATATGACTGTCCGATGATATGATATTCTACTAAGAAGTGTGATTCCCTTTTAATTTCTCTCTATTGCTCTTTTCTTTTTGACAACTAACAATATATTTCTTGCAATACCATCTGCCTCCTTTGTCTATTCATCTATACCTATTCTGGCTCCTTTTCTCATCCCAGTTTTTCCTTCCTCCTCTTCAGTAACTGTAATTTGTTTATTATCTCTGAAAGCTAACAAAACATGTTCATTCAAAGGCAACACATTAGGGTCTCTGTGCCTATCTTTAAGGAAAATCTTCCAGCAGTGTGGGGGTGGTTAAAAAGGGGTGACAGACTCTGATCTTCACATGCGGTAAAGTCAGTAAAGCAAAACACACTTCTAGGTGTATCTGGGGGTTTCCAGAGAAAATCAGCATGTGCATCAGACCACTCCAGTAGGCTGGAGGCCTGGATACAACAAAAAATGGAAGAAATTCACACACTGGACTTTATCAGTGGTTGTGCTTTTGCTTCTGCCTTTGTTCACCAACCTTAGGCTCCTAATTCTTCACCTAGTCCACTGCTGGCCATTCTAGTTGACTCTACTTCTCCATCCCTGCCATCCACACCTCTCCCAGCACAGCCTGCTCCATCCTTGCTATCCGTGCTGCTCCTGGCACAGCCTGGTCCTCAAAAGCCCCCTGAGCTGAGCCGCATCTGCTGTTGGCTCCACTCAGCACACCTCAAGATGCCTCTCCAAGGATATCCTGGTGGTCAAAGGGGACCAAATCTGCAACCTGCTTTAACCACCAACCTTTCAGCTCCACTGATCTCAACTGGAAGCATCACACTCCTCCTACTCAGAAAAGCCCCAAGCTATGATTGATCTCCTGACTTCAATCTTTCGGACACATCAACCCACCTGGGAAGATTGCCAACAAATTCTCCTCTCTTCAGCACTGCAGAGTGTACTCATATTTTTGAGGGGGGAAAAACCTGGCTAAAGACTAGAATTCCAGACATTACTGCTGACCCTGTCACTTCAGTAAACACCACCTTCTCTCCCACCTGTCCAGACTGGGACTGTAATACTGCAGAGGGCCTTGATGCCTTGAAACTGTATTGCAAGGCTTTTCTGGCAGGGATAAAGGAGGGAGGAAAAAAAGGCTATTAACATGTCCAAGATTGCTGAAATCACCCAAGAACCTAATGAATGTCCTGCTAAATTTTATGAGAGACTATGTGAAGCATACCAAACCTATTCCCCATTTGATCCTGAGGTGCCAGAAAATCAGCAGATGATAAATTCAGTCATTGTGACACAGTGTGTTCCTGACATTCACAGGAAGATTCAGAAAATTGATGGTTTTTGTGAACCAGGGAAGAGAAGAAAAAAGAGAATGTAAGCATCACCAGACTGCCTTTTTGGCTGTGATCACAGGAAAGCCACTCCCAGAGAAACCTCAGGTGAGTCAGCCTCATTACCAGAACAGAGACAACAAAGCACCACAGAGTCCCCAATACAAAACAGGCAGTCATCCCTACACCTTGGCCCCAAACCAATGTGCCCAATGCAAGCAACTGGGACATCAGAAAGACAAATGTCCCCTCCACCCGAAAGATCTACAAGTTCCTAAAGAACTGAGCCTGCCACAGCCTGACCCCCTGCTCTCACTTTTCAACAACGATGAATAGGACAGACCAGGCTCTGTAAGACTAGGCCACCGAGAGCCCATGGTCACTGCTACAATCAGGAAAAACCAATAACTTTTATAGTGGACATGGGGAAAAACATTCTGTTGTGACTTGGCCCATTGCTTCTTTGACCTCCCAGAAGATTCAAGTAAATGGCACCACAGGGACTCTCACTGAGAAAAAGTTCTACCAAAGCAGATCCTGTGAAATTGGTGGACATTTTGTCAAACATGAATTCTTGTACGTGCCTGAATGCCCTATTCCTTTCCTGGGATGGGACATCCTCTCAAAGCTGGGGGCAACTCTATCCTTTGCCCCAAACCAGCCAACATCTCACACACTTAAGCCCTCAGCTCCAGACTTGATATTGACTTTGTCCCCCAAGAAGGGGAATGGTGACTACATCAGACAGAAACATCCAGAGACTATAATCCTGAGATTTTAAAAACCATGTTTCCTGATGTATGGGCAGAAGACTCACTGCTGGGGCTGGCCATTAACCATGCTCCCCTGATAACTGAACTCAAACTGAGTGCCACTCCTGTTGCTGTCAGACAATGCATGATGTTGCAAGAACCTCGCCTTGGGATCCTCTCCACATCTCCAGATTAAAGCAGACAGGGATTCTAATAGACTACCAGTCACCATGGAACACTACCCTGCTCCTGGTAAAAAAACCAAATGGAGATTTCTGCCTAATGCAGACTCTCCATGTCATTAATGCAGCCATGACCTTACATCCAATGGTGCCAAACCCATACACTCTTCTGAGCCTGTTCCCTCCTGATGCTGCCTGGTTCACCTGCTTGGACTTAAAGGATGCTTTCTTCTGCCTATGAGTGGCGCCTGCCAACCAGCCTTTGTTTGCCTTTGAATTGGAGGACTCTAACACATGGCAAAAGGTACAACTTACATGGTCCCTCCTTCCTCAATGTTAAAAGAATTCTCCCACACTGTTTGGGGAAGCTCTGGCTGCAGACCTGGTCAGGTTACCCCATGAAAGGCACAACTGCATGCTGTTGCAGTACATTGGTGATATTCTGATAGGGAGCCCCACAAAAAGGACTGCTGAGAGGGAACTAAAGCCCTCCTCCACCACCTGCTGGCCACTAGTTATAAGGTCTCTTGGAAAAAGGCTCAAATTTGTACACAGAACATCAGATATTTAGGATTTGACTTAAAACAGGGGCTCCAAAGCTTAGGCTCAGAAAGAAAAGAAGTCATCCGTTCCATTCCAAGGCCTGATTGCAGAAAGGAACTTAGACAATTCCTGGGAGTGGCTGGATTTTTTAGGATATGGATACCTGGATTTGCTGAAAAGGCAAGGCCAATCTATGACATGCTAAAGAAACCCACAACAGAAAGGGAGGTAATTAATTGGGCTTTAGAAGAAACTGAAGCCTGGCTTTAACCTCAGCTACAGCCCTAGGAATCCCAGATGTGACCCGCCCCTTCAACCTGTTCATTGATGAAAGACAGCATGTTGCTTCAGGAATCCTAACTCAGATGATGGGACCCTGGGAAAGGTCAGTTGCTTCCCTGTCCAAGACTCTGGGCTCAGTAACAAAAGGATGGCCTCCTTGTTTGTGGGCACTTGCTGCTATCACCCTTTTGGTTAGGGAGGCAAATTCACTTTGGGACAGAAACTGACTCTTCATATGCCACATGCTGTTCTCGAGCTTCTCAACAGCTGAGGATTGCTTCCCTCTCCAAGACTCTGGGCTCAGTATCAAAAGGATGGCCTCCTTGTTTGTGGGCACTTGCTGCTATCACCCTTTTGGTTAGGGAGGCAAATTCACTTTGGGACAGAACCTGACTCTTCATATGCCACATGCTGTTCTTGAGCTTCTCAACAGCTGGGACACTGTTGGCTCTCAAACAGCCACATTACCCAGTACCAGGGACTGCTTGTCAGAAATCCCTGACTCACTGTCCAGACAGTTAAAGCTCTGAACCCAGCCACCTATTTGCCCGCAGAGCTAGGGCAGCCAGACCACAACTGCCTTATGCTGGCAGATGAGCTCTTTGCACCAGCCTGATCTTCAGATGTAACATTTAACAGATGCTGAGTACACCCTGTTCACAGGTGGGAGTAGCTCTGTTAAAAATGGACAATGTAGGGCTGGCTATACTGTTGTAACCACTGAAGAAGTACTTCTAGCAGGACCTTTTCCCCAAAACTGGTCCACTCAACAAGCCAAACTCTGGGCACTCATACAAGCCCTCAACTGGGCAAAAGATAAAAAGGTAAATATATACACATATTCCAGATATGCCTTTGCCACAATTCATGTTCACAGGATGCTATACAAGGAATGTGGCCTTTTGACAGCCAAAGGAAAACAAATTAAAAATAAGGATGAAATCCTGCAGCTTCTGGCTATCCAAAAGGTGGCTGTCATACATTGCAAGGGACATCAAAAGGTAAAATACGCCATCACCCTTGGAAACCAGAAGGTGGATGAAGCTGCCAAACTGGCCACTGAAGGCTCAACATGGGGAGACAATGATTTGGTTCAAAACTTTGAAGTACAACATGAGATCCCACCAAAGGCTGTCCTCAGCCTGCACTGAGGTCCCCTCCACTATACTGAAGGAGAAATAAAATGGGCTCAACAGGAAGGAGTAGACATAGATCCAAATGGAGTCTGGGCTCTGCCAGATGATTAAATGATCATACCAAAGGGGTTCATTTACTCCTGGGTAAAACATCATAATGACCTCAGCCACAGAGGTAAGACTGCTATGGCTCAGCTTCTGAGTCACTATTATTATATCCCAAAGTTGACATTGATTTGTGTAGCTGTTAGCTGAAGATGCCAAATTTGTGCAAAGACTGAGGCCTCAATGGGCCCACAGCCACCACCTGGAATTCAGCATAAGGGACTCTCTTCTTTTGAGGACCTCCAAGTAGGCATTACTGAAGTTAAGCCATGTTGTGGGTACAAGTACTTACTGGTCCTTGTTTGTACTTATTCTGAGTGGCCAAAGGCATTCCTCATTAGCACTGAAAAGGCCTCTGCAGACTGCTGTTAAGAGAAATTATTCCTAGATATGGGCTGCCCTTGACTATAGGCAGTGACAATGTTCATCATTGTAGCAGAAATGACCTAGAAGCTGGCTAAGGAGTTAAAAATCAAATGGAAGCTTCACATTGCCTATAGGCCCCAAAGCTCTGGCAAAGTGGAATGGATGAACTGAACTCTAAAGACAATACTAACTAAGTATCACCAAGAGACCCAGGCACCATGGATAGATTTGCTACCCATGGCCCTCCTGAAAGTCAGGACATCACCAGGACCCACTGGATACACTCCTTTTGAAGTCCTGTTTGGGAGACCCCACCTTTAATAAAGGGTCACCAGGCAGACTTACACCAGCTGGAAAATATCACCTTACAGGAGCAGCTTATACATTTAGGAAAACCTTTTTTCTAGATACATAAAAACATAACAGAAAGAGTACCTCTTCACACTGTTACCCTGGCTCATACCCATAGCCTGTGTGACATAGTCTGGGTTAAAGATTGGAAAAAGGACCCCTGCCCCCTGGGTGGAGGGGCCCATATCTAATTATTTTGACCACTCCCGCTGCAGTTAAAGTAGCAGAAATCCATCCCTGTATTCATCACTCCAGGATCAAGACAACCCATCCTGATGACTGTTGGAAGGCCTACCCTGATGAGTTGGCTCCCCTAAAGACCACCCTGAAGAGACAATGTATTCAAAGCCCTGGTCCCATCACCCCTGGAAGCTGACAAGCTAGAGTAAATGGACATCGTACACTAGAGTACCTGTTTTGATCGACTCATGCTCTGATACCCAGTTTGGTTATTAGTTTCCCTTTCTTTGTTTATCTTGGTTCTTGCCACAAAACTCTGGGCTACATCCCCAGAGGACTGAAAATCTCCCACAAAATCACCTTTGCTCTCTTTTATATTGATGTAACTATTGGACTGGATACCTTGCTCTGTTTTGCCAAGCTTTAATTTCAATGTATTGTTACTCTGTCTGGTTCCTAAGTTCCTTATCTCCTGTTAGTTTCAGTGTTCACTTTCACTCTCTGGATCATAACTCCAACAAATTGGGAACCCCGTCAAAAAGCTGCCTTTGTTCTTGTCTATATAAATAGAATCTTTGGGTGCTTTGCTTTTAGCTGCCTACTCCTAAATTAACATGATTCTCCTATGGGCAATATACCTAAACATCCTAGGAACATATGGCAGTTGGGGACATTGGGAATTCCAAATTCAAATTTACAGTTTAAGCCCCATCATAACTCTTAATCAGACAAAAATGGGACCCCTCTGAGCCTAAAGTATACCTTTATTTTGATGCATGCCCAGTTCTGGCTGACATCCCAAACTGGGAGAACTGATGCTACTCCTCAGGGTGTGGAGGATTGAATTGGGAATGAGAATATCATTCTAATAATATGTCTGTCTGGAATGGTGACAAACCAAAAATCTCTGAAACTCCCTTTCCTGTCTATGTTCTGTCTGAGATGGGACTGTGTCATAGACTGGGGCGGATCTAAAAACAGCCTTCTAACTCAGCTCACCTCTAGTCCAACCTGTCTAAGGGGAACTTGTAACCCCTTACAATATATCATTCCAGATCCTACCCATTGAGAGTGGTCATCAGGTCACTGGATCAGGGTCTAGGTGGATGGATGGGGACAAAACCCATGACTTGTTTTAAAAATCATAAAAGTCTGGGTACCCCTATCACCTCATCCCTCATTAAAATTCCTTCCCCAAAACCACCACTGTTCCCATTGGCCCCTGCACCCATTACAAATCACACAGGACCTCTGACTCCTGACCTCCTGCACCTGGTACCCATTAGGTTCTCAAAGCTGTGAACCCAGAGTTGGGTAATGACTGTTGGCTCTGTGTTCCCCTTTCAACTTTTTCCTACTGAGCTCTAGATCTAACCCAGAATGATTCTAAACTCAACTCTACTAGTGTTCCTGATTGCTTACTCCAGACTTATCCCATGATAGTGTGGGGAAACACCTCTTGCTTCCTGGGTTTCTCTAAGGGTCAGAATGTCTCTGCTGACTGTATAGATGTTTTGACTGTTACTTCAGGTTCTCTAGCAGCTCCCCATAGAATTTCTTTGTTTTGACAGGGTTCACCAAGTGTTTAACAGCACTGCAATGAGTCTCTGTGCACTTGATTTTCTGGTACCTGACCTCTCTGTTTACTCAGGCCAGTGAGGCCTTGCACGTGCCCATCAGTCATACCAAAAGTATAACCCCATAATGTTGCCCATTCTAGCTGGGATAGCAATAACAGGAAGTTTAACCCTCAGTGCCACAACCATGGGTATAAGCCAACAGCAGCACTCACAGTTAAGTGCCCAGATAGCAGGAGATTTTGCCAACATACAAACCTCAATAGACATGCTGCAAGATCAAATAGATTTTTTGGCTGCAGTCCCTCTCCAAAATCACAGAGCTTTAGATCTCCTGACAGCCCAATATGGAGGCACTTGCCTTTTCCTGGAAGAAGAATGCTATTACTATGCCAACAAGTCAGGGATAGTAAGAGAAAACGCCTGTCATCCGTGGGAGCATCACAAACACAGGGCTCAAAATACTATGGGAGGCTCCTCCTGGTGGGGATCCCTGGATTTTCTCCCTTCCTGGGCAGGAGCCTTGCTCAGGCTGATAATAGCTCTCCTGTCAGTTCTTCCTTTCAGCCCCTGGGTGATTCAATTTCTGACCCACTTTCTGTCTAAACGATTTGAGGCCATACATCATCAACTTCTTTTAAAGGCCACTTCCTCCTATCAGCTTCTTAAAACTGTTGTAAAAACAAAAGGGGGGAATGTAACGGAAATTTTAAAACTTAAATTCTGCCACTATATTCAAGGATGGGAACAGGCTGTGCCTGCCTGTTAGAGAGTGGCACAATTAGAGAGTGGCAAAACTCAGCTAGCCTTGGCATTCCAATGCCAGCTGCAGCATGTAAGATAAGTGTAACTCAGACACAAAGTGCATCTTGTTATGTTAATCCATTCCAAGGTTTCAAGGAGTTATCACCCAGAGATGGTGCGGCTCAGTCTAAAACTGTGATTGATTCTGCCTGCTCACCCTAGCTCTGACCTCCCTGCTATAGGATAGAAAACTCCCATTCATTTGCCCAAAATAAGTCTGCCTAACCATGTATGACAAGACAACGTGTAGCCAACTATAGAATATCCTGTTATCAGTCTTCTTGTATTTCCTGCTAACAACCTATATAAGTGATTTTTTTTTTTTTTCTTTTTTTTTTTTTTTGTGGGTACCGGGGGGACGACCTCAGGACCTCACGTGCCAACAGGCACCTGTGCCGCTGAGCGATATCACCGGCCCCTTTTTCGTATGTGGGTTCCGGGAGTCGAACTCGGGCCTTCACGCTTGCAAGGCAGGCGCTTAAGCCGCTGAGCCGTCTCACCGGCCCATATAAGTGATTTTTTAACCACAAGACAGGGCTGGTCATCTGTTTGCTTTTCAAGTGCCTCTACTGCTGCATGTCTTCCATCTGGCTCAGTCCCATTTTTTGCAACAATTTTATATTTCCTAATGGAAAAAGGTATATAATGACAGGATGTTAATTAATTTTTAAGTGAATTCATGTTACTGACACACACAATAAAACAATAAATAAGGCTCTACTTTGCAGATTGTTATTAATATTTCTGAATATTACTTTGTGTTGCCTGAATTATCTCCATTTTCATTCACATAATCATTGTTATAGGTAAAATTGTTATAAAATTTACTTTAAATACATGCAGTATTTCCACTAAACTATGTTAATCCTTTAAGTAGTTTGCTAAATTATATTCTACTAATTTTAAGACATTTATGCATTTGTTATATTACCTAATTTACATTGCATTGTGGGAGAATTCTTAGGCCACATAGTTTGAATTATTCTTAATTGACTAATTTGAAGAAACAATAGGTATTTTATGAGTTATCTAACTTCACCTCTAAATTTCATCAAATCATTTCTATTAAAAATAGTTATAATTTCAATCAACCTCAGGTTATTAATATCCCAGAAACTTTCTTGTTCTTTAAACACCTTTTGACCAGATTTTTCTATCATGAATTATTGTTTTCTTTACAACTAATGAATAAAGTTTGTTTTTTATCAGTGTAAGTGTTCTAATTTCATTATAACTTGTTGTTAATGTTAATTTGCTTCATAATTTATTTGCTCTTTAAAGCATAGTTCTCTTCTGACATTATCCCTTCCTAAGCAGCTGGTTATTGAGATGAGGCATTTCATTAGATGATTTGGATGCTGTACATACTCATAAACTACTGCCAAGTAAATCCTTCAGCTTTTTCCCTGTAGTTGCTTTTCTCTAAAAAGTGTAGTATATATGATTTACATGAAAAATATATATTTCTGAAATCTCACTCCTGAAGTCTACCTCAGGTTTTTGGAATGGGAGAACTTGAACACATAGATTTCAACTATTCCTCAAAGGGTCTGACATGCCTTTGTGGTAAAAAATGTAAAATTAATAACGATGCTATTGTTATGTAACATTTCTTTTGAACACTTTGAAGTATCCTTCAAGGTATGAGCCTACTGTAGTTCTTATAAATAATGAGCAATGGGGTCAAATTTGCCATGCTGAAAGTATTCACCCTGTTTGCATCCCACATTCACAACATGTGTATCTGTGAAATCCTGTAGTCAGAAATTAAACCAGGATGACTGACTGGGTTTCATATAACTGTGTGTGAGAAGAGAAAGAATGCCCATTTCATAAAAACATCAATAACCTTACTACATTTATTTTTCTTCCTTTCTCTAGGTCAGACAAACATTACTGATATAAAATAGGAGGAAAAAAAAGATAGCTGGAGGCTTTATATTGCTTGTATGTATACACTACAGAGAAAAAAACAAAACCACAGAAGTTTTATTAGGTCAGGGATTTTTTTCTGTTTTTTCTTTTTTCTTTTTTTTTAAGATGAAACAAATGAGAACTTTATAGGAAAGCTGTGTGTTCTTAGATAAGCCATTTGTCTAGGGGCTTAATTTTCTATGAAGAGAAAACTTTGGACTAAGTCCAAGCAAGACCACAAAAGACAAAATTGATTTCTCACAAGTTATAATGTTTAAAAATAGATGTCACTAATCCCCAGGAGCTTGACACATCCCTCATCAGCCTCACCTGAATTTCACTTTGTCCTTTGACTGTAGTTGGTTAACAATGCAGCAGACAACAGCCTGAAATCAATAAAATGATGAATTTAACTGCACCTCACTCAATAGCTCATACACTTAAGCTCCAGGGTGGAGAGACTCACAACCAAAAAAAATGTAGCCATACCTATTTGTTTATAAAGATATAAAGTGACAAGTACATAACTATAAATAATAATGGAATGTTATTGTTGCTAACAATACCAATACAGTCATACAAAATGTGTCATTAGGCAATTTTGTCATCACAAGAACACCATAAAGTACATGAACAAACTAAATGGCTACACCATCAACCTGATGGGAATGCTCATATATAGGGTCCAGCCTGGACAGCTGCTCAGCTCAAATTGCTATAGCAATATATCAGTCAGGTTTACATTGCTATGGCAAAATCCCTGAGTAAACAACTTAAAAAGGAGGAAAAGTTTACTTTGGCTCAAGATTTTAGAGATTTTAGAGATTTCATTTTACTGCCCCTTGACCCCATAGCTTTGGGTTTGTGATAAATCAGAACACCATGGTGGGGAGTGCATGGTGGAGCAGTGCTGCTCACTTCATGGTGGTCAGGAAGCCAAGAGAGAAAAAGAACAGGAGCCAAGGTCTCAATATCCTTTTCAAGGGCCCCAGTAGCCCAATTTCCTTCAAATAGATCCCACTTCCAAAATTTTGCAGTGTCTCCCAGTAACACCACCAGCTGAGCTGCAAGCCTTCAGCACAGGAGCTTTTGGAGAACATGTAAGATCTAGGCCATCACAAATGGCTTCCACTGGCAGCCAGAGAAACAAGCTCTGTTTCCCTGTCCAAAGTTCCTTCTCAGAAGTGATTTTAATTATATTATAATTTAAATGTACACCAATGTAAACAATCAGTTCTTTTCCCTGATGTCAATTGAAATCAGTAGGAAAAACAAATTTCTGTCATAGGCAGAAGCTTGTGAAAATAAGATCCACTTAAGTATTCTAAATATAACTAAAATTTTCCCTTATGACTTAGTTTTTATGGATGTTATAAACATGTCCTAAAATCTTTTCCAACCATTTAGCCAAGGGAGATAGGGCCATCTCTAATTATGATTTGCTTTATTTTTGTGTGTTAGCATAAGAAGGTAGCCATAAGAAGAATGTGTTAGGATAAGAAGATAGCCATGTTGCTAGGGAAACCTAAATGCACAATTCATTTCCTACAAAACTAAATAAATGTCTCAAAGAATTTAGATTGATCAATATATTTCATTTTAATATAAATAGCAGACAACCACATGAGTGTTCCAAGTACTTTTTAATTTGAGCCTTTTTTAAAATTTCATAATGAAATCATGTCTGCTGCAATATATTTCTTCATATTGAATGTAATCATTTTTATTGTCCAATGTATGTTGAAATTGCCATACTGGACCCCTGGAATCCCTTTCACAGACCAGCCTCTGTGTTCTTTTTCATACTTTCTCAGATATTTCTGAAAGCATCTTTGTTTTCTGTAACATCATGGTGTTTCAAAGTCATGGTTCTCTGATCTTCAGACATGGTGTCAACTATATTGCAGAAAGTCCCATTAATTTTAGAAATAAAGAATAAAAGAAGCTATAACACTGACACTAGATCATACATAATTCCATGTGACACAGGAGCCAGGAGAGTAACACCAGGGGGCCAAGAAATGTCTGCTTGGGTCATGAAAAATGTACACTGCGATCAAAAATTATGTTCACGAGTAACAAAATCTGTAGTATTTTAGCTTTTTCAAGATGTAGAAAATGTTAAAAGGGTAAAATTCATTTCTAAAAGTAAAATTTTGCCAAAGTAAATTTTCTTAAAATATTGAATCTAGTCATATGCTGCTATTAGAGTTTTCTAAAAAAGATGGAAAATCAGTTAACAGTAGTGCTTGTCAGGAAAGAATTGTTTTATATCTCCAAACCTAAAGAATACAACAGGGGAACTTTATTTGGAGTTTGTTATTTTCTATTAGCAACAGGATTTTTATAATTTTTAAATAGGTTGGGGAAAGTTCAGAGGATTTTATTTATTTATTTATTTTGAGACAGAGTTTTACTAAGTCACTAAGTTGCTAAGCTGGGCTTGAACTTGCAATCCTCATGCCTCAGCTTCACAGAGTGCTGGGATTACAGGTATCCACCACCATCCTAGCTACAAGATTTATTCTTTCTTATGCATTTTGGTCAGTTAACTACTTTGGAAGCAAAACAAAATTAGTAAATGAAAGGACCAAGATCACCACTGACAATCTAACACTGTGTGGCTGCAACTCATATCTCACAACAAGGATTAAAACTTGTATTTCTGTTACCACTGATTTGTAAAATTTAAGCTCTCACAAATCAATTACTGTATCTAGCTAAAATATCCAGTAGAAAAGTAAGAGGTCAAAGTAACTTCAAAAGATTGACGTGATGCATGTTTTACTCTGAATAAAATAAAAATAGGCATTTTCAAAAGGAAGTTCTGGGAATGTATCTTGAAGATACACCTCTTCCATTAAAAAAAAGCTTTGAAAAATATTCTATGTGGATTTAAGAAAAAATTTGCCCTAGATTCATCTTCACATGGAAACTTCAGAAACTGCTATGGTTTCTATCTAGATGTCCCCAGAAGTCCTCATGCCCGCATAGGTGGGGCTTTCGGGAGGTGACTGGATAACTGGGGATGGATGGTCATCACTGGATTAGTACACTAAGCTTATAGCTGGGTGTGATGTTGGGAGGTGAAGCCTGGTTGGAGGAGGTGGGTCACTGGGAACGTGGCCTGGAAAGATCTATCTCCCTCTCTCCTCCCTTGATTTCTCTCTACTTCCTGCTTCCATACCATGAGCTGTTCCTCCTTTGCCATGCCCTTCTGCTATGCCTCTGTGCCTTGGAGCCAGCAGACGATGGACTAAAACATCTACAAACTGTGAACCAAAATAAACTTCTCATCCTTTAAATTGTGGGTGTCAGGCATTATGTGTCAGTGACAAGAAAGAAACTAAGACAGAGACAGATCAATTGTTACCAGTCCAGCTGTCAGCCATTCTTATGGTACAGATGTTTGCGATACACTCTCCCCAGAGAGCTTGTTAACACATTGCATCAGACTACAGTCATTCATAAATCTTAACTTTGTTTTTCAAGTGCTATTGTTCCTCCTAATTACATCAACTACACATTTGCTAAATTCATTCATAGACATACTGTATGCTGAGTGTTGCATAAAGAATCAATCTTTACTCCCTTCTAACTACTCTTGGCTTTTTAATTATTGAGAAGCTTGTCAATGAATAAGACTATTGTCATCATTTTAAATTAGGATTTCTTAAACATTTTGTTGTCTAAAGAAATATAATAATTTTGAAAGATGCTTTTGAAAGATGGCAGGGATTTGAGTAGTTCATCAATTTGTCAGTCTTGAAGGAAAAAGCCTGATATTATCTATCCAAGTGAAGTTGATAAGAATTCATGAATAAGTAAACATCAAATATAAACAAATTTTACTTAACTTTGGCCAGCAGATGACAAAGGAAGGATTTGCACTGAGTTTTCATTTATTATACTTTGGGTTCAATATTTTATGTGGGAATAACTTGTCATTTTCTTATACTAATATGTGGAAAGATGCTACTTTGCGTAGTCACCCACAATTTATGTTATTATTGTACTAATCCAGTTAAAGAGACAATAGAAATCAGAAAAAATAAACTTTCCTCCCAACTCTAATGTAGCTTAGGATAAGACATATCTCAGAAGTATGAAATTGAATTTATAAAGGAAATTAACACCATAGAAGTTCTCAAGTTTTATGCCTCTATTTACCATTCATTCAGAATACTTCTGCAAACCAGAATGCCCTCTTATCCGTGTTTAAATGTACGTGCTTTACTTTCATGCTCTATTTCTAACCTTTTCTGTACTTTGATTGACCACAAAAAATCAGTCTTCTACATTTTAAAATTTGGATTGTTCCATTACAAACATTTTTATTATAGCTCAGAGAACTTAATGATATTAGTTATATGCTAACATTTATGCAAAGGAAATTTTCTTTGATGATAAATTACATCACTATAGCATGATATTGTGGAGTATCAGTGGAAAAAATTTCACATTGTCCCAGACTGAATGCCCAGAATCCACATTCTAATGTCAAGTAATGTCAAATTCTACAATCAAACACCTGCCAACTACAGGCTCAACCATTTTCAAGAGGCTTGCTGAAAGGTGCTATTTCAGCATAGATGGAATGATCTGCCATCCCCATCCTCTACTTCCCCCTTCCTCTGAACTATGTCAAATGAGGGGTGGGCTATGAATGGTGGTGCAGGTTGGTAGTCCCTGCATGCCAGGAGCAGCAGGTGGATCACAAATTCAAGCCCAGCCTGAACAACTTAGCAACTTAGTGAGATCCTGTCTCAAAAGAAAAATAAATAAATAAATAAAAATGGGCTCAGTGTGAAGACCCTGAGTTCAAGCCCCAGCACCACACACACACACACACAAATCTACTTAAAATTCATTGTTGGAGGGAATGAGTTTTTGTGAGGCAGTGTCTTCTACTCCTCCCATAAGTAAGAAGGAGCATTTGATATATTCTCTCCCATCCTGCATCACTGAACACACCATAATCATTATACCTTCCACTAAGCTGTAAGTGCTGATCATCCCTTGTGTAAAATTTTCTAAGATACTGAGCCAGTTGGCATATGGTACCCTAAACTTAAAGCTCCTGATGAGGAAAGCGAGGGACAAGAGAGATGATAAGGAGATGTAACTGCAATGCGATTAGCCCACATGCCTACTTTGGGGGAGGCAGGGGTGCATGTGTCATGACTCCCACAGTCACCGTGGGTGTTGGTTAGAAACTAAGTTATCTTGCTAGTACTTCCAAAGAAAACTACTAAGATTTGAACCAAGAGGAATAGACAGTGTAACACACTTTCCATAGCAGAAATGAAGGGTAGTAAGTGAATAGGCCTCAGCTGATTCTCCCAAGCCTGGGAACTACAGAAGAAAAGGGTACTATTAAGAACCTTCACAGAACCACAACATCTTCCCTTAGATATCCTGCATTTGAATGCCTATCATAGATTAATAGCTGCAAGGAATAGAAGGGAAGAATAATTTACCTTATGAAAATGGAAGAGATGTTTCAACTAACAAATAAACATCAGCCAGGTAATTATGGACAGCTGCATAAGAAAATACCTTTCTACTTCTTCCCCAATCCAACGCCAGATGGTGGGCTGCTTAAAAACAAACTAGATGGTGGAGAGTTTTCTGTACCCCCACCATAAGCACCTGTTGCAAGCCCATGGACACTGGACAGAGAAGATCTTAAAGTCATTCAGAATTCAGATTCTAAAATAAACAGGACTGCATACTAACAACCAGCAACATGTATGTTTTCTCTCATGTAAAATGCTTATTCACACCTCATGTTTGAAAGAAGGTTCTGCTTACCTCGAAACTTTACTAACAATGGTTTCCTCTCAGTACTTGGAATATGTTATGCTACTGATTTCGGGCTTCAGTTGTTCAGTTATTCTGGTTCAGCTGTTGTTGAGAAATCAACTATTAATCTAATTGCTTTTCCTTTTAGATTAATCTGTTTATTCTTTCATGCTTTCAATATTTGTTATTTTTTTTCATGCCTTACTTCTACTATGTTTAAGTGTATATTTGTTTTCATGTATCTCCTTGGGATTTATTGAGTGTCCTGATTTCTGTGTTTGCCCTTTCATAAAACCTGAAATGCAATTAGCTCGTCAAGCATTTGCCTTTCTCATGTCTTCTATTTTATTTACCTGGAACTGTTACTAGGTATATATGAACTCTGCACTCTGTCCTTGCTTTGATATTTTCATTTCCTTCTCTCTTCTGCTCAGCTCCTGGGAAACTTCTTTGCATACATCTTCCACTTGATAACTCTATCTTCAACTGTGCAAAATGCTATTTCATTTATCAATCAGGCTTTTTTTGTTTTTTTTTGTGGGTACCGGGGGTCAAAATCAGGACCTTGCGTGCCAGCAGGCGCCTGTGCCGCTGAGCGATATCACTGGCCCTTTTTTCGTATGTGGGTACCGGGAGTTGGACTCGGGACCTCGCGCTTGCCAGGCAGGCGCTTATGCTGCTGAGCCATCTCACCGGCCCTCAATCAGGCTTTTAAATTTAATTTTATATTTTAACTTTTAGAACAACTGTCCATTTCTTTATGGATAACCTATTGGCCTTTGTCTATATTTTCAAATCCCTCTTGCCTGAAAGATTTCAAAGTAACATGTTTATTCTGATTATTACGATATCTGTAAGCTTTGCAGGTATAGTTCATAAGGTTTTATTGCTGCTCACCTTGCTTATGACATTGCTTCATGTTTTAATGGTATTTTATTGTGATGTAATATTTGTTGGAACTCTGAAAATTGTCTGGAAAAAAGTTAAGTTCTTTCCTCCATAGGAGATTCAAATTTCCTGTTGCCTGATTTTTGGGGCCACTACCAATTCAAGATCACTTTCTCTTAATTATTGGTTTGGGTATTTGAAGACACTCAATAATGAGATTCTTGCCTTACATTCATGTATGTGATGTCTTATGCTTAGGAATCCTCAAAGGATTTTTTTTGTTGTTATGCCGTTGTTGTATTTGTTTTTAATTTTATATGCTGCTCTACCTAGTGCCAAAATGTTTTAATAAGTGACTGGGATTTGTTATAACAAGGTATGGTAAGCCATGGAAATGGAACCTTGAGAGAAGAGTTTATTACTCACAGTTCCAGAGGATGGGGACAGCACACCATGCAGAGGTATGCGTGGAAGCACCAGGACCAGTTAGGAGGCAGAAAAAGAAAACAAGAACTAGAGTCCTTTCGTGTGGCTTTTGCAGGAAGGGAAGGGAAAGGCAAGGCTGGCAAGCTTAGCACAGTTAGGATTAGATAATTTTAAAACTATTGTCAGGGGGGCCAGTGAGATAGCTCAGTGGCATAAGTGCCTGTGTGGCAAGCACGAGGTCCTGAGTTCAACACCCAGTACCCACATATGAAGAAAGGGCCAGTGATATCGCTCAGCAGCATGAGTGCCTGCTGGCACCCAAGGTCCTGAGTTCAACCCCCGGTACCCACAAAAAAAAAAAAAAAAAAAACTCTTGTCAAGCTCGCAGCTCTAAGGGTGGCTCCTACTTTTTGATACCTGGCTCTGAGGTGATTTAGAGCAGAGAATATTGGTATAGTGAGTTAAAAGAGGTGGTTGTGTGTGTGCACTCAGCATTGCATATAAATAAATGTGTGCTCATAGGCAAGATGTTTACTATTGTATGAATCTTCTACCTCTGAAGGACCATCTTTCCAGAATCAGGAAGGCTTCAAGATGTCAAAGCATCTTAAATCATTTTGAAAGAATAATTAATATGTAAGACCAGATAGGCAACTATTCTCAACATCTTTCTCTGCAACAGGAATTCCTTTCAAGTTCAGTCTCCAGAGAAGACTATGTTGCCGTCTGAGAGGAGCCTCAAGTTACTGCCATCACTGATCCAATTTCTGGGGGAACTGAGTCCTCTGCTTCTCCAGGATGCTGGGCTGCACTGAACATTAAAACCCAAGCTCAAGCCTCCCAAAGCCTGGCGGACACCGTCCAGGCAGGAGGACTCCAGCCCAACTCCGCTCACTCCTCTGCATTTGGGTTTTCTCATCAAGGCTATCCTCTGAAAACCTCGTTGTGTTTTTCTTTTTTAATTTACCACCACATTAATCATGATTTTTAAAAATGATTTTTACATTTCATCAAGTTTTCAGGCATTTGATGCTTGGAGCTGTTTTTTGCTTAGCTGCTCAACCATTCTGCTAACACAAAAATCTTAGAATTACATTTTTAATGTCTCTTTGCTTGTTGAAAAATTTTATTTAACTCAAATAAAAGCAACCCCTAATCCTAAAATACTATTTAATGAAATGTCAATCTTGGGTTTTCTACAGCTTTAAACAGTCTTGTTCACTTTGAATAATTGCCACTAAAGTGTAATACACAAGATTTTTGGCTAAATGTTGTGTAACTTTATTATTTTCTCTACGAAATTGTAAATATTTTCTGTGTTTTATGCTGCTATCTGAAATTTAATTTTATAAGAAAATATTTGAAAAGCCAGCCAAAGAAAATTTGGTATGCTTTAGGCAAAAATATAGATATATAGTTCATAAATTGTATTAAGAAATAAAACTTGAATTGTATAGGTATCATGTACAATTTAAATGTCATTAATTTTATATCTCTTTGCTGTCATTTTTAAATCTGGTGGCACAAAAATTTTTAAAAATTTGATAATACAATTCTATTATCATAAAATAGCCATTGATAACAGACAAATATTCTTGCTTGTGTTATGCAGTAGTTTGGGTTTCATTTATTGTTTCATTTTTAAATTTTAGTGAAACTAACTGAAAGTTCAGAAAGTCACCTTAGCATGTTTTATGTCACCAAGTAATGTTGGCAATTTAAACAACTGTCATCATTAAATTGATCATTATTTCCATTTTCTTAAGAATCAAGCCACGTTTGAAAACTAGTAAGCAGGAAACTTTGAAAGACCTGCTTAACAGAAGAAAGCTGAACAAACACATCCTGATTAATGACCACACGTCATTTGCCAATTAGCTTATCTGTCTTGTAAGAATTAAAGTATTCTAGACTGTTTATAGCAAGATTAGCAGACAGAGGAAAGAGGAAAGGAAGAGTTCTGAATAAATAAACATTCCTTTAATGAGAATTCATTCAATCTCACCAGCAATCAAAGAAATACAGTTTAAGACAAGATATTTTACAACGGTCAGTAGCAAGGAAAACAGTATGTTAAGATCCAGGTTAGATGAGTGAGAAGTGAAATGGACATTTTCATGCACTGATGTTTAAATATACATTACTGCAAGGACAGGTTGACATTACGTATCACTAAAGAGCTTTTCAAAATGATGTATATACTCCAGCCAACTAAAATTTTAGAACTTTATTCTAAAAAGCACGTGGAAAGATGTACATATATAGGGCTTATCACAGTTTTGTTTACAATGGTGAAAAATGTTAACAGGAAGGCCCTGAGACAGGAAAGTAGGATGTGGCAAAACTGGCTGGGGGGAGGGTGGTAAACTTGACATGTTAATTACAAAACCCAGGACACATGCACAGAACAATTTCCAAAGCCCTGTATTAGGACTTCTGGGAAGAACCCACCAAATGTGGAATACATAAAAAGGGAACGAGATGCCATGAAGAGCTTGCTAAAATGCTGCTCCACCTTATCCTACCCAATATTCTCTATGGTGTACTTTTATTTCTTTCTATTTCTTTATTTTTTAATTTTTTATTTTTACTCACCCCAGACTTACTCTGCAAAGCCAGTTTCTCCCTTAACCTTCACTTTTAATTTCACCTACCTCTTTAATTTTTTGTACCTCAAATAAATATGAAACTTTGCCACTGTTTTTGCTTGTTTTCTTCAATTTTTGGTCAGGACAGAAAGAACCTAGAAGCCACCTCTGGAAGGAGACTCCAGCATCCGGGAAACTCAGCAAAGTCCTTTCTGAAAATGGGCTGAGGAATCTGCATGGCCTGTAAGGAGGACAGGCCCTCAGGCCCCTCCAGGAAACTTTCCTCACTAAGGGCTCCTGTTGCCCGGCTGCAGTGCCATTCTGTTCTTTGCCTTTTCTAAAAATTGATTTCAACTGTCCATCACCTCAGTATTGACTTAAATTTTATTAGGAATTTGTAGGATATTTACTCTTAATTTTTATTCTAATTTCATTATTTTATTCATATATTTTAGGTTTTCTACCTCCTTATTTTCTTTTGCATGAACACTTATTCTTATACTTCGATAACAATAATTTAACTTTATTTGAATATTCTAAAAAACTACTTTCAGTCTTAACCTCATTTTTTACTTTTTTACTTTTTAGAACTACCTTCTTGCACACATTTTCAATTTAGTTTTTTTTTTAACTGAATTGTTTTTCCATATTTTAAAATTAATCTATCTTTGGGATAAATTCTCTTACGTAAAAATCGTATTTTATTTCTATTTATTTAGACTCATTTATCTAAATATCTGTCTCCCATTTATTATTTTACTTTATTTTGGTGTTTGTTTTGGTTCGTTCTGTTGAAAAACCTGACTCCTGCCTCTGTCCACAGATGACTCCTCGGCCCATCTGCATGAAAAGGTATGGTGGCTTTCTCTTCTGACAGTTCCACAAGAATTGGTCAAGACTTCTTGCCTGTTCCACTGAAATTAACTGAAAACCTCACTTGTAACCCATTATGATTACAATCCAGTTGCTAATATAAATTCATTAGAAGGAAATGTGATGAAGTTCTGCCTAAAAGATATGTAACCCTTCCAAGTCTCTCTATGAGTCTCTAGATTAAGTCAAATCATCAGAATGCTCGTATTTACGTATATAGTGGTCTGGTCCCATCTATAATAATTATGCAAAATTTTATACTTTGGTATTCTCTCACTGGTCTATTCTGAACCTTTCTCTAAGAAATTTCCCTACAAAACATATTAACGTATTTACTGTGGAAAATTTAATCAGAACATAGATTCTCTGGAACAATTGCTTTGTTTTGGTTTTGTGCCTATTGAGATGGTAAGTTTTATTTTATTGACACTCTGAATGTGTAACCCATTTTCTTCTTTTTTTTTTTTTTTTTGTTGTTGTTGTTGGCTGCTAGGGAACACTGTCAAAATCCTGTCCCACATTCAAAAAGCACACAGTATCTGTTGGCAGACAACTCACTGCTCACTCTTAGTTTTATTTTTCTCATTTCAATATATACTTGCATTTTTTCTTAGTTGGATATTTTTTCCTGAGCATGTTATTTACATTGTTATACTCTACCTGAATAAATTTTGAAACCAAGAAATACTCTGAAAGAGAAAGAAATGAAGAAAAGTTCAGTCTTATAACCCCATTTTGCACTTTAGAAACTTAGACAGCGTGATAATAATAGGCAGCCAGACTGTAGCAAATCTCAAACAGGAGCACCCATCTTTCATTTAGGAAATGACTTAACATGCAAGACACCAAAGCTATTAAGCTGTGCTGCTATGTTAAAATTGCCAGGTTTCCATCAAAACCAGGGATGTCAACCACCAGTCAGAAATAATCAAATTACTTGTACTGTTTTCTCCATTTTATTCTGAGTAATACTAAAGTTTCAGAAATATCAGCCCAAGCAAAGCCAGTGAGGATAAGTAACAAAATGTGTCAGCTCCCACCTCTTTTCCGTATGCTCAGAAAAATCTTAGGCAACTTCAGCTTGATGTTTTGTAAATACACATCTAGAAACACTGCAGCCATTACTGGGTGGGGCATTATGACAGCTCCAAAGCCCACAGGTTTACACAGGAACATGTAGATGAACATTATGTAAAGACCCACTTCATTATAAAGATACATTTTTGCTATATAATCCTAATTAAAATTTTTAAATGATAGTGACACCTGGATGTGGTGATACATGCCTGTAATCCCAGTCCTCAGGAAGCTGAGGCAGGAGAATCATCATAAGCTCAAGGCTAGCCTGGGCTGCATAGTGACTTTAAAGCCAGTCTGAACGACATAGTGAGACCCTGTCTCAAAAAGCCAAAAACAAAAAGAATAATGATAATGATAATGATAATTTGGGTAAAGGATAAAATTAGTCTGACAGTTTTTCTAAGCACTTTATATTTGTTTTGGAGTTCAATACTCTGTTAGTATCATGCAAAGATTTTTCTACAAGAGACTTCTTGCTTTCTTTTGTTTTCTGAATATCAAAGTAGCTATTCATATCATAGTAAACTGAAGGATTAAAAAGCATAGAAAAGAAAATGAAAATCAGAGATTCGATGTTCACAGAAATAATTATAGCTGGCATTTATTAAGGGTTTACTTAGTGTGAACGCAAGTCTAGTCATCTTACATACATCCTCTCTACTTCCCCACAACTCTGCAAAGTACATTTACTACTTAACCTTATTTTATGGCTGAAGAAAACAAGGCACAGTGCAGCTGATTTTAAGTGAACAGATCATTAAGCATAGAAGTTGTAAGTTGCATTTGATGTATTACCTTCCAATTATTTATTTATTTGTGATAGATTTCAGAGAGAAGTAAAGATAGAGGTACTT
Organism: Erethizon dorsatum; assembly: GCA_028451465.1. NCBI lineage: Eukaryota > Metazoa > Chordata > Mammalia > Rodentia > Erethizontidae > Erethizon > Erethizon dorsatum. The sequence continues at coordinate 40,601,710 of CM051839.1, forward strand.
TTTTGTGTTAATATCCTCTTTGAAACCTAGTTTTGCTCTATACAATGATATGTTTTTTAAAAATATCTACCTAATTTTGCTCTATATAATAATATTGTAAGTTTTTAAAAATATCTTTAAATTTTAACAAAAATTTAAAAGCCAGTTAGGTCAGTTTAAATTGCATTTGCCTGGAAGAGGAAGCAACCCTGACAGATAAGTTTAACATGTAAATGCATAAGTGCTTATTCAAGTATGAGAATTCTGGGAACAAGCAGATGAGAGCAGGCATAGTAGTCCAAGAATGCCACCAACAATGGGCCATCTTTCTTCCCTGCTGTCCTTAACATATAAGGTATTGTCTTGCTTGTCACCTCATAGTCATAAGATGTCCATTGCATCTGTAGACATTATGTTTTAGGAAGGAGAAAAAGAAAGGGCAAAAGAAAAAAAGCAGGGAGATGGGGGCCATGCCCATGAGCTCTATGCCTCAGGAACTCCTGTCATTATTGTGTGGTTCACACAGTACTTCTGTCACCTACTACTGCATAACAAACTACCCCAATAATGGCTTAACAGAACAAAATGGTGGACAATTGCACTGTCACCAAAAAAGACCAGTCTCTGCCTTGTGATGTCAGCTGGAGCAGCTTGCCTGGGGCTAAATGATCCAAGATGGCCTCACCCACCCATCTAGCACTCAGCTGGTAAGACTGGAATGACTGGGGACTGGTTGGACTTCTCTCATTCCTTTTTAAATTTCTCATCCTATGGGGTTCTTCACTGTCTCCTCTAGGATATTTTTCTAGCCAGGTAGTCTAAATTCTTTACATGATGGCTGACTTCCAAAAGAATGACAAATGGAAGCTGCAAAGTCTCTTAAAACTTTAGTCCCAGCAGTCAACCAACATCACTTTGTCAAAGTCAAGCCAAAAATATACACATGAATCTCTGATAAAAGAACTTTATGAAGAATAGGACTGTAATCCAGGTCACACCTGCACAGACCAGATGTCCTCTGCTGTATGCAGAGAACAAAGTTAAGACCAGGGAGTTTTTTTGGGGACAAAGAGTTCTACCCAAATTGCTGAAAGAGCTGACCAGCTCTGACTGCCTAGCACAGCAGTTAGTGTGCAAAGCTCATTTTAAGGTCATAGTAGAGAGCTCCATCCATAGTTGCTGAGGAAATTTTAATCTTGAAGAAAAGGCAGACTCTCTCACCAGATTGGCCTCGTGGGGCAGGTCCTAGAACTCAAAAGACCAGGCCAGTTTCAGGGGCAAAGGAAGACAGACTTCACCTCTTTATAGAAGAGTGGCAAACATAGGTCATTTTTCAATTTCAGAACCACAGATTTTTTTAAAGTGTTCACCCCATTTTTATAATTTTGGTTCCTACACCAGTATTCAGATTTTCTATAGAAAATACCCGTGTGTGTGTGTGTGTGTGTGTGTGTGTGTGTGTTAGTGGTGGTGTTTTATTTGTAATCCTAACAGAGTCACAGAGCTTCAAGCATCAGATGCTTACTAGGTGAGCTAGACGTGTGACCATGGAGGGATGGATGAGGAATCTGTGGGCAGAGACTTGTCTGTGGAACACAAGCTAGGACATTTGTTTAGTACAAATGTATAGTACTGCCATCCACCAAGCTGCACCAATTTCTAGTCAAAGATCTGTAATTTTGGAAAACAAAATTTATGAGCAGCACAGCTGAAGTAAAGAGGTCATAATGCAGCGAATGACCTGTGCAGTGTGAAAGCAGCAGGAGTCAGGGAGGTTTTCTCAGGAAATCTTAGTTTTAGACTATTTATATGCAGGATGTTCCTGCCTCCCTTACCACTGAGATTCAAAGGAACAAGCTCACAGCAACACCTCCCTTATGCTTGGTATTCAGTTAAACCTCGGAATTACTGAAAGGCTAAGTAACTACTCAACTAAAACTAAAGATTTCAATGCCGAATTATAGGCAAAGTCCAATCTGGACAATGGTAATTGTTCAGAATGGAGAATAATGGGTAGAAAATACCAATTTTTGTCAAATTACAGCGAGAGTTGTGTGTATGAACTCATCTTTTAAGATTTTAATTCCAAAAATAATTTAAAGATTTAAGGATCTATATAGTAATTCACTGTTCTCAACATAACTAGTTTTCAATTTGTATACAAAGTCTAACAACTCCAGTCATCTACTCTTATATAAAGTGATACAGGAGACAAAAACAAAGGGATTCTCTGGTCTAGACCATGGGTTTTCAAAAGAGCTCTCTTTGCATTTGCCATGGAAAGATAGGGCTTAAATAAATAAGGCTTTAAAAATTATGTGAAAACTACTGCTCTAGACTAATATTATATGTAAGGAATTTCATTTTCTCAGAGTAATAATTCTTGGCTTTGTGCTTTATCCATAGCTTATTCTATTGAAGCTGTATACTACAACATGTTGGCAGTCTTAAGAGTACTTTGGAAGTTTGGTAAAGGTGGACCAGGAAAAAAACACTAATTTCTAAAAACAGAGAAACTTTACCCATGAAATTACAGAATGTTGAGTAAATATACTCTGGATAATTTAAAAGCTCTGACCCAACAGTTCTTTAAATCTGATTCATTCAAAATTTTAAAACTGTGTTAAATGAAAAGACCAGGACATTCTTCCATGGCTAGGATCACTGAATAAATGTATAATTGCCAAGGTACCCCTTTTATGCTCAAAAATAATGAGATGATAAAATCAAAATAATTGTATTATTTTGTTCTTTAAAATAGAACAAATATATCCTAAGTATTTATGAAGAAAGATTCAGGCACATCCATGACATTAAATTGTCTCACAAGCATAGAAGGAAATCTCATTATTTTTATTCAATTATAGATAATCAACACATAGTTACTTCCATAGTGCTACCATTAATTTAGCTTTCAGGGACTGGGGCCCGGGAATTCTATGTTGAGATAGTACTAGATAATCAATGAAACACGAAAGACCGTATTACTCATGAGCAGGATGTTAAATTAGCCAGGTATGTATGTGTCAACCCTGAAGAAGAGAGGGGGAAATAAATGAATACTTTTCTAAATAATATTACCGACCAGAGTTAAGAAGAATATAAATAATAACTAAGGTTGACCAGATACTAGTTTGTTCTGTGGGTCTCAGTATTAAAAAATATACACATAACATTTTCTAAATGACACCAGCTTTGTTTCATGGAAGCAAATGTCATAAGAAATCAGATAGCATTTACAAACAGTGACTCTGGAGCTATATTTGTGTTTTGAATCAGTCCCTTCATTGTAACAGATTATAAATAAAACATGAACTCATTGCTTTATAGCCAAACGCATATACAATGCATGCCTAAATTGTTTGTCACTGTTACATTAAATCCAGGCCTCATAAGAAGAAGCATTTACTACTTTAAAACTCTATAGCTTCGTTTAATCTCAGCTAATGTGAAAACAGAGGGAAATAGTTCTAGAAGGTGGCAAAGTTCATCCAACCGATGAAATTTTGAAGCATCTCTCAGAGGACAAGGCCAAAGAGTCCATCAGCTCATGCTGCTTCTTGAGTTTATCCACTACGAAGTGATTCCGGTGGCTTCAGAGCTGACTTCACAGAGCACTGAGGAGAAATGTGAACTGCACTGTGCTTTCCAGGGCCGATACCGAAAGTGCTGCCACACCAAATTTCAATGTTAGGGTTTCCTAATGTGCTGTCACCAAAGTACTGTGCTAGTTTCTTTGTTTCCATCACTCAGTAACCATTGATAGCCTTTAGTACCGATCATTTTATGTCAAAAAACACTATTAAACATAATAATGTTGTAATTTAACAGATGCTAACACCCTTAATATTAATATATGTATATAACTTTATATGCTTATTTTATATATATTATACATCATATAAGCACTTGACACATGTATAATACTGTGTTCCAAGCTCCCTTTTAGACAGGTTATGCATGTTAACTAATTTTTCAACAACCCTGTGTAATACCATTTACTAAAGGGAAAACTGAGGGACAGAGAGGTTCAGTAACCGGCCCAACATCACACACATTGAAAATGGTAGGATGAGGATTTAAACCCAGGCAGTCCAGTGTCAACATCCATCCTCCTACCTCCTTATACAGGATATTTAAAGAGGTTATAGTTTTCTTGGAAAATACAGGACAGACTTTCAAGAGTAAGTAGTGTCCTGCTGACAAATAAAAAGTGCCTGACTGGAGAGACCCTTTTCTCTTGAGGGTCTGACTAGAGGATGACGTGGTGTGTGTGTTCACATGTGTGCTTGTGGTCTTTTGTAAGTTGCATGTGAGAAGTACTTGAAGTCATGCTAACCAGAACTTACTAGAGAAAGGCTAATTATTCTTTAAAGAACATGTGCTGTTTGTCCACTTAGTCTAAAACCACATAACATTTTTTTCCAGTTCCTAGTGGGAGTTAACAGACCCTGAATTGCTTCTCTCTACCTGGACATTCTTTATCTATTTAAACGTCTATCTTTCAAGATTCAATACTGCTCCTCCCACACATAAAACCAACTCTTTCCTGTCATCCGTAGCCTGAATCTATGTACTTCCCCTCTTAGTCCCTGTAGAATACACTGTACGCTCCATTCACTGCACCAAGGATCTCACTCCCTGTGACATTTTCTACTTCTGCCTCATTTTCAAATTTTCTGTTGTGGTTTGAGTTTCTTCTGTAGCTGTATTGAAAATGAGGAGACTTATGTTTCTTTCTATAACCCACAGAGTATGGTAAAATACTTTGCTTATAGAATAAATAGTTACTATGATTGCCATTAAATGACCCTTGCCAAGGCTTTCACTTAACAAATGCATGTCCTCCTGTCACAAGAAGATTAAGTGAATTATCTATGGTTACACTAATATTTTAAAAGTTGATCAAAGATTATGTGTCCTTGTGAGACAATATCTCATACTACTTCTGCATTTGAAAAATAACTATCGATAACCCAGGTTTTTTCTCACTCTGTACTCCCAAAGATTAAAAAGTATAATACTGTAAATCTCATTAATACAGCTTGAATGAAAATAATAATGTTTGAACTATCACAGAAATCTTATGAAACCTAGAAATGCCACATTCATATCACTCTCTCATGGAAGCAGGCTAAACATTTTTGCCTATTCTTTTTTCTAGGATTATTTTAATAACCATTCATGACAGTAGATAACCCACCATTATGTAATCCTCTCCTGCATTATGATAAAATTCCTAAATGGAGAAGCCATGTCTGCTTCATTCACCAGAAGATGAGTATCTAATGCCAAATGTAAAGATGTTTAACAAATATTTATCAAGTGCAAAATGAATGAATATACAAGCACTATTGTTCTGAGAACGTTTTCATGTATTATGTTTGGGTCCTCACAAAAAATACCTGAAATAGTTTTTTCCAAAAGAGGAAAATAGGCTTAGAGAAATTAACTAGGCTGCCCTTGGTCACACAAGCAGTACAGTGGGCTACTGTCGGTCCACATGCCCTCTTACGGACCTAAACTCTAACAGCTGTAAGCAGTGGTCTTAGATTTTCCACTTTGTATCTGAGTCCCTTTATGACAAATAACTATTTGCTTTTTAAATTTCACAAGAGTTAAGAGCTCACATTCTCCTTATTCTAAATAGTTAAAAAAGGGATGTGTTTTGTTGAAGAAATATCCTTGAACTGATAAATATTCAGGAAAATTTTGCAATACAGAAAGCCCTGGTCTGAAAGTACAATCCTATCTGAACTGTTAGTGTTTACTTTAGCTGTGAGTTTTATGTTCATGATCACAAAAAGGGAACATTGATTGTGTACTCTTATAAAGAACTAAAAGGTATTTATTAAATATTTGACGGGAATAAATTAAAACATTGTATTAAGGTTATATGTGACAGGTGGAATGAATTAATGCATTGTATCAAGGAAATAGCCTTGAAATTATCAGATTATTATTAGGTCAATAAGTAGGAAACTAATATAAAAAATAGTTATTTTATTTTGCTTTATTGGAACACATGTATAACATATTCAAATTCTGACCAGGAGTGATAAATATTTCTCAGTTTATTTTATCAGGCTGAAAATTTAGAGCTAAGTGAACAGAAAGAAGTATTTCAATACCTCACTTAAGAATAATTATTCCTTAAAGCTAAACCAAAAAGAAATTCACTCTCACAAAATAAAGTAAAAATTGTTCTTAGCATAATAAATCTAATTATTCTTTCTTTTTATCAGATTAAGTAGACTCTGTAGGTGTCAATGCTCCAAAACTTAGCAGATACACTAAAACAGAAGATATATGAAAAATGCATAAAATGAAGCTTTAATTTGTGTCATAACAAGCATTTGAATATAGAATTTTACTCTATTTTAAGTGATTTTATTTCTTCTCATACTTATTTTGTACCCAACAGCCTGAGTTTGAGCACAAGTAAGCCTCAGGCAAGAAAGACAGTACTGCAACATAATTTGTAAAGTAAAACTAATTTTTAATGAATTCTCCAAGGAATTCACTTCTTAATATTTCAGATTAACCTTTTCATGTTACACATTATTAAAAATAAGTCCAATTAAATTACATAACTTCTATGAATTAAATTCCCCTTTGACCTAGGAATAATCATTTCTATCCCTTGAAGGAAAGTGATATTTTAAAAAATTAAAACTAATACTAAACTAGAGAAATTATAATTTAAACCTTGCGCAATGCAGATATATATATTACATTTAACACTACTACTTTCTTACATATTCATAATGTGTACAGCTCCATTTAATCAAAAATAATTGATAGCATGACCTGATCCTTTCATGTTAACAAGATATGGATAGCCACTGAAGCATCTTTTAAAAAATCTTACAACTTACAGCCTCTTAATTTTTTAAATTAAATATCCTTTCCCTTTTGAGCCTAAAGGATTTTTGTTTTATTTTATTTTATTTATTTTTTGAGACGGGGTCTCGCTATGAATTTCACGCTGGCCTTGAACTCATTATATAGCCCAGGCTGTCCTCAAACTTAGGGCAGTCCTCCTGCCTCAGTCTCCCAAGTGCTGAGATTACAGATGTGTGTCACCATGCCCAGCTGAACCTAAAGGTTTTTAATGAGGGAAATTATGTCAATAGAATTATGAATAAAAAAGGAAGAGCATAGCAATAAAAGGATTAGTGATGAGGTGACTAAATGCGTTTTAAGCTACACTAAAGGCAAGTTTGTTTGCTTGTTTACTTTAGGTATTTAACAAGGAAACAACAAAGAGATCAGTGGTTGTCAGGGGTTAGGGAGGAGAGAAGGGTAAATAGGAGTAGCACAGTGGATTTTTAGGGTGAGGAAGGTATTCTTTGTGACATGGGGATGGATCCATGTCATCTACATTTGTCAAAGCCCACAGAATGCACACTACCAATAGTGAACTATGTGAACTGTGGACCTTTGGTGATAATTATATGCCAATGCAAGTTCATCAGTTGTAACAAATGTACCATTCTGGGCAGGGGGTGTTTGATAGTGATGCGATTGTGGGGGGTAGGCGGAGGCTATATGGCAACTCTCTGTACTACTTTCTTCTCAATTTTGCTATGAATGTCTAAACTTGCTCTGAAAAGAAGTCTTTTTTTGTTTAAAAAAAAATGAGAGAGAGAGACAGAGAGAAACTCCTAGTAGATTCTGTTGTTTCCTAGCCATATTCCCTTCCTGAGACTTGAAAAGATTATCCTGAGGTGTAAATAATCGCATTCCATACTTGAAATCCAGAGAAATGTTTATTTTGCAATGTCACACAGAACTTTAAATATCTTTCTTATTTTTCATCTTTTGAGTTCTTGGTTTCAAATCAGTGAACATTTTAGAGCCCTATCTAGGTACTAAGTAACTTGTCTTGTGCACAGAAAACACATTTTACATAGTTAAAGCACCTGGGTTTAGGCTCAGATTTGACATTTCCTGGCATGCAATCTATGCTTTAAGCCTAACTTTCTTCATCTGTATAATGGGAATATTATCTACCATGACAATCTCAGATATATAAATTATCTTGCGCATTAGAAATCATAGCAAAATAAATATATTATCATATCACTAGTACCAGAGATTGTGTCTTGTTCAATGTTTTTAATTTCTTAAATTCATTAGAACAATTCCTAGCATGTAAGTAGTACTTAAGAAATAATGGACATGAAGAGGTAGCTTACAGGGTGTTTAAGCTTAATTCTGCCAACTTGGTTGGCCTGGGAGTCACCCAGGGGTTTAGTGAAGCACACTTCTGTGAGTTTCTGCATAAATCATGGAGACATGACTTTGGGTATTATGTGGATGGTCCTTTACGCTCTGATGCTGTTCCCCTGCTCTGCTTCCTGGCTGCCATGAAGGAAGCAATTCTGCTCTGCCCTGCCCTTCCACCTTGATGTTTTTTTTACCTCAGAGCCCATTAACAATGGACTGAAACTATGAGCCAAATAATCCATTTCCTCCTTGAAGTTATGGGTGTTGGGTGTTTGATCCTAACAAAAGGAAAGCTGACTACTACAGCCTGTGGTTAAGATTGAAGGAATTAATACTGTTAAGATATCCATACTACCCAAAACAAATACCAGGTTCAATTCAATCTCTGTCAAAATTCCAGTGACATTTTTCACAGAAATATAATAAAAGGTCCTAAAATTCATGTGAAACCACAAAAGACCTGAAATAGCCAAAGCAATCTTTAGCAGAAAAGAACAAAAGCAAGGGCATCACACTACTGATTTCAAAGCTACTACAAAGCTATCATAACAAAACATCATGGTACTGCCATAAAAAGCAGACCCATAGACCAAAGAACTAAAATGAAAAGCTCAGAAATAAATCCACACATTATAGCCAAAAGATTTTAGACAAAGGAGCCAAAGACAAACACTGGGGAAAGTGCAGGGTCTCCAGTAAATGGTGTTGGGAAACTAGTATCCACATGAAGAATGAAAGTCAATCCACAATGAACAAAAATTAATGCACAAAAGTTAATTTAAAATATCTTAAGGACTGTTATGGTTTGTGTCTGGATGTCCTCCCTTTTGCTCTTGTTGCTTTTGCTGTTTTCCAACACCATGAACTGTTGCCCTCTGCTATGTGCCTTGGAGCCAGCTGAGTATGGACTGAAACTTCCACAAACTGTGAGCTAAATAAAACCTTTCCTCCTTTAAATTTGGATGTTTGGTATTTTGTCCCAGCAATGAGAGAAAAGTAACCGAGACAGAATTTGGTACCAGAGAAGTGGGGTCATGGCTGTGACTATACCTCACTGTGTGGTTCAAGAGTCTTTGGGAAGGGCTTGTGGGAAGAGTTTGGAAAGGTTCACAGATGTCGCCTGAAAGAGTAAAGCTGGAATGCCTTGGCTGTTCTGTATGGGAGATTCTGGTCAGAGCTCAGAAGACCAGAAAACCAGTAAAGTCCAGGCTTGGGAGGTTTCTGCTGGGAAGAAGGACTGCACTGGCTGCTGGACTCCAGACAACGTGCATTATGGCTTGGCAAAAAGTTTGTCTGCATTTTACTCATGTCCAGAGACTTTGCCTGAAACTAAGATTAAGGGTTGTTGACTAAACTGGTAGAAAAAGTTTCGAGGCAGTTGAATGTTGAGGTGTTGGCATGGCTACTGTTGGGGGACTTTAGCCAGATTTATGTTGAGACTCAAGAGCAAAGAGCCCAGCAGGATGATTTAAAATGTTGGGAGTCTGGCCAAAATGGAAGTTCCTATAAGGCTGTGGACTGCAAAGATAGAGCTAAGGAGATCTCAATTGCTAAGAAAGAACAAGAGAATATAAAAGATGGCCTGAGGGCATTACAAGAAGAAGCAAATCTCCACCCTTTGCAGCCTCAGAATTGTAAAAGTGAAAGACTTTGCATTGAGGAGAAAGCCGCAGAGCACCAGGTTCCAGAATGGTGGCAGCTGCACCAGGTTCCAGAATGGCTGCAGCATAGAGAATTTGTTCCTCAGAATCAAGTTCAGAGTGCTCAGCAATCCAGGTACTTGATCCCTACAGACAAGAGACAAGAAAGCCTGGCTACTGCTCCAGCTGGCAGCAGACCTTGGCATCATCCACATGGCGCTGGTTTTAGGCGCATACTGAACACAAGAGTTAAAAAGGCTTCCACCCAGGTTTCAGAAGAAGCCCTGGGTGGCCAGGCAGTGTGCTCCTGAGAGGGCAGTGTGTGATGCTGTGAGTGTGAAGCCAGAGGTGCAGTGGAGACTCCAGAATTTTGGAGAAGCCAGGAATGTGCATCATCTGAGAAAACCTGCAAGGAGGTGGCAAAGCAGGCCCAAGAGAGAAGCCATGGGAGCTACAACCACTGGAAGTGCCATAGGGGTGGAGCCATGCAAGCCTCATGGAGCTCACAATTTGCCACAGATTGTTCAAATGCTGAATATGGAAGTACAAGACTCAATGTTTGCCCTGCTGGATGTTGGGCTTGCTTTGGTCCCATTCCTTTGTATCCCCCTGTTCGTAAATTTTGGAATCAAAGTGTCTATCTTGAGCCATTGAATGTTGGAAGTGTTTAACTTTTCATTTGTACAGGGGCTTGCAGCTAAGGGTTTGTCTTACATCTCAGAGGAGACTTGGGACTTGGACTTTTCAGCAATGCTGAAACTGTTAGGATTTTGGCAACTCTTAGAGATGGACTAAATGCCTTTTGCATAAAGGATGTGCGTGAGTCTTTGGGGGCCCAGGGGCAGAATGTTATGGTTTGTGTCTGGATGTCACCTCAAAGCCTCATGTGGTCATGGGGTCAGGCCTCTAGAGTTTGTGATTGATTCATGGCCCAATGCTGGGATTATGGGTGTGAGTGTTATATCCACTCTAGGGTGGATAGTCTACATACAATATAAGGGACAGAAAGAGTCTTCTCTTCTCACTCTCCTCCCTTTTGCTCTTGTTGCTTTTGCTGTTTTCCAGCACCATGCACTGTTGCCCTCTGTTATGTGCCACCCTGCCTTGGAGCCAGCAGAGTATGGACTGAAACCCCCACAAACTGTGAGCTAAATAAAACCTTTCCTCCTTTGACTTTGGGTGCCAGGTATTTTGTCCCAGCAATGAGAAAAAAGTAACCAGATCAAGGACTTAAATGTAAGACCTGAAACTATGAAACTATGAAAACAGAACATGAGGAAATGCTTCATAACATTGGATTAGGCAAAGGATATCTTGAGTATGACTCCAAAATGGCACAGGCATGGATTCATATCAAAGTAAAAGGTTTCTGCTCAGCAAAAGAAACAATCTACATAGTGAAAAGACAGGCTACATAATGGAGAAAATTTTTGCTAACCATGCATCTGATAAGGGGTTATATGCAAAATATATGAGGAAGTGAACTTGATAATAAGAAAACAAATGGTTAAAGAATCTGAAGAGAAAGTTGTCAAAAGAAGATATACAGTTGGACAACAGGCATATTTAAAAATGCTCAGTACCACTAATCATCAGGTAAATGCAAATCAAACTATACTGAGATATCACTTCATGCCTGTTACGATGGATATTTTCAAAAAGACATAATGTAAGTATTAGCAAGGATTCAGAGGAAACCATGTGCAATGTTGAGAATGTAAACTAAAGTTTAAGCATTATGGAAAACTGTATAGAGTTTCCTCAAAAAGTTAAAAATATGGCCTGGGGCTGTAGCTCAATGATAGAGCACTTGGCTAATCTGACACTCCTACTTTTGGTTATATATCCAGAGGAAATGAAATCGGTGTGTCAGTGAGATAGCTGTATTCTCAATTCATTACAGCACTATTCACGATTACCAAAATATAGATCCAGATTGTCTATCAACAAATAAATGGGTAAAGAAAATAGGTTATGTATACATAATGGAATAACACTTAGCCTTAAAATATAAGGAAAGAGAGAGAACGAGAGAGACAGAGAGAGAGAAAAGGAAGAAAGGAAGGAAATAAAGAAAGAAAGAGGAAATGAAAAAGAAGGAAAAAGAAGGAAGAAAGGAAAGAGAGAGAGGTAGGGATGGAGGAAGAAGAGATAAGGAGGAGGAGGAAGGGGAAGAGGAAGAAGAGAGAGCGTGGACATCATGTTAGGTGAAATAAACCACAAAGACAGATACCACATAATCTCACTTATATAAGAGTAAAAAACTTGACCTCAAAGAAGAAGAAAGTAAAATGGTGGTCTCTAGAGACTGGGGTGTAGTGTGTAGGAGAATCATTGGTCAGAAAGAAAAAATTTCATTTAGGCAGAAAAGATAAGTTGAAGAGATCTCTTGTGCATCATATGACTACAGTTAATAACACTATACTTTATACTTGAAAATTACTACAGAGTAGATTTAAAATGTTCTCACCATGAAAAAATAAGTAAATGAGGTAATATATACATTAATTAGCTTGATTCAGCCATTCCGGCATGCAGACGTACCTCAAAATATGTTGTACAACACAAATGTATACAATTTTTACTTAATATTTTAAAATTTCCAAACCATTATTAAAAACAACTCCTCAAATATTAGGGAAAACATTCTAACATTAAATGTGATTAAAGAAACTCTAGGACAAATATAGAAAATTTTAAATTCCTTATGGCCTGAAAGAACATTTCCAAAATGACAGTTAAGACTCAAACTTGGAGAAAAATTATTCTCAAAAATGTACTAATATACTCTACAATAATGGGAATATAGAACTATAATTAGGAGTTCTATACTCAGATCTGGGACCTATTCCTTAATGGCTATGTGACCTAACACAAGGGACTTGACCTCTCCAAGCCTCACATTCCTCATCTGAAGACTATAGATCTGCGTGTTTCTGAAAACCTCAGAAGATGGTTGTTAGAATGTCTGTGTGATCGTGGGGCCACATTACAATGCTTTGAAAATTACAAATGCTCTATGTATATTACAGGGTACTATCATATTGTTTTTTATTTCATGTATTACTTCTATGGTGCCATGTTTCTGAATATATACCTTTTTCTTTTCTTATACCACTACATTTTCTAATAAATACATTCTTCATAGTCTTTAAAGTGATAATGGATAAATGGAGAAGTTAGTGACAACCTCATTAGAATTAGGAACTATCTTCCCAGAGAGAACAGAGTGAGGTAGAGTTAGGGCTGGAGTCCAGCACCATTTGCTTCTAATCCTTCAGTCCACCCTAGAAAGTACTTTCCCCAGTTTGCCCCAAAGTCTGGATGGAGGTGCACTGTGCTCCTGAGAGCAACCAGGTGCAGGGAAACACCTAGCAGCAGACAGGTGGTCTTGTGTGTAGACTTATTTCACTGCTGGTACTTCATTTCTAGGATTTTGCTCCACTCTGATAGAAGGAATGGGGAATAAAATATAAAAGTTTTCCTTTACCACTCATTCACTGTCGTTAACTGAATACAGTTCATACTATTGCCAAGTTATTTTTTTCTGTGGTGTCTCTATACTTACTGTTAGGAAATCCTGAAACCTGAGAAAACAAAATTAATCACATGTTTTAGATTTTTTTTAGAAATTCACATTCTACTTAATATTACAAATTTAAGTTAGGTACATATCAATGAGCCCATTAAATATTTTCATTCCCTTTCCCAAATTTGCCCTTTTACCTCCTACCATATTATTCTTTTAGCAGAGTAAGAACAAACAGAGAACATTTTTCTCTATTATTGCTTTGTGCTAATTCTTTTCTTAAAGACTGGAAAATGCAATTAAGCAATACTTTAAAAGTAATCAGCTATTAATCTAAATCTTCAAACAATAGCATACCAATTTGAAAGGCATGTGAAAGAGAGATAGCAAATATTAACAAG